>CM057088.1:23162500-23762500 GCA_029959045.1 Taenioides sp. WSHXM2023 | reverse complement strand
TGCCACTATCCAAAAGGATTGAACCTGAAGCAATGGAGCAGAAGGAAGCCCATTTCCAGATGTGTGCCAGCAAAACAAGGCTAATGTTCTTATCGGTTGAGTTGGTGCAAACACTCTTAATTTGTTTTTGTGTAACTGGTACCTATATAGAGACTTGGAGACAAAAGTAACAGTGTTTTTCAATCATTTTTACAACCTGCAAAAAATATAATGTGGGGGCAAGTGAAGGATTGTTGTTTATGTATTCATAAGTATGTACTTGCCTGTTTATTTGCAAATATTTAAGGAGCATTTGATTTACTTATAAACTATTAGTGGTAATTTCTGAATTTAAAATTAATATTGTTAAGAGTTTTGTTGTATTATAGCAAGTTGTAGCATCTGGTCACTAATATAAATGATCAAGTTAAACATTGATGGATTTCCCTTTGAGATATCTGATTTTATGACAACATCACATTATAGAATTTGAAAACCATCATGTTGTTATTGTGTATGCTGTTTATAAATCATTTGCCTGCCGCAAAAGCCATGTTGATTATTCATAAATAATTATATTTAGTGGCTAAATTATGGTCTTCTTTCACCATAATGTACTGTGCAGCTTTGTTCTGGGGCACATTCTTTATTTGATGATTAGACATTTTGTCATCTTAAATGTTCTTAATGATTTTAATTCATAATTTGAGGCAGGCATATGGACTGAACTGGCAGAATTCACTAGATGCTGAAAATCAATGAATTTTCATTGGACAAATGGAATCCAATGTTTGAAGTCATCCAGCACATTGATGTGCCTGTGTCTATGCGTGGTGAAAGTGGAGGCTGAGGAGCTCATTTAGAGCAGAGGAGGTGTATTGACCCTGCAGCAGACGTACACGAGCAGATCTTTAGCTCCCTTCCTTAGCTGCTCTTTAGCGCCAAACACAAGGGAGCTTTGTGTGGCTGTCTCTCCATTGGCTGGCAGCTGTGAGCTGAGCCAGCTCTTACCCACACATCCACATCCAGTTCTGACTTTCCTTTTCCTTTGTAATCTTTTAAAATGGAGCAGGAAGACATCAGCATCTAACCTGCATTTGCCTGGTGTCCATAATGGTCCTTAAGGTTTACTTGTAGTTAGAGAAATAACCATATATTTAAGTAAGTATAAGTATTTTTTTGGAGTTGCACTTTTTGTTATCTCTGTACTTTATGAATAAATAATGTTTACCAAATAAATCACCTGAGTCTATTAGCCATTAACAATGCAAATGTTAAGACTGACATATACTACTATACTACTTCAATACAACATTTGTCTTTGCAAAACAATATATCTCTTGTAGAACTTCAGAATATTTCAAGTGTTGAATACTGTTCATGCTTTGTTTAAACATTACTTTAACTATTTAAAATTGAGTATGGCAAGTTCTGATGATTCTCTAATTTGTTCTTAATTTGGTGAGATTGTAAATATAAATTATAGCATTATAAAAATCAAGCAGCAATTTGTTAAGAAAAGTTAAACCTGTTGAAAATTACATGAAGAGTTCTATTTTAGACAGTCAGATTAGGGAGAATTTTGTCTAAACTTTAGGCATAATTTACACAACTGAAACACATTTTTTCCTAAACTCCAGACATTACTAACCCTAACCCTATATTTTTATTTGTCCAATAATAATTTCAGTGTACATTAGTGGATTTTTTTTTTTTTTTAAACAAAATCCAATCTGTCATATGCACTTAAAACAATCTGATCAACTATTGTTTTTTAATACATTTAAAACAAAACCATTTCAGAGTGTAATTTATACACACGGTTAAAAAAGGGAATAAGAAGCAAAAGCACAGATGCTAAAGTTAGTCTAATAATCCTTAAGAATCTGATAGATTCATTTTGCATTAAGGCATGTCAAAAATACCCTGCCTACAGAGCGTCTGGAGATGGTTTGGGCAAATATGAGTAGTTATGATAATCGCAGGAAACATAAGACGCATATTTATGTGCCCAGCAAAGGGAATGTGCCATTGATTTAAAGCAGGGGTATTAACTTGCAGGCTTTTTTGGCTTAAGTAGAGGATATAAGTGCACTGCGGTATATTTTGTTTGTAAGACCCTGTTCACTGCGGCCCGTGAAGGTATGTCAAATAAGTGTGCCAAAGCCATTCCAGATGTTCCATTTTAAATCATGTCATCTCTGCTTAGAGTGACTGTCTGTGAAGTGCATTTAGAGTAAATGCCCCTTAAACAAGGTAGTTTTACAGCACATTTGGAAGGATCAGCACTCCACTTGATCCACTCCCATCTTGCCTCACTGTCGACTCTCACTGACCTCGCACAAACTCAACGTGACATGCTCTCTTTAAGCTTTAAGACAATTTGACAAATAAGTGATGACCGCTCACATTTTTAATTTAGAGCATGATGAAAAATTAAACAACACAAGACCTTGATTTTTAAACAAGTCTCCTGCTCATCGCCCTTTCCTTTTTAGTCTATCCTCTGCTTAGCTCTCCCATTTTCCCATTACCAACCCTTATTTTATGCCTGCCTCGTATAAAGTGTGACACTGGCACTGAGCTGCCCATGCAGAAACAATGAGAAAAACAACAAGATATTATTAGGCTGAGTTCCAAAAGATGCTCCACTGACGCTGTTCCCTTTTTCTCTCATTTGGGACTTCTTCAATTATACTTCTCTGTCATCCCCCTCTCAGCATAATGACTCCTGAAAGGTAGATAACTATTAATAGAGTTGGCACAGTGCTGGAGTGCTATGGATTGGCCTGCAGTGCTGTGACTAAGTACAAGTGATGTCTTCGGTGACAAGCGCCCGTGTCTCTGTCATGGACGCACAGACTTTCTGCATACATTAGCCAGGCCTGGATCCTCTGTCCGCACTCATCGGGACAGCACCACAGCTGCCCCAAAGTGAATCCCCAATGAGGAGAGGTGTCGGCATCGTTTGGTGTGGGCTGTGATTGGATAGTATTATTCTGTGGAAGGAGAAATAGGCTGAATGCTACTCACTGGCCTGGCCTTTGTAAAGACTTTTGAACTAACAGAGAGCTCAAACTGTTTTCACTCTCTCAGTGTCTCCTCTAAAACAACATCCCGCTCCGATTCCTCCTAACAGCCCTGCACTAGAGTTACAAGGGCCAAATGACCAAGTCTTTCTCAGAGAGAGCTCTGTTCCCTTCAGCCAGATGTTCCTCATTTATTTTTCCCAGATGCGGTTGTATATGTAAATAACCAATGGCTTCTGCAGTCGGATGGGTGCATCATGGGATATTGTCTTGTCTTTGTGCTCCATAGGGCAAACCTCTTTCCACAATAATTGTTTCATTTCAATGTGGACTATTGGGTCCATAGAGAAAACCAAACCCTCAAGCTTCAGTTAGTTTACTAATAGTGGTAGAAAACCAAATTACTTAATTAAAGAACTGGAACTAAACCAGTGGCACAGATTTGATATTTCTTTCTTTGAAGTGTGTATACATGCAGGTGTACATGGATTTTCCGACTCAAAAAACTATGGATTCTATTTTTGATAAAGAACTTGAATGCTCCATGTTCCAAGTGGAGGTGCATTTTGAACTGTTTCTTGTGTGTCAGTAGGTTTGCATGTCTATCACCCATCTCCTTTCAGTTCCCCCACAGCACCCCTTTATACTCTGTTGCAACCATCAGGCGCTTGAAGCAAGAAGACTGACAGGCGACCTGCTGAAGAGGTGTGCAGACAAGTTGAGCAGAACAACAACAAAAGTGAAGTCAGAGGCAGAAGAGGGGAAGAGGACAGACCCTAATAATGGCCGGTCCGTAGCTTGACATGCTATGAAAAGTGACAGTGGACGAGTCATCCATTATTTATAGCTGAACGGAGCGGAGTTATATATTTTCTCAAGCAGCATGAGCAGCAAGGGATCATGGCACAAAACAAGCAGTCAGTCGCGGCCTATTCGTGTGATTGTCAGCATACAGCCAAGAGGGCCCAGAGCAGAGGGACACCACGGCTCCTCTGTTAGGGACAGCAGGACAGTATTTACAGGAACCTGGTTTCGATCAAGGGTAAAGCTCTTTATTTCCAAGGTTTGGTCTTTTTTAAGGCTGATTGATTGATAATGCTTTCAATGTAATCTGTAATTACTGAAACACTTTTTAACTTGTGAGTACAATTGGAAGAAGAGGCCAGAACACTCAAATATCAAGAGAAAGGGAAATGCGTTTTCCCAAAATGATGGCCTGAAAAAGGGCAAACCAATGATACATATTGATCTTTTCCATTTATGAAAACTACATCTGATTGTTGTTGCTTACTGCTGTTAGTAATAGCTGTTATGAAAATGTCACTAGGTTTACAGATCACATTTGTAGTGGTGCAGTGTATGTGTTACAAATGTGCTGATGATTCTGTCACCTCTGCATTAACACAAGTTCAGCATAGCATTGACATTTCTGCAGCACATGAAGCTAATGTGTTGACTGTGCTTTGTGTGGGAAGTCACTGATCACTGATCCACTTTGCACTGATCATTGTAATATATTTAACTGCAAGAAGACATGGTGACACATAAAATGAGAGATTATAGACTGATTAACCTATCAGGAAATGCATGCCACATACTTAAGTATACACAACATGGTTTACAGTTAAAGAGGAAATATTTAGGTTTTTTCTGGTATTTAGTAGTATACGTAGGTCCTCGTTTTACATTTTGTTCATTGTAAAATGCAGTATTGATCTACAATGGTTTAATAATAGACCAGGTCCTTTGACTTCCAGGTCAAAACTGCAGAACTGAAATGCCCCGCCTCTTTACAGTGACATTTTACTGCCATTATATGGTTTGAAGCTCAGCTGATTTCACTTGATATGTTTTTCTAGGTTAATTATTGTTCATATTACAT
Source organism: Taenioides sp. WSHXM2023 (assembly GCA_029959045.1). Taxonomy (NCBI): domain Eukaryota; kingdom Metazoa; phylum Chordata; class Actinopteri; order Gobiiformes; family Gobiidae; genus Taenioides; species Taenioides sp. WSHXM2023. The sequence goes on along the minus strand of CM057088.1, from coordinate 23,757,610 downwards.
TCCTATTTTCATCACTACAATAGTAGGCCTACTTATGTTTGCATACACCCTCTTAGGTCATGCTCAGGCGTTCTACAATAAAATCCAAAGTTTATAGTGTGGGACTGATTGTGCTTTTTGTGCTGTATGACATGGGTCTAACTTGGTAGCTTTGGTCTGCTATCTAAAATGAAAACCCTGAAGTGGACAAGCTGCATAAAAAGCAGTCTGTATGCTTTATGCCTGTAAATACTGTATAGGTATGGTATTTTGTTGATAACCATGTCGGACAGCAGTGGCTCCGCTATGAGAAAGCATCATAAGAATTCTCTGCTCCTATCACAGTTGTTTGGTATCTTTAAACATTGTGAGTGCAGGGCTGTTTGTCTGGATGTGGCTTAGTGTAAATATGCCTGGGACGCCATCAGGGCATTTCTGGCTCGCAGTGATACGCATGACATCAGGAACAGATGTTGCACATGGCAAGCCCCATCGAGGGACAACCGCTTCGCATCAGTGCATGAATATTTCACACAGTTTACCGCTGTTTTTACCATTGAAGAGTCAGCCAGGCTCGTCCCCATCTTAACTTGAACCAAAATGACCAAAATGTGGAGATGCAATGACTTTATTACAGAAGAAAATGTGAAGAGGTGAGATGAGATGACGATTTGCAAAAATAAACAGCAAAAAATAATTGTGAACACCCTTAAAGTGATATTTATGTATGTTTATATTATTTATTATCTTCTTTATATATTAGAACCAAATTAAAGGTCCTATATTACTCACAATTGACTCTTGAGCTTTAAGCTAAGTTATAATGCTGTTACCTCATCACAGACATACCTGGAGTTGTCTTTTGTTTCATTCATACATGATTGAGTAATCCTTTATTATTAGGCTCTCTGTATTGCCAACTCTCAAAATGCTCTGTTCCACCTTGTGATGTCATGAAGCAGTAATTTTCAAGTTAACAGCTACCTTTTACCTTCTGTTCAGTAGAAATTGGCTATTTGTTCTGAAATTATCTAAATGATTCTAATGAAGGTGTATGTAGTTTAAAAAAACAGTGTTTTCTGTTTGAGAGAAGAACAGCCTAGCCTAAATAATGCAGGGTTTGTGTGTTAAACATGTGTGAATGAAACAAAACAAAACTCCAGGTATGTTTTTGATGAGGAAACAACATTATAACATAGATCAGAAAATGGTGTAATACTGGCCCTTTAAATAATACAGACAACTGTTTATTTCAATTCAATTTATTTTTATACAGCCCAAAAACACAACAGCAGTCGCCTTACAGGGCTTCACAAAATTGTTAATTTAACCAACAGAAAGTTAGAAAACCAAATAACTAAACTCACTGGCCACTAAAAGACAAGCATATTAATCAACATATGTCCCCTGTTTAAATCCAGGGTCATGAACAAAGATGTGGTTTTGAAAAGAGTAAGATAAGAGACTACAATGGGGAAGTGTTACCCCTGAACTATATTTTTTTAGCTTCAAATCAGGAGACTGTGGCATGTGATTATTATGCAGTGCTTAGGCAGACGTCTATACTGTCTGAGTATGATTTTTATTCAACACTGATATAGTATACTTTTCTTTCTCTTACAACCAGGCACAGGCACATTATAATTTAAACATTAATAAGGTAGAGTAGAACTTAAAACATACTTTCCAACCTCCACTACAGTTAAGTAAAAGGCAGACTGTCTATATGTGTACTTTATAGCTTAAAGCATTAGAGGTAGACTGCAGCCTTCCTGTCCTTTCCTGTACTGCCAGGGCTATCATATTGTCAGTCTATAGCTCAGAGCCCCTACAGTAATGACCACGGTAATGTCACACTGTAGATCTTTTCTATATATTTGTGCAGTTCAACAGGCACATTCCTGTAATCCACACCCTTTTCCAAGCGCAGCGTGAACCAGCAGCCTAGACCTCTCCTTGACCCCAGAGGAAAAGAATCCTCGCAGTCTATCCCCAGAGAGACTTTCATTACAGACCAAAAACACAGCCATGGGTGGCCAGAGTCGTATTCTGATATTAGGGCAGAGGACATGGATTTGATCCCAGCCTGGGAATAGGGCGCTGGACTACTGCAGTGAGGGAGAGAGAGTGAGAGGGAGAGAGGGGTTGGTTGCTCCACCACTCCCCGCTTGGCTGTAATGGCCCCCCTTCTGCTCGTCAATCACGTACAGAAAAATGCTTAATTGCAAAAATTTCCAAGCAGCGCAGTGGCCTGACGTCATATTATTGGAACGAGAAAGAGGAGACAGGTTTGAATGGTCTGTGAAAGGAGTGGATGGATATACCAGCAAACACACATGTCCTTATGAATGATGTTAAGTGTTATGGGTGACACACATGGGCTAGCATTCAATATGACGATTACAGTAAAAGCAAGTGTAATGTTACCGCTATGGTTACCAGACTGCAAACCCCTGGGTGAACCTAAATGCAGGCACTTGGACATAAATGGAATTTAAAATTAAATTCAGGTGTACTGGATGGATGGAAAGTAAATATTTCATATACTCAAAAAACACAATATAGCCACACTTTAAAGAGGGGGTATTGCAAAATGTATGTTTTCTATCATGTTATAAAAGTAGCATGTGCAGTAGTTTCAAAATATGTGTTGGCCTTTAATACGAAGTCTCTTTAAGGCTCAGAAAATGTTACAGACTCCTCTGTACAAAGTAGTTTTGTTAAATATGATACAAATTTTATCAGTATGAACGTATGCTTCCATCTGTTTTTACCTAACTCTTGTTTTTCAGTAATACTGTTTCACAAGTCACTATGAAATACTTTACATTCAATCCACACTGTGTATTTTCATGAACCTTTTGCAAAACATGACATAGTTTTGAATCAAAACAACACATTCCTCATTTTCCATCTCATGTTTTCTCAACACAACCTTGGACTGAGTGTATCTTCTTGAGAAAATGAGCCCGTATTATATTTTGTTTAAAAATTCTTGGGCTTAACCACATGTTTCCCATCAGTATCGATAGGTTTCCTTTCACTCCTCTTTGATGAGTTTAGGGTGGACAGGCGGCAGACAGAGCAGTTGTCAGCCTTCCTCTGTACCATGACAGACACCTCCGGTTTAATTGACCCGGGGTCAAACAGGGACTGGGACAATATTTTGGTTAATTATTCTCATTTAACCACAAGTCATATTTCTATACATTGAGGTTCCATGCTTTATTTATGACCTCTGTACAATTACCATGCACACGGCGCCTTAAGTGTCACCCCTTTCTCCCTCTGAACAGTTTAGTAAATATCAAACCATATTTATTATTAATAAGGCAGGCACAGCTGAAAACTCCCCTTTTATGTATAAATTATTCACAGGCTCAAAAGCTCAGGGAGCATAGCGCCTTCCATTCGACACCACAGAGACTGGCATAATTAATTCTATTGGAGGAAACCTATGCAAAGTTAGCATGTTTGTGTGCCCCTCTCTCTCCATCTGGGTGAGCCATAGGAGATCATGCATTTCAATCGGAGCCTCATGCCTAGTGACAGACTTAACACAAAGCTTGTTGATTTTATTATCACTACACAACTGTCGGTGGCTCCCCCACTGTTTTACTGCTCACCCCATTGATGCCTTCACACAATCTGGGACACAAATGCATGCACTGTGCCTTCTTCTACTGCTGTCTATCGCTCACAAGCCAGTCCAAATTGTGACATACAAATAATATCTTTGATGTTTCACGCACACACAGAGAGTTTACCATTGTGCTCGCTCACACTAACCGAGCCTATGCTCCTCAGCTGTGCAAGCTGTTTCTCCCATCAACATGTGTTTACTAGCAGGGGACCCTTATGTTTCCATTACAGGGAGGCAATAAACAGGAAGACCGTCCCCCCAGTGTTTAAGAACTACTGTTTAGGGGGAGGCTCATGTGAGGAGTGGGTTCTAATCACACAGTAACCTTTAATTAAATGTGGAAAAATATCACTGTTTTTGTGTGGAATCCAAACAAGCTCCTCTGCAACCGCCTCCATGCACTTTGATGAATTTTTCACCGTCCGATGCGGCACTTACCACCTGGCATACTTTTAACATGTGGTGTGTGTTTTTGTGTTTGTGAAGAGTAGTGGGGGGTGGGAGAGGGAGGGTGGCTGTGTTAGGATTAGATTAAGCCATGTCTCACCACAATATACAAATGAAAGACTGATTAACCAGATGATGGCCTATTATTTTAGTTAATCAATAGACCCTTGAATAACTAATGAAGAACATCAAAGCAGGAGCATGTAAACAGCCACAGGCCAGCAGTAGATTGCACTGTTCTCACCTCTTCAGAAAAAAAGCTATTGTTGGAACATGGTAATGATTTTTCCTCCTGGCTTTATTGTACTATATACTGTATAATAGGTTTTCTCATATTCAGCTACACTTGCATATATGTTTGGAGAAGCTTATTAAAAGCACAGTAGATACAGTATTCTAAAAAAGGATGTTTCATTGTAAAAAAAAAAATACACATTTACAAACAAAACAAAGAAGAGCTCTTCCCAGGCACAGGTCTAATCTTGTTTTTCTAAAGACATCACATCTTACTTATAAGAACTGTACGTAGCCTTTTTAAATAAGGTACATTCACAACTGAACCTAAGTTGCCACTGGCTTTACCACATACAAGTTTTACTCACAAGTTTTATACTCTCTTAATGATGCAGGTTTAGGTAATGTGGATTCAGGTTTTAACCAACTGGATTTAGCTATAAGACCTCATGTGAGCCATATTCTGCTTTCTGATTGGATAATCAGAAACATAAACAACTTGTCATCATGTCCAGTGTTTATGTTTTGTAATGTTTATATATCTTATCTTATAAGTAAAAAAATATTTGATTTGAACATATTTACCTCATATCTGGAGACACAGATATGTCAAGTTTATGGAATTTAAAATCAAAATCTTGCATACAGTTCTTTTAAACTTTCATTTTCCACTTTTTTCTAGTGCAAGACTAGGTTGTGAGACTATTCAGCTAAAGTACACGCCAAAATATATAACATAGTACCTGAAAAGTAGACCTCGGAAAAGAAACGTGTGGTTTTCAGTATGTGTAGTTCAAGAATAAATACTCTTTTCTATTGAGGCATAAGACCACAGTAATTGTGTGTGTACATCAGTATTATCACAAAATGATAGAACTGATAAACCTTACACTTGACCAGCGTCATTGATCATTTCTGCTATTTCAGTTCAAAAGTCTACATTCAGGAAACACATTTTCTGCCTTGTGTATTTACATCTTACAAAGAGGCAGGCTGATAAATGTGTCTATAAATAATGACAGTGTTACTATTTGATCCATGATGTTTTCTGTTACAAGTGTTGGGATAGAGAGAGTACAGTGATAATTACACCATTTGGCAAAACATCTGCAGCTAATCCACACTCTAGGCAACTGCTTACATATAAATCACCTTAATTAATTCCCCCAAATCTGGAAACTAATTGAACAGGATACTCATTTTCAATAGCCATCATTCAGAGAAGAGCTCTATTGTCTGATGGAGGGATGTTTTTTTTACTCAGAGAAATAAACTATTTTCAGGTAAATTATGCAAAAGAAAGTCTGTAAGTCAAAGAGTGGCACTTATCTCTTCACAAAAGATCTGTTAATTAAATTGGGTATTGTATGTGTATTGCAACCCCAATTGGATTATGCGTGAAAAAGTGATTGTGTATTGATAGCAGTTTCACATAGTGGTCTTTTGAGGTATTACATCTGAGTATGTGTGGAACAGTCACTTGATAAATTGGTTACAATGTTTTGCATGTACACAAATGACAATGAATATGAATCTGTTTGAATCTATATATTCTATATATATTCTAACCACACGTTTAAAATATATTGTTTTTCTCTTGCCTCATACATTATTTTATTGAATTGGCATAGGTTGTATAGCAGATGTCCTTCCTGACGCAATCATCTAGACTGGCACAACAACTTGGGTTTCTTGTGTATGTAAAGTTTAGGACTTATGTTGCGCAGAGAAACAACAAATCCTCCACAGTTCCACAGTTTGAAAATAGGATGTAGATCTAATAAGTAAATTAAAACTGGCAAAACCGTGAGCCCAGCACGTAGCCAGGATAACCATCCGCGCGCCCCACACCCACACTCAAAAAAGACTTCCAGATTGCCGCAATGTGGGTAACAGTATGGTGACAATCCACAACAAAGCCCTGACCGCTCGTGTCCATCATCCCATCACACTTTGTTGATGGGTGCCTTGTGTATTTACGCTGTGAAAACCCTCCTCTTCGACGCGTTCCATTAAAGTCTGTAAAAGTGTTTTTAAATGCCCTCCCCATGGCACCGTCTCAGCCAATGGAGGGTCCCCACGGGCGGAGGAAGAGGGGGCCGCTGTTTCCCCCCCGGCACGCATCAGAGACAGAGGGGCTTCACCGACTCAGCCTATGCCAGATTTCAGTGCACCCCGCTCTTTAGTAGATGACAGTCAGCGCGCATTTCCCATTGGCAAGAGGAGAGCGAAAAGAGGGGAGCGGAGTGAGAGAGGAACTTCACTGCGCACTGTGGATAGAGGAGAGACCGCTGTACTGAGCTCACAATATGCGCACGCAGGTTCGAGAGTGGACCGTAGCGATTTAACAGGCGGAGAAGAATCGGACGTGGGGGAAAGTTACCACTAAAGTATGGAGATGTATCAATAACACTCTTTACCAAGTGCCCGGAGACATTTTTTCTTTACACTGGATTGTACTATAGACTGCATCTTTGAGCGTCCAGCGAATGAGAGCCAGTGGTGCCGTAGTGGACTCTAGCACAGTCGCATTGGAGCGGGGAGTGAAGCCATCCACAAGTCGGCGAGTGGTCGCAGCATCACGCAACATGTTCACGCTGTACCTTATCTTCTGCCTTATGGCCACAGGTACGTCTTGTGTTACGTTTTTCCACGTGGATGTATACATAGCTGCACTGGTGTCCACTCTAGCGCGCTGCGTCAAGTAATGTTGGGAGGTAGTGGAGTAGCGCGTATGGTGCAGTGCCACGGTGGTGCTGGAATCTACGGGTGATATAGTGTGTTATCACTTTGGAATGGTCTTTAAAATGGAGTTTTGACTGAGACATTACGCTGCGGAGCTACATGAAATAGTAGGGTCACTTGGACATCTTGAAATCTTACTGTTGTACCAGAGCGCACATGCGGTTTAAGTTACGTTTTAAAATGAGCGTGCAGTTTTAATTACTTTATTGAGTAGGCTAATTATGATTGATTGGCTCAAGGCACACCCAAATATGCTTTTAACACAATTAAACTGTTGAGCATCCGCGCAGGTTGAAAAGGATTTCAGATCTGCTTCTTACGAGCTTAGTGTAACGCACAACTATAGCGGGTTCACCACTAAGACAAATTGATGTAAATGCTGTAAGTGTTTTTCGTTGTGGAAAATATTGTGCCGTGATGCCTGGTTCAGCGTTACCGTGAGTAGAATCTGTGCGTAACGTGAAGTTTATACAGTGCCTCGTTGGAGCCGGGGCGAGTTCTGCCTCGCGGGCTGAGTGGAAGAGAGAAAGAGAGGGGGACTTTTCTGTTGTTTGTGTCCTGGACTTAGGCGCACCTGTCTCTCCTCTCAGCCAATCAAAAGACAGACTGCATTGAAACTATCAAAGTCGCATTCTTTCTGTCATTACATTTACACTGGGTACTAAAGCGCCAAAGTTAGCAACCAAAAGTACAGAGGGGAAAATCTAGTATATTGTTTGAGTTTTTTATGCTGTATGTTTTCCGTGGCCACTAAATCAAAAAGAGAAAGTTAGATTTCACGAGCAGAACATCCATATTTCTAGTCTAAATAAGCCCATTATAAAGCGGCAAGCTTCTGAGCAGCTGCTTTAATCAAGCTGAATAATTTAGAGCTGCAAATGCTCTGTTACAAAAATAAAAAGCATGGTGCAATTAATACCGAGCCTGCTAAGTGATCAGAAACAAAAATAAACCAGAGCTGAACAGAAATGATTCACTTTGAATGCAGCATGGCAGAGAGTGGGCACAGTTTGAGATCTTCTGGGAGGGAGACAAAAGAAGGAATAATATAGTCTGTAATTGTTTTAGACTGCCTGTAGCTTTTACTTTTTATCATATGCACTATCTCAGACACAAAAACAGACTCACAAATGGCACTGTGAACTCACCCATTTGCTGCTGTCCGCACAGCTTTACCCTTTTAGTCGCGCTTACACATGGTTTTGTGGTTATTGAGAGCTGCAGGGGGTGGGATCTGACACCAGTGGACCTCTACTCCCTGGTGCACTAACAACAGCTGGATAAGAGGGGTCTGTCTCGGCACCCTATACTAACACACTCTCTCTTACACACACACACGCACACGCACACACACACACACACAGTGAGAATGTAACAGCTGCCCTAATTAGAACCTAAGAGACCTTAGGCCTCATTTATTGTGGCGCAGGCACACACTGAGTCACTGATGCTCTAAATTGGCTGCATTCACAAACAAAATGTCTTCTTTTAAACTTAGTGTTAGGCTCAGAGTTCATCCACAAGTAGGCCTGTGTGGTGCCATACTACAAAGATAATTTACTCTCTCTCATAGTCCCTTGGGCTCCCGGAGGAATTGGATTCAGTATTCTGAGTAATCTTCAGTGAGCTCCTCATTGGAAACCTTTTGCTTTGGGTCGCCTGCCTCTCATCGGGCCAAGTTCAAAGGCTGCGAGCGGAGATTACAAGTTTCTCTGCTTTTCCTCTTAAGTCGCGTCGCCTCTCGTGTCTCTCTGTATAGTGCAACGCCACAGAAATGTTCCACCTTGCTGCTTCTCACAAGTCTTTTTGCCCTGTTATGCGGCTACAGGAGAGGGAGAGTATCTGTTTAAGAGGCCACAGGCGTTTGGCAGATCTTATGTTTACTCACATATAAATAAACATGTACACAACATCGCAGGTGACTCCAGCCTCGTCATCTCTCACATTAGTGCACATTTGCATCTCCTTAGTGCAGCACTGATATGTTTTCGGACACAGGGTCATCATCACCCCAGAGGTGTGTTTGGGGCAGCTGTGCATATTTCATGAACCACTGTTCTTTGAGTCATGCCCATGAGTTACGCCAAGCATAAAAAAAACTTTTCGGTGAAATGAAGCGGGCTCAGATGTGGCAGAAATGTCTCCATAATTAAACCGAAAAACACAAAATTTCAATCCAACAGTGCTAGGTTGTGGATGTGGAATATGCTGTTTTTCAATAAACACAAACATTATGTAGTATTTTAATTACTTCACTACAGTAAGAAAGGTCAGTTATGGGCCAAGGACAAAATGATGAATTATGCTGCAGAGTCATTAGAAGTGTTAAGGGATTTTGAGACTAAATATATAGCAAAGAACACACAATCCACAATTCATTATGATCTTTTAACTTGAGGATTAGTCCAGTTTGGTCATTTTATATCATCTCTATTATATATACCTTCATCTACATTATTGCAAGGTAGGACCAGTGCCTTGGCAGAGGTTTTGGTGTAATTTTGTGTCTTGTAGTACAGTGCAGTACATTGATACATTCTTAAAAGTGTTTGCACAGCCCCACATACTTTCTATCTCACAAACAAACATCACTTTTTCTGGCTGTTCCTCTCTAATATTAAGCCTTGAGCAATAAGTGGGTAGAAGACATAAAGTTGTGAGGCAGGAACCCCAGCCAAGCGGCAAGATACGATGTGCACAAAAGTTGCAGACACAGCAGAAAGTGAACAGAGCCGAGTCCCGAACAGAAGTGGCTTGCATTATTTAGGAGACACAGTCATGGCAAAGATATAGATGAATTTTGGCCTACTTTGATTTCCTGTCTATGTGGGAGCCAAGTAATAGTTCAGCTGCTTGAGGGTTTTATTGAACATTGTAGCAGAATTTTTAAGATTCACTCTCTGCATGGCGGCAACTAATGGTATGATTTATATTGTAGCAATGATCTACTTAAATACGCTAAAGACAGGATTTGTGCTGAGAGTAGACTCCATTAATATACTTCTTGTGTTTATCCTTGTTTAAAGTATTGGCGGTGAATCCTCTCAAAGCTTACTTAACTTCTGCCAGTCATGTTTATGTGGCTTGGCAGCCTCACTATTTATCATTTAACATGCCTAAACCTAAACCTAAGCAATAAAGTTTTATTTATTTATTTAGCAAAAGTCAGAATTCACACAAATCTTTCTCCAGTACAAGGTTAGTTAGTTTCAAATGATGCAATCTGCACATCTCAATGGATCATATACATCACTATTAAATTAGGGATGTCGAGATTATTCAGGTCACAATGTTATCAGAGCTAAAAATGTACTCCAAAACAACAGCTAATTATGTCACTTTAACTTAATAATTCAGAAAGTTTCATAAAGATGGTTAAATAATAACAGTGATTAGACAATGTAAATTAAAGATTTTACAGCTGTTTGGTCATGGTGTCAATAATTGTGAAAAATTTTATTGTTTCTTCTCTCAATATTGGTAACACACCACTTAATGCATCTTATTTTATGGATGTCAATTTAATAAAAAGAGGTATAGAACAACAAAAGGCTAGAAAAATATGCGTAACTACTAACACCAAAGTAGCAAATGTTTGTCTATTCTTACACACTTGCTCTAAAAGTAGACTGAAAACAATAGTGTTTCATATTATTGCCTTCTCCTAATCAGCTTTGCCATGTGGGTAAACAAAGATAAAGAACTTGGCACTGTATCCTGAAGGCTCGTTATCAGCTCCCACTTATTTAACTGGATGTCTTCTGAGGTTTGGCTCCAGAAGGGAAGTAGCCTTAGCACAACCAAGGATGCTACTTTAACCTTTTTTTTTTTTTTTTTACCTAAGTCTGTCTGTCATTTCCTCTTTTTGTCTCCTGCTTTCTCCTCGCTGCCTGTCTAGCACGCGCACATTGTCACCTTGTCTTCCTCTGAGGGCACTCGGAGGATCCGGTTGGAGGAAATGACAAAGAATGGGACAATACAGGGCTGTGTCAGCTTCCTGCCACTGCCTGGAGTCTTCTTCTGCCTGTTCTTTCCCCCTAGTTTAAGCACCTAAGGCAGTATCATCTACATACAGACTGGTGGGGGACCCAATATACAACTTGTTTATTCCTTTCTGCAAGCAAGCAGCTGTAAAAAATAGCAAGGAGGAAGGATTAATTTGGTGGATGTCGTTAAAACAGCACCCCAAAGTCATTTTCATATAAGATATTTAGAAAATCCTTAGATTGCATTTATTGTCCCTTGATACACAAGTCACCTAGAAACACAAAGCATTTCTGAAATCAGCAGAGTAGAAAAAAATGCAAATATTTGCATTTATTCTGTGTGTGTGTATATTTGCTATATATATATATATATATATATTTTTTTTTTTTTTTTTTTTTTTTTAATTTAATTTTTTTTTTTTTCTTCAATCCATTGCCACCACACAAGACACAACTTTTATGTCTCTTGCCAAGACACAGAAAGCAACTGCAAATTGAAATTGAAATGTTGCAGAAATGTTCCTGAGTTATCTCCTGCAGCCATGTTCCTTAACATTGCTTTTAGAGGTTTTAATTTTGTCTGAAAGGAAGTATTTGAAATAATGCGTGATGTAATTTTTAACAGCACTCACGAGTAATAAGCAGAGGGGGAACAAAAACTGTAATTAAGTGGAATACTGTATAATTGCACAATTATATTTTATCCTGTTATTGTAAATTATAAAATAAACTGAACATGAAAAACAACTAAATGTACTTGTATTTGCTATGACCACTAATATTTCTAGTAGCCTACCTACCTGACCAGGCTACTCATATCTGAAACATGCCGTCCACGATTACACACTTCAGTAGACACAAAGAAATTGCAATAATAAAACTCTCCTAAATGTAAGAAATTGTGTTTAGTTGATGTATCTAATTTCCATTCACCACTGTTAATAAGCATGTTTTAATTTCTTGTGACATTCTCACATCAACCAGAAGTGAGTGACTCAGAGCAGGAGGTCAAGGGCACAGATTGGAATGTGGTGTGCAGATGACTCTGGTATCTCTGGGCCTGCTTGCCCTTTCTGTACGGATTAGTCAAACCAGTAGGATCTATAGTACACAGCCTATGTCATGCTCTCCCCCTATAGTATTTAAACTACAAAGGACATTTGCATTACTCAGTTAGCCACTAACTAATAGGTGATTAGGTCTAGGTGGGACTGTAAATGTGTAATGCAAAGTCTTATATTTATAGGTCTATGCGAGGAGGCGGCATCTAATTTGCAATCAAATGATGGGTGTCAGTCAAAGTGAACTGATCGCACTGTTAACTGCTGCTCCCTCAATACAAAACATATTTGGCGAGTTTCTTACGCTCTATTATTATTTTTCCTTGCAAACGATCGCGATTTTGACCCCCTGAACGTCGACAAAAAGTCCCACATGGGGGTATCAGATCGACCGGTCCGGCGAAAAATTTGATAAAATGGGCATCGCGACAATGACCAAAGTGACCCCACTCGACAGCGCCCCCTAGAAAATGCAAAATTTCAAAGTCTATGGGCAGCTGAAAAGCATATTTTGGCGTAGGCTGATGAAATTCGGAACAGTGATAGAGCTCAGGGAGACAAACAAAAAATGTCATTGTCACACTGCCCAGTGACGTACAGGAAGTCGGCCATGTTGGATAAAAAATTTGGCGCCGTTTTGACTTAGGTGTGTGCAAAAAGATTCACGTCTTTTGTGTTTAGTCCAAATGAGCTCAGATTTGACATGTCACATCTACAGACATGGGTTCACAAAAGTGTGCATTGTTTTTTCTTAACTCTTTACGGTTTCCCCGTAGCACGCCGGCGAATAACGCCTTCATTTCCTGTTTTTTTGATGACCTCTCACGGCCTACAGAGCTCAAATTCAAATCACAACTGTGTGACCCCGGCCCGAATGTAATGAAATATGAAATATAATAAAAGTGAACACTATAGCGCCCCCTAGCATAGGCATAAAATGTCAACGTTATCGGATCTGGACCAAATTCGGGGATTAAATTCTATACATGATTACAAGCAAATAAATGTATTACAGACATGGGGCAATTTTCATGGTTGGCCAGCAGGGGCGCAAATACTCCCCAAAAAAATAGTTTAAAATATATTACGCACACATGCTTTGTCCTATCGTGCTGAAAATTTAATCACTAATGTTTGATTTCAACTTGATTATAAAACAATATAAAGTTTATGAAAAGTGAACACTATAGCGCCCCCTAGCATAGACAAAAATCGTCAGCATTATCGGATTTGGATGAAATTCGGGGAATAAATTCTATGCATGATTACAAGCAAATAAATGTATTATGAACATGGGGCCATTTTCACGGTTGGCCAGTAGGGGCGCAAATACTCCCAAAAAAAATAGTTTAAAAATTATTACAAGCACATGCTTTGTCCTATCGTGCTGAAATTTTAATCACTAATGCGTGATCTCAGCCTGAATATAATACACTATAAAGTATATTAAAAGTGAACACTATAGCGCCCCCTAGCATAGACAAAAAATGTCAGCATTATCGGATTTGGACCAAATTCAGGGAATAAATTCTATGCATGATTCCAAGCAAATAAATATATTACAGACATGGGGTATTTTTCACGGTTGGCCAGTAGGGGCGCATGGACTCCCTCAAAACCATTTAAAGGTGCATAATGTAAATTCCTGATGGAGGATCTGTGCAAATTTGGGGATGAAATTCTATGAACGATTACAAGAAAAACATATTTTTGAACATGTGGCATTTTTTATGGTTCACCAGCAGGGGCGCACTGACTCCTACGATATATTTAAAGGTGCATATTTAAAGGGGCATTATATAATTTTTCCGGCGGACGAGCTGGCGGCCTGGGCAGCTGTCAGGAACAGCGAGTGGACGAGAGCGGTCGTGGGTCCCCGGCGGCTGTGCGGGGGGGCGTGCGAACCGGGGCGAGGGCCACCATAGCCGCGTGCGGCTTTAATAATAGTATTGATTTGCGATGGAGATGAATAGAAAGGTGTGTGGGCTTGTGGTAGGTGCGTGGTTGGATAGACGGAACAGGAAGCGAAGGTGTGGTTCATCTTTGGTTAGTGGAGATGCCATTGGGCTTGGTGTGAGAACAGAGGAAAGAAAGTAAAGATAGACAGAGAGGTCAAAGGGATTTAGCGCCAGGAGCCGTGTGTTTTCGGGTAATGGATATGCTTGTGTTGGTGAGAGGCATATCTGCTCCTCTTTCTCTTCAGTGAGGGAGAGGTGAAGAAACAACAAAGGTGTAACAGCGGCAAGTCCGAGGGGGATTAATGGTAACGTGATCTCTCAACACCTCCGGCTAAACGTGATGTCTGTGGTGTGCACTTGGACATGTGGGCACATACTTTTGTTAGTGGTATTATAAGAATAACAAAAGGGCTCACAGTTGGAAAGATAATCTAATCCTCATATCTAAGCCAAATCCAGGAAAAGTTTGAATAGGGCGCTCCATGTCCTCTCAAACATAGAAAGACGGGGCTGTGAGGTGAACCTAACACCTCTGTTGGAGAAAGCGGACGGTCCATTGTTCCAGTACAGTGCACCCGTCTCAGCGAGGCGTCCCACCTCCCAGGGGGGCAGAACGCACAGAGGAGAAGAGGGACCGATTGTTCCCTCTTCAGACTATCCACAGATGGGGCTGCAGCACACAGGATGCTGCCTGTTTGCTTTGGAAAGTCCCAGGCGTTTGCTTTGCAGTAGAGAAGACTCTGGGGGATAGGGAGAAGAGAGAGTCAGTGGAGGCAGCGAGAGTGTAAAGAGATAGTGGGGTGCAGATGGAAAGAAAGAAAAAAAGAATGACTGAATGAAGAAAAGAAAAGACCTTGCCTAATATGATGTAAGTGAATATAGTAAGGAAAGACAGATGATGCAGTGAGTGTAGTTGGGTGTGGAAGTTGGGTGTGGAAGTTATTTCCAGTTTCAAAACAGAGACATAGCCAGAGGTAATGGAGAAGAGAGGGAGCGTAAAGAGCTGTGGAAAGCTAAAAGCGAAGTATGAGAATCCAGGGCTGCATCCGTCATGTGGTTTGGTGCAGAAGCCATTTGTACCTATTGTTCTCCATAATTTGTTTTCTTCAAGCCTGCAAACAGGAGGGGTCGAGGGGAGATGCACAGCTAGAGTAGCCATTTATTTTTGCACTAATTACATAAGTGAGACAGAATAATTAGACGTATAGCTAAATAGACAAAAGCATGAGGGAGAGATGCTCGTTTGGGAACAGAAAGTGGAGATAAGTCTCTAAAAAGCATTCTCTATTTCACATTGGAGAGTACGTTAAAAGTAGAATAAAGGCGGAGGTGGGAAAGGTGATCGCCGGGATAAAAGATGAGAGAGGTGTGCAGGAAAGCCCTGTTCAGAGTGCACTTTGAGGTGTGGCCAAAGAGTGGCTTCATTTAATACACCTGCTCAGTGGGAGAAGACGGACTCATGCGAGGAAGGTGAGGAGGAGGCAGATCTCATCTCTGATTGGTTACATCAAAGGCAGCCAGTGGATTCTCAGAACTGTTTGTTGTGGTTTGTTTGGGAGGGGCCCCGAGAGAGGATGTTTTCGTGGGGTCAAGGGTCACATGACAGGCTTTTTGCTCTGGTTCAATTTACACCACAGCACCACCACAGGCCACAACCTTAAAGGAGTCATTTTCTGCAGGTGTTTGATGATGTTCAGAGATACATGATGTCAAGGAAAGAAAGTCTAATTGCAAGCTACATCAGACCCATGCCATCCAGAGTCCAATTTTAGCCCAGGAACAACAAAGTCAAAAACCAAAGCATGACAGCTAATTATATATATTTTTCAAGTCTTTTTGCTAACTACCGAAACAATATTACTTGAAGAAATGTATATAGTTGCGTTGTCACCTTTTTGTACTGTGAGTTCTGGTACAGTCCAGAATCAAAGCCATGATTTGGAATGAAGCACTAGCTTTGAAGTACTCCCCTATCTTCTGAATGTGTGTGGTTGGGTCACTGATTGATTTGGCATGTTTTCTCTAGTCTGGATCACACTTTGAACACTGCACATAGCAGACTGTTGAAAGCTGAATATCTGTGTGTCTGATGGACCAACATAGAGTGATTGAGAATCTATCAGTAGTGTTTGTGCTTTGTGGAAAAACAACATTTTAATTGCGTTGTATTGGTGCCACTTAATGTTCCCGTGCATGCATCTGCCTAGGTTGACTCGTGGGCGTTGTGTGGGTGTGTTAAACATGTCAGCACTCTTTCGGGGACCTGTGATTGTGGAAAAAGATAAATAGCTCTTAATGAATCCACTCAATCACCATCATGTTAAAGCACTGACCAGAGAGTGAGCGCTGGACAGGTCTGATTGGAAGAACCTATTGAAGTTAGTATTTTTTGTGTGCCAAGCTCTTGGGCCGTCACGCTTCAAGATTAACCATTCACAGCGGGTCTAACTGGCCCGTCTCCCTCTAAACAACCCCCTGACACACCAGTCTATACTTTGTTATTGTGAAAGGGAGTTCTTTAAAAGCCAATTTGGACCCAATCCCTTTGTTTAACCCCCCAGGAATTCAAACTGGGTCCATATTGTGTCAGCTAAAGGGGGTGTGCGGGCCTTTTATGCCACTTTGGTTTTGTGTGCATCATCTTTGAGCATGTGATAAAAGAACAAGGCCTGTATCAGAACTGGTGGAGGATTTTCGGGTATAGCGCGAATCAATGGTCCAATTCAAAAACCTCTTATAGCCATGACTGTTGCTGTAATGCTGTGGAAACGGACAGTCGTCATGTGGATCCCTATAATATAGCTGGAGGCTTGGATCACAAAGCAAAGTCTTCTGAGGATTTCAAAGAGGCTCACATGATGGGGGAAAGGAGATTCAGTGCTTCCATTCGATTTTGCAAAACCACTATTCTGCCAAAGGACAAACATAACAGTGGGCCTCAATTTGCCTTGACAAATAAGAGAGTACTCTGTGAGCTTTGCCTGCTTTGATCCCAGGTAATGTGCTAACAGGCAGCTGGCTTGTGCGTTACCCATAGCATTACAGTGTGTGTCTACTCCAGCTGAGGTGCAAGTGTGTGTGTTTGGTCAGTTGTGGCTCCTGCATGTGTGCACTTTCACACCAATTAATGAATTGCTTTATGTGCCCTGCCCGCTGAGGTGGCAATGGGCTGTCTCTAGCGGGGTGTAGCTGTTTTTTTTTCCCCCTATTCTCTCCATTCCATGTCAGGCTATGATGTCCAGGCACCTCTCTCTTCGCACTAACACATTAATGAGATCGTTCTAATTAGTGCCTCCATACAGGAGTCTAAACCAGGAGGGCGCAGTGGCCATTGTGTGTTGTTCTAATCAGGGGAGTACTCCCAGACAGAGGGGGACCAATGGCACTATAGTGGGAAAGTTCACACGTACAGAAAAGGCCTGCTTAAATTAGCCACTGCTTAAGTGGGAAGAAAAGATTTGTGACCAGTTTTAGGTTTGGCGCCTCATTCAGGTGCCGCTGCGTTCTGTCCCTCCTCTGGGACACTTGGAAAAAATCATTTCCCTCTTATTCTCATAATGCAATCTGTTCAGTATCAAATAATCTCGCCCAATTTTTCATCCAGTTTTTTTCACCTTATTGCTGAAACAGTCTACTTCAGGGACGTGGCGCATGTTAAAGGAAAATGCTCCTCTGAGGATCATGGGGAACAGTGGCCACACAGATAGAGGAGATACTAATAGACGCAGATAGGTAAGAAATAGGCCATTGTGGAGGAGTAGGCAGTGATATGAGTTGTGTTGCTCTGATGTGTGTCATACAGCACTTAACATGCCCCAAGTCGGCGCCTCTGGCACTTAATTACAATCCAATAAGGTGCTGCCTGTTGGTCATTGTTCCTGCAGTGTGTTTACCCTCTTCCAGAGCTCCATTCGCTGCTTAATCTGCAGAGAAGCTGAATGTCAATAGGTCAGGTCAGACTCCAGGCCGTGGTACAGCACAGGATCAGCAGGATGAAGGAAGGGGGTCATCTCTTGCTCCTCTCAATATTTTCTCTGCGTTGTTGTTCTTCCCCCCTCCTCTCCTCCTTCTCCTCTTTTCTTCTCACTTCTAATCCGTCCTCTTGATTGTTCTAAGCTGCTTTCAGCCAGCCGCTGGGAGGGTGGGGGGCTCCGGGAGTCTGTTTTAATTAAGATTTAAAAGACGACTCCCTCAAGAAGGGAGATTTAAGCGCAGGACAAGCTGAGCAGAGTAAATGAGAGAAGGTACGACAGATTGTTGAGAGAGAGCTCAACAAATATCAGAAATCACTCCAAGAATAAGTAAGAAGCTATTATTTAATGCACACAAAGTGAGCTGAGCAGACACCTACACATTCACACTTTGGCAGTCAGACTCGGAGGTATTTGAGAGGCTAAGCCAAATGGGATTTTTTTCATTTGTAATCAAGCAGTACAATCTATACAGATAGATCTCAACTTCCTGTGATTCATAGCGTATCCTGTGAGGGTGATATGGGATCAGCAGTAGCCAGCAGGCAGCCAGAGGGACTTATCTCCACGCTGCGTTTAATGATCGATCATCGCACCAGATCAGCTTAAGAGGCTGCAGCGTGCTGTTTATCGCAGCCCAACCCACAGCCCTGTGACCTGCACACACTTAGTTTTCATACTTCACTGTATTTGGATTTTTTCATAAAGTTTATTTTTACTGTCTTTGTATTAGATTAGACATTTGTGCATTTAATTTACTGTTTTATCACACCAGGGCACACCTCTCCTTAAAACACCAGCTCAGTATCTGAACATCAGGAATTTGCTGTAGCTGTATGCCTGGCTACTGAAACTGTGGTCTGAGAGAACACATTGGAGAAGGTACTTTGTGCCAAGTATCCAGTCTCTTATCAAAAAGTCATTATTTTATTGTTCAAATTTTGGCCTTGTGCACTCTTATACAGACACCAACTTTTACTTTTCTGAAGGTCAACAGTTCTTCTCTGGTATAGACTTTGTTTACATACTTCAAAATGAATGGACACTTTGCACTGTGACTTTGACTGGACTTTCACTTTTAAATAACTCTTTTCAACCCTCTTCTCTAGCTTCTGAAGCCCACCCAAAACCCACTGCCCCATGCTCCTATTCTATATCCACAAGCATCAGACAGAATCCATCAGACACGTGCTGTCCAATTGCTAAAACCGCCACATTGCTTCCATCTGTTCTTATTGGCCGTGTTACATTCTTTAACACCCACAGACCTGGTGCACAATGAGGTGTTTAAGTTCATCGCGCTGTAAATGCTTAAGTGCTAAAGGTCACAGGGTCATTAGCCCAACCCAGCCGCTTTCTCTGCTATGATCCATTTCAGCACACCAGGCACCATATGTCCAAGTTTTCACAGTCAATGAGCCAACTTAGCCTCTAGCACAAAGAGGAAATCTGCATCGCTACGGTCGCTTATAGGACAGAATGCACCACTAGTCAAGCCTCTGGCCGTTGGAGGGAAACTATTGTGTGGTAGGTGTGGTATCGAAGACAAAAAAAAAAGTTTGAAAATGCGTGATCTTGCCCTTAGCTCTTTTTGGGGTTTTTTTTGCACTCCCTCTTTGAAAACCCTTTGAGACTCCTCCTGTCACTCACACACTTGTTAATAAGGCCAGGAAAAGATATGAAAGATCTGTCTCTCATGTCTACCACTTTGAGGTTGTTCTTCCGGGTGTCAAGGGGAAAATGCATCTTTATGAAGTAATGCCGCATTTTAATAGAAACAATAAACCTGGCTGCTTACAAAGTCATATTTCACGTCCCATATCCTGCTGTTGTTGGTGCTTCAGGGATTTTGGCATGGAAAAGAAAAGCCCCTCTGCCCATTATCCGACTTGTAAAAGGGTTTAAAGGGAAAGTGGTGTGTGCGGAGATCCTGAGGGAGGGATGCATCACACGTATATTCTTTCACAGCAGCGATTAATATCTGATGAAAAAAAGGTCAGACTTGAGTCGAATAGGTCCAGTATATCACAGTTACAGTGGTAGCATTTCGTTTCATACATCAGTCGTGGCTGTGATGTCTCGTCAGGCTGGTCGCACAGGAGAGGCCCACACGGCACATTATCAAAGATTGATGGGGCATCCTACTTAAAGACAGGAAGGAGACACGCGGGGTGCTAAGTGTTACCCTCAGCACTTTTGGGAGACATTTTTGTAGGATACGGACATTCTTCAAACATCGGCGTGACCAAATAAAACTATGCAGTGTTAGGACACACATTAAGGCCATCTGCTGTATAATGTGGGTTGTAATGATATGCGGTCTCATGCAACAAACTGTAATGCACACCACACAGCCGCCCTCCTGTCTCTCTACATGCTTTATGTCATTGTGTCATCACACCAGTTTACAAAGCCCCCCACCATGGACCAATGCAGGAACACCACACTGGAGCTGCGTTTGGAAATGCTCCCACCCACGAATCCAGCCATCACATTTTTCCCCCTCAAACTTATTAAAATCCATACCCTCGACAACTTTTAACTTATGAACTATAAAGAAGTCAAAATGTTGGTTATTCTTTCCACTAGAAAAAGAAAAAGAAAATCTGTTTTTTTACTGTGCTGGTTACTAGTTTTGCACAGCTTGTGTAAAGAGTTGTTTGGAGGTGAAGTTGCTGATTGGCTTAAGAATTTCATAACAAGAGATCTTCCTCCTCCACCCCCTCCTTTTCCCTGTAACAGGAGATAAAACAAACCGACAGAACAAACAAAGCAGATTTTTCCAAATCCTTTCTTTTTAAAACACAATTCTAAACCATCTCTTATACCCACTGTTGGGCTTCATCTTTCTCGTTTCTTGTTCAGAGTGCTTGTTTAATAATTAATTGATTAATTAGCGTGCTCATTAATCATTGATTCGGTAATCATGGCCTGATTTTTCTTGAGGAAGCAGCGCAATCTGAAAAAAGCCTGACTTCACATTTCACTCTAATTATGCTGCTTTACTAATCAACGCTTAAGAAATGGAGTTTCAGGAAATGAGTTTTCTCATTTTCCCTCTGTTTCTCAAAGCAGTTTGTACTGTATTGGGGTCAGCAGGTAACGCTTTTGTTCCTTTTCAATGTGAGAGAGGCTTGCAGTTATCATTTTAGAAGCGATGAAAAGGTAAAATTGATGTGGGATTTAAAGTTTGTGTGCAGAGCTGTAGAAGTTAGTGGCAGACATTGATGAATCCATGTTCAGTGTTTAGTGTTTGTGCTCTGTCTGAGGTGGCACTATAGTGAATCACAGTCTTATTGTTTGTTGTAGATGCGCGGCTCTCCTGGGACTACAGGTAATTTGTTTAATCGCTGTGAGTTATGTTCTTGGGACAGAGCGATTGCAGCACACCCAGCAGCTCAGATATATCTTGTGCAAACTGGCTTGTGAAGAAAAAGGCAGGATTTAATTAAAAGTGTTTTTGTGTTGGATGCGGACTTCAGAACAGTACCTTGATCGGCTAGCTGCTCCATAGAATCTCTCCTCGGTCGTTGACAAAGAAGAATTATGCATCAAATTAGTGGCAGCTGTAGTGAGTGCGATGGAGGTAAGGCGGGCATTAACCTTTGAGCCTTAAAAAGCACATATTAACAACACTAATGAGACTCCCATAGAGCGTACTGTGTTTTATAGGAGCACACAAAAGCACAGCAGTGACTTCAGTGTATCATCCATGCTACTCCAAAAGACCCTCCATCACCCAGCAGCAGCAGCAGCAGCACCGAACAATAGACATAGCCCTTTACAGCTAATGAGATGCATACATTTACCGCATTATACTCTAATTAAATATAATAATATAAAGAAGGGAAAATATTAATTATAAAACATGGTACTTCCTATTGTGAAAGCCAAGGGGGTCTCCACTGGGCTCAATTAGCAAGTGTAGGCCTGAAATCCCCAGACTAGATTAATTGACACCCCAGGGCTTTGAGTCCCAGCACCAAATCTATGCAGAGGAACCCTTTGTTTTCATATGCTCTTAGAAAAAGCAAGAGATCGCAATTTTACATTAGCTCCTCACTCTTGTGTCTTAGATTTTTCATCAATTATTTATCCTTTGTTTATTTGTTTTGTTTACCTGTCATGTCTGCAGCCCGGGACTCAAATGATCTACTTTTTTTTATATTCATGTCTCATCTTTTCAAGCTGCCATTCACTTACATGTTATAATATTTCTTTCTGCACACAAACAAACTGAAGCCAGGCATTCAGAAAACACAAGCGTACAAGTTAATGATTTAAAAGCATAGTAAATTACGCTGAAAGCCCTTCTGTCCAAATAGTGGTAAAAACAAGGCAAGGGATGGGAGAGAGACAGTGGGGAGGGAAGAAGTGACAGAGAGAAAGAGGAGAGGGGAAGAGAGATAGAAAGAGGGGTTTGGACAGAAAAGGGTTGGAGCCGTGACATGGATCCAGCTAGCATCTGTCTGGCAGTTAAAACACCGTGGGGTAAGTGGGAGCGAAATGACAAGACGAGCTCAATCAACATCTTGTCAACACACCGTCCTGATGTGTACAGACAATTTCATAGTGCCACCTCCTCGTGATCCACCCGTTGGATTTCTTTTCTTTCTTACATATATGCGTTTTTATTTCCTGTCTTCCTGCCAGTCAGCCTAGTCACTTGCTATCTGTCTGCACACAGAGTCAGCTTGCAGCCCTTTGCCTCCTGGCCTCGGAAAGGGGGGAGAGAGGGGGGTTTGTGGTGGAATTACATCTCACATAGACCCCCTCCAGATATGGGACTGTGTGGAGCAGCGTATGTATTGCAGATGACTGGTTGAAGCGTACACATGGATATTCGCTGTGTCAAATAGGCTGTCGCACTTTCTCCCTTTCACTTGGCTTGTATGCATACCGCTCTATTACCCCATCCAGTGCATTCGTGATAGCAGCTACCCAGCAAGAAGATGTGCCACTGCTCAACCATGCGATCCTGCCCCAGTGTGCACTTGGAAAAAAACCTTGTGGTGACAGGGTAGCAGACAGACTGATTGCACCATTCCATCAATCCTCTGTAAGACCCTTTGCAATTGGACGCTGACAGGAACCCACTTTTTCCATTTTTACCATACTTCACTTTTCCGGTCGTTCGAACATGTAGTGGCTTCTTTCTTACGATTTTTTCTTCTTCCTCCTCTGTGCCGTGCTTTCCTGAGTGTTGTGTTGACAAGCTGACACAAACCCCTGTGATTTTCACACCGGGGGTTGCAGAGAAGGAGAGAACAAGGAAGAGAGGGGGGAAAAACAAGGACAGTGGATAGTGAAGTGCAAAGAGGAGAGGCTGGCATGAGATGACAGCTGACACCAAGTCTGAGAAAAGCAGGCGGCGAGAGAAAGCAAATCAACAATTAGTAACAGGGAGGGCTTGTGGTGGCCTGTGTGCGCTTGATTTGAGGGATCATGGTGAATGGATGGAGAAGGATTGACTGGAATAGGCCCGGGTGGGGTGTTGGAGGAGAGGGAAGAGAGAGGAGGGTGGGGGCGAGGATGAGCGGGTCCAGTTTGTAAAAAGGGTCGCAGTCTGAGCCAAGATTTTCACAATGGAATAAAGGCTGAGAGGGGAGGCTTGGAGGATTATACCACGGCAAACAGCTCTTTAAAAGCTGTTAGACTCCAATTTGGGCACAAAAACCCAGAATGGAAAGAAGGCTAGTGAACGTGGGTGGCTGGCTGGAGTGTGAGATGATTGTCATGAAGGTATAGAGTTGCATAGTCACACATATACTGGCTGTAGTACAGATAAGTTAGAAAGGGGGTCTTTTGATAGAAAGCTCCAAACACTAAAGTATGTAGAAGTTCACCACGAGTCACGCTAATGAGCCTAGTTGACGGCTCAAACGGGGAGATGGGTGCAGTTTCTCCCACGGGACCCTACCTCAGCAATACTTTATCTGTTTGTATAAATGCACGCGTAGAGGAAAGACAAAAGAGGCCGGCTCAAAACAAAGGGATAATAATTCCATACAGAGAGAAAGGGTGCACGCATCCAGCCTGATTTAGAAGCCTTATCGAGACAAGGCACAATGGATGGCATTTGGGGAAAGGGGTTGTTTATTCCAAGCTTGACACTTTTTGCCAATTGTTTTGTGTTGTTGTTTTTGCCTCTCTCTTTCTCCAGCTCATTTTCTCCCCTCTCATTGTGGAGGAGTCTTAGCAGCTGGGCACCCGATTTCCCTCTCCAATAGCAGATACCAACCGCTAGTGTTTTTTCGGAACACTTCTGAATTATTCCTGCGTGACGCAAATTGTCCAGTCGAGTTGAGAGCACTTATATTATAGACTCTACAAGATTGGATGGAGATGAGGACTAAAACAGTATCTTTCATGTATAGCGTTAAGTGCTATTGTAAAAACATGCTAAAATGAACATCGAGTACATAAAAACTAATATAGAGCGTTGCCCATCCTCTCCAAACCATATCACAAGTAGTTTCAAGTGAGTTTTAAGCCTATTTTAGTCTGTCCCATTATAACAACTGCGACTTGATAATGAGTAGCGAGCATGTTAAATCCACATTTTCATCTAAAGGTCATTTGTAGTAGCACTAGCTTTCTCTGGGTTTAGCCCCGTTACACACATATGGAGTGACTGTTTAAATTTAATTCACTGGAGGCAGATGTGCAGATGTGGATGGATCATTGCTGACATCTGTCCGTCTCTGCCTGATCCGTGCCCATGCCTCTGTATCAGTCGGGATGGAGGGAGAGAGCATGGGGTTTAGTGCGGTTGTAAAAGCTCTTTAATAGGTTATGTCCAAGTCCCAGTTTGCACTTAGCCCTGGCCATGTGACTGACTGGCTGAAGTTAGTATGTCAATAATAACTCAATTGTCAGGTATGCTTTTCCAGCTCTTATATTTTATCTTCATCGGTAGAGTAATGGAAACTGTAGCACTATGGTCAAGGGTTGTTTTGGAAACTTTTGCTGTAGGCTTTGATAATTTCTTGAATGTCCCTCCCCTCTCTGCCCCATTTCATGCTGCTTACTTCCTTGCCTAATAAGGATTACAAAAAATATATCAACTATTCAAATCTGATCCTATTAAGCTTGTATAAATCATTAAAATACAAGGCCGTGTAAGTAATTTTATGAGCAAAAAATAAGGGCAATATGTCTAATGAACATAACACATTACATTCCCCAAACAAGTAGCAAAATTAAAACCTTCATGGAGTTAGATACAAATTAAAAATCAAAGAAACAACTGTAGTTATGATTTGTTGCTTCTGTGTCTGCTCAGTGACACATGCAAATGCCTCACACTTGGATGTGCTAAACCAAGACGACATGCAGAGTCAGCTCTCACTATAAAGCATAAACGCATACACATTTAGGCAAACTTAGCCCCGTGTGCACCGTTGGCGTGAAATGATATTCCACTTTGAGAAATCCGGATTAAAATGTATCCGGCCGAATGTTTTGACCTTATTACTGAGGGATAGAAAATGCATATACCCGCTTTGAGGAAGGTAAGAATTTTTGTAATGAGAAAATACAATCCCAATAGCCAGCTGGTAGAATTTGCAACTAATTAATCTTGATCACCTGAAGTCTTTGTGCTAGCTCCATGCCTGGAAAAAATGAGATTTTTTTTCAGGATATTTGACGCCAACCACTGCCCAATACTGGGAAATAGATACACAAGTAGAAGACCTGTTCTGTGGTACAGGTCTTCTACTTGTTGTGTTGTTTCATGTTTAAACCATGTATTTCTGATTACAGTTGACTGTAAGCCCTAATGCTAATTTTAGCTTAAAGGTGCACTGTGTAACTTTTCTGGTCGAGTTATATGCTTCTTCCCATGAAGATGTTATTGCATTGTTATTGCAAGTGTTTCAGAGTATGGCATTACACTTATTTATCTCAACTAAGCACAAGCAAGTGACACCACAGGGCCAAGGTACAGGATCAGATCTGTGGAGAGGCAAGCCAGTGGGCATCGTAAGAATGCAAGTTTTTAAATAAATTAAAACACATTGACTAAAGGTTGGATGATGGATAGTTTAACAACCACAGTGAAACATTCAAGACGAAGCAATAACATCTCCAAGGAGACAAGCATATGGACCCTCCACCATAAAAGTTACACAGTGCACCTTTAAGTATTTTAGTAAGTTCATATTAGAGATGATATATTAAATACAGCCACAGTGCAGCAATGTGGTAAATAAAGTCATACAGGGAAAATATGTGAATTTCAAAGAGACTGTAGCCCTTTTTTGATTCATTTAAAGCCAACAGGAGCAGCTCATATCAAGACTCTGGTGGATCCAGGGCCATGTTTGTGTATGTTTCTGCAGCACAGCATGTCCCACACCCACATTTCCACATTTATTCTGTACTTTTTCATTGCCTACTTTTTGTTCCATTCCTCCCTCGCTCTCTCTCCATCAGAAATGTATTCATGTAATTAAGCTGCTAAAATACCGTCAAAGAAGTGTCTAATTCAGCAAGGAGGAATTAAGGAATCTGGCATGAGTCATTAGCCAGTGGAGATGTTCTGTAGAGCATTTACAATAAGAGCGCCAATGGATGTACGCGGTGAACTGGGTACTTTATATTTGTAACATGACGTATGCATGAGACTGTGAGCAATGATAATTGCCATATGTGAGCATGCTAAATTGCACGTGGGTGAAGCAAAGACAACAATTCTGAGCATGTAATCCATCAAAACAATCAGGCTACACAGCGGAGTTATTATTACCATTGTAAACATTTAGTTACTCCAGGCGAGATGCTTAATTGCAATTGATGTTTTGCGCTATTGTGGGTAAGAAGTGTATAAATTCCCAAAAGATTAACTGTGACTGGAGAAATGGCACTTCTCTGGCTGTGAGGGGGAAATGCCAGCTTTCGCTAAACATGTAATAGCTTGCTTCTTTTCTCATTTCAAGTTTTTATATTGGTCCCTTTTGATCCATCAAGCAGGGTGCGTATACAGTATATAGTGAACTTTGCAATCATTGCGAAGACTACATAAGAAGTCTACTGGAAAGCCATAAAGATTGTTGTGTGTTGAAAAGTACTATTTAATGTTTACAAATCTCTACTTGGGTCTTTGGTTAGAGAAAGCTTAAATAAACATCCAGAGATCTTTGAGTTCACATAGCTGTATTGCACTCGGCAGAGGGAGTATAGGGTGCAGGGGCTAGGGGATATGAGGCAGGGTTAAGTTCACGGTGTGCCCCAAGATGAAGTGGATAATTGAGTCGGGAATAAACTCCACCAACAACCTTTCAAGGACCCCCCCATACGTGCACTTTTGTAAACCAAAGAAAACTGGAGAGAATGGAGTAAGAATGGGAGGGGGTAGAGCTGGGAACGAGAACAGGGGTGAGAGTAGTGCGAGAGAAAATCCCAGCTACTCTCTGGGGGGAAAAGCTCCTATTGAAAAGCTATTAAACTTGCATTTAGCAGGATTGATTAGAAATGAAGAGGCCTATTAAAAGAGTGGGACAAGGGGACAATAGCGCGTCTCTGGCCACCGTATGTTGCCCTCCTTTTCAGCAGCTTTCTTTTGCTTGGATCAGGACAGGGAGGGGTGACGGGGGTCCAAGTCTGTCTGTTTAAGCGCTCCCACCAAGAGAAGCCAAGGAGGGAGGGGGCTTAACACCGCCTGAATAGAATGCTCTTTATCTTTCTCTGTCCCGCTTCCCCACCATTCTCCACTATGCAACAAAGAAGTAAAAAAAAAGAAGAGTTTAAGTCCCCCCCAACTGACTCACACAGGCTCCCCACTTCGATAACCAACCATGCACTCCTTCTACCTTCTTCATGTGGATTAGTTACCTCTGGAGCACTGCCATCTTTCTCCTGCCAGTAGGGTTTGTAATGCTCAATCTTTAGCATATAGAAGCACAAACTGTTGAGGCGCCGGATCCGTATTCATGCTGCGTTCCATGTTCCTGTGTATGAAGCCAGACCAACCAATCCGGTAACACTCCTCAGTAAGCTAAGCGCACTTAAACACAGAGCCCAAGCAGCAGCAGGTGTGTCTCGGTTGAATTTTCCTAGCAGCCTCAAACGCATGGATCCCGGGGGAACTTTAATGGAGTTTTGATTGTTTAACATCCATTTTTACTAAAAAGCACCCGCACAAGCACGACAGGCAGATTTTCCTCCCGAGATGGCCCTTTGCTTCATGGCAACACGCAGATAACCATATGGTGTTGGAAAAGAGTTAAATAAGTTATGAGGTGCTGCTGACTCAAGAAGCCACAATTTTCACATGTTCGCTACATCCATCCCGTCGAAGCGTGTTAGAATCTACAATGATGTGTTATTTTATGCATTTCAGATTCTGTTAACATCAGTTTGTACTTAATATACAGGGAACTTTGCAGGTCACTTTGCTATAAAGTTATGTCTATGTTAGTTTGGCATAACACCTATCTCCATAGAGACAAGCAGAACAACATTACCATACTAACTACTTTTTATCAATAAATGCAGCACAGACAAGTTTAAAACAATACCGTGGAACATTTCAGGCAAAGCAATCATTTCTATGAGACAAGCAGTTTGCTCTTTCATGACGCTTCTTTTGATTCATACTTTATCTAAATATTATATTCACATTGCATCTTCTTTCTTTCTTTCAGGGGCCTCCAAAGCAGCCTACTTCTCCCAGCAGCCCCAGGACCAGGTGGTGGTTGCGGGCCAGTCAGTGACCCTGCCCTGTGTCATCGTGGGCTACAGGGGGATGGTACAATGGACCAAAGATGGCTTGGCGTTGGGAGGAGAACGAGATTTACCAGGTACTACACTATACGTTTGTCTTCACTACACCGGCGTTATTGCTTCCCCCATCTCGCTCTGTCTTGTTGCGATCAATGCCACATCTCATTAGAAACACTGCCTCCTCTGTCAGCTGTTAAGGTTTTACACAAATGAATGGAGAGAGCAATGTACTGCATGAAGGGAGATCACAGCTGTGCAGACCAAACTTTAATTTATTCTTTAGCATTTTAAGGGTCTTGTAAGAAGGTAGATAATCAGTTGTTTCTTGTCACATCTTGGCATTTAAATGTGCTCAGAAGTGGAAAGAAAGCAGTGTGGGTTCCTCTTGACCTTAACGTCCAGGCTTTATTGTGTATTCCACCTTATAATGCCACTATAATGAGCTTTCAGCTTTTCCTCACTTGTTGTAGGCACACGTCAGTTCCTTATATGTTTATTATGGTTTGTTTGCCTCTCTAATGCCTTTTGCCTTGTTGGCTTCATGCAGGATGGACACGCTACTCCTTAATGGGCGACCCACTATCAGGCGAGCACAGCTTGCTGATCGATTCGGCTGAGTTGGCGGATGACGCGGTGTATGAGTGTCAGGCTACACAGGCAGGACTGCGCTCCCACCGAGCCAAACTCACTGTACTAGGTAAGAAACATGATCTACACAGCACGCCTTTGTGGAGGACAGGCAGCCAATCAAGGCAGTGTCTTCATTACAGCTCACAAGGGTATTGACGACACCTACAGCACTGTGCAGTAGTGAGGTGTGGAACCAATGCTTTAGTAAATAGAAAATTTTTCTGTGTTTATATGGTTATATAACAGACAAAGATTTAATAAGGCATTCGTATATAAAATTATATTTAACATGGTTTAGGTTAATATAAAGAGGTTTTTTCATTTTGAAACGCAAACTTTGCTCATTACAATGAGTAATTGGTTGTTTTGGTTTCGGTTGTTAAGTGAGACAAGTCTTAGCAGAAGTTTTCAGAGTCATTTTAGTTTTAATTCAAACTTAAGTTGTGACAGTTATTTTCCTTTTTCTACAATATGCTTTTACACAGTGTACTAACAATTAACAACAAACTATTTACCATTGACTCACCAGAGGAACATGATAAATATCTCTTCCAAGTTCACGCCCTTAATGTCTCAAATTAATGCTTAGCCAAGAGATTCTGGAAAAATATGGCCTGTCCCTGTGCCTCAGAAGTGATAATCACGGCGGTGTGGACGTCCGGGGTAATGTGATTGCTGTAGTCACAAATGACTCTCCGCGTCACTTGAAAGTCAGGGTTTGCACTGTTAGCACATTTTACAATGAGCCACAACATTTGTCAGCTGTACTGCGCTTTTTACATTAACATGATGTGAGTGATCTACTTCTTCATGTGGGACTTCCAACGAAGGAGAGAGAGAGAGATAGTGAGTGAGGGGTGAGGGGAGGAAGGTCCTTTGGGAAATGGATGTGGCATAGCACTACTGGCATCTGCTGGCATGTAAAGGAACATCAGTCTATTAATTAAACCTGTCAATTGTGTTTATATTTGCTTACAAGCTCGAAAAGGGGTAGACTCGGAGGAATTACAAGGCTCTTATAGCAGAGTGTGTTGTCCTTGAGTCAAGCTGTTGGCATTAAGGTGCCAGTTCATGTAGTCAGAGATGAGTACCGCAGATGGGGTTGCCATGGAAAGGCAAGCCGTTTGTGGGATAATTTGAGGCTGCCCACCTTTCATAAGTTTAGTGTCACTGCAAAAAGCAAAGGTCCTCAGGCAGACTGGTCATCCACTGCCCACACAATGAGTCATAGATGCCCATGTGGAGACTGGAACAAAAGTTGATAATGCCACTTAAAATCCCATTTAAAGCCCTATAAAAGCCTGGCTTGCAAATGTTACATCTACATAAAATGAATCAGATGCATTGCTTTAGACTCCATGATTGTGTGTGTGGACACAGGGGTTGAAAAGGGCTGTTTAGTGTGTGTGCGAATCAATGTGGCCAGACGACACCAAAGCAATCCGGCACAGTCAAAGGAGTCAACTCAGGAGTGCAGTCAGGGGAATCGGCATGGAAATTAAAATCACCTAGCGCTCGGATTCCATTAGTGTCCATAGCGCGGCAGCGGAAGGACCTCTGACAATTCAGATACACACAGTGAAATTGGTTCGGTGGAAAGAGCGAGAAAGGGCAGCACAAACTCCATGTTTACGCCTTCTCTTATTGGTCGGGGAGATAGGCGTCTTCATCAGGGCTGGCATGCTTGGCTTGCCAATGGTGCGTGCGAAACCATGCAAATAAATGAACAAATAAGCAATTCACTTGAACCATCACTCTGCAACAGTAAGAGCAAATAGAGCAATAATTCTTGTCCCAGGAAAGAAAATAAGGTTTATATTTATATGTTTATGTTTTCTGATAAATGACATTTGTTTGTTAATCCACAACCTGTTAAAATGAAAAAACTAGGATATGTATTGGGTGTTGCTGTAGCAATTTACTGTTGCTGAGCTAAGAGCAACTCCAATTCAGTATCAGTGAGAGCATACAGGAGTCTGGAGCTGGAATGAGTTTTTGTTCAAAGTATTTATTTGTTTTGTTTTGTGCAGTTCCTCCATCAGACCCGGTGGTGGAGGGCGGTCCAGTGGTGCGTCTCAAAGCCCACACACCACACAACCTCACCTGCAAAGCCTCAGGAGCCAAACCAGCAGCCGAAATCACCTGGTACAGAGACGGAGAAGTCATGGAGTCAGCCATTTACTCCAAGGTACACAATAAAGCAGCATTCAATCACTGATTTTAAAGGGTTGCAGAATGATGAGAAAGTTACAGTTACCATAGCAATTAACAATTTTATGTAAAATATGATATATTTTAAATAGAAAAAAGTCCACAAAATGTTGCAAATAACAGGAAGCTGAAACTCAAGAATCTACGGGGAATCAGCAACATTACATTTTTCTTTTTGACTAATTAATTGATGCATTATTGTAGCTTCGTTGCATTGGAAACATTAAGCAAATGCTGGATTTAAAAACCTACATCTTGTGCAATTTCCAAAGCTACGTAAGTTAAGAATATGGGTAAAATAGACAAAATATGTACTATAAAAATATATTGCTAGTCTAGAACATAATGTCCCATTCAAAATTACCTTTTTTCATCTACCTTTAATGGTATTTAATGATATTGCTCTGATATTTTGCCACCTGGATTTGCCCGCCCTCTCAGCCCCCCTCCTGTATGCTTTCACCCCCACCACCACACACACACACGCACACGCACATGCACACGCGCACACGCACATGCACACACACACTCACACTCCTCTGCCCCCCTCCCCTCCCCCGCCTATCCCCCTGCTCACTAATGCAGCCACACTAGAGCACAACTGGAGCATGCCAAAGCTCAGACAGGCATGAGTGTTTCATACAGTAGAGTTTTCTGTGGAGGAGAAATCAGCCACAACAATGCAGAAATACAATGGGAATGCGCCGGAGCGTAAGGCTTGCCATGGCTGGGAAAAAGTGTCACATTTTTCATGCTCCCTGACCACGCTAAACGACGCTAAACGGTACATTTAGGAAGCCTGCACTGAGAAGAAGAAGTAGGAGGAGAAGAAATAGGAGGATGGGGATGAGAAGGAGTGAAGGAAAAATAGAGATGCGTGATGGCAACATCCAAAACAGTCAGGAGTAGAGGACATGGAAAGCACTCTACACACGAGGTGGTGACAGGAAATGATGTGATTTAATCTAGCATAAAAACGCTATCCGTGTCTAGCTGTGGTCGGGAAAGGGTCCATTGACGTGACCAGGGAGAAGGCTCAGCTTGCCCTTGCTTTTCTCAAACATGTGCATCCAATAAACAAAAGTCTATGGCCAGAGTGGCATTCACGCTTTTATACGCGAGACGTTGATGTGTGTTTCAGTCAGGAAGCTGTAAGCCACATATTGGGAATCTACACCTTTCCTCACTTAGGTGTATTGATTTCTGGGAGCAGTAAATAGATTTAAAAGATGATGACAAACAAGGAGCGCTGACGAGGAACACTTTCAGAAATGTGAGACCAGCACAATATTCCCAGCTGCGTCGTAAAATATATGATTTAACAGCCTTGTCAAAGAAGGAGATGGCAATTTTAATACATTGCACTTAAAAAATAGAACTCATTGTGTCACTGGGGGCTTTGTAAATGCATTCTCAAACAGCATCTGGCTATGTTGTATCATAAAGGTTCTTAACATTACTTGATATTAATAATGTATTTAGACTGTAAAACTATACAGACGACATGCTAGTATAAAGTGCGTTTTTATTGTTGTATTATAGACACCTATGGAGGACGGGAAGAGGGAGTCAGCTGTCAGTATGCTTCCCATTGTTCCGGAGGACAGTGATTCTGGACGCACCTACACCTGCCGTGTGCTCAACCCAGCAGCCCCCGCGGGACGCCAAACATCCATCACCATCAATGTCCAACGTGAGTACACCACTGTGATATTATAGCAAGCTTTGATATTAACCAATTATCAAATGCTAATGATTTTCTGCTTTGGTTTAACTCTCTAAAATATAATATAAAAACATAGTGGTAGTGCCATTTTGGTGGATTTTGTAGGCCTGTATAGAAATTTACCAATAAACATGAATTAAATGTCTCCTCCTCAAAATCATGCTTGGAGTTGTGTTTTGTTTCAGTAATAATCTGCATTATTAAGTTGTCTGCATCCCCAAAACTCAAACTGCTCTGTTCCACCTTGTGATGGCCTCAAGTGGTACTTTACAAGTTACCAGCTACCTTTTACAAAAGGTAAAAGGTAGCTGGTTAAAAAGTAGAGATTGGCAATTCCAGGTCTGAAATAATGCAAATGATTCTAGTGAAGTTGTATAGAGTTTAAAACACAGTGTAGGACTTCCTGTATTACCACATGACATCACAAAGTGGAACAAGATGGAGTGTTTTTAGTTTGTAAGAAGAACTCGCAACTAAATATACAGGGTTTGTGTGTTAAAAATGTGTGAATGAAACAAAACACAACTTCAAGTATGGTTTGATGAGGAAACAACCTTATAACATAGTAAACATCAGAAAGTAGCTTAATATGGGCCCTATAAAATAGCTGTATGCCAACCAGTCTACTGAATTCTGTCTACTGAAATCACCAACTTACAAGTGACTGATCATATTGGTCAACAATCAAAAAAAGATTAACATTATACCTACTTGTAGAATGTTGTAAAAATATTGTTCATATCTGTATTTCTTCCTTTTGCCCTAATACAAGTGATTGTCTTTTTTACTTTAGACCCTCCTGCAGTGACATTATCAGTCCAGCCGCAGACAGTGACGGAGGGAGCCAAGGTCCTCTTTATCTGCTCTGCCTCGGCCAACCCAGAGATCACTGGATACAGGTAAACACAGGGATATGCCCTAGCCAGCAGATGTGTCCATACTGTTAAGCCTGTGCTAGATAAGCCACATTTGAATTGTGGTTTGTATGTGCTTGTTGTGGAGCAGAGGATAAATAGCCTGCTTGATTGGCAGAGTTTGATTGAGATTGACATGAGCCATGAATCAGCTAATAGCCACTTTGTCACGCCTGGCTAAGAGCCTTCCCCGAACTAATGCAAGTGTATAATGTGATTATTGGTGTGTCCCAGGTGGTCCAAAGGAGGAGTCCCCATTAAGGAGGCAAACGGGGACAGCCTGGAGGTGACAGTCGACTATTCCTACTTCACGGACCCCGTCTCCTGTGAGGTGTCCAACTCCGTAGGCAGCACCAATGTTAGCACTCTGGTGGATGTCCAGTGTAAGCTAGGTTTTTCATGATTTTCTGTTTATGCTATTTTTCAAAGCCAAGCACGTATTGATTAGTTGCTGCTCTATGTTACTTCACCCCAGTCGGCCCCAGACTTCTCTCGGAGCCCAAGCCAATGACAGTGGATATGGGGATGGACGCTGCCTTCACTTGTGCCTGGACAGGGAACCCTCCTCTGACCCTGGCCTGGACAAAGCAAGGCTCCAATGTGGTAAGGAAGTGTGCATTAGTCGCCTCCTTATTTTGGTAGCAAAGTCCCTTCAACACCAGGCTTCAACACTGTTCCCCCCAGAGAGACCCGGGCCTACAGGCATGAATCCCTCACACATCCTCTTCACACTCACATGTTGCTCAGGTTTCAACACCTCCTCTCTCACGCTCCCTCTGGGCTCAAGGCCTCTGGCAGAAAACTGTCCTGTGACATATTAATGCAGCATTGCCATATATTCATCAATCATTCATTTGTGTTCAGTTGGACAGTAACAGAAAACACAGAGATTCTAGGTAGTCTTATTTTGTTAATTTGCAAGGAAAGATCAGTTCATAAAATGTTGAGCAACAGTAGCCTTTGTTTCAGTTTCTGGGTTTTGGATGATATCACAACATATAGGCAAATCATATTTAATAGACTTAGACTTAGACTTTATTAAATTATTTGGATACAGTAGCTCACTCATCACAATATAATATAATAACAGAGAGTAACAAAAAACAAAATACAGATGGGGAGAGGTTAAAAATTTATACTGTTAAATGGTTGATCTTTGTGATAATATAGCAAATTCAAGAGTCTAGTGACTAATTGAAGTGACTGGGTTCAAAATGTGTGAATTTACCTTTAAGATATTTATTATGAGAATACCAAGTAATCAATAGGGCAATCAGGCTCTTGCCCCTACCTGGGAGTATGGCATAATTATATTCTACAATCTGAAAAACACTATTGACAATTACATTTACAGTAGTATGCGGGTACATATTGTCAAGGTTTACTGGTGTAATATAATTCTGCAATACTGGTATTCACTGTACTTTTTCCACCTCTATAAACCTCAGCATTAGTTATTTTGCCCCAGATTTTCTTGCTATGTAGGCTTCCAGCACATTAGACATTAATTTGCTCTAAATCAATTTGGTAGAAAAAGCAAATTGGACGTTTCCATCGCAGCTCTACATCATCCGATAAAAGTCTCTTAGCTTGGTAACATCAGAGGGGCTTCTAATATAATTTCTTAGGTGGTGCTGGAGTAAACACCCCAGTAAAAAAAGATGGCGTAAGCGATGCTGTCAGCCCTTAAGAGTGAAAGCTTTTAGCCTTTCTGAGCAAATCATGCCAGGAGTTTTTTTTCTAATCCGCCTACTGTCTCTGTCCCTCACATCGCTACAAGTAATGGATTAATTGGGTTACTCCATAAGTGTGCTGAAATAAAAAATTGAAGAGTGGGAGTGATGTGGGCAGCGATGGCAGGAGGGGGTGTCGGTGTGTGTGTGTGTGTGTGTGTGTGTGGGGTGGGGGGTGGGGGGGGGGGGGGGGGGGGGGGGTCATTCCATCATGACAGCATGATGGAATGACAGGATCAATGAGCTAAGGAGCACTGAGTGAGCAAGGCTACTCCAAAGGCTAGGGCCCACTCACACGCTATGCGACCATCCATCCCTACTGTTTAATTACAACAATCTTCCCAGCAGCACGATCGCTCTGAGTGCTTAATGCTCTGATTAAGGCTCTTCACAATGAAATTAAACTCAAAAACACTAGCATTTGTTACAGCAGCCAGCCCACCTTACTGCAGCCGACGCAGAGGTCCTCGTTTGTCGACTTAGCTTTGCTCCCGCACCTTTTTCACTTCTCACTTGTCTTGTCTCACCAGGTGCTCAGTAACAGTAACACCTTGCAGTTGAAGGCTGTGACCCAGGAGGATGCGGGGGTCTACACATGCAAGGCCATCGTACCACGAATTGGAGTGGCAGAAAGAGACGTTACTCTGACTGTAAACGGTTAGTGGCGTTTATTTAAACCTATACAGTATAATTAACATGTGATGGCTGTGTAATATTAATAGGGTTTTCATTGTTCTGCTATTTGCTTTGTTCTTCGCACCAGGCCCACCTATCATCACAGCAGATGCCACACAGCACGCCATCAAGCACTCCAAGGGCAAGTTGGAGTGCAGAGTGGGAAGCAGCCCCCCACCTGATAAGATTGTAAGTGCCACGTCTTCTTTTTTCAAGTCATTTATTATATGAAAGGAACCTTGCACATATGCCATCACACCCGCTAACAAACACACACATATTCACAACTGTAATTGCGTTAACTTTCACTGAAAAGACACTTGTGCCAAGGAGAGCTGCAGAAAACAGGTTTCCAGCAGGTTTTAGCCAAAGCGCATTCAATTAGCTGCCCAGGAGGCATCACTCGGTTGACCCCACTGAACCGCAGAGCATACACTGGGCTGAGAGGGGATAATTAGGGTGTGAGGAGGAGTGAGAGACAGGTGCCCTACTGGCCCTGAACCGAAGACAGCACACAGCAGCCTTATTTCATACTGCAGTGAGCAAACCCTCCTTAGGCCTCACCCACAGGGCACACGTGGGAGGCAGCTTAAATATGAGCCCGTGAGCTATGTCAGTGGTAGAGCTGCTCGGAGGTCAGCAGAGGGAGGGCAGAGAGGAGCGTATAGTGAGGATGTAAAGATAAACAACCACCTGTGGTAGCACTCATGTTAGCCGTTGTTGGGACGCTATTGTTGGGACACATTATGTAAAATCAACTTTGAACCATGTTATAACATTCGTGCAAGTCCGAGGCACAAGTGCTCAGAAAAGTTCAGTTTTCACCTACTTCCTATCGCCACCCACTACTCTGTATTTACTTTTAGATACAGACTCTGGGTCATACAAGTACAGTTAAAAATGTCACATGGCCGTTTTTCAACAATAAAATACACATAAATGAATTTCCTCTGATTACGGTGAAATGCCACTAAGAGGAGATGAGGCCTTTCCGTCTTTGACCCTGTTTCTACTCCCAAGATGTTTTAGATCAACATTTTATTTAAAACTGAACAAAATGTAAAATAATTTCTATTTGGAAAAAAAAGCTTATGTCTTCTTTAAAGATGTGACTAACTCCCTGTTGCTCCTCTCTTCAGGTGTGGACTTTTGGAGACATGACTCTGTCCTCTGGCTCTTCTGGTCGTTATTCTGTGCACACAGTCACCAGCAGTGTCGGGGTGGTGTCGACACTTGTGCTGTCCGAGACTTTGGGGCAGGATTTCCAGATGCGCTACAACTGTACCGCCTGGAACCGATTTGGCACCGGCACAGCTCTAGTTACACTAAAGGAGCAAGGTACATCACCCTATCTGTTTTACTAATACTCAGAGTGGCGAAGGGGCCAGATTAAGTGGAAGCACCAGACTCGTCCTGTGCTTATCTTAATTATACTCCTCTAATCGATTTGATTTAATCAGCAGATGGCTCCTTTAATGAATATGTTTGCCCCATAACATAGATATTGATTAGGGGCAAAAGTCAATTAAAGGAAACCACATGTGTTTGTGGTGACGCTCATATTATGTATCACTGTAACTAAACCTAGCCCAGCATCCCTGCCCCATTAGGTCATGTGAGAATTAGCCACTGCTACTACACACTGTTGTAGTATGAGCCTTTGTTGCGGCAGACACCAAAAAAGGTCTTCAGCAGTAATTTACATCAAGGCTGTGGAGTGGGGTCTCTGGAGAAATGGCTAGTGGTATCTCCTGGAATCTCTAATTAGATTACTGTCTATTGCTTCATTGCATGTCAGGCCTTATTACCCTCCTCTCACAGAGATTACAGACAATGGCCAGGCAGTGTGAAGTCAGAGTGGCAGCAATAGCATAATAGCATACGCTAGCTGTGAGAAGGACAGAGCTCATAACATATGAATTTACATAACCAATGAAGGGTGAAGACAAATTCATCAATCTATTCCTCTTTGTGGATTCATTTGGTAGTATGTAGTTTCATCTTGTTACTGAAACTTACCATATAGTTTTATATGGTTCTTGTTACAGAAGCCTTGCCTATGCTGATCATCGTTGGAGGAGCAGTTGGGGGAGGCTGTGTGCTCCTCATATGTGTCATTACTTTGGTGTCTCTGTGCTGCAGACACACAGGCAAAGGTGAGCTCAACGGTTAGTATGAACTACCAATTCTAATTAATAATATAAACATTTAATATTTATAGTTGTCACTTAAATATTCAACAAAAACTCATTTGATTTATGTCAATAGGTAAAAGATGCACCCGTCTCTCCAAGAGTGATATCCGAGTTCAGATAGTTCACAGTGATCACAATGCAACCCGAGGCAATGACGATGAGGAGGATGTCAAAGAGCCCATGGTAAAACTTTATACTTACTGATGACTTTAATAATGGCTTAAGATATCTGACATCAACCCTAATAGTTTTGTTTTGTACTTATTCAAATGAGATTCATCTTTGTAATGCTTTGGAATGCTTGGTCTTCCCTCAGGCTCCAAACAGCAGCGAGTCTCCCGGGACATCCCGCACAGAACACAGCGATCTGCTGGAGGAGGAGGAGGATGAACGATCAGACATTAAGGTGTGAAGTGCATACTTTATATGATTAGAAAATGCCAAGTTTAATGTACACAGCGATGATAGCCTCTTCCACATTTGACTGAAGTTTACTTACTGAATGTTCTTCTATTAGGATCCAACCAATGGATATTATAATGTGCGTGGACATGATGACCGGCACATTCGAGGCACTGGATTCGGAACAGAGTTTGCCCCAAACTCTCGTCCAGTCTACACCCCCTCCCAGCTGCCTTCGCCGAGCCCGGTGTATGGCCAGCATGGCACCCAACCTCGGATCTATGAGTTCGCCCACAGATATGCCACCAACACTGTGAGCCGCTCCTCCTATGAGCAGCAGCCCACGCAGCAGCAGCAGCCGGCACAGCAGGGAAACATGTACCCCACAGACCCTGTGTACAGCGGCTCCGCCTATCTGCCCGCGCCCTATGGCCGCGCCTTCACCAGCTATGTCAAACCTGCCTCCTATGAGAAGGTGGATGCTTATGACCAATCGGACCAGGCTAGCAAAGTGTCTAGTTCATCTCGTTTCTCTTACGCGTCTTCACAGGTGTCATCCCAGCAGTCTGACTATGGGCGGCCCTCACAGCGAATGCAGACTCATGTCTGATGGACTAAACAAAAAGACAGTTAGTGGATAACCGCTGTGTGGACTAACATACTCAGTGACTTTCTCTACTTGGATGGTCCTTTATGGGCATTTTGAACAGTATTTGGATGAAGTCATTATGGTTACAAAATAACCAAGCCCATTCTACTGAGGGAACAACAGTGAAGCTGGAGCAATCAAAAGACAGTGATGTTCGAGCTTCTAAATAAGTGTGATACCTCATCAGGTTATCTCCATGTGTTCAATCAGACTATGGAGATATTCTGCCAGTGTAAGGGCCAACTTTGTACTCTCATCAATATGAATGGCCAATCAACTGGGGGAGCTGTTTATCTGCATTCCAGAGTTTACTAAACATCAGCTATGGCCTCTTATTTCTTGAATGAAGAAACTACAAGCTACAAGATATTCAAGGAAAAACACGTTTACTGTTGTCTGCCATTTGGTGTTTTGTTGGCATGCAAAAGGAATTCTAAGCACATTAGTGTCTATCATCAACAAAGGAGTGAGTTAACCACAGAAACTGTCCATTATGATTCTGCACAAAAGGCTAGCTCTACTGACCACCAGTGCTGCAGGCACTGAACTTTGGTACATCCAGTCAGAGGTGGAGCCTGAGGGTCAGTGCTGGTCATTGGATAACACCTGTGGTGGAGTAATGAGGAAAATGTGTAATTTACCTGACACTCTGTCAGACAAAGGTTTGATGTATGTATTGTACCAAGAGGGACAAGGAAGGGGTTAAGGAACCCAAAGATGGGGCTGACTGTATAGAGGTGGTTTTGTAAGGTTAAGTCAATGGAGAAACAAAGAAATTGCTTTTATGGAACAATCAGTAAATGAGTTTAGATTCAAATGATATATTGGCAATCTTGAATAGAATTAAACTTGAATGCAGCATTGTCTGGCTCATGGGTAGAGTACAGCAGTCCAAAGGTGTACCACACACTCCAGTTTCTGACATGTTTACAAAAACAGTACTACCCTGAATATCATGTGTATAAATGACTGAGCCCATACTTTTTCTCTGTTGCATGCAAACGATGTGTCTAGTGAAATCCTTGAACGTTTATCTTCATGAACATTTCATGTTTGAGCCGTAGCTTTGTGCACACGGCCCGTTCCACTTTCTGGACATTTCTGTATGAATGCCTGTACTGCCATTTGTCTGAGGCTGGTAGTGGCAGCCAACAAGAGAACAATGACACTTAAAGTGAGAGAGCAAAGATCATCGCTTGTCTTTATTTTTATATTTTTAATGAGCCTTAATGTACAGCGTGCAAGCTGCTAAACTGTAAATCTGATCTTTATATACATTTATCTGTTGATTTATTTTGGTTCATAAGAGTTTGTTGTCCATCTATCATTCAACGCAATTAATGCTTTTTGGGTCATAACTAATTGCCATCCATTTTTATTGTTTTAATAATGTATTGAGAAGTTTATTTGCTATAATAAGCTATTGTTGCTTGTACCTTTGTACACATATTTATATTTAAATAAAATCATTTCCGATAACAACTGTCTGGTGTGAATCCTGGGGAAAGAGGCATGGTGAGTGCTGAAGCCTCGCTGCGTTTAGGGCACAGCAACAAACAAAGCCTCCCATGTTGCAACAATGATGAATACATAAATTAGCAGCACTGTCTATGTTGATTTTCCTATTCCCCCAGTGGAGCCGCATTTTTAATGAAGACAGATGAGCTAGAGGAACCCCCACTGTAACATGCCCGTCTTTGTCGGGTAATAGGAGAGAGCGGTGACAAAGACAGGTATTATTGTGCAGTCAGAGCCTGCCGTGTCACCTCTGTGCAGTAGGTATGCGCTGTGGGGAGGAGAGTACATGCTCATTACAATGATTTTGTGAGAAGCGACAAGGTCTCATAACACACACATTTATTATGCACAACAAGATGCAAAATGACACCCAGACAAATAACACAGATAATGCAATTAGACTGTTGGGAATCAAATAAAGGATATTTATTATTCCTGCTATGGCATATTATATCAAACATTCTGCATTGTGACACATTAAAAAAAGCCCATGAAACCAAATCACTCTCTCAATATACATCAACATGTCATAGTAAAATAATTTTGAATATACACATTTACATGTCCTCTGTGTAGTAAAATGTGAGACTTTGCACATCAATAAATAATGTTAAGCATATCTTTGGTATTTGCTTAAAAGGGTTAAAAACTTAATAAAATTGTTACAAGAAAGAAACTTCACTGATATTTTCAGGTGCTTGTGACCAAGAACCATGATCAAACTTTAACCAGTCACCTGCAACTGAACTAATCCCCTTTGAACTCTCTGCTCCCAATTTCCATTTAAATGTTGTCATATCCTCCACAAACCAAGCAAGGCTGCAGTGAATGTGTAAAATACTTTAAGAGTGCTGTCCAAAGTACGCATTTTTAACATCAGCACTTTTGAGAGACCACAGAGTCTTAAATACTGGCCACCTTCCAAATATATCCATTACCTTTTGAGTGGATTAATTCTCATTTGAAGTAGTTAATTAATTCAATTAAAATTTATGGCTGTTTTTCCACTAGTAAAAAGAAAAAGTGTCCTGACATTTAAAAAAATAAAAAAGCTTTAATTAGTATAAAAAACAAGATTCTGGCTCATGTATAAAAAACAAGATTCTGGCTCATGTAGCCAGCAGTATTGATGGTTTAAAAGGGGAATAAAATTTGGTTCACTGATAGAAAATAGACTATAGATAAGGTAAAACTGCAATGTTCAACATTTATACTGGCTAATTAGAGAAGGTAATTTGTTTACAATAAAAGTTTACAATAATGAAGGAACGCCAAATGCAAGATGGATTTACAAAACAAAATGTAGGCATGTGTGATGATGTGAGTCAGAGGGCTGAAAAACAGGTCCATTCAATAAAGCCCTGAGTGCAAGTCTGCTGCTAAAGAAATAGATCTTGGAGAGACTTCAACCAAATGTTCATCTCCGTAGCCATGCTTTTGGCACCATTACGCTGCTCCAAACCCCACCTCAACCACTATGTCCGCTTCAGATACCGGTCTCTTTCCTGATCCAGTCCCGGAGCTTGGTAACGCGCGAGTAGACTCCTGGTTTATTGCGTCGTGCACAGCCTTCACCCCAACTCACAATCCCGGCCTGGAACCACTTGCCACTTTCTTCAAAACACACTAGGGGTCCACCAGAGTCCCCCTGTCCAACACAAACCACACCACAATGTTCATTAGACACAACAAGCGGATGATGTCATAATATCAGATGGAGGGCAGATGCCAGTTTTTGTTTCATATGAATAAGCCCACTAATTGAAGATATTAACCATAAACAAGAACAGAAATGTGCAATATATATACTGTATGTCTGTGTAATTCCTCAAATGTCCAAGTATGATCCATAGCATATGAAAAATTCAATTCTTTCAACTGGACAAAATGTGGACAAAAGTGATGACATTTCACTGCTCATGCATAGGTGGCTTCTCCAGTTCTGGTCAAACTTCAGGTGTATCTTAAGTGCTGTGGCTCAAATGTAGTTAGCTCCTCCCTTCAGGCAGATTTCAGACAATGTCCCACCAGCAATCTGACCAGACCTGTAGAAGCCGCTTGAAAGAGCAGCAAAACACCTTCACTCTAAAACTTTTGTCCAGTTGACAGAATAGAAATTTTTCTTTTGCTATAATAGCCTATATATACACCATACTACACACTTTAGTGCATTATTGATACACTCCATTGTATTGAAAACTTCAACTGTATAACTGTAGTCACAAATGCTTTGGGGTAGACTAATGGAAAATGCAACATTGGCCCCTCTGACAGCCATCAGTACCACCAATAACTCACTCACTTACTCAAACATCACATTCATACATAGGCAAAGTGGGTGTCTTGCCTAAGGACACAACGGCTTCTAATTCCAGACTTTTAGCTAGGTGAATAAGCACTCTAGCTACTGCCACTTTTGCCTTTCATCAACAGCAAATTCTACCATACAATTCTGACCTGCCTTCCATCTTAGTTTTAAATTCTGAGTAGTTGATCAGAATGATCATGTCACATGAACACAACCTATTACGGTACTCACCTG
This sequence comes from Taenioides sp. WSHXM2023, assembly GCA_029959045.1. NCBI lineage: Eukaryota > Metazoa > Chordata > Actinopteri > Gobiiformes > Gobiidae > Taenioides > Taenioides sp. WSHXM2023. The sequence goes on along the minus strand of CM057088.1, from coordinate 23,713,663 downwards.
GCACGCATCAACTCCTCCAGACAAGAAGCCGCTGCACATCATTCTGGACGTGACCTGTCCCTCTGTCACCGTGTTGCAAACAGTGTCATTGATGATTTTCACCAAGGCTTTTTGAAGCAACTGCGCCGCCTGACCTGTGTGGACAACCATACAAAAGGGTCAGGACTCATGCCATGTTACTCCACTGTTCATCACCAACATCAAAGGTGTTAATGGTCTGGATTAGTGTTGGCTAATGAAGGTTTAAGGGGACTCCCGTGAGAGCCCATGTCTGTCTTGATATATGGTTATGGGAAGGGCTTAATGGAATAGAGAAGATTAGAAAAAGATGAGAGGAAACATGAGGGAGGGCTGAGCGGGAGAAGTGTGTCATGATGGGAGAGAAGCAGGAGGAATCAGTGGGACGTTAAAGACAAGAAGACACTGAAATGAAGATGAGGGGAGGTGAAAACAGCAAAACACTGTAATAAAAAAAAAACCCAAAAGTGTACATATGTGTGTATGTGAAGCTGTTAAACGATTGAACTAACAGTGTGTATGTTGGTCAAACTACCCCTTTAAATGTAACATAAGCCATTTTCACACACCACCACGGGACAAGGTGCAGAGAATCCTAGCAGGGTCATGTATTTGAATTTGAATTTGAATTTATTTATGGAAAGCCCCTTGAGATGCAGCATCTCGTTTTCAAGGGGGACCAAGAACATAAAACATACAGTTTACAAACACATATTTTCACAACAACACATAAAACATGATAATACATACATAGACATACATACATAGATACAAACAATACAAGTAACAGGACAATTTTGCTCACATCTCTCCCCACCCCTCATCATCTCATACAGTCATTAACGTAAACACAGTGTTATGGAAAGTCCTCAGTGATGAAGGCAGATTGTTCCAGTCTGAGGGGGCCTTAAAGCAAATGTCCCGACCATTTCATTCACATATCTTTTCATTGGTGCACACATTCACACAAACGGAAGAGTCGTGTGGCATTGTGTGTGTGAAAATGGCTTTTAGTGACAATTTTTCTATGTGTTGTTTCATGTGGACTCAAGGGAATAAAAAAAAATTATGGCAGCTGTCTGTCTATAATTTCAACCTAAATTTTGATACTGAGGAATATACTAGATACCGATTTTGTTACAACAATAATAGAAACAAAAGATAACATTTCAACAATAAATAATAATACTTCATATTTCCTTATGGTCCTTTACTAATTCTAAGCACAAGACAATGCTAAAACTATTCAGGAAAAGTCAATTTATGTCTAATTTATTCCATACAACGATACTTATTTCAAATGAGCACTAGTTTTGGTACTAGTTTTTGTATTCATGGGTTTCAGCTTTCTGTTTATGGTGTTATATTGAGGACTTTTGCCCATTCAAAAGATACATTTTTTTTGTTTTTAATTGATAATTGCTAGGCCAAAAGTGTTTTATCGTTATGAAACCCAAGAATCGTTTCTAGTTTTTTTTTTTTTTTTTTTTTTTGGACAACCCCATTGACAACACACAACTGCAAATATCATAAACAATGAAATAAGAGTAAAAGAAATAATGCAGTTCCTCATGTACTACCTCCTTCTCGCATGGCGCCCCAGCCCGTGATCCAGCAGGACATGCCTGCAGGGAAGTGGTGGGAGGACGAGGGTAAGCAGATGGGCTGGATGCTGTTGCCGAACACCAGCGGCTCATTCAGCTCCAGCAGGGCGACGTCATAGTCAAAGGTCATCGGGTTGTAATCCGGGTGTGTGATGATCCGGCGAATGGAACGGTGCTGTACGTCGTCGTGCTTGTACTGGTCCTGCATGCCACTGTAGCTCTGCCAGTTTGAGGGAATGCGGTTTCTGCCATAGAGACAGAGACAGACGCATCAACACATCTGTACATACAACCACGACACCACATCTGTTCATGACTTTAAAATGTTATCCTCCAAGCCAAATTATATCCATTTGTAAATAGCCCAATGTGAATGATTTCTGCTTTAGCTCTCATACTGTGGTGCACTATGAATAAATACTCAATCTCATCATATCTTGGAAGCTAAGTAGGACTGGACTTGGTTAGTACTAAGATGGGAGACAGCTGAGACTAACAGGTGACACAGTGGCAGTGGCTTTGGCTATAGTGCATAGTATCACTGTGTCCTCAAGCAAAACAACCACCTTGCCTAGTATGAATGTGGTGCATGAACAATATGTGATGGCTGGAGAGGAGGAGGCGCAGATTAGCAGGCTTGCTTCTGCCAGTCTGTCCCAGGGCAGATGTTACTACTATAGCAGCTTACCACCCCCGTGTATAGAATGAATGAACAATACATTAAATTGCATGGTGCTATATAAGACTAATGCATTTATTTGAATGTATTTCTGCAATGTTTTGTATCAAACTGAAATTAAGGACAGGAGTTGAACGTTGACACACACTATCACATCACATCAGTTGCTTAATTTATTGCCAGTCCCTATTTCATTGTTACTGCCAAATACATAATAACTGATACTAGTAGATAGGTGATGAAGGTGAGCTAATTACACGCTGCACACTTTTTTAAATACTTTTTACTATTTTTTAGTTATTTGCAGTACAGTTTTCAATTGTGGAAAAAAAAAAAAAACAGGAGCTGAGGTTCAGAGCAGGTGCAGACTTTGGCTGAGACAACAACAGCAGCTGACGTTCAATCAACATGGCCAGTGTGCCACCTAGAGGGCAATAGAGAACCTGCACTCTAGAAAAAAATGCAATCACTCCACAATAAAACCCAAATTATTTATATCTGTGTCAAACCATTTGTTTTAAATACTATTATGAATATGCAAGTCTCTGCTAATGGAAAAAATTAAACTGCATAATACTTACTCTTGCCTGCTGGTGATGAAGCAGTGTGAGGCTGAAAGGAGCCATTTAGGGGACAAGATGGAGGCTCCACAGGAGTGTCCGTTATTCAAGAAGTGAAGGCTGACCTGCCACGGCCACTCACCCAGCTCTGCGTTCTGCCCTCCAACGATGCGGTTCAGCTTATACGGCCTGGTCCCGCAGTCTGGCATTATTCACACAGGTAATGAGAGCAGAGCATGTTAAAGGCGGGCATGACTGATCACACACGCATCAAGAGCGGAGAAAGTAGGTTGAGTAGAAGTCATTATGACATAGTATGTAAAAAATAGAATTCTTGAATACTAATATGGAGGGCTGGCATATTGGCTGATCACAATGAAAGTGAACAGAGAGAGCAGCCTGGGGGTTCAATGAGGGAAAAAAAACAAAAGCATCAGAGATGACAAGAAATGCTTTCAAAGAAGAAATAAATAAATTAAACAGTCAAGGCTCCGGGCTCTTTCTAACAGACAGTCCAACATGCTTCTCAACACAGACATTTCATAATCCATCTTGAATACCACAGAAGAGATTAGATTAACTTTCATCTGTAGCAGAAATTAGCACAAATTTGAATAGATGCTTTAAAAAAAAAAAAAAAAAAAAGTTTTGTACCACAATGGGCCTCGTCCGATTTATCAGAACAGTCGTCTATGCGGTCGCACTCAGCGTTGACCTTGTTGACACATTGCCCATTGTCACACTTGAAGCTGAATTCAGAGCAGATACCAGGAACTGTGTCAAAGAAACAGAAGAAAATAAAAATCAGTACCTATTCCAATCATGGCATTTGCAAGGTTTAACCATTAAAACAGCACATAATCAGCAGTGCTTCAAAGTAAGGCTTGAATGCACAAAGCATAGTGATTGAAGAGCAGATTGCACTGATTGGAGCATATTGATTGAGGTTGAGGTCTAATATCCCTCTTTACTCACAGAAGTGAAAATCAAACGGAAATGCAAGTGAGCATTGAGGGAGAGGAAATAGATGAAGACTGAGAAGACAGAAGTGAGGAAAAACAGAGCAAAAAATATACATGATAATCAACTTGGCAGTGAATTGCATATAATAAAGAAGTTAATTTCCTTATTTTCATTTTGGTCAACATTCTAAGTAATTGCTCCCACATAGGTGTTGCCCTATACACTGGAGTAACTAAACCTGGTACAATAATAAAAATAATAATAACAATTAATAACAATAACAATAACAATAATAATAATAATAATAATAATAATAATAATAATAATAATAATAATTTACATTAAATAAATTGTGCAGTTTAGCAATTTTGGCACCCCCATTCATATTTTGTTGTCATTTTATCACTACTTTTTGAACTAAAGCTTGTCAAGAGGAGTTCACCCTTTTTGTTATGCATGTGTGCACAATCTTTTGGTAACTTTATCTCACAAGATCTTGTGCCACGAGTCCCAGCCTTGATTGTAAATGTTTGTAAATGCTTAAACTTCAATAAAACTCTAACTTGTTTCACTTACAGGTTTTGCAGGAGGCCTCATCACTTCCATCCTCGCAGTCTTGTTTACCGTTACAGACAACGTCCTGAGGCAGACACACCCCATTCCCACAACGCCACTCGTTGTTCTCACAGCCTGAGAGCAATCACAAAACTGAATAAGAGCTTTCAATGAGGCATTAACCACTTTGTTAACACACCCAGTGAGATTAGTAGCTGTATTTGCATATCGCAGGGCTGAAAGAACAACTAAGAGTCAAGTATCACTACTGCTAAGTTTCAGATCAACATCACAACATTCTGCAGAGCAATATTACTTAATACAAATGGGTGGCAGGCAAAATTAAACTATTATTTCTAATACAAAACAATACCACCAAAATGACCACTGTTGCAACCAATACTACCAACTGTGTCATTATGGTTGTTATTATTAACTATATACGATTAACTAATACAAAATACCTACTGCAGGCTTTCTCGTCACTGCCATCTCCACAGTCGTTGACTCGATCACAAATCCAGAGTTTTGGTTTGCATAAGCCATTGGCACAAGCAAACTGATCATTGCCACAACCTAGGAACAAAAATGGCATTCAATTTGTACATGCCCAAATTATCTGTAACTGAAAAAAGTTAAAAATAAAATAGGTAAAACTGGAGTATGTGATTTTCAAACTGTGAAAGGAAGGTTGTGAAAGGTATTGAAAGATTTACCCACGTTTTCAAGTTGTTCCTAGCTCTCGCAAACCTTTTGGCACACAACTAGTATTCAGATGCAGATTTTTTTCTAGACACATGCACAGCTTTAGAACTGATTTTTTTGAAGTAGGGTTGACCACTGTAGCACAGTCAACATGCACTCATTCTAAAATGTACAGGGATTGTCTGCAGGGGTCTGATTTATACATCAAGTGCTGCTTTTGCAATATAATCAGTGAGGATAAACAAAATTTAATCTTTTGAAAGAAAAAAGTCAAGTACCCTTATCAATCTCATATAGAGTTAAGAAAAGACCACAGTGAGAAAAAGAAAGCCTTCAAAAGTCAACAAAAGAAACTTACTGCATTTGACCTCGTCACTCATGTCACCGCAGTCGTTCCAGCCATCGCACTTCAGGTCATTGGAAATGCACAGACCAGAGAAGCAGGCAAACTGATTGGGACAAGCTTAAAGTAAAAGATAAAAGGAGAATCGCATTGAATTTAGTTGTAATTTGAGTTGCTTTATCATCCACACTGCTGTTCATTGTTAATACAGGAGCTGTACTCTGACTGACTGATCTATTAAATAGGATAACTTGGGGTGCACAATGTAACTAGTTGTACTTTTCTGCTTGTCTCCGTGGAAATAATGTTGCTTTGCCTGGAATGTTCAACAGTATTTTAGCAATAAAAACATCTGTAATCAAATAAATGCAAGTTAAATAACTTTAATTATATGCTGTGGAAGATTCCGGGGAAAGCAACAACTCCGTGGAGACAAGCAGGCAGTTATATAGTGCACCTTTAAGATGTGTCTAAACTAGCTTGATTTTTCTACCTTACTAATGGTGTGATTGGAAAATTAGAAATAAAATCTGTTCTAATATAAACTGACAGTATGACATGTTAAAAACTGATATTAACAAAGCTTTTCAGAATGAAGTCTAACTGTCAGACAGTGAATGACCCAAGTAGTGAGTGAGCCCAATAAACACAATTTGAGCTGATTCATGAAGCACTTGATTGTCAATTCTGCAATTTCCAAACTGAACCACTATATTTTTCTGTCAGTCACAAACTCCCTGTGACCCACTCTACAACTTTATTTCTAATGACACTCTGTGCAAGTGTCACTGTCAATATTTAACTTGACATCTCCAAAAATTGTATAAATGTAGTCCAGACAGTATTAGAACTCACGGTTACTGGGATCGTAGGCGCTGTACTCGGCGCTAAAGCCTTTGTCAGTGAACGACTCATCTGAATGGAACACAACTATGAGCTCATTGGTGGTACTGGTCAGCGACAGGGAAGACATCTCGCCACAATACCTGAAAAAAGGGCATAAATGCGAGTACCTGCTGCTAAATATGGCGATATGCAACACAGAAAGAGATAGACTTTCATTACATAGTAAAAATAAATCCTTGTACATTGTTCTGAGTGGCAAAAGAGATGATAAAATAGAAAGTAGTTAACCTGTCTAAATTTAATTCATATTTATCAGTTATTATTATTCAGTTATAAGTTGGGTAATATTAATACACTTTTCATCAGGCCTGGCTATAGCAATAGTTGCAGTAGAAGCTGACCTTTTAGATAATGCCACATTTTGTTCTTTTTAATCAATATTTTGTTTAATGTCAACTTAAGCAATAAAATTTCAAGTTATGAAACCTATCATTACAGCATTGACTCCTTTTGTTATTGCCAAGGAATTTGATGATAATATCTGACAATATTATATATATATTATATAAATGGATTATATAAGAAACAAGGTATCCAAACAGACAGAAAACTATTGCATTACATTTACATGAACAGCTTTGCCAACTTATATTGTTTTTGTTTCTCACTTTACATCCATGGCCTGCACATAGTCTTTGTGGCACACACGGACGTCCACACCAGGCTCCTTCATGCGGAACATAGTGAATTTCAGACGCACTTTTTGCCCAGAGGATACCTGCAGCAAAGAGAGGGGGAATATTTGTGTTTCAATGCCTTATTTACAATGCAAGTAACCCCTCAACCAGCACACTGAATCATATATGCACGTAAAACAGCCATGTACTGAAAATTGAAATGTATGAAGTGTATTTTACCATTGCAACACACACTACATGCAACTTACTGCGGCCCGGCTAAGGCTGCAGCAGTAAAAGCAGCCTGACATATGAAGATAGAAGAGGTACTGAACAGCTTGGCTTCTGTACTGCTGCCTCAGCACTCCTCTCATGGCAGGATAAGGATGGGGAGGGGAGGAGCGGGGGAGTTTTGCCAATGAAGGAAGAGGAGGGTGGGGGAGCAGCGCTGGAACAAACCTTGATGGTCCATTTGCAGTCAATGGCAGGGGGGTAGAAGCTGGGGTGCTGCGGAGAGGTGATCACTCCCTTGTTATCAGTGAGGATACCCCCACATCTCTGAACTGAAAAATAAACCACACTGCTACTACTAATAATGAAAAGTCACCATGTCAAAATACCTATCCACATCAACTTGGACATGAAATCTTGTATAGTTATTGCCACATAAATGTAAATTTGGCTTATATTGTTGTACAATTGCTACTGTAATTACTGGAAGCCTTGGGTAGAGCTTTATAGACTGCTTTAAAGCCCGGTCGCTGGACTTCTCCATCAGTGATAAAGTTAATTAACATAATGTTCCCCGATGACACCACCTCCAGAGGGTTGGTCGGAGGTCGCTGACCGCACTTCCTGAAGGGAAAAAAAGGGGAAAACAGAATATTTAAGTGCCATGTCCATGTATCAAAGATACAGTAAAACGAGTTACAAAAACTGTCAAGTATTTTTTAATCAATATACACTGAAAGTAAGATGGAGATGGGATGTGAAGAGTGATCCTGCCCAGAAAAAGGCCTGTGTGTAGTTTCAAAGTCAAACATGAGCTCCATTAGTAAAAAGTTAGAGCGCTGCTGGAGGCAGAGTTGCGGAGGTGTGAATGACATTGCAAGAGCACCAATACATCTAACTCCAGTAGAATAATGTAATTATATTGTATTATATTATGGCTCTCATAAACTCCATGTCACCTTGGATAAAGTTGATCACTCAATAGCATTATAAAAGCGTTATGCATCACTTGGTAACTAAGATTTGTTTGGCAGTGGTTTCCAGAACGGCCCGGGGCTACAGCTGATGTTGTACAAGGGGTCTGTATTTCTAAAGCAAATCAGCGCTCTCTCATTGACACAGTGCAATCACACACAGAGGCACAGTAGACTTCAGCCTGGCACCCTCCACACGTTTAAAGGTCTTTCTGAGCCAACTCAATCTCACAGAGGTCTCCAATGTTAACAATAAAATGAGATGTGCTGTGCTAAAAGCCGCAGGGCCAGAGAAGCAGAAAAAGTAGTAATCACAAACGTAGTAAAAGGAGCAGGGTGGGGCACTTTTTCAACACACATCAAAACGGCTTTTACTCCAAACTCCCAGAGCAACATTTCATTCAAGCACAAAGTGATTTCTAGCAGTAGTCCTCTGGGAATGTTGTTCAGTGATATTTCTCCTCTCTGATGTTCAAGGCAAAATACATGACAAAGTATGTTGGTTTAACCCTGTCAACAAAGACCTTAGAATGTTTGGGGCAGAGCTAGAATTTTTGTCAACATTTTAATCTTAATTTGGCAAGCAAAAGATCAGTGTGGGTACCTCTTGGGTAATCTAACCATTCAGCTTTAATGCTTTGTAGTTGTTAAAGATGGACTGACCAACTTTTTCCTTGTGAAATAGTAAAATCTGTTTTGCACAAAAAGCCGTTTGAAGTCTGCATATAATTGTAAGACATAGAATCAATTGATATTACAGAAGAGAGTCTGATATATCACTATGTTACGTTAAGGGATGAGATTGGGTTGGTCTGAGAAAGTTGTGAATGTGAACACAATGACTTGTGAGAGTTAGGAACAAGTTAAGAGTTGCGTCTTAAATAACCTTTTACAGTTTGAACATCAGGACTGGTACCCCAGCTTTAATTCCAAATACTTACTCTGTGATGGCCTGAGAGTCATCCGGACTTAGAGAGTCGTAAATGGACACAAAATCGTCCCTACAGTCATCTTCAATGTTGAAAAAGGGAAAATCGACAGAGATAATGTTCTCCTCAGAGGTTCGGATCTGCCACTGACACCTGGACTTGGCAGGATAAGCATCGGGAAAACCGGGAGAGGTGAATGAGTCTTCAGTTTCAGCAGCCTCCAACGTATAGAAACACTCTCCTGAAACAAAACAATTAGATACAGATAAATTGAATAAAAGCTTAAATATTAATTTAAGGTGAAACGTGAGAGTAAAAAAACACGTTTAGACAAAAAAACTTGAAAAACTTTAAATAAAAAAATTTTTTGATTGGAAAATTTAAATTAATTTCTTTATATTCAGGAGAAATATTACATGTTAAAGAGCAAACATCAAATATGTGAGGAAAAACAAAGAAAAGGAAAAATATTTTTGCTGCCCTTAAAAATTGTATTTATTTATTTATGTATTTATTTTGTCTTAATGACACAGCCATAAAAAGCTATGTTTTGGCTTTATGGCTTACTTTTCATCAAGCAACAAATAGTGATTTGAATAGGAATTCGCTTTTGTACTATAGGTGCTCCAGGCTTACTTCACTGTGATTGTGATTCATTGTGGGTTTAACAAATACATTACATGTATACTGACAAAATTAATAACACCACTTTTCAATTATTTATGGATATGTGCATAATAAGAGATCAGAAAAGAGAAGACTACACATGGTCGTGAATACATTTTACAGAGAGTGAACACACTGCTGGTCAGATGAGTGGCATTGCGTGTACAGTGCAGTCTGGAGCAGTCATCTGTTAAAGCTGACTGTGAGGTGGCCAGCTGGAAAATGACCACTGTGTGAGATTGAGGTGGGACATGGTGTACTCATGTACTCACTGGCACTGGGGGTCCTGGCCATCCGCGGATCTGTAACTGGATACACATAAAAGGGAGAGAAAAATGAGAAAGGTAAGGAAAGGTCACTAAACTTGAAAGGTTGAATGAATTTGATGCATGAGGCTGAAATATATGGGTTGTACATTTTGCGGTTAAAAGAACAGCTATAATGGTGGTGGGTGGTGCTTATGAGCAGGGGATATGGCAAAAATATTAATAGGATTTTCTTCGACACTAGATCACAATTTCAATTCATGCACTCTTTACATATGGGTCTAAGAGGTCATTTAAGCCACCCTCTGGTTCTGAAGAACATTAGAGTTACAATAAACAGAAAATTACTGAATCACAATATAAAGATTTCACCAAAATAACACACTACCACATTTTCACGTCTCATATTTACTGCCATATAGCCCAACCCTTCTTATCAGTTTGCAACTTAATAATGCATCTCTATTTAACAATGTGGGACATCAAATCCCAAACAGAAATTTGAAGAGAAGTAAAATCCCTGAGTCATGAGGTTGGCATTTCGGCGCATGGCCAGGATACAGACAAATGCCACGAGAATGATGAGTGGACAGAAGAGGAGAAAGCGCTGTCTCGAGCCAGGTTAAGGCTGAGCTAATATCATTAGAGGATTCAAGCTGCATAAAATGTGCACTTTCAAATGCAGCAGAAGCACAGGGGCCTGGTCCATCTGCCATCATCTTATCATCACAGTGCTACACTAGAAATAGTGTGCTGATAGTATCCTCAACAGTGATATGAGGGGACAATGACCTTTTACAGCTCCATGTTCATATGACTGTCTATCTTTTGTCAAATACCAAACAAATCTATATGCATTGTAAATGGTCACCAGAGTTTCAGTCCCAGGTTTCACTATAACTTCACTGACCACTCGAACAAGTGAAATGTGCCATGTGTTGTACCAAATAGTACCAATTTGTACTCACTAACGGTAACAGTTAAATAATATGACTAAGCTTAGGTCTATAAATTATAACTAAACAGCATTTATTCTGCTACTGTAATAATTATTACTATATAATTAATAGTTACCTGCCCAGGGTTTTTGGCATATTTTAAAGAGCACTATATAACTTCTCTGGTGGTTGTTCTGCTACCTGCCTGTTTCTATGGAAATATTATTGCTATACCTGGAATGCTCCACAAAATCGTAAATAAACTCCATGGACACAAGCAGGGATTCCTTTAGGCTAAGTTACAGGTCCGATATGTGGACATGCAAGCAATAAGGTAAGCAATAAAAACACATTTCATTGAATAAGTGCAAGACAGATTTGTTTACTATAATAAGGTAAAACCTTCCAGGAAAAGCAATATTATCCCCAAGTGAAAAGTTACACAATGCAGCTTTAACAAATATTGCATCAGTACTATTGCAAGTAGAAATTATATTCCTTTTAGAATATCCGGTACATACGTGATGCAGTGATTTCACGTATTCTTATAGCCGATGGCTGTACAGCGCGAACCTCCTTAATTCCAGCCTCCAGAGTCTCCAGGACACGCTCCTCTGAGAACTCTGGGACCACCTCCAGGTCTTCGGGCGGGATGTCAAACTGAGACCAGTAGTAGGCAATTACACCCTCACTGAGAACAAGAGAGGAGATAATAATAGGCAAGATATTGTTAAATGCTCAAGTTTACATATGGCCCACCATCAAGGGGGTAATGCAACAATCTCCCATCTTTACCTTATCTATGTGCTCCATCTAGTGTATTTAACTTCTCTAGCCATAATTTTGTTGTATTTTACATAAGGCTAGGAAACATGACATAAACAAGACTATTAATCAGTGCCCATTAACATGAAAAATAGCCCAATTTATTCATACAAAGTCTGAACACTGGTCTAAACCATATGTTTTACTGACACAGGATTGGCTGTAGACTCCAGACTCAAGATGATCATCAACAATTTTCACATAGGATTTTCTCATTTGCATACTTCATTTTGCAAGTGGGCTACAGTGACCAGTTTACTTTGTGGATTAAAATTATAAAAGTAAAAAAAAATCTAATCCTTACCTGAAAGCTGTAACTATTGACTTGGTGTAATATTGCTGTAGGAGTTCATCTTTCTGGTAATGAGTCTTTAGCTGTTTAAAAGTATGAGATATTGTTACAATTATATAGATACATTTTCAACAACCGTATACAGGCTAAGGAAGGTTATTAGATTAATGGGTCTATACTAAGGTCAATACTAAGCAAAATTATTTTCTTATATTTTATGTTACATATAAATTAAACTCACTTGAGCCTCCAGCTCACGGGCCAAATTACTGAACTCTTGACTGGAAGTGTCTTCCAACTTCTGATCATAAGGATAGTCGGTTAGCTTCATGTGACCACTGAAGACTTGAACTGATGGTTGGCGCTGAGAGCTTAGCGTCGGATCTGTGTCATCTTTAACTGTAAAACAGAACATGAATAAAATAAATAGAGTTTGCCTTTTAATGAACAGAGAGAGAGAGTTCTGGTTGAGCATAGGCAGTTTATAGACATGTTTGTTTAATGATCAGAATAAGACCAACGAGTTTCTTTTTTCTAGGCAACTCAAAGCTTTCAAAATGTCTAATACTAATGGGAAATACTTGTGTCCAAACACATTTAGCGAGTGTGATTTCAAAGGACAGCAGCTTCAAACACTTCTAAATGAGCCACTTTATCTACAACTTGAGACAGAAATGCAACCACTTCTGTCAAGAAACTTACAATGTTGCCATATTAAATGTCCAAACATTATTCTAGTTTTGATCGGTTCTTGTTAAAAAGCACCCTGTTAAATAAGTTTGGTGACACGGCTCATACTTACAGACAAAAAGCCAAATAAGAATTGCTGCTACTGCTGCCACAACAAGAACAGCCACAAGGATGCCGATGGCAATGGCTGTCTTATTCCTTGATCGATCCTTCTGTTTATTGGTTAGGAAGTCAATCCGCTCATGCTGGCTGTTCCGCTCCTAGAAACAGAAGCACAGAAGCAGTACAAAGTTAATACTGTGAAAATTTTATGTTGGTCAATTCCCATGAAGTCATTTGAAGCGAGCCAACTATATTTTTTATATAGGGATAGGCAATACTGCATCTTGAGCTTGTTTTGTTTTGCATACAAATAATGATATTACCTACTAAGTAAATTAACTGTAAATTTAGCCACAAAAGGGCAGAAATAAAACTTAACATGTATGAAAAAATTATTTTTTTATCAGCTCTTTTTACAGCTTTTGTAATAAAAAAATTATGGATGAGATACCCTGAGTTACAATTGATATTAATCTCTTGGAAATCAGGACCTAATAATGTGTGTTTTGTACATATGAATGACTGTCTCATTGAATTTGGGCTGCTGCCATTTGGCCAGGACACTCTTGTCAAAGAGTTTAGTCATCTCAATGAGGTTTCATTCTGGTTACGTAAAGATTTAACAAATTATTAATTATAAACACTACATTTTAAAATATACATAAGAAATCAGATCCTGTGTTTGGATTTACATTTTTCAAAAAGCATTAGGCAGGAATATATGCAAATTTAGATAAGGAAAAATGCTATACACTAGTATGGACACATTTAAACCGAAGAACAAATTTTCCTTTTGGGCACAATGAAGATTACAGAAACAAAATGTGAATTAATAGCTCTGGCTCTACCTTACTGAAGTGTGTTTTTAATCACAAAACCCCAACTAATTTTGTTCACTCTGCTGACTCATTGTAATGGAGGAAGGCGGCCCAGCAGGTCGACCTGAATGAGCAACCTCCACCAACTTTAAAACATGACAGAATGTTTCAAAAGGCATCGTGGGACTTTGTAGTATTTTACAACAGTGACAGGTCCTAACATGCAGATTCACCTAATGTCAGCTGAACTGGTGTAACCTGTTTGCGTCAAAGCTCCTGCACTCACAACTGCATAAACCACATATACACAACCATTAGGACTGAGAGAATTATTCCAGCAATTATAAGCATGCAAAGTCTGTCAATAATGTATGTGTGCCAGGCTTTCACAAGTGGGAGGATAGAAGGAAAAGGTTTCAGGCCAGTTAGTAATCAACACACAATGAATTCAGCGGCTGCAGCCTGTGAGTGAAGAACCCCAAGAGCCATTAGGGATGGAAAATCACTTTGGTATTAAATCAATTTGTCAGATATGCTGCCCCTTAAGATAGAGGCTCAATTACATGAGTCCAGATGATAACTCATGGCAATTAAGGGCTATTCTTATCCAGCCCGGGACTCCACACATGTTTTCTAATTGGAATCTTTAACAGCAATCATAGACCAGAATGGAGAGAATCATTAGAGATGGGGTCAGCAAGTGCTCCTGGGTCTGTCTCTATCAGTCACCCTGATCACAGCCTAATAACGCCATTATACGCTCTTCAGCAGAGGCTAATGCTACGCCTTTTCCTAGAGTGCACTGGCAAACTTTTCCATTTCTGATGTCTTTTAAAGCAGAACACTAAAACATTATGAAATTTATATATAACCAGAGCATAGACAAGTGATAATTAAGCTGCAGCTATATGGCTGCGAGTGATTGTGAGTAGTTGAACCAGTCTTACAGGAGGGGAAACAAGCTGTTACTGAGGTGGGGTTTGAAGGAACAGTTAACAGACTAACAGAAAAGTTTGGTTTCCATTAAAACTCACACAATACTATATAAACAGATAAGCAATAGGCTATGTAAAGAAAAGCTAAATATTTGTGCCAAGTAGTATCACAACAAATATGCAAACAACATGTCAAATTATTGCGCAACTTATAATCTGTTCCCTCTTTGAATGAGATAAAACAAATGTACTTAACTAGCCTATTTAAAACATTTTTTTTTTCCTTTTATAAATGTTGCAGAAGTAGGTGTCCATTGTGCAATACAATAACAGACTTGTTTGAAGGAGGACTAGGTAATGGGTCAACTTTAACCTGTTAGAAGTTTTATGATAAGTAATGTCACCAGATACAATACAGCTCTTCCACACCTCTTACAAGTGCAAGGTAGTTTTGGTTAAAATACTTGGGGCAGTGAACAATCATTATACCAGAAAGTTAATACAGTTAAAGATTAAACTTTGTCAAGACTTCAACTGTATACAAAACAGCACATATCATAGCAAAAAAAAGAAGAATGTCTAAAGCAATATGTCTGCTGCTCATAAAAAAAAACTATTTACACTTCACATTACATCACAAGTTTCACACATTAAAAAATATGACCAAACTAACATGACCTACAAGTCTGCACAATCAGCTAGTTTTTAACTAGTTTTAGTTTTCAGTTTCCCATAAAAATGAGAACCAGCTATTGTAATCCAGCCCTTCTCAGTGTCATGTGGGGATAACAGGGAAAGGCGAGTGGTGCCAGATGATTTCGAAGAATCACAGGGAGGGGCACAAGAAAACGCTTATGTTGTTTCTCCCCACCTGCTTTTGACTAAAGTTTAAGTAAGAATCGAAGTAATTTAGTCACAAATTGTGCACTAATCCCCAGTAAAATATACCTACAAACTGGCAGAGAGTCAATAAGACCCTATAATAGCATAAAGCAGTTATAAAATCAGATTAAGTGAGAAATATTTTGTGACTCCAACCAAAATGGCATCTATGGTTAGTGAGTGATAGGCCTATATAGCCAAGACCTATAATTTGGTAATTGACAAGACTCCAATGTAGGCCTCAGTTTCCTGTAGAAAATCCTACTTGACATTTTAGCACAATAATGTAATCAATCAAATCAAAACTGTGCAAACTTGACAAACTTACGTTGTATCTGGCGGAATGCATCTTGTGGCGGTTCTAGGGGAAGTTCCACCGAGATTGGGCGATACCGTCCTGTTTCACCCCCGGTACAACTGTCCCCTGAGGTTCTGTGGTGTCCGTCCTCAAAATGAACTCCAAAGATCCTCTGTTGTAGAAATCAATTATCAATCAATTATTTTCAGGCCGTTTGATCGACATTTGATAACGTCGCAAACGCTTGAAATGTTGGTCTTCCTCACACACCTAAACCACGCCCAGATACCTGCGTGAAGTGAGTGCGCGACACCTGTCAAACCAAACACAGGCCAAACCTTTTCTTGGGCAACACAGACAGGTATGAATTATAAAAAAAAATAGCCTAGATTTAAAATAGAATTCTTTATTTCATTCCAGAGTCAGAGTTCAAATAAAAAGGTCATTTCCCCAGATTTTTGGAATCCATAATATTGGGGTCGGCATGAGGATTTCTGTAATACACACGTCTCACCACCAGATGTCTCTCTTCACCAAGCCAAAACACAGCAGGAAAGGAGCGCGTGAGTGAAATCGCCGCAGAAACAGGGCTTGGTTCAGACTACATCCACTTGCACATAATAGCGGGGGTGCCATTGGAGAGAGGGAGAGCGCGCACTGTGATCAGACACACAGGAAGGATACCTCATAAGGAAGCCGACGCGCTATCCATCACAGCAACTGATGTAACCAAACGACGTATACTCGAGTCATTTATTTGAGAATTGTTACTCCCAGGGACGAAAATACGAGTGACACGAACGAAAGAGGAAAAATGGGACATACTGCGGTACCTATATTGATGGCTGTATTGTTCTTCGCGTGGGGAGACAACGTCGAGGTAAGAAATAAAAACTACAACGTTGCGCGTAATAATTTCGACAAATAGCGATGTGACTGGTGTGATTAAATGCATTTATGGACATCTTGTATCGCAGATTGTCCAGTGGTCCAGAATGCATCTCCCTATCCTTGTCAGACACTGATCTATGTATCTGGGACACCATATAATTTGTAAATGTATCATCTAAACGCGACGACGCACGTATTTAAATCTGAACAGGCGTAACAGTGAGGTCGTGTGCGTTTTAAAAGTCTGCTTCTGGTGTGTGTGATTTTTGTACGCTGCGTCAAGCCCGGGCCTGTGTCTTGTCAGAAGAAATATTATAGGCCTTGGGTCTGTAGAAAGATGGAGATCAAATGGAGTTTCATTGCATCCATTTTTGAGTATTCCCTCCGTTTATAGAAGAGCTCATTCATTTCCAAAGTGTGCCAACAATGCAACACTTTAGAAGACAGACAGTTAAAATCATAGAACGATTCGGTATGGGTGGGTAGTTTTGTTACATGCTGTTACTCTGTTGTGACTTTGACATATCATTGTGCATTGATGAGTTCAATAAGGAGAATCCTGATAACTTTATTATCTTGCCATCTGTCAATAACCAAAGAGCAAGTACAGTAGAAATCCCCCACACACAGAAAGATCAATGTGGCACCAGCTGCTCCTGTCTCTGCCCCTTGTCTCTCCATGACCTTACAGTCTGTGATGGGCTAGAGCTCCATTTCACTGTTACAAGCAAGGACATATTTCAAACAAAGTGCAGTTTTAGGGGGGAACAAAGAAGCACGATAGTATAAATGCGATTTCTTATTCCACCTTAAAATACGTTTTGAGTACCCCCCCTTAAGAGGATTTGTAGATGTTTATATATTAGTGATCTTGTGCAAGTCGTGGCAGTCCTAACCCACTCTCCCTTTTTCATAGTGAAATCCATCTCCTCCATAAGAGCCTTAGTGGGATTACTGCGATGCACTAGCAATGGGCTTTAGCTTCATACAAGGAAACCTGTTCGTGAAGGTTTACATTGAAGATTACAGCAGAAGAAGGGAGGCTCTTCTGGATTAGGCTGTCGCATTAGGCCTAATAAAACTGTCAGACTCCTCTAATAAATCACATCCTTGAAATGAGTTAATTTGATTATCCCATTTTCAGAATTCACTGTGTTTTTACTGCGTGCAAACACTATGAAATATGCAGTTATTTCTGATATGCTCTTATAGCTTGATTGACAGACTGTTATCACAAGTTTATGAATGTGCGACTTCTCCTTGAAAGTATAAAGCAAGTTACAATGTTTGTCACAAAGTCTCTTATCAAGGTCTGGGCTTTTGTCGAGAGGCTCTTGTGTGGGAAATATTACAGTTATGCTTTAGATCCACTTACACATATAGTTAAACATGCATAACTAATGTAAAAGAATATAGTATATTCACTGGAGTGTGCTTTCTGACACAACCATTTACATTGGCTTTGGACTGGACAAAATATACAATGAGCTTTCTAGCTAATGCGTAATTATTTATTAAAAAACATTAGTTTTATTGTTTATTGTTTTATTGTTTGTCTTAATCAAAGTTATGCAGAGTTCACATGAATATATATTCTCACTATATTTACATAAGGAGAATTAAGATTCTGAATTGTGTCTCTAGTACCAAGGAATGAGTTTAGAAAAAACAAAAACAAACAAAAAAACACGAAAAAGTGAGTCATGAAATTGCTTGCAGCTCACGACTACCTGCAGTGCTGTGATAGCTGTAGGCCTGTTCCCAATCCACACCACCATCTGCCTCTCGGAGCGGGACAAGAGGATTTTGGTTTTAAAAAAGGAAAAGGGAAATAGATCAGGACAGCTAGACCTCTGTATACACACACTCACTGCTTTGGACTCACTTAATTAATTTTAGAGCCCGGAGATAATCATGTTGGACTAATGGATTCTGTGTGCTCGCTTTGCTCCGTACTAGAGGCCATGAGCCAGTGGACATGAATGTTATCATTTTATTGTGTCACTTATTCTTCCCTTTTTACTAGCATACTTCCACTCACAATTCTATAGTGCACTTTCAAATTGATGTGAATTATTCATGGACATTCATTTTAGAATAGGCACAGTAGGGTATTAGAGGAATGTGATTTTTCAGGTTTAGACCTGAGTGACGGGAGATCAAGGCTAAGGAATGAATCCCCAATTGAAAATTGTTTATTTTTGAGGAGTTATTTATTATTATTTATAATTTATTTCACAAAACAAATTAAGTAAGCTACAGTTTGCTTAAAGTTTCAATTAAAAATATTAAGCCATACCTCCTTGTTCAAATCCTTTCAACTTAAATATCACTGATTTTATCAGTAACAGTCATTTGCAGCCAAATAATTTATTGTAAATTACTGTTACAGATCTCAGATGGGAAATTTAAAAATAATAGCTTTTGTTCATTCTTTCATCTTATTGAGGTGTGCAGGTAGTTTGCACATATCCCTGAATCTGTTTCCCATTGAAAAAGACTATATGGTCCCCCAAATAGTCTATAATTTTCTCCCTCATAATAATATAAGTTTGCAATCGATGAGACAGTTTATTCCATCATTCGTCCAGGATTGGTTCAGAGTAGAGACGACGCATAATGATGTTAGCTAGTAAACAAGAGCAGGGCAGTTTCACTCTAAATGTCCTCTTTTTGGGGTTAGACTTAGTAACTAAGTCAAGGCCCAAAAGCAAGCCCCAAGTAAGTAAGAGTAGGATAAAGTCCCCAGTGTTTCAGACCAGTTCTGTCAATAGAAAATTGCTTCTGGATGGGAGCCAAAACATCTTGATCAAAAATACCTTGTCCAGATGACCACCATAGAAGCTGTCTCTACTTTGCAAATAATCTTTTGCTTGTAACAGTAACATTTGAGAGAAGACTTTAAAAATGCTAAAACTGCTAAACTAATGCAAAAATGCAGCCCAGTACAAAACAATCAGTTGAATGAAACAGGTATTTACAAAACTTGCTTACCAAAAGTGAACATTCTGATATCAGAGGAAACATTTGTAACAGCATTTGTATGATAAGGCTTTTAAATATAATGTAGTTAGAGAAAGGTTATGTTGGTCATTTCTACACTGATTTTTATGTAAAGCATTGCCCCAGTGTACAGATTAGAAAACTATCTATTGAAACTAGATACTCTTTTGAAGTATCAACTGGAAAATTAGACCTCTCCTGAATTGTTTTAGAATGGCCTTGGTCTATATCAAAATTAGAGTCCACATGATTTATGATAGAGGAGAGGGGGGTTAGAACAATTTTCCAATGATCATATGACCGTGGAATTTTAATTTTGCACTTGAATAACTGTTTTAATTAATATATATATTAATAATATATTTTAGCCAAGTTAGAATGGCGTTGTGCTTTGTTTCATTCACACATGTTTAACCTTTATTATTAGTCTTTCTACATCTCAAAATCTCAAAATGTTCTGTTCCACCATGTGATGTCACAAAGTGGTAGTCTTCAAGTTAACAGCTACCTTTTACCTTTAGTTCTGAAATTATCCAAATGATTCTAGTGAAGATGTATAAATTTTAAAAACACAGTGGAGCACTTCCTGTATTACCTCATGACATCACAGGTTAAAACAGTGTTGTCTGTTTGACAAAAGAAATCAGCCTAAATATGGCGGGTTTGAGTGTTAAACATGTGTGAATGAAACAAAACACAACTCCAGGTATGTTTGTGATGAGGAAACATTATAACAGAGATCAGAAAACAGCGTAATAAGGGAGCTTTAAAGTATCAAGCCTTTTCGCAGGTATCAAAATCAAGTTTTAATTTTTAATATTTGTGACAACTCTACCCTAGTATGGCTACAGTTAACTGTGTCACCTGGAGCGTACTCAAAACTTGTATCTTTCGATCGTGAGCAGCAGATATATGACTGTGTTGCAGCCCAAGGTCTTCTCTCCTGCAGAAGTGCCGGGCTAAGCATAATGGTTTCTGTATAAAGTTTAGCGCCACAGAAGTGCACCCAGTTTTGTGCTGCTGGCTGTGGGAGACTCTGGTCCCTTCCCAAACATCTGCAGTGTGCGATAACACTGGTCCTGCATGTTTAAGGAAGAGAGAGAGAGAAAAGAGGGGAAGTCATGGCATCACCAATGATTTGAAAAATGGAGATTGTAACTGAGGGAGAGCAACAGGCTGCAGGTGATGGACAGTGTGTAGAATTTGATGTGGGCTGAGCGGTGAAGTGCATGCAAATAGAGAGAGGGGCTGTACTTTCATGCTGTGCTCTAATGCAGTAGTGAAGTCAGGGAGTGTGGTACTTATGGACTTGGCATATTTTAATGTCTGTTCTATAAGGACTCGTAGGATGAATAATGGAATTCTGTTTTGTTCCAATGACAAATGGGTGCAACTTTACAGAGAGTCCTTGAAGGCTGAACAATTAATCACATAGCACTTAAGTATTGTGTAGCATAAATCCAGGGGCAGCAGTGGCTCAGTTGTTAGAGCCCTTGTGCACCAACCTAACAGTTAGGGGTTTGATTTGCACTCAATCCAAATTCTGTTGTTGTGTCCTTGGGCAAGACATCTCTTCCACTTTTTTCCTTTCTTTTTTCTTGTAAGCAGCCATGTTGTTTTGATACCATGCCTGTCACTGATTAGCTAAGCCACCTGTCAATCACAGTAGTCTAAATTCACTTACACTTCTTTGTAAAGTATTGGAAAGACATGTTTTCTTGGTTGGCAATTGCAGTGCTGACCTTTTTTGACACTGTTTGCTAGTGTGTGGTGATTTATCAGTTTTATTCAGCATAGGTTTTACATCAGATGCCCTTCCTGAGCTTCTCTCTCCAATAATCCATGTTGGGGTCTGGCATAAATGGTATAGTAAATGTAAAAGTCAAGCCCTGAGTTTTAATCACCGGTGTTCCTCCTCAGACAGCTCTGTCAAACATCCACCACTTGCAGCGTTGTAAAGATGGCACTGTGAAGGAGAAGGAGCATTAATTATTGAAGGACACAGAAAGGTCTGGCTCAGGCTCGTCAGCTGCATTTTGCTGCTTGTCACGCACTTTTCATACACAGCTCAAACTGCAGTGCTCACCTCAATCACAATCTGACGCCTCTGTAGTAGTTAGAGCAGTATTAACAATATGTCACTTTAACAACCACTCTCCACCCAGAATGACGCCTGCCTCATTATTTCATGAATCTCTCCACAATAATTCGCTGTTTTTCAGTAGCTTAGTTTTCTCTGTATGTTTCTGTAAGCAGATAGAGACAGACAGTTAATATGATAAATCCAGTTGTATCCAATGCATCAAAGGCAAAGCCAAGATCTAATTCATAATTCATTGCTGTAAAGTGGTGTAGATCGATCAATACCTGCTTGATAATAATTCCATGATGACAAATTTTGGTGTTGTTAGGAAAAGTAATATAATAAAATATATTGAATCTGTTGTCTGTTTAATGTGCATGCTTAAATAGGCCACTGCTGTGGAAACTAAATAAAGATGGTTATAATCATCGCTAATGTTGTTTCTAAAATATGCAAAGTTACTGGGTATATACTTTATAGTAAAAAAGAATGCTGCAAAAATAAAAATAGAACAAATGCACTGTAATCTTTTAAACAAAGTTATAGAGTGATATTTGCACTTGTTTAGAGCAATTTTACAGTCTTTTGTCTCACATTTGATATACCTCATGTAATGAATTTAAAGATTTTCAGTACATTTCTGTTGAATTTCCAAAATGTCTTATTATTAACATTACTGGAACAAATATTAAGATGATCACTTTTGTTTATGTTGCCCAGCCCTAATGCTGAACGAAGACTCCACCTCCCTCTGGAGCACACAAAAGCTGCCCGTCTCTTACCTCTTTCATCCATCTCTACCCCCACACGCTCCCCTCCCTCCCCACACCCTTTTCTGTTGTGTCTGCTGTCTGTAGCTGCTACATCCAAGGACCACTCCCACCCCAAACCCTCCATTCTCCAGCCCTCTCCCCATTCTGCTCAAGCAGCTCTAACCAGGCCCAGTCAGTCACATTTTGGCTGAACGATTTAAGATAAGATATGCCTTTATTAGTCCCACAGAGGGGAAATTCCAGTCCATTTGATGTGTATGTGATTTTTCTGACGAGCAGTGTGATTAGAAATGCGATTTGTGTTTTAATAATAGGATTCTGTTCACCTTTTAAAACGCATTCAGAAGATTGAACTATGAAGTGACAGCAAAACATGTTCGTACTGACTGAAACTACAGGGTTAACAGTTTTTTTAAGCAGAATAAGAACAGATATTGTGTTTTTTGTGGAGGAAATCATGGTACTTGATATGTGATCTTCAAACTGTGTCCATTCAAATAGATTGTGATTAATCTTGCAGCCCTAATTCTACATGTGCTTTCATTATTTATTCTTTTTCATCTCTTTTTGACCTAGGGTTTTAACTGAAGACAGGCCACATGTACGTTGACTCTTCATCTCTAAATAGCTGGCATAGTCTGGCAGTAACAAGAACTGAACATCATTTGAATTTTGTTGAATATTTGATATCTTTTCTATATATAGAGAAGTTCGTTGAGGTTACTTGGCAGTAGTCACGTGGGATTGAAAGAAGAACATCTCTGATCTTGTCCATTCTTCCCTTGAGGCCTAATTGGTGCTTCTCAGACACAGATTTTGCTTCTAATTTTTGCCTTTTGTGGTGAAGATAATGAATGAGAGTCTCAGGTGCTGCTGTCAAGGCCATCTGGAAACTGAAGGGTTGAATCACTGTCTATTTTTTATTCTCTGTTCAGTAAATGTAATTATTCAGGTCAGAATATAATCGAAAAAGAAATGGAATGATTGTGAGAATTTAAGAAGAAAAAATGTGTCTTTTCAATTCAGCCTAGACTTAAAAAGCATGTCAAGTGTTTTTTATTTGGCTGTTTATGTCACACAAATTTTTATCATTTACAAAGTAGAGGATTTATAGAGGATTGCTGATCTGTTAGACAATTTGAATGAAAGTGAATTCAATGTCATTTCGTCGTGGTGTCAATAATTAGATTTTTTGATATCATGAATCTATTAAAGATCAAAATCAACATTTTTTTGAACATAGACAAAAAGAATGACTGTTTTCTCTGTTTATATCGGGCAGTCTGTTTTGATTTTAAGACCAGTGGAAATCAGATAAGACTATTATTTAATCCACTGGGCAATTCTGCAGCACAAATCAGCAGACTACATAGACAGCTTTATGTTGTTGCTGGAGAGGCCTTGTATAAAATTACACTTAGATGTCTAAAGCCGGTCATGACATGTAAGTCTGACACCAACCCTCAACTCTTTCAAACTTAGAATTTATGGGTATCACTAATTTTCTACATATTTTATTTGTGTTCCTTTTTTATTGCCTCATTAAAATATAATAAAAACACCAAACTGATATTTACAGAGGCAGTCTATTATCAAATCTAGTCTATATATAAACTATATCTAGTCTATATACAAATTAGGGTTGTTGTTACAAAAATGTCTTAAATAGAAGGTGTTTAATTAATTATCATTGCAGAATCAAAATCAGTATTGAGTTTTCAGAATTTTGGTATTGTGACAATGCTAATCCAAATATAAAAAATGAGCTTTGTTGTTTGTTTGTTTGTTTGTTTGCTAGATATTTCTATGTGAATGTATTTTTTTATGTGTGTAATATGTATGTTATGTTATGCTTGAGGTTTAATTGTTTCTTACAATATTTTTCATCTGCACTACCTTGGGTTGTTTTTGAATCTTATACATTACATACGAATACATAATACATACATAGTAATATTTGTCTGTTGCTTCTTGGTCTAGATCATGAAATGAACAACAAATCTTTGACTCACGCTCTCACTCACACAATATTATGTTGTTAGGCAGCAGGGAAACACCGATCAAAAACAAGTACAAAACATATTGACTGTGACGCATAAAGGTACAGCTGTGTATTCATATTACTTTCAAAAGCTCAGTGGCTAGGGAGTCATGGTTGAATTTTTATTTTTTTTTGCCTGCTTTTAAAATGGCATATATACAAGGCTAGTGTCTCAGTCCTTATGTCCGCTTTCTTATACGGCTTTTGTGTTGTGTCCTTGGGCAAGACAATTCACTTCAATTAAGTGGTGAATGAATGTGGCTCCTCTGTGAACCCAAAATCATGAGAATAATTTAATTTAGGTGGGTTGTGGTGTTGCCTGTATTGATTTTGACAATAATTTAGCTAAAGAATTTGATTTAGTGTTTTTGCTTTTAAAGGTTGTATGGTGGATTTCTTTTTTTTATTTCAAATTGTCAATGAAAGTTCAAAATAGCATTCAGAATCCATCAATTGTGGATGTGGTGGGGCCAGATAAACATTAGCCAATAGATAACAAAGCTATCACATACGCAAGACGCTGTTTGCTCAACCAACGCAAGCGGTTCTTAGCTGCTTTTTTCAGCTGTAGCTTCCTCGCAGTTAGCACAAAGTTTGTTGTGATGGCAGACAAGAATCCACTACCAGTTAGCTGCAAAAGAAAGTCCGTTTTTGAGGTCACTGAAAGAAGAAGAGAAGACGAAAAGGAGCGAAGCCAAACTAAGGGGATTCTTGGAGATTCCTTCCAGCGATGGCATGCACTGAAGCAGAGGGTCTAAAGACTGACACGTTGGTTGCTAAATTACTTCTGGACAGGAAACTTCAACAGCCATTCTTTCAGCAATTCTGAACACGCACCGGCTGTAAACAAACATGATTTCTAGCGTACGGAGGAGGCGGGAGGAGGCCTTTCTACTTAGGGAGCTGTGGAGGAGGGGCGGTGGTGTCATGCATGTGCAACATTTGAAAAAGGACAAACAGTCGCTGTATTTCTCTTTCCTTGGAAAATCCTCTATATAACCTTTAAAAGTACACTATGTAACTTTTCAAGTGGAGTGGTCCTCTGTTTGTCTTCATGTTATTCATGTTATTGCTAAGATACATATAAACCATATATATCTAGCATTATTTTCAGGTGTTTTTATTGTTTGAAAATACATTCTTATTGTGAGTGGGGCCACCTCCAGTGATTTGACCTTTAGTTTAATGCCACTGTTTAACATGCACCAAAGCAATAACATCTCTACGTAAACAAGCAGGTGGCAGACCCTGTCCCAAAACAGTGCCCCTTTCAGAACTGAAGAAGCAGCTTGGATGAGCTGCGAAATGTATTCGACCAAATAAACTATATATTTGAATTGCTCCCTGATTCTCTATTTGTTGCTTAAAATGTTTTGATATTTCTATTTCGAGATGTCAAGTGTTTGTCCCCTAAATCACCTCAGTGTTTAGTGAAGCCTGACTCACATCCAAAGCCAGTGCTAATCAGCTGTTCACAGGGCAGGCGAGCGAGGTGTGTTGATAATGAGTGGCGCTGGGAGAGAGAGGGGCCATGAGTGACACGCGGTAAATTCTGTAGGGAACCGGTTGCTACAGTAACTGGCTCCTGTGGGCGGTGTATCCACGGCAACCACCCTCTGTGTCCAAGGGATGCTGAGATAGAGAAAATGCAGAGTTAAAGAGCCAAAAACTGTGTGTGTTGTTTATGAGCATGTGAGAAACAAGTTAGAAGTTACAAGAAATACAGGATGTACTAAAATAGTTTGTTTATTGTTTGCTTATCTAGTTATTTTTTTGAAGAGGCCTGGCCATTAAGAGGCAAAATGTGGACATTCAAGATATACTTGTGTCCCTCTCCTTTTAAGACAATATGTAATTATATTCTGTATTCAATTACATAGATACACACTTTCGAAAGAATTGCTATAAAAATGTATTATCCACACCACATTTTATAGAGTCTTAGACTCATAGGTCATAGTCATAGGTCAAAATGAATTGTTAACTTTTAGGTTTACATTAAAATGATTTAGAATCACAGAATTTGCATGGAATAAAATACTACTTAGTTACTACCTGTAACTAGGTTACATTGTTAAATCTTATTCACCTACCTTACCTAAAACACTTAGCTAAAAAATGTATTCAACAAATGTGGTTTATGTCAAATCATAATTTTGTTTACAATATGTTTTCTTTGTCTGGCACATGCTTCAGACAGCCTGTCTCTGTATCTGTATGTATTATATTTATATATAACCCCAAAGCCTCATTTCCATAGGGCTCATCTGTTAGACAGCTCCCATGGGAGTTGGCACGATGTGATCAAATTTATTTATGTGCATAAATAAGAGACAGGCAAAGAGATAGATGAATGTTTTAACCTGGCTTTCTGTCATCTCTGAGGCTCAGCTCGGTCTTCCCCATCCCTCTTCACAGAAACACTCAAATGGGATTATTTATTGCATGTTGCCATGGTATAAATCCAGGTCATCCTCAATGATAGAGTATTCTAAACTGCTAGTTAAAGGTGCACTATGTAATTTTTCTGGCGGAGGGTCAGCCACCTCTTTGTCTTTGTAGAGATGTTATTGCTTTCCCTGGAATGTTTCACAGTTTGTCAGAGTTTTAAACTTAACTTAACTTACTCTCCAAAAATCCTCTTGAACCTCTGGACATAAGTGGTATGTCATGTGATGTGAAATGTCAGTCTTGATGAGAACAGAGCATGCTGCAGGACATTGAACATAAATTACTAAATATATAATTATGCCTTATCATTAGAAAAATATTCTGCAACAGAAAAAGTTATAATAATAATATAAATAATATAAAGTAATAATATATTTATAATAATGTTATAAAATTATATTTATACCAAATATTTTGAACACATTCTTATGTAGCATGTGTTCTTTGTGAGCATGTATTAATATAACCCTTGCTTAAAATTGCATAACAAATAATCAATAATGTATTCAGTTTAACGTTAAATACATAAATTAGTTTCCTTTCTGTTGTTCCTATTGCAGAGGCACAGTAGAAAATCCCAGTGGCAATTGTGTTTGTATTCAAGTGCTCCAAATGGACCTGCTCAAATCTCCACTAAGCCTCTGATTCCTCCAATCCGAAGGTATCTGTGTGCAGATCAAATCTCATCACAGTCTCAGACTGCCGAGAATTAACAGGCTGCATCCCCATGTGTGCATTTGTGAAGGAGGTTTAGCCATGTTACATAACAGCAAATATCTATTGACAATGACCCATGAAATAAACCATTGGAACTTTGCTGTGTTACCAACATTATATTTAGGCAAACATTATGACCACTGTCAGTGAATTACATAGAACATCTCTTCATCCTAGCACTTCAAAGAGTGAGGGGTTGTGCAGCAATATCTCAGTGGTAACGGTAAGGGCAGCATGAGTGGGTTTATTACTCCCAGGCAGCGTGGGAACTTTCTGTGTGGCGTTTGCATGTTTCTCTTTTGTTTGAATAGATTTCCAAGCTCCCCTGTTTCACTAGCCTAAAACGTGCACAATTGGCAAAATCCCCCAGCTAAGATAATTATGGCAGTCATGATGGTTGCTCCATTGGTGCTGAAAGATGGGTCAAATACAGGGGACCATTCCCCTATGGGGACAACAACATATACTGTACTTTACTTTACTTTACTTTATCTTACCTTAAAAGATTCATTTACTAACCCAAAGGTTGTCAGTTAGATGCTGTGCATACTTAGGTAACAGACTTCATGAACCTTACTTTTGTTTTGTAAATTATAGCATTTTGTCTGTAACGTTTATGTGAGATAGAGCATCTCTTAAAAGTCTCCTCTTATTAGAAGTTCTCATTCTATAATTGTCAATTTTAAAGAAACGAATGATGCTGAAATAGTGGCAGCTGCTGCATATGTCATGTCCACCAGTAACAGTCAGTTACTCATAATGTTATGTTATAGTGTATGTAACTATAATTACATTTCTTATACAATCTGTTAACTCACAGAAAGAACATGAACAGCAAATTGACCAATGCTCCTTTGTCTTGTTACCATCTGAGGACAGAACGCTCAGTACCATGCATCATGATGACTCAAAATTAGCATTGGCTTAGCAGTGGGTGTGATGGAGGCAGACGTGCGTGGACTTGCTCATCACAACTATCACAATTATGGCAAACACATTTCTAAAACGCCTTCCCCAATACTTCAGTGTTCATGTGACAGATGATGCCAGGAAGTTATATAGCTGGAAAAGAGAAATGGCATCCTACATTCACAAGCGGAAGTAAAACTCTCAACGTTCTGTTGAAAGTCTGTTGCCCTTACTCTTTCTATCATACATGATAGAAATCATACATGAAAAAGTCCATTCAGCACTGGCACCTGGAAAAAAAAATATAGGTACCCAGCCCAATAATGATCACTATTCAAATGCCACATATTATGATTCCTTTTTGAAACTAAATGAAATTCCATTTTGGGGGCTGGTATTGTCTGCAGTTTGAGAATTAGATAGAGCCTGGTGATTATATAGCCAGCTGCCCACAGAGCACTGCTGTAATCTGACTGATGAGGCAGAGTTAGAGACGACAGCATGTTCCAACATCTCTCCAAACTGCAGCCTCCACCATAATGGTTGCTAATTAAATATTAAAACCAGATATTCTGCTTAGTACATTGGTTTACAACTCTGCATGGCGCTGTAGGCTAATAGGCTGCTAAAACCCAATGAAGTCATTTCCACTTTGTGCATCAGTTTCCTATGAATCGAAAATGAATGTCTTCAATTAGCCATTAGCGGGGGATATACAATAATGAGCGTGGATGCAGCGCTAACCTGCTCCATCCTGCTCTGTCCCCTCTGCAGGATCCTGCCGACAGACTAATGCTGTCTCTCGCTAATAAAGACATGCCACACCAGGAAGAGGCTTGATGGAACCTATGAATAATTAACTAATATGATTACAATGATGAATGCACCCCAATCTATCTGGCCATTTAGCACTGGCCTGAGAAGGGAGAGTTCAGCTGCAAAGTGTCAGGTATTTTGTGTGAGTTTTGTTTAGGAGCAAAACAACAAGTATTTGATACATAAAGTGATGGATTGCTTGTTAAAAGTGCACTATGTAAGTTTTCTGGTAGAGGGTCTGTCACTAAATGTTATAGCTTTGCATGGTAGTATGGTATTACCCGTCTATATTTAATTGCAGGCATTTTTTATACATCGGTTACAACTTCCATTTTGAGGACCTTTTTCCATTCAAAAGATGTAATACTTTGTTCACAATAGTCAAAATTCATTCTGAAACCCATGGATGGAGTCACCTGCTTGTCTTTATGGATACTGCTAAGTTTTATGCCATTCTGTGGAACATTTCAGGCAAAACTATTAACATCCCCATGAGAGAATAGAAGGTTTCAGACACTTCACCTGAAAACTTACATATTACACCTTTAAATGTAGCTTTGAATAAGGCTGAGGAGAGAAGATGGTGCCCTCAGGAACACTCTCGCTACTCCACCATCTGTGCCGCAGTGAAGCAGGAGATACAGTATCAGAAGAGCACAGTTTAGCTGTGGGCTCTGTTTTGTAATTTCACTGCTGTGGCGCTGGCAATGGGCCATGTAAATCAGGTTTACACAAGAGTAGTTCACAGTGCATGGGTACGTATACAAACGATTTAGATTTTTGTATATTTATTTATCTCATTATTCTATCATAACAGCTCACAATGTAGTATACTGTTTCTGGTCCCAAAGTAAAAACAATAAATGGTTAATCACTGTAATCAATCAATCCTACATCACAGGTTGTCAGTATGACCCCATTCTGTTCAAACCGACAAAGAACTTCACGTACCCCCTATAGGTGCTTTATCCTGAACAAATAGAACTATATGGGAAACAAGAGGGACGTTGAATGGGGACTTCATGTCAGTGCTGTTTCTTTTTGTAGTCTGTTTGTAGTGTATATCTCCTGCTCACATACTTTGGCCCTACTGTGACTTCACAAGTGTAAACACTAAACAAATTACTGTAACAAATGCAGGATAAAACAGAATTAAAGATCAATGCAGTGTTTTATGTATTATCAAAGCTCATGTACCATGTGATGGCATTGCTCTCCTGGCTTTGAAGTACTCGGTGTGTTTGTGGAATCTCGCTGTAGTGTGCACTCTGCCAGCCACTTGTAGTTTGAGAAATGATTGGTGGACTCCTCCTCTTTCTGCCTTATACTTGCCTGACAGGGCCAAGAGATTGCATCATTATGGGATGAAGTCATGCTGCAACATAAGGGTGGAACAGGTGCTGAAAATTTAATTAGGCCAGGGAGGATGGAGTTGTTGGGACATGTAAAACGACTATCCAAGCCAAAATCAAATTGGGTGA
The DNA here is from genome assembly GCA_029959045.1 of Taenioides sp. WSHXM2023. Classification (NCBI taxonomy): domain Eukaryota; kingdom Metazoa; phylum Chordata; class Actinopteri; order Gobiiformes; family Gobiidae; genus Taenioides; species Taenioides sp. WSHXM2023. The sequence continues at coordinate 23,682,702 of CM057088.1, read as the reverse complement.
AAACTCTATTTACAGAGAAATTAAATCTGTGCCACAACATCATGTCAGAATCGTTATGGTGCTTTATAATTGCATAACATATATATTATTACACTGTTGGGGTTTAGGAGTCCTATTGCACTGTAACTGTCCAGTATTCATAATTGTTTTGTTGAATATGTCTATTTGTGTATCCACCAAAGTACAGCCTGAATGTATGACCAACTAGTACTGAAAAAATATTTTTCCTTTGATAGCAAGTTTTGATCTCTGGGAGAGCACTGTAGAAAGTAGACAGTGTCACCACAAATTAATGATGAAAACTAAAATTTTCCTCTAAGAAATTATGTTAAATTGAATTTATGAACACGATCATTATCATGTCAATTTGTGTATCCACCAAAGTGCAGCCTAAATCGAAAATCTGGCAAGCTTAAAGATAATACATCACAGAGGCCAAGAGGAAAAGCAGGCATTGAAAGAACCAAAAAGCCAATCAATGTCTGGAGCTTTATATCACCAGTTTGTTATTAATGGGGCAGTTTTCTGCAGTGGGCAGCTGCCAGGACCCAAGCACTCTGCCTCCTCAGCACTGGGACATGATATGTGGCTCCACTGCATTTAGGCCTCTAGTTACCACATAATACTGAACCGGTCAGGTTTAATTATGATTTTGATCTTCTCTCCTGAAATCCTGCCCTATTATGAATATACACAACTGTTATAATACAGTATGTGTCTACAGAAAATCATAAACAGAAGGAGATTATAGTCTGATGTAAATACACTCAAAAGCATATATTTGTCAATATACATTTTTCAACAGTGTTATTAACTGAGATATGTATTTAGCTGGCATATTCTCATTTGTTCTATGTGTACAGTATTGATACTAAAGTACAAAACCTATTTATATCTGCAGAAAAAAAGCTTAGTTGATTTTTCTTTGTGCATCTCAGGGACTCCCTGTGTGTGGATAATGGACCGACCAAACACAGCTGTCAGGAGGTTTCAATCTATAACAGTTTGTAGAACTACACCGCCAGAGCTCCAAATGTGATTAGGAACTACAAGCAAAGATAAGTCACGTCTCAGACAGTGCCTGAATCAGGAAGGCACAAAAGTGTTTTTGTCCAATTATGTTTCTGCTATTTTCAGACTGAGGTCTGTGTTAATTAACATTATAGATATTTTTTTTTCTAAATTGAAAAGTCGCTTTCGGAAACAGACAGTTGTAAGTAGACAGTAGTTTGGTGATATAAGTGGAGCTCTATATCATAATTTGTGAAGTACATTCTGTATTGTAACTTTGTGTCTGTGACCGTAGACTCAGTGCGTGGGCGGAGAAGTCGTGTTCTTAAACATTGTTTCTTATTGGTGTTATCACAGGAGGGACATGTAATCTCGTCCCATCACACTGTAGATGGGCGTGCAGCCTTAGAGAGCTGGAGGTCAGAGCCTCGTGCTCCTGATGGACTACTATTGATTTAGCAGAACGTGGCGATACAGTTGCAGTCGCTCACCATTGATTTTCTGCAAATGCAGTAGTGAAGAGCAGCAGAATGAGAGCGCCGGGCCAGAGGGAGCTGCAGGTTTTCTGCTCAAATATCCGGAAGTTTGTTTTTTCTTTGTGCTACTGACCTTCTCCAAGTCAAACGGAGAGCACTTAGATGTTTGCTGAACTTCTGAAGTGGCTGATGGGGCAGTTCAAGCAGGGCTTATGGCTACTAATGATTATTTCTCTTTTATGAATAGAAATGTATCAGATTCATTTAACTGTCCCAACTGACATAAGCAACTTATGAAAAATCTTTGTATTACGGTTTTGAATGTCCAAAAGCTATTGAACATATCAGACTCAGTAAAAATGAATCTTTGCCATTATCTTTGTTATTTTAAATCTTTTTTTTTATTTAATTTGTGTGATGAAGTTTGGACACCAACAGTGCACAGTATTTGATTATGAGTAAATGTTAATTAAAGTTCAAACATGTTTCGTAGTAGTTGGTGAGAGTATCTTTGATGGCCTCCAATATTTTCTCTCCACACTCGTCCCTCAGGCTCAGTCACTGTAGTAATTGGCTCTGCAGCGCCAGGCGTCTTGTGTGTCGTCAGTGGCTCTATCTCTGTCAGAGCACATGAAAGGATACAGCAGCTACAGTACACCATGGCTCCAGGCTTCATCATTAAGGGGTTTTCAGGGTTAAAAAGTTCAGATTACATGTACTTTCTACCCCCAAATGTACCTGTCAAAAAGGGAGATTCTTTTTCTCATTTTTGGGGAAACTAGAGAAGATTTGCTCACCAGTTGGAACATGACCTGTCTGTGCATCTTGATATCTTTTTAGCTTGTAACTAGGGCTGAAAGGTTTGTGGGGGGAAGTCTAACAGATTTTTTTTTATTATATTAAAAATATAGATTTTTTTTTAAATTAAGATTCAGTTCACAGTGTGCTGAAGAATTTTGAGAGAAGAATGTTTGAGTGCCTTTTGGATGAGTGTCTTGGTTTGGTCCTTGTTGGTCCTGGCTTGGAGGACCAACTGCTGGTTTAGTTCTGGTTTAGTCCTGGTTCCAAAAAATAGGGTTAACTAATTCAAGAATTACATGCATTTCAATGTAGGTCTTGACAACATTGTTAGCAAGACCCCATGGAGACACTGAACAGTAGTAGTAGTAAATAGTTCCAACCTTGATAGTTTGCTAATTACAACCATTCCAATTGTGATTTTGATTTGATTATTCTTGCAACTCTATTGAAAACCATTGCACATTAGTCTATTTCCCATCCTTTGCTGTGCGCTGTTAATGTAGTGAAGTGGCTCACCAGTCAATGCCGCTGTATTAACACCTGACTCCAGTCCTCTCTGCTGTTTGTTCCTCTGTGTGGGGTCCCATGGGTGCCTCCTGAGCAGGGCAACATATCCTGTGATCAATAACAACATCCTAGAAGGCCAGAGGAGGCAGAGCAGGAGGAGCTGTCATTTACATACCTTCTTTTTATGGACCGTCCTGGATTCCTCTGTGATCTGAAGTCAGCGATGCTTTATAACACTGAGTACTTTTAGCACTAACTATGTGTAGACCCCAGGAAGAATAGTCATTGTCAGTGTAATGGCTAATAGGGATTCTAATAAACAAACTAACTATAATAGTAGTAAAATTACAATTTTATATGGTATGTTTTTAGAAACTTAACAGAATACTTCTGTCATTTTAATTTGAATCCTGGACTCTGAAATCGTAATCTGATTTTTTTTTTTTTTTTTTAACTTGCAAACTTTTAACTAAAACATATATCTTTGTCTGTATATAGTATGTGTATACAGTTTCTATGTAAGTTATTTTGTTCACATTTATTTTTCACTACTGATTGATGACACTGATAGCAAATAAACTATTCTAAAAAAAAATGTCTGCACTGTCCAGAGAATCAAATTTAAATGCTGCATATCCTTATTTGGCAATTACCGTTAATTTATTGAAACTTCCCCAACACCAATTCTTTAACAATAATTCTCATTTTAACATTTGTATGATATACTATGGGACATCCTCTAACATGAAACTGTCCTCTCTGTATCTGTTTTTTTCCAGGCCCTAGCGGTGAATGAAGTGAACGGGCCGGGCCTGTCTGAGCCTCAGCCACAGATTGCCATGTACTGCGGCCGTGTGCTCCTCTACATGAACACTCAGACGGGACAGTGGGAGCCCGACCCCCAGGGGCGCCAGGGCTGCTTCACTGAGCACAGCCAGGTCCTGTCCTACTGCCAAGAGGTGAGCATGGACCACAGGAATAACTATCACTAGTATACTATCACTGGTTAATGGGAAAACAAAACCAAAAGACACATTACTTGTACTCTGTCTACCCAAATAAGTCTTCTGAAATGTCTGGAAATCTATTTGGTAATGCTGACCTCATATTGAACAATCTTGATTTTTTAAAGTTTCCTGAACATTAATTATTTTAATAAAAAAATTCTTTTTCCAAAGTCTGAACTCTCACGTTTGCGTGTGCTTTTACTGACAGAGGGCTGACTGTCATTGTCTCAGATAGAATTGACTAAGAGTATGGTATGTTTTAGTTATTTCCCCTATTTGTCTCAGAACATGTTACAGACTCCTACTTTAGTGTGAACTGTTGTTTAATTTGATTAATTTCCAGTGATTTAAAAATGTATTATAAAGAATTTACAATCATCTGGATCTTTTAAATGCATGTAGTTGAGATTAGTATTCATGTCTCTCCAACTTTGCAGATTATTATATTGTTTATTTAGAAATATACTAGTATATTTACCATCAATACCACCATCTTTCCCTGTACTGTATGTTCCTGTGAAAATTATTGCATGAATAATACAGTTATGATAAAGGGATTCTTGCTCCCTCTGCTGGCCAAACTGTGCATAACAGCCAGCAGTGACATTGATAACCTCAATAGACTGTAATAGGATTAACTGCTGCATTATGGTCTGCAAAGGCTTTCAGACAAAATCCTTAAATTTTGCTCAACTTTGGTGAAACCATCTTTAGACTCGGGGCCAGTTCTTTTTCTCTGTGTTTAAACCTCATTATTATGGGTTTGTGCTTCCATCTTTGACCTGGATTTGAAATGAAAGCCGCTAAACATGAAGCTAACATGTATTCTTGGCTTCATTAATGCTTTATATAGTGGAAGAGAAAAGGTTGTATGACTTTTTCCCCTATTTGCCACTGCACACGGAATATATGTCCCTGTATGTACTGCTAAAAGCAATATTTGCATAAATTTAAGTTATTTAAGCTGTTTTAAGTTATTTAAGCTGTTGTTGTTTTATATACTGAATTTAAGTCATTTTACAGATTGCTGATATTATTTTTGCAGTGTGTCTCCTTTGAGTGTCTCTCTAAAACGCTCTGTTCGATCTGTGTCCTCTGACCTTTTGTTCTGTCCCTGTTACTGTTTCTTCATTCTCTGCATGGACCTTCAGATGTATCCCAATCTTCAAATTTCCCATGCTGAAGAGGCAAACAAACCCGTCACCATTCCACAGTGGTGTAAGAAAGACTGGGGCCACTGTCCAAACCGTGCCCCCATAGTGGTGCCTTACCTCTGCATGGGTAAGACAACACACTACATTGTTCACAATGAAATGTCATCAGAGAAAATTCAGATGCCTACACTTAAGTCCAAATATGGTATATGTGTGTTATTTATTTCAGGTTGATGGCTGTATATTATGAAAAGGCTACGTTTATTATTTTTAATAATAAATATATTGACAAAATACCATAAAAACTGTTCTGGTGAGGGCACTACCTCCTGCTTTGGTTTGCCACAGTATTAAATGTATTTTTATCAGGTGTTATTATCAGGTGATTTTATTACTGAAAAAATACTTTGAAAAATATGCATTCTTACTGTAAGAGGGGTCACCTCTCCATATATCTGATCTGTAACTTGGCACGGTGGTGTCACCTTCTTGTGTGCATGGAGGTTCTGTGTGATTCTAAGCAAAGCAATAATTTGCTATTTAATGTAACATTTACATTTGATACATTTTTCAGTTTTCAGTTTTCTGTGTTTGACCAATTCAAACCATTGACATGTTTGCAAAAAGACTACAGCTTTAGTAATTGTATTCTTTATCTCTAGTGTCTTTGTTAAAACCCAACACCAATCCCAAGAACAAAACACTACATATTTTATTTAGTAGTGCCATTATTTCTCTACCCCTTTATTTTACATGGCTGTTCATCCACTACATGTCCTAGTTTGAATTGTAAAAGAGCATTGGATTCTCCCCCAGATAGTTCAGCAGTGACAGACTGACAGACATCAAACACCACAGTGAATCAGTACAAAACATGGCAGAGTGCTTCAGTGGGATCACAGCTAACCTCATACCTTTACATAACCTATTACATAAAGTATTGTCTGTGTCTGATATTTCTTTTCAGGGTCTACAGCTCAACTACAGTTGTTAATAATGTACAATACATTATTGTATTATGCATTTTTCATGCATTTGACTCTGACTTTAACTGCATATTTTACCAGTTTCGACTAGTTATGTCTACATAGAGCCACTAGAGGGACAAATTGGCCAACAATGGGCCATATTTCCAGCCTTGCCACAAATGCTTTTCTTTTTGTATGACGTTTATCTGTAGTCATCCACAGCCACTTGACTCTTATATACTCATAAATAGACAATAATATAACACAATATGCAAAAAATATTAAGTTAATGATCAGTGATCCATATAGTTTTTCTAAGGCTATTCTATTTTTCCAGAATAAATGCTCTTTGATATATTTGTAAGCCTAAAACTTTCTAACCCTCCCTGTGTGTTTGACTGCAGAGGGGGAGTACGTGAGCGAGGCCCTGCTGGTTCCTGACCGCTGCCGCTTCCTGCACAAAGAGCAGATGGACATTTGTGAGAGCTATGTCTACTGGCACAACATCGCCAAAGAGGTGAGGGATCAGCATCATCTGTGTGTCAGCTAAATTGCATTTATACATTTTGTAGTTTGGGTTTTTTTGGGTTTTTTTTTATAGTGGATTTGTATTTGTATGTGTATTAGGTGGTAGTGTGAATATCCAGATCACATTACTCAAATGTTAAGGACGTGTACTTCTACATGTGGTTTATTTGGCCAAAATATCCCTTAAATGTGCATTCTCTATCATAACAAAGGCCTTCTGTTTGGTTGTCTATGCTAGGCCTGCACAGCAGACAATCTAGAGCTCCACAGCTATGGCATGTTGCTCCCATGCGGGGACCACTTCAAAGGAGTGGAGTACGTGTGCTGCCCGGGTCGAAGCACCTCCAACAAACTGGAGCTGGAGATCGGAGAAACCCACGCTCTGCCCGAAATCATGACGTCACAGAGCGGAGGAAGAGTCAACCCTGGGTAACTACAGCTTTATTTCTAGATATGAGGAATGATTCAATATTGTAAACAAAAATATGACACAATACAGCCCTATAGGTTTCAACAATAATACAATAGCTGTTTTCAAATGTTTACTTTCAGACTGGGAACACTTTTATGACTAAAAGAAAATAGCCAATTTATTTGATTCTGTAACCATTTTCATTATCATTTTTCATACATTTGAACCAACACTGTGAAATCTACAGAATTCTACAGAACAAAACATTTACTTGCCTTAACTCAGCTTATCACATGCCAATCCATGGGTTTCAATGTGATTAAAAATTAGCACTGTTGTCAGAACAATTAACAATTCAAAATGTAATATTCTATCATTTGAATGGTAAAATGTGCTCAAAATGGTGCCACTGAAACCATGAAAATAAATTTAAACTTTGTCTTCGTTAGCATTAAAGTGCCCACTCCAAGTCCCTCCCCCGACCCTGACCTGGAGGAAGATGAGGATGAAGTAGTGGAGGAGGAAGAGGAGGAGGAGGAAGAGGCGGTGGAGGATGACGAAGATGTGGACGACAATGAAGAGGAAGAGGAGGAGGAGGTGGAAGAGGAGGAAGAGGAGGAAGAGGAGGGAGCAGTGAAAGACCCAGAGGAATACGAGTATTCCATAGACTCAGGTCCGTACCAGACCTCTGACTAACTGGACTTTATCTACAGTGAAAAAAACACACTCCCTCTGAGCAAGGAGGCCCGCTGTGAGTGTCTCTGCTGTAGTTGGCCACAGTTATTCACAGAGTACACTTTAGGGGTACAAGCAAGAATAATTTAAATCATTTTGCATGTTTATATTAACACAAGAAGCAAAAGGCCTATCCCAGTTTACTGTTTCGCTTGTCTATAGACTATGGAGAGAAAATAGGACCATTGGCGGCCAACAGTGTCTCCTTGGATAATGGAAAAACACTAGCCAGTATGGTCAAATGTAAACAAAATTATGAACATCCTCTCCTATCTCAAAGTGCAAGTTCAACAAAAAATATAATTTATAGGCCCAATTCTGGATAAAAGATCATTTAAAACATAATCATTTTTAAGCTTCATATTTACACAAGAATTGAGAATTTGCCTCTTAGTATTTTAGCCACCTTCCCTGGTTTGCTTCGACATTGAAATGGTAAGACCATTTCCCTGTCCCAAACCAAATGATAGGTATTTACCCCATTCCACCTCTAAGTCAAGATAAGGATTATCTAAAGTTTAATCTGAGACACGCTGTCACATACACCATATCTACAGAAAACCTCTGCCCACCACATATGATAAAGATAAACAACTTGTATACAGACACACAAAGTAGCACAGAAATACATCAGTGGGCAGTCCTATTGAAAGTTTGTTACGTTGTTAGTTGTTGTTTGTAACGTATGCTAGTAGGGGTGGGTGGTGTGAGGTTGAAGTAAGTGTGAATAGACCGTACAATTCCCCACAAAAGTGTAAAAATATTACTTTACACACTTGTTTGAAGATCTATAACTTGTTTGTAGATCTACAGCTTGTTTGTGTCATTAATTTAAATCAACTCTTTTCATAACATTTTCTACTGTAAATGGTATACTCAATATTCAAGCATGGCATATCTTCAAAACAGACTATTGTCTAGACTCATAAACACATGTTTTAACAGCATTAAAGTAATAGGGTCTTATTTTGTGTCCAGTGACCACACCGAGGCCCACAGATGGAGTTGATGTGTACTTTGAGAAGCCTGTGGATGAGACGGAGCATGCTAATTTTCTGCGCGCTAAAACTGACTTGGAGGAGAGAAGAATGAAGCGCATCAATGAGGTGGGCTCACAGCAGTAACAGTTCAGTGGTCTCAGATTTGACAGTCCATCCATTCAACTGCCACAAGAGCTACACTTTGACTCTCCTCAAATCTAATTTTCAGAATGACATTGCCACTGGCTTGTACATGGTGCAGTCAGAGAAGCAGATAAAAAGGTTCACATATCTCCATAAGTGTCTCATGAGGGCTGCAAGGCATGGCTTAAAGTTCACTGTTGTTCAGGAGACAGTCTTTGAAGAATTACTGGATATTGTAACTGTGTTTTTAGATTATGAAAGAATGGGCCGAGGCAGACAACCAGTCAAAGAACCTCCCAAAGTCTGAGAGACAGGCCTTGAATGAGGTAAGATTACATTACATAATTTAATTTATGTAATATGACAACCTTCAAAATTAAAATGTAATTGGATCTGAAATAAGAATGTGCATGTTTGGGGCAAAGCAGAACCGGCACAAAATGGGACATGCAAACTAAATGGTGTATATTTTATTTCAGGCAAATAAAATCATGTATTTGTTTATACTATGTTACATACCCTGCACAAATTTAGATGCATTTGATTGTATTCTCTAACACTAGTGTATATGTGATCATTAACAGTATCTGAAAAATAAAAAATAAAAAACAATGAATTTGCTTATTGACTTTTGTTTTCCCCTCAGCACTTCCAGTCAGTATTGCAGACGCTGGAGGAGCAGGTTGCTGGAGAGAGGCAGAGACTTGTAGAAACACATCTCGCGCGAGTCGAAGCCATTTTAAATAACAACCGCCGTTTAGCCCTGGAGAACTACCTAACAGCAGTACAGTCTGACCCTCCCCAGGTACAATAACAGACAGAAAAAGGTGTATTCCGCCTTACTTCTTTGTGTGATTTAAAGGTGCTTCAGTGAGTCAGATGTTATATAAATCTTGCATTTTTTCTATTACTGGTGTTTTTATTAAGAAATACTTTGAAGAGCATTCATACCCTCCCATAGATCTCAATGAGTAATATAGTAAGTCATCTGCTGGTCTCCATGGTGGTAGATAAGCTTGATGCCATACTGTGGAACATTCCAGGCAAAGCATTAACATCTCCACTGACACAAGCAGATGGCCAGAAAAGTTGCTTATAATGTACAGTTTCTAAATATTTTCAATGTTTATTTTTGTCTCACAGCCAGACCGGGTGCTGCAGGCTCTTAAGCGCTACATCGCGGCAGAGCAGAAGGACCGCAGACACACTCTCAGGCACTACCGCCATATTGTGGCTGTGGACCCCCAGAAGGCAGAGCAGATGAAGTTTCAGGTTAGCCATAAAGTCTGATTACTGCATCTAATTGTAATTGTAAGATAAATGACCATTATACATTTCACACTGTAAAATATTAAAATGTTCCTTAAAATATTAAAGTGCAGATAGCAAGTATCATGTGTACATACATACATGAAATATACACTTAAAGTTTAGGTTATTAGCAAGGTTATTAGGTTATTAACATTCGTATAAAAGGTAACTACATTTGGGACAATTTGGCACAGAACAATTTAGTGTTAATGTATATAAGTCAGTCTTATAACAATCAAAACACAGCATTAATTTTAGTTTGGGCCAAAAGGTCGGTTATACGCCTCAAATGCCATGAATGCTGCATCATGTCATATTTCTATTGTTAAAGGTCAAAAAATGAACAAGTATATAGTTTCTGTGGACATTATATTTTTTCTTGTAAATGTAATCTGACTTATGACTTATAATTGACCCCAGTTTTGTAATACGTGATCAAACTTCTGTGCAGGTCTACACTCATCTTCATGTGATTGAAGAGAGGATGAATCAGAGCCTTGCACTGCTGTACAAAGACCCCACACTGGCCAAAGAGCTACACAGTGACATCCGTAAGCACCATTACTCACTCTGGGTTTTATAAGGCATGTTTCATATTCGGGCAATCTATTTAGGGGAAATATTTAAGCTCAGATTTCTCATAAACATAATTGTGATAACATTTGCAAATTATTTTTAAGCACAGATTTAAATCCATACATTTTAACGAAGAAGATTACAAGATATATATTTTTAAATAACAAGACTGTATTCAATGTATTTTTAGTCTTGCTTTCACAAACCCTTTGGCATGTCAATAGTATATACATGCATTATTTTTTGTGGTCAGTTTTGCAATAGATAAAATGTTTTCTAATTGGATTAATCAGCATTTAGCGTTATGATTTCTGTCACAAAGTTGTGCTTTTACAATATATCATTTACTCATTTATTAGAAAAAGTTGGGTTATATGGTTATAAGGTACAGTAATCTTTGGTGAAGGACATTTTCAAACTGCCGTTGGAGCAACTTGTCAGGGGCATTGAGCTAAAACGCTCGAGGACCCATTTCCAGATCTTACACTAGGCTTGATCAAGACTACATTAGCTGGAGGAACGGCAGCTTTAATCTTTCATCCATTATTCAAATACAATATTAAACAGATTTTTGCCTTCCTGACTGTACAGAGGAGCTAGTGAAGGCAGAGTTAGGGGACATCAGTGAGCTCATGACCACTTCATTCTCTGAGACCCGCACCACTGAAGAACTGCTCCCCGCGGAGAGTGAAGAGGTGAAGGATGACGAGGCAGAAGAGGAGGCTGCCTTCCAAAACAGGCCCTACCCCCCACGCATAGGTACACACAGTTAAACTAGTACCATTCAAGATATGGAGAATATGTGATGAATAAATAGTATAACAGTTTTTCTTTCTATTTACAGACCTGCAGTCTAATAAGAAAGGTAAGCTGCTATTAGTGCCATTTCTTTTTCTTCTTTTTTCTTTTTCCACAATTGGGAGTGCCGTTACTTAAAAATAATATTACTCAAGTAGAATTACAAAGTAGAAATCAAAGACATTACTCAAGTTTAAAAATAAATTGGAGGAAAACCACTACTTAACAACAATAGTAACTGTCTGGATGTAGTATCTGGTTTATAATGTGAAGTTAATGTAATTGGAAGGACATTAAATAATAAATAACCAACTTTCTCACAGTGGGAATAATAACTAAACCTTTACTCAAGTAAGAGTACCGATATAATGCTAAAATGTATTACTCAGGCAGTGAAAACTACAATTACAACAAATAAAGGTATTTGAGTATTACCCACCTCTGCACATTTTACCAGCACTTGACTGAAGTAGTTGAAGTAAATAAATAAAAGTAAGAATTAAACACATTTAAATTATTAAGAAAATTACATGACATTTACCTAACCATGAGTACATTTTGTCATTTGTGTGCAGTAGATGAATATGATGACAGCACATCTGAGAGAGGCACTAACTATGAATATGAAGAAAAGGTAGGGGATTTTGGGCTGCTAACTTCAGTGTCATATGATGTCTATAGTCTAAAATCTTGGTTTTGTTGTAGAGTAACACGTCTGCTGAACTGAAGCTCCTAGATTCCAAGCCTCCAGAGATAGAGAGAGATGAACTGGTAAGACCTGAATCGCATGGAGTCATAATATTGGTCAGATAGGGCAATACTGACTAAAACAATATCTATTCATTCAGGGAGGTAGTCCGCTGCCTAGAATTTTCCACACTATGACAATGAACTTTTCTATCTTGTGTTCAGGTCAGGTGTTGTAATTGCTTAAAAAAAACTTGAAAAACATTTATTATCTTTGCTTGGTGGGGGCACCTGAACATTACAGGCAAAGCATTAACCATGGAGTCAAACAGAAATGTTACATAGTGCACCTTATGTAGTCCACTCCACTCCCTGATGTGAGATGTCATCGTTTGGGTTAATATTTTTCCGTCAAAAAGAGAATGTGTGCCTAATATATTTTTCTTCCTACCTCACAGCAGCCTGATGCCCTGGAGACATTTAACCGTGGGGCGATGGTGGGGCTGTTGGTTGTCGCAGTAGCTATCGCCATGGTGATGGTGATCAGTTTGCTGCTGGTGCGCAGGAAGCCGTACGGTACCATCAGTCACGGCATCGTTGAGGTGCGACTTTTACATGGTTAAGTGGTGTGCAGTGTTTTGGAAAGTGCTTTACAGATAAAGAACATTGAAATATCAAAGCAAATTAATAAAAACATAAATAATAGTCATAAAATTTACATTAAAAGAAAAGCAGAAAAACCTTCCTGTCACAGTTTCACATCTTCAGGAAAACCATTTCAGACTTTAGCTGCATAGAATTGAAACCCTGACTCACCATGTTTAGTCCTGACTCTGGGCACCAGCACGAGGCCGGCCTCTTAGGTCCTTAGAGTGGCACAAACGTAAGCGAGCGTTTACCAACCCCTTCTTCAGACAGCCTGTTATGTTTGAAGAAGGGCTTTTGACCCACAAAAAGACACATTGTGGTGCTATTAAAATAAATTTTAAAAAATGGGAGCTTCAAAGAAATGATGTACGGATCTGCTTTTTCTACAATTAAATTTTTTGGACCCAGCACGCACACTTAACTTTATTCCTGATGCACTTGTGTCTGTCTACTCATCATTTACCATGAATACATTAATAGCTATATTTACATGTAGTGGCCTTGTAACTTAGTTGTTCCACTGTTGTTTACTTTATTATATAATTTAGGCCTGTTTGCCAGAAACATGGTAGATCTGTTACACAATGCTGATCTATAGACTCCAAAGAATAGGATGTATGCAAAAAAAAAAAAAAAAGAAATCAGATAAAGTATTATTTTATCAGTCTGTTCTCTGTACGTAATAAAAAAAAATTAAGCACATATACACTATACATTAGGGTCCACTATTTTTTAATATTAAATCCATTATATCCATATGAATAATATTTAAAATGTGAATTATTACATTTTTTTATTGAATTACAAACAATACTTTGACATTTGCATATAAATCAAATAGACTAGACTTAAATCAATTAGACTTAAATGTTCAAATAGAGGTTAGGGGTATTTATAGTATAATATATATACTCATAATAGCCTGATGTGCTTTCTAAATGTGTGTGCAACCTTTAGCGTTTGATACTATGAAATGATTTCCTGCCGCAGGTCGACCCCATGCTCACACCAGAGGAAAGGCAGCTCAACAAAATGCAGAACCATGGCTACGAAAACCCCACCTACAAATTCTTCGAGCAGATGAACTGAAGAGATATCAGTGACTGATGACATGCCCAAAACCCTCCCTGCGGACAGGTGGTGTTCGGACCACTCTCTGTGATTGACAACAACTCAAAGTAACTGCTTAAAGTCTGGTCTGCGAATCAAACACATTGTAAATGACCGACAAACTCATCAATATCAGAATGTGAATATTACCAAACCCTCATCATCTATTGTCATGATAAAGTCCATTCTCCTTTCCATAGCGTGCCACTTCAGTTCATATACCCCTAAAACTAGGGATGGGCGATATATTGGTTCCAATATTGTTATCTGCGATATTGGAGGGTTTTCCCAGATATCATATCGGTCCGATATTGAAATTTTAGCCGATATTTGGCACCAATATTTTTCTAAGCCGCCCCAGTCTGTGTGTGCTATGTGTTATTCTCAGTTTGTCCTCAGTGCAACAGATTTGTCTTTTTGAACAGACTAGTAAAAGTGGAGTAAAAATGGAGCAATTAGGCTAAAAAGGCATAATTTACACAAACATGGAACTAATTATTTTATATGCTAGACCATTTTTGTAATTATTTAAAAGTTATTATTGTTCAAATTTTTTTGTGAATCAGTTATTGGCCACAGCAGCAAGACAAATATTGGATATCGGTATCGGCTCAAAAAAAAAAAAAAAAAAAAAAAAAAAAACTATCGGACCATCCCTACCCAAAACATCTTTCAAAACCAAATCACTCCGGTGGCATGACTTGATCAATTGTTCACTACAATCTGAAGTTGAGTGCTGCATAATGCTTTATAGTATTTATTTTTAGTAGTGATATCTTTGTTAAATTGTACCACAGCTAGATATAGACCTATTTATCAATGTAGATGAGTGCAAGTTCGATCCTGCTGTCAAAGTCACTCAGTGGAGGTCATGTATATGTTTTAACTATAATTTCCCTCCTTTGGAAAATACTGTAAAATTTGGACACTGAGAATGGAGATAATGACTCTGAATGTGTGAGGAGTTTATGGTCACTGGCTTTATTGATTACACTGTAGTCTAACTATGTGTCAGCAGTGCGAAAAGCCCTCATAAAAAACACTACTTTTGCATTGGTGAAGTTTTGATTGCTACCTAGAGACCTGTATACAAGCTGACGTCTGTTTTAACTTAACAGAAGCATGACAAATCGGTGTATGATGCTGCCGTATTTATTTGTGTTGTTCCTATCCTAGCTTTTAACAAGTTTGGGAAAATTGTCACGGTTTTCAAATGGGCACTGTAAATACCGTAAGATACTACTAATAGTTGTAGACATTTCTTTTCTTAATTTGCAGTGGTGTGACAAGACATAAAAAATAGTGCATTGTGCTGTTATGAAGAGGAGAAACATTTTCCTAACATGGCTGATTGAAAACGGACTGTTGTAAAAACCAGCACAAGACAACGACACAGTACTTCTTTCTGAATGTATTTAAGGTTTAGAGACTCCATCTTCTTTTCAGTGATCTATCGTAGTTACTATCCAAACCTCCTTCCCAGTAGCAGCCTCCTCATTCTTTATTACATTGGTGCAAATAGGAGCAATGGCTTGTGGGTAATCGGCAGAGATGTGGTGGTGGTGTTATGACAGCACTCGAGCAGGACAAAGTCATATGCACATAACTCTACTTTGAATGTTAGCACTATAGAACAAATTTGACTTTGTAGTTTGCCACAATCTTGTCTAATAGCTAAGAGGGATTGCCCCTTTCTTTGGGTGATCTTTCAGCCTTTGTGTAGTAATACTTGCTAAATGACAATTGGACTTTGTCTCTATTTTACTTTGTTCACGGCATAATATTGTAACCTAGTCACAGACAAAGTTATTGAGATAGATAACAGCGGCGAGATGCATTAGATAGCAAATGAACATGTAATCTTTCAATGTTTTAGCAGGAAACATGAAGGGGACTGGGGTTTTTCTGGTCTACGGCTCTGATGAGTGGTGAAAAAGCAACAAATGATGCATAAGAAAAGTGTAGTTCAAAACAGATGCACTATTGTCAACTTGCAGACAAAGTCCATGTATAGAGTGCTCTGAAGTTGGTTGGAGTCTGGACAATATAGAAAGGTGACACCTGAGCTATAATCACACATTTAAAGGATGTTTGTACCATGTCCTTTTGCATTTTCTCTCCTTTTCTCATTGTCACCCATTTTGTGTTTCTCTCGTAAAGGCAGGTGGAAGGTGCATTACAACACTCAAAAGAAATAGTCCTCGTTCGGTGTATAAATTGTACAGCTAGTGAATGAAAACCTGTATCTCCACAGTTTACGTCCATGATCTTGTAATGATAATACTGAAATCATAGAGGAGAATAAGCTTACCTGTGTTTCCCTAAAAACACTAAAAAGTTTCCTACCAGCATTTAACAGACATAAGAGGAGTGTGCTGTAGTTACCAGACCACATTTGTATGTCTCTTGTGTTAATCTTGGCCCTCCCTTTTAAATCCCCAATCAGCTAAAATCAACTATTAACCAGGATTTTAATTGCTGCATTAATGCCTTTTTCAATGCTGTGTTTTGGATGTAATTTTCTGTATTTTTTATTTGTATGTAATAATCATTTTGGGTCATATTTTTGATCACATGTAATGCAATTTGAGAAACTTGCATAATTGACATGTTTGATAATGTAAAATTGTGTGGTATATAAGGCCTAATTGACAAGCTATGGCACTAAGCACAACCAAATTTGTCCATTTGTGTTCATGTGGTTCACTTTTAACAACACTGTCTGATTTCTAATGTAAACGGCTTTAGACATAGAGGCATCAGTGGCATCATGAAAAGAACTGATTTAGTTTTTATTAAGATTAAAAAAGGGACAGACAGATACTCTAATTTGGTAAAATGTTCTCTGTTGTGTACCTGTATTTGCAAGCAATCGGAAGTATAATACCGGTCAAGCTAATTAATAGTAATAAAAATAGATGACCCATTAGATACTGTGTGTGTGTAGTTATTTAACACCTTGTACTTGTTGTATGTGGTTTTCTTGTTTTTATAATATTTGGTTTTGTGGAATATTACTTGTGTACTTTATCATAGGGCAGTTTGTTTTATTTTATTTATTTATTTATTTATTTATTTATTTGACAGGGAAAGTGTATATTAATGATTTCTGTAAATGCACCAGATTTAGCCACAAGATTTTACACTGTCACCTTAGAAAAAGACAAGTTAAAACAATGTACGTACAAAACTACAAAACAATACACAGCCATTAAAACACATGCAATACACTGAACTGGAAAGACATCACAAAACAATGACCAAGTGTCAGTGTGAGGAGTGCTAGTTTTCAATGAGCCATTTCTTTAAGGGGTTGTGAAGCAAAATCAGAAAAAATAATTAAAATGACAGGATTTAGTGCTGAGTCTAAAAAAGACACACCTCTCTTCTTGTCATCAATACAAAAAAAATTCAAATTTCCACACAAGGAATACATTTTTCTTACAATTTCATTTCATTTTTTTCACATCTGTTTCCCAAATTCTCAGTAATATAAACTTCACTGAAATGGTAAAACTAGAGCCAACTAGGCAAGATGTTTTAATAAAACTTAATATGTTTATGTTAACTATGTTTTAGTGAAATTTAGTCTAAATTGCCATAGGCACTTAAAGAACACTTTCTCCTTGTTTCGAACTATTATAGTACTGATAAGTCCTGGTTTGGTCCTATTTTATACCTTGATTAGCCCTTTTTTGTATTAGGTGGTACCCAAAGATCCATACATTTTCTTAGGTGGTACTAGGCATAAAATGTTCAAGAACCAGTGATCTATACCCCATGAAACCTTGACAGTTTTAGATGGGGGAGACACGGGGAAACTCTTTAGCTTACTCATGGTGGAAAGTCAACTTTTTATTTCCAAGATTTCCCCACAAGAATGCTTTGGAAATAGAATGTTTCTGAGTTTAAAATACAGATGTGTTAGTTCTCCACAGTTACAAATATTGTCTTACTGATATCTTCATGATCAGTGATTTGTGCAACCATGCTAATGTTTTATGTGTGATATGAACATAATAATGACCTGGTCTCACTCTAGCTGAATATCTGTCTACTTCTGACGTGGTCTTGACACAATTCTCAGCAGAAATCAGTCAAAGCTTTTGTGTAGGCTCTGCCTTACCACAAATTACTGAGAATCTCTGGGCCAAACTCAGGTTCACTTGTTCCAGACCACAAGGGTGACGGGTAGTCCTCTTTACCCCTTTACTGTGAAGTGGCTGTACAGTGAAGCCTACAGAACACATTGTCATTCTGATAGTGGTTCCTCTAAAGTCTGTTGCTCACTCACCACTGTGGTATGATCACAGTACACCTTGCATGGTGCTCAGTAGCACTTTGATTCATTCAACAAAACAACAGTATGAAACCTCTTGTTTCAAGATTCAAGTCTTTCTTCTGTATAACAAACGTCACCGCTTGAGGTGAGCCCATTTAAATGAGTGTTAGGCCTACTTTTAGGTACTGTATGTGGGTGTTTGATCATAGTTTGCAGTGTATTTATCATCACTGGAGTCTTCCTCAACTGTGACAGTGACTAAGCTCAGTTCAGGGGGGTCCGCTTTCTGCAGGGGCAGGTGCAGCAGAGGGGGGAAGGAGCAGACACTACACATATTACTGGTAGGTGCTATAGTCTCCTTCCATTTAACAGCGCATGACATTTAAGTGCTGCTGTCATGGTGATAGTTTAGATAGAAACCTATGAGCTCAGTCCATATCGTGGTGTGAATACCATTCTCAGTGCACTCACAGCGATGCACAATGAATGAGTGTTGCACCTTGTGCATTAAGTGTGATAACAAAGTTATTAAAAAACATCTGTGGTTAACACTACTTGTACATTATATTCCAAAAGAAAAGTGCTATGGCCACTGAAGATGTCCCTCTTAAAATAGTCTACTTCAAGTGAACATGATATACTATACTGATTCTGATTAAGAATCACAAATGTTCATTAACACAGGATAGAAAAAAGGTTTAAATTATAATACGTTTTGCTTCTTATCCAAGAGACTTCCTCAAGTATGGCACAGACTTTCAATTTTATTCTGAAGCTAAAAAAAATGTGGACATCTTTGCTTCAGCTCTGTATACTTAATTGATTTATTTCTGAGACAAAATAGGAAAGATCTCTATTGCCCAAAATGCTAACAGTTGGCACACGTAAAAAATAAAGTAAACACACAAATGCATGTTCAATAGGTAGAATCCTCCAGCTAGGTGGTCCAGACCAATACTGTCCTTCAGCTGGAGTTGGAACTAAAATATCTAAATGTTTTATTTACTCCATTCTCAGTCAGACGTGCAGGATTAGATGTGTTTTCAAATAGTTACTGGCATCATGAGTTGTTTGTCTGAGTATTGTGGTGGCATAGGTTATTCGTTGCTCTTTTTTTTTTACATTTAAACAGCTCAACTAACTATGCACTTGTATAAACTTGTATTGTTGTAAAAACAACACTGGTATTAGTTCAACACACCACAGTACATTTTGTTGACAGTAGTCTCCAAGTTTTTTGTTATTCTCAGAGATTTACACAAACCACAACTTTTGTTGGTGACATTTCACAATAAAGAGTAGAGATACTAAAGTGACCTATTTTTCAGGCATTTTGACACCTAGTTTTGGTGATACATATATTTGTGCCTGAAGCGTAGTTTCAGTGCAGCCTAACTTGAGCTGCCGGTACCAGCAGCCTTTTGTGTGTATGCTTCCTGTCTTTGAAGTGGTTTGTGTTTCTGAACTGAACGGTCTATTAATGTATTGACCAGCAACAGACCATACAGCAGACAGCACCGCTGGAACTCAAAGCTCCAAAACCACTGCCCCATTTCTGTCACTTAGTCTCATATATATTAATCTATATTCATCTAACAGGGATTAAAAATGTATTATTTTGAAAGTGAAAACATGTGCCTTTGGTGGTGTAATCAGTGAACCAATGAGATAAGGTGAAGAGGAGGGACTAGAGGAGAGAGAAGTCAGTCTTCTCCATCAGAGTCATCACAGGCCTGACACGAGAGCAGAAGACTCAGCTCCAATGAGAAGGTAAGACATACCTTCACACCATCAACCACTGATTCACTATAGACAAGAGCTTCCCAAACTTTTAGACTGGGGACCCCAAAATAACCATGTGAACAACTGTAAACTGTAAAAATGTAAACAACATAAATTTATTAATAAGTACATTCATTTGAGTAGTTTATTTGTGTCAACTTGGCTTTCACGTAATTTCACACAAAAAAAAAAATACAATTTCTAATTAAAATACAGATTATATAAATTGCCAATATTATGAAATAATATATTGAAATCAGTGCCCCATGACCCTCCAGAGGGCCTAGTCCCTCACTTTGGGAGCGTGTGCTACGGATAAAGGTATTCTGCCCACTGTAAATGAAACAGCATGTTAGATTTAAATGTATTACTATATAAAAACCTAAAGGTTTGGTATTTATCAGGTGCTGAAAATGTCTTATTATCCTTGCATGAGATCCGCTAGTGATTTCTAGAGGTTTAGAATGATCCAAATAAAATACGATATATAATAATAGTAAGTATAAATAACAGTATGTTACAAAAAGAATTCCACTGCAGCTGTGCCGATATAGTTCAGTCAGTGTGCATGAAAAGCTGTGAGTGTACAAGCGCCACTTTGGTCTAATTTCTCATCTCATTTATTTTTTTATTTATAATTTATTTCATGTTATAGTTGTATATTTTCACTATTAGTGTCAATAAATACTGTTGGATATCACACTGATGTTGTCATTAAGTACTGCTGAATATTATATTTATGTTGTAGTTGAAAACCAACAAATTAAAATTTTTATTATTTTTTAAACAATTATTTGTAATTATTTTTAAATTAGTCTGCATAAGAAGATTCTTTACATAAAAATGAATTCAACTGAAATAGTACCTGAGATCACAGTTGCAGTTCTTACGTAAATGTATATTAAGGTGTCCCAAGCCTGTTTCATGCCGACACAGGAACGTGCAATGCTCACTGTTTTCTTGATGTTGATGTTGACATTAGACTTTTACTCCAGTTTACTCGTGTGTACAGTCATTTCTCATAGTTTCATAAACTTTTCAGGTTTGTGGCTTATGAGTCTGCATGAAAGCATAAAATCTCAAATGAATCTTATACTTTATTTCAACACAATATACTTGTCAAAAACATTCAGTTCGGGAAGTTTTTTAAACGTAGATAATGCCACCTTCTGTTCATTTAAATCAATAATTCGACTTGTATGATTTTACAAGTCCACTTCTGGCCTCATGTTTCAGGTGTGTGATAGAAAAGATGATCCAGCTCAACAACACCCAGTACTACCACTTCCTTCAGAGTGCCGACGCGCTGAGACACTCGCGCTCTCTCTGCGACGCAGTCATCTCTGTGGACGGCCACACGTTCCATGCTCACCGTGTAGTTCTGGCCTGTGCCAGCAGAACTCTAGCCCGCCTCATGTCTCAGGACCAGGACACTCTTGTCCAGCGGACACTAGATCACCTCTCTTCGCACACATTCAGACAGCTGCTGGACTTCATCTACTGTGAGACACTGGAGGTGACGGAGGAGGACCTGCAGCTGCTGCTCCCGGCTGCACAGATGCTCCAGATGGAGGGGCTGGAGGAGCAGTGCAAGAGCTTGCTTAACAGACTCCAAAAAGAAGACAAAAACAAGAGCACAGAGCTCATTAAACCAGAAACAGAGGGTGGCGTAAAGGTTAAAAAGGAACACTCAAACCCCCCACCTAAGCAGACAGATGGCTGCACCATGGAGGAAAAGAGAGCAGATGACTCCTTTACGTCTGATCAGAAGCTGAATCTGTCTGGTGCTGTACTGCAGTGTCAAAGGGACAGTGTCATCTCCTCCAGCTACAGCCCATTCTCTCCCTGGACATTCCCAGCGCACATGTGGAGCTCAATGAGCACTTTAAGACAAATCTCTCATAACTACTCTCTGATGTCTGCTCACTCAGTGCCAAACAGCTTCACCTGCCCCCTGTCTATGCCCTCTCATCGTGTCTTGGTCTCATCTCCCTGTCAGAGCCCAGCCCAGGCGTCTGTGCTGAGCTACTCGCACTTACATTCACATTACTCCACAAACACTGGGCCTCTGAGGGCAGGAGGGCTCCTCAAACAGGGGCTGTTCAAGAGGAGGAAGCACACGGTGCTCTCTCAGGGCACTCGGAGCTGCAGGACAAGGTCAGTAGAACAGCTTTTGTTGATCATTTGAATTCATCATGTTCCACTCAGTCATTACATCCCCTCTGCTCAGTTGTTCCCTGGAGGCAGCGACAGGCCTGAGTCACCGCTGTCTGCGTAGATGTTTTTGAAGAGACCTTTTTTTCCATGTATTTTTCATACACAGCCTCACCTGCAGTTCATCCCACTGTAGACCAAATTCAAAAAGCTCTTTCTAACCAAAAGGGGATCTCCCATGTTTTCCCCTTTCTATAAGATTAGCATATTACCTACTGTACAATATATAGGGCAATAAATATTACATGATACTGTGGTTAAAGGGGTTTAAATGTGTTGTCTTTTTTCTGAGACTTCACCCCTATTTAATTATATTATTATTATATTACATTTTATATCTGCCACAGGTATATTTGATAACTATGATTTTTTCTGCACAGTTACATGGTTGTTGCCAAAGAAGACACAGGAAGAGACTGCCAGCACTGCTCTGCACAGCCCCAGGGGTCCACAGGTGCGTCCAGCCCCACCACACATTACCATGGATTCTGAGCTAATATAATGAATGAGTTTCACAGCATGTTGTTGTCATGACCCTCAGCCAAGGCTCTAGCTCCGAGCTGCGCAATGGAAAGTGATAAAGAGTTGTGGTTTGAGCGCACAGTGCAGCAGGAGCAGTATTGTGGTTACTACTTACAGCAGTGTATATGCAGTACAGTATGTACTGCAGAGAAAACCCTAATAACACACGCACATTATTTTTAATAGAAAAAAGTCTACAAATATCAAATATAACTGATAATAACTGCAACAACAATAGACTAATTTGTTCATATATATGATGTTTAATGTGCTCTGTATTGATGAGCAGTTTGTTTTCACAATCAGCCTGATCATAATTTCAACTGATGTGAGATATCTCTGTGGAACATTTTGTGCAGTTTTGGAAACTGCTTTTTCAATACAACTAATGTTTTATGACTCTGCAAACTATGTTATTATATTGTTTATTTATTTCACAGTATCATTAAATGCATGTGCATCCGGCAACTGAGTTTTGATGAAAATGAAAAAATTGTGTAAAAAGTTTATCGTTTGCCGGAGGTGTTGTTTTTGGAGCTTACAAGTTTTGATGTGGTTTATTCTATTTCCTTTACTACTGAAAATAGAGCTACAAAGGCCGAGTTTATGATGTGTAGTTCAAAGTTCAAAGTCATCTTTATTGTCATATGAACAGGTTGCACACGCAGGATTTGAAATTGCAGCGCTCCCTAGGCCCAATAGTGAATTAAACATCTTGTAAACATGACAATAAAAACATAATGACATAACATATACACATAGCAACAAGTACAACAGGCTTGTATATAATACAAATGAGTAAAACACACAATGTGTAGCGTAATTAAGCTCAAATGGTGACATTTAAGCAGCAGTGTCATTAGTTATAATCCTACACAGATATTTAGGGCCAGCAGAAGCTCAGTGAACAGAAATGCTCACACATGAACCTGAATGTTGCAGTTCCGTCCCCACTGTACTCAACTTAGACATTGCACTTTCCTTGCTGTTGTGAATTGCTTTGTAATTGTGGGATTACTGGTGTTTGGAGGGGCAGAGGTTGGACAGCTGTGGCCAAATATATCTTAAATTAATAATTGTCTATTTGAGATGTTTATCTCTTAAATAATTTTGATAATTTCACTAAATCCTAAACCATTTGCAGTTTGCAGATCTTGTGGTAGAGATATGACACAGCCTGGTGTTCACTCACACGAAGCAGAGCGGCGGCTGGACAAACCGTACCAGTGTAAGCACTGCTCCAAGAGGTTCAGCCTGAAGCACCAGCTCGATACGCACCACCGCGTGCACACTGGTCAGTGCCACCTTTCATCACTGTAATCACAAATAACAATAACACATCATGAAGACATTGTTTTCAGCTGTAAACCTTTAAAATGTAATTAAGCTGCTTAGGACTTAACATCCATTAAAGAGGTATTGCTTATAAGCACATTTTGGTAACAGCTTTTTATTATATTTTTTGATGTGGACTAGTTTTTGTGGATCAGAGGATTTGAAACTTGAAGTTAATATTATGGGGCTAAAGTTTATTTATTTATTAGTCTGATTTGATCAAATATAATATCATAATGCCTCTATTAACATGACCTTCTTTAGGCCTTTTTAAAAAGATTTTCATCGTCAGACAGGAGAGTTTATTTAGATATGGTCATAAATATAAACAGTTGTGACTTGGAAAAAACATCCTTATGTAGCCTTCTACTGGTGCCCCTTTTACACCACTGTTTATCTTGGCTGTAAAAATATAGTGCATTTATGTGTCTTTACATATTTGTAACTTGCAAACTGAACTTGCAATTAATAGTGTGTATTAGTTAGTTTGTTTCTTGTGTGATATAACCCCACTGACACGACTAACTAGAACAGTTTGTAAAACCGTGTATTATATGTGTATGTATCTATGTAGTCAGATTTGCATTATTAGTCATAGGCAGAGGTGGGTAGAGTAGCCAAAAAATTGTACACAAGTAAGAGCAATGTTACTTCAAAATAATATTATTCAAGTAGAAGTATAAAGTAGTTCAGACTCAAGTAAGAGTAAAAAAGTGTTGGGGAAAACTAATACTCAAGTAAGAGTAACTTAAAGAGTGACTTCTAAAGAGTAACATCTGATTTATAATTTTAGGTGAAAGTAATTTGAAGGATAAAATATTAATAAATAATGCACAAACAAAGCAAGACAAAAATGAGAGAAACTACACTATATCTGGAGGAGTGGTGCAAGAAACACAAATGTTCAAAGTATACAACGGAAAGAGTAACCAAGTAAGAGTACTGTTCAGTAAAAATATTACTCAAATGGGAGTGAAAGTATGCTACTAGAAAAGTACTCTGAAAAGTACAATTTTCTTAAAAAGCTACTCAAGAAAATGTAACTGTGTAAATGTAGGTCAAACTGAGTACCCCCATCTCTGGTCATGGGCCTAATTTAAATAACCTTAATACAATAAACATACAAAGAACCATTTTTGAGGAGACACACACACACACAAAAAAAAAAAAAAACACAGATAACAGGCTAAATTCGGACCTTGGCTTTACCCGTGTCTTTGTCACACTCTTCAGGAGAAAAGCCGTTCGAGTGTCGTCTCTGTGGCCAGCGCTCACGGGACTATTCGGCCATGATCAAGCACCTGCGGACGCACGGTGGCGCTGCTCCGTACCAGTGCACCGTGTGCCTGGAGTACTGCAGCAGCCTGGTGGCCATGCAAAGGCACGTGAAGAGCCACGCACTGCACGAATTCCCTACAGACTGGAGCATCGGGAGCACCTACATGTACCGCTCCCACATATAGCAGGCAAAAAGTTTCATAGTCTTTTTAAAGTCTTCTGTTGGAATCTGCATGAAGGCTACTAGTGTTATAGTTTCCTTTACTAGGCATAAACTGTGACTAGTACGCCCCCAGGGTGGACAATATGGACTTTTACAGACTTTCCAGATCATATTATATTGTATTTGCCCAATTGCCTGTCCTGTCCTCAACCCACGTCTTTTTAATGAAAAACCTCCCCACTTTTTTTTTTTTTTTTTTTTGACATGAGTCTTCTTCTTTTGAGGTCTTAGTAATAGGCCTATACCTACTTTATTAGACTTTTCAAATTGTCCTGTGGCATTTTTTGGGTGTAAGACCTAATACAAAAGTTTGTAATATAATCGTGTATAAAATATATCATATAACTGGGCATCACAATATCCATTTCCTCATCAGTTAAACATAAAGATTAGTCATATTTGCATGTAGGCTATTCTTGAAATCTAGATTTTCTTCTAGTTTCACAGCGATGAGTAGAGGATGTGAGAACAAGCCCAAATAGATTTTGTCCTACAAGCCTATATGTAGTGTACATATTGTATTGTCTCTCTGTGACTTTGAAATGGGACAATATAAAGTGCAAGACTTGAAATAATTATCCAGAGTATTGAATATTTATTTGTATTATTCAGATGGTTTGATGATGACAAGTTGAACAATAAAATACTGATCCATTTATGTCGAGTGTGTTGATTGTTGTTTTTTGTTTTTTTTAACAATATGACATTTTAGCCAGACAATTTGTTAACTGTTAATGGATTAATTTCAGTGAATTTGTGTATTCATTCCAGGTGTTTTGAAGACTATTTATCTGAAAGTATTTAAATATAAATTTAGTGCGATGTTTTCCGGACAACCACAAAAAAAAAAAAAAAAAAAAAAAAAAAAAAAAAAAAAAAATTCAAAAGAACTAAAGCTGCAAATTTACAAATAGACTATTACATTACATATTAATATTGTCACGTGAACAGAACTTCTCTAAAAGAAGAGGCTATTTTTAAAGACTCATCTGACAATGACAACATAAATGCTCCAACAATTAACTATACAACTAATTATTTTATACCCTACACTTATGGTCAGAGGTCAATATTTGTCTCCTCTGAGACATCTTGAGCCAATTCAGGCAGACGTCTGGTTTGAATCAGATCATGAGGTTATAAGGCACTCATCTGCTTGCGCATGCTCTGTACCCCGGAATCTGGTGCCTCTATATTAGAGCTCGTTCCCGCTCTTGTTCGGACTGTTCACTGCACAATAAACGGATCACGATGCTGGCGGTGTCCCACACAAGACGACCTGGCTCATTCCTCCTCACTCACTTGGTCCGCTACACTGTGTTAATTTCGTTGACGAAAACTATGACGAAAGTATTTCGTCAACGAAGGTTTTTTGCGGACGAAAACGAGACGAAAACTAAATAAAAATTACTTTTAAATGACTAAAACGATGACGAAATAGACGGACATTTTCGTCAACAAATAAAAGACGAAACGAAAATATAACCTGTGATGAATAATAGATCCATGGTGACGAATAAGTGTCAGGACTCCTCAGGAGAAGAGAGAGAGGCACGAGCGGCCGCTGCGCTAAAGAGCCAATCACAGCGCGCGGTGTTGCGCGGTGCCGAAAAGCTCACGCGCCCCGCCGAGAAACATGAGGAGGACAGAGGAGCAACAAGTGCTAAGAGAAGATGTTGGCGACTGGGATTGGGAGAAAAAGACGGTCTGACCTGTGGTCTCACTTCACGTTTGATAAAGAGAATAAGACGAGTGTAAACCATGTGGCGCGTCAATCAAGGGGAAAAAGAGCTAGAGTTAGAGTTTTACAGTTCAAAGGTTGTTACAGTACTTGTTATGCAGTAGTAAGCTATATAGGGCAAAAGGGCCTTTGACACCTGCACTTTAATTTTTTTTAAATATATTTTGGATTTAGCTGTGAATTATCATTTTGACAGTTATAGATGTGGTATACACTGGTGTCATAAAGACAGACAGCAATAATTTATACTGTCTTTGTGCTTTGTTTGCTACTGCTTTTCCATTTAAACACTGAAACACTTTCAATAAAAACAGTTGTGTTTAAATATAAAGTGTGAAATGTTTGCATATTAATATCCCAATTTCAAGAAAGTATAGTTTTATGTTCAGTGTAAAAGGTAAAAATTGATACGTGTGAAAAGCTTTTAGTCGACTAAATCTATTGTAATTTTAGTCGACTAAATCTATTTTCATTTTAGTCGACTAAATCTATTTTCATTTTAGTCGACTAAAACTAGACTAAAACTAAAACAAATCTGATGACTAAAACTAGACTAAAATTAAAAGTAATTTTAGTCAAAAGACTAAAACTAAATTAAAATTCCTTGTCAAAATTAACACTGTGGTAAAAACATATAGACCTAGAAGACGGCACTGGGGGGGTGGCCAAGGTTTAAGAGGTGACACTATGAACAACCATCACATTGTCACATTAACCCATAAGAACCCAGACCCATTTTTCCTTTAAGGAAAATTATGTGGGATATACCACAGACCAAGTGGACCACATAGAACACATTTCTGATGTTTTTTTTGAATACCACTTTTTATACCAAAGATCTGTGTTGTTACATATATGTTACATTGGGCGTTAGTGGTAAACGTATTCCTTATTTGAAAATAAGTAAACCTGACAGTTTTTACTGTTTGGTAACATAAACTTGCCTTTTTATTTGCATTTCCACAACATATATCAAAGCCGTGACTATAATAGCAAGGTTTAATATAAAATTCTTCTTTAGTTTTGCTTTGCGTCACAAAATATGCCAACTGCATCAAAATAAATAACACTGCCTATTTGGGGGCATTTGCAACAAGCTACCATAGCTACAGAGAACTGAACAACAGACCTAAAAACATAAATTGTGCAAAAAAAATTAAATGCTGAAGAGAAATAGAACCCTTGTATGTCTGTCTGAAACATTTTATCAGTTCTTTCGTCTGTTAAGTATTTTTAGCCTTTTAGCCTAAACCAGATGGTAAAACTTGAAACAGTTTCATTCCTCAGTGAAGCTCAGTGAAACATCACATTTCTCAGTGATGTGATTGTGAGTGGTGGTTGCATTGAGTGGCCTCTTTGTGCCTGGCAAAGAATGAGGCTAGTGGCAACCTCTGCCTGGAAGCCCTTTTGTTTCAGTGTGTTTTGGATACCATGTAGTTTACAGTCACAGCAGTAGATCAACCATGCATTAACCAGACCTATGATGGTGTGCCAGAACAAGTAGATGTACCACCTCCATGACCTCATGTGGTATTTGCACCTTGCAATGCATGCATCAAGGAGGTCTACTCCTCCCATTAATGTGTTCCTTCACAATGTGTGGCCTCCTGACCTCCACAAATGCCTTGTCCGCCTTGCTCCAGCGTTAAGTGTTATCTTGAGGCTCAACTTCACAGTATGATGAGATCAGGGTAACAGATTTGGTGTCATACCATTTGACAATGACCATCCTTTCTTCTTTTTCCACCCTGGCATCAACAGATCCTCTGCCTCTCTTGGCAAGACTTTTCTCGTCTTCAAGCAGACACCCAGCCAAGCGGTTGCCCACAAAGTAGATCTTTCGTTGAAGGTTGAGCATCATGCATGTGACATGTGGTCCTTTGAATGTGCACTCAGGGGTTTCAAAAGGTTTCTTCCTCCAAGAATTTTTTTTTTTCCCCTTGGACAGTTCCTTCTTCAGTTCCTTGATTTGGTCTTGTTTTTTCCTAGGACGGATGTATTTTTGCAGCAAATTCACATTTGAATTCACAATGTGAATTCAGGGTACATCATCTGATGTAGTTGGTGGTACATCATCTGATGTACTTGATTCACTACTGTCTGAATCACCACACTCACTTGACTCGTCACTCTCCCTGTCTTGGCTATTGGGATTGTAAAGAGGGTCATCAGGGTCTTCATCTGAGCTACCGTCACATCCCTCAAACTCACTATCATCTCCCACGATGGCCTGAGTGCATCCTGAAGAGTGTAGTGCTTGTTCTTTTGCATACTACAAATTAAATATAAATAAAAGAATATAGATTATTTATAGGATAGTACAATTTTGTGAGCATTATGTACAGATTTGCAAAAAGTGTTTTGTAATACAAACCAAATACTTTCACATTATTTTGTGTTTCTATTTGTTCATTACACTTTTAATTGACCAGCTGATCATAACTCAACTTAATATAACTGTTAGGGCTAAATTAATTGGGTGGATTATTACCGTTTTTGTTATTGTGACAAATAGGTCACATCAGGTTTTTCATTCTTATTTTAAGGGTAAAAGCCCTATGTGACATATATGATACAGCAATATTTCCATAACTGGTTTGATATTACTTTCTTCAACAAATATGGTCAGACCAGGTTGAATGTAATATTGGACCTGTTATCAAAGCACTGGAATTGTTAAATGTGTTTGAAATGACCTGTAGTATCAAAAAACAGCTTTCTGAAATTAGCTGCTTCCTTGAAATTTGCACACACGCTAAACCAGCATTTTGGAGAGCCCACTTCCTGGTAGAGTCACATGACTGTCACATGGTCATATGACTTAGAGACTTGATAAGGTCAGGTCAGACATAAAGCTTTATAAGGAGAAGACTGGGGCATTCAAAGTGTTGGTTACACTGGTGTCACCGTGGGTTCTTATGGGTTAAGGATGGGACACTCCTTTAAATGTCAGGACCTTACCACATACTGGAAAAATGGAAGATGTGAGCCCTGTAAAAAACCAGGTAAACCTATTTCTTTTAGATATTCAGTTTCTACATGTTTTTTGTAGACTACTGATCAATTCTGTATTTGGTAAAGGTTCTGGAAAGGAAATTACCCCAAATTGTGGCCGCGATGATGACGGGGGCCGTCATGAAAGTAGTTTCAAAACGTGCCCAAAAAGCGCGTTTAACGACGGCACAAATTACTATTGTAAACCATGCAGCTCTTGCGCGCAGGGCTTTACTATAGTACATCCATGTACCACAGAAGCCGATACCAAGTGCCAAGAAGCAACAGAGACAACCCACAAGTAGGTTATAAATATATTTATGTTTATAATAAGTCTAAAATAAGTAATTGATATCCCATGTTAACGCATTTTCCGTAGGACCAATACGCAAACCACCACAGCTTCCTATATGGTAAGTCGTCTCATTTCGTCTTTCTTGACACCTACAATGAACGGAAACTTGACTGCAACACCAGCAGCAGGCCATTTAAAGATGCACTATGTAACCTTTTGGTTTGGGGTCCGTCACCTGCTTGTTTCTATGGAGATGTCATTGCTCACCCGGGAATGTTCCAGAGTATGACATTAAACAGCTCTACTTTAAATTGACTAAATTACTGCTCAAAAATACATAGAAAAACATAGAAAAACATTTTTGACTGTTTACAGGTCAGATCTGTGGGCTGCCTCTCCCCAGATCTGACCTGTAACTTGGTCTGGTTTGGTCTCCATGAAGATAGAAAGTTTAATTCCACACTGTTAAACATTCCAGACAAAGCAATAACATCTTCAAGAAGAAAAGCATTTGATGGGCCCTCCACCTGAAAAGTTACACAGTGCACCTTTAGGTTTGGGAAATATTCCAACTATACATAGAAAAATAATATGATAAAAAAATAATATGATGAATAGTAAGAATACTAATAATAGTATGTGGACTTGTGTTGTGAATGTGTTGTTTTTCTGTTCATTCAGAGTAACCCAGTCGTCCATAAGATTCCAGCAACATCATGTAGGTTGGAGCCTAGTCATCATATAATATACTAACTACTAGACTGACTTGTGTCTGTTTTAACAGGGGTGGTGCTTCGCACATTTATTTGTTGTGCCGCACTTGTCTTATCTTGCTGGTTTATCTACAGGAAAAGAGGTGCATGTTGCTTTTTGCATTCAGAAATATATATAGGGCTGCATAATGAATGACAAATACAACCAAATATTAAATTATCTTTATTTACAGGATTTAAAAAACGTTCATGTCTAAGTGCACAGTCTACATCTCTCTTTGCAACTCAAGAAGCCAATGAACTGAAAGACATTCTAAGTGAGTAGCCTACAGTTTTAAATGAGTGCTTTTCCAGTGTTATCCTGCCATCTACTGGTGGTATTGGTGATTTTTTTATGTAATGGAGCAGCCAAAATGTTTAGGGCGACTTTATCCATAACTGCGCGCATTTTCCTCACTGAACTTGTTTAGATTAGTTTTGCTTCGTCTTGCTCTTAATCAGCCGCATTAAGGAAGGAGCGTGTGCGCTACACGCGGGGAGAGCGCAAAAAGGCGAGGAGCGGCGCGCTGACGTGAGGCGGACGGACAGGTAGGATGTTTTAAGAAGTTGAACCTGCCCTGTGGTACCCGCTGGTACCAGACGAGCGCGCAGGCTGCAGAGAGACGCCCCGCGCTCCCGCACACCGGTACAGGTTTATTGCCGACAGCAGCGGCCGTAATGAAATGTGATCGCACTCGTCGAGTGTCAGACCTCGAGTCCGAGACAAAACCGAGTCCAAGCGCCTTCAAGACCGAGACAAGACCGAGTCAAAACGTGGTCGAGTCATTGCGTTAAATGGAGCTTGGCGGAGGTCTGCGCTCTCTGAGTGCTTTTCTAGTTTTCTAACTATTTTTATTTGTTCTATCTTCATGGAGACCAAACCAGGCCAAGTTACAGGTGAGATCTGTGGAGAGGCAACCCCGCTCACAGTCAGAATGCCTGTTTTTTTGTTTTGTTTTGTTGAGCTATGAAACCACCTGTACTTCAATAAATGTAAGGTAGAGCTGTTAATGTCATACTGTAGAGCATTCCAGGCAGAGCAGTAACATCTCCATAGAAACAATCAAGTGACGGACCCCCAACCAAAAAGTTACATAGTGCACCGTTAAAAATTACTTAAGCAAAGTACAGATATCAAAAAATTGTACTTAAGTGTTTTACTACTTTTACTTTGTTACGTTCCACCACTGATTATATCTACATTTAGGACTAGTTTACATTTACAGGTACCAATTTTATTTTATTTAGAGAATCAAATATCATTAGCTAATTTAGCTGATATTTGATGTGAAAAGTTTGAGAAGCACTGCTCTACAGTTAATGTAACTATAACTTTTCCATCTCTGTTGTGTAGGCCCTGAGATCCTGGCTGCACCTCTAAAATGTGTTCTGGATGATTTGGATGTGCTGGAGGAGCTGATCATGTTGTTGGATCCTGAGACCAAAGGCATTAAAAACACCAAACACCTGGCATCCCTGTGTAGCTTCTCTTCAAACTGGGTGACCTACACATACTCGCTGAAGGATACCAAGAGCCCCCTGAAAGCCCTGCTGGAGGGGGTCAACTGCCGACACCCCGACTCGATAGTGGAACATCTGGCTCTGCTGCTGCAGCAAATAGAGCGCATGGATGCAGTGGTAGCTCTAGGCAAGCTCAGCACAGACAAACTTCAAATCATCGAGGTTTAGCACAACAGATGGTCAACCTTCCTCTTTTTCCAGTTCCTCTTTGTAAAAAATAAAAGTGGAGAAAATAGCTCAAATATTGGAACATCGTAACATCTTTATTAAGCAAATAACATCATAAATAAAAAAGTGCATAGAAAAATTAAACAGGTTTAGAAATATGTATACAAATATTTACAAACTCAGGTTTTATTTTTACATGGTAACAAAGACATATTTAAAGATCACATATTTTATCATGTTTATAACTTTTACACTTATTTTAAAATAACCCTACTATATATACTTTCATCTTTATGTTTTATACAACATACAGCTTTCTGAACAGATTTAGGGATAGATGGTCATGATCAACTGTGTCTAGTACTCTGCATCCATCAAATCCTCGTCCCTCTCTCGCTCAAACATACACACACACACACACACACACACACACACAGATACAAAGACAAGTTTCACCTCTGCAGGAGATTAAAACCAAACTACTCTGAAATTATGATCATCCTCTCGTTTTGCATCAGTATTCCCAAACATCTGCCGAAACAGCTGAGGTAGAATCCTTGCAAGGAGTTGGGAGTGACTCTGCTCAATAGTTGTGATTTAAGGTGATTTAAGTAAATCTGGGCTCCATCCCAGTGATTGGACATGCAAGGAAAAAGGTTTAAGACAAAAAAAATTCAGAAAAAATAAAATCCTATTTGTTGTATTGAAAAGATGTGTTTAATAATTTGTTGAGCCAGTGCATTAACTCTTGTGGCTGTCGGTATTTAGTCAAACTCTGAACAGTTAAACGACCTGCTTTGGAAATAAAAAGATATCTAATAAAAGGCATATAAATGAATGACACAGCCCCCCCCCCAAAAAAAATAAACGTTTATATATATATATATATATATATATATATATATATATATATATATATATATATATATATATATATATATATATATATATATATATATATATATATATATATAATCACTTGTAAAATTATATAAATGGGGAGATCTCCAAATATATTAGACCACCACCTTTTATACAATGCACACATTTACTGTTAATATAAATGAGGAATAAATAGAACTATTCATATAAACAGTGAATTTGCTTAACCTCATGGTGACAGCACTGAACATCTAAGAACAACATCAACATCTTTAAGGTGCTGTGTACCACGCAGCTCCAGTACAGATTTCTAGACACGCCCCAGAAAAGCAACAATTAGAAACAAGCTCGGTGCAGAAGCTCTATGCGTACACCCATTGGCCATGCATTTAACTGTGCTCTCCCTGATAAGAGACTGTAGCACTTTTACTAAAAGAAAATAAAAAGAAAACTTAAAACCTGTGTGTCTTGAGTATGTGCAACTGCAGTCTTATTGCAATAGATAATAAGCATTTGCCCTAATAGTAATAAAATAGATTTAAAAACTATTTTGTTAACTTTTCGTGTTTGGCTTGGTAGTACTGTATTTGCTACATACACTGTACATCAAACAAAGAAAAGTTTGAAAAACACTTGTCTTTACAAGTGTGAAATTAGTAATTGCTAATGAAACTGTTACATCATAATAATGTATTTTTATGCATCAAGGGAAAATGTAGGCACAAAACTGCCCACACTAAGAGACGTCAAACTGAGTAGACATGACAAATATAGACTTGAGTGCATAAACTGTAGATGTCAGTTTGATAGGAAAGAACTGTTCCTGGTAAAACGGAAATATTAGTCAAATAAATTAAAGCGACAGCCTTTCAAAACTTAGCACCATAGAAAAATCTAAAAATAAATCACCACAGGAGACATTAATTTGCAGATAAAACACTAAAGTAAAAGTAAAGGTGAAATTATGGCTCATGGTAAGACTGCACAGATGGGGCCCAAAAATCCCACCACTGAAGATGGAGCGATCATGATTACAAGTGAACAATTAGAGTACGACCCAAAAGGAATCTCAAGACCTAGAACAACTAGGATTTAGCAATGATACAAATGGGTAAGGCTTAACGTGTGTTTTGAAAGAAAAAAAATGTTGCAGCCATAATTATAGTTTCAGGAACACTGCCCATGTGGTATCTCGCTGTTCCAAAACAAAACCCCAGATCATCCCATTGGACAAAGATGGACTGGTCCTGGTCCAGATGTTATGGTCCGCTCATATAGTGGCAAACCCCTGTGTTTGTGTGGCCCTCTCCCACATCACTGAGCCACAGTCAGTGCCATTTTAATTTAAGGCAAAGACAATCCATCCCTCTTTGTGTGAAAATGCTCAGTTAAGGAAACGTCGACATCTCCGTGCCCCACAGTTGCAGTTGAGTTTGTTGCTGGCATCTTCAATTGGAAATTTGTAATCATAAGTGAGCTCCTCTCCTCTGTAGATCTTCCTTAAAGCAAAGATGACTATGTGCTTCCGACCCTCCACGTTGATCACTCGAGAGTAGCAGTTGGGTTCACAGGAGTGATTGATGAATCTTGCCGCATTTCCATGCATGGTGGCATCCACAACATCAAAGTCATCAATGCGGAACATGTAACATCCAATACCCTACAACATTAAATAGAAATGTTATTTTTTGCTACTTGTATATAAAGACTGTATAAGAATATTCCCCGTCAACACACCTTGCCATCATAGTACTTTTCTCTTTTGTCTGTAAGCACAGATCGGATGACGATGCCTGCATATTCAATAACCATCTCTCCAGCTTCAATATTCCTCTTGCAGAAAAGGCCTCGGCCATGGATAGCAGACCTGTGGCACACATGATAATGAGTACATCTGTGCAAAAGATGTACTTTTACCTTTGCCGCGGACATTTTCTGAATTGCTAGCTTCCTTTGCTCAGTAATAAACCTTCATTTATCTTTGTATTACAACAACCCTGCCAATACTGGGCTGCATTACTGTGCATTTGTGTTTACTGTCATGCATTACATACAAAAGATATTTCATTTAGTGACCTGTAAACGCCCACAGCCTCTTTGGAGGTTCTTTCCAGATGTCTAAAGCGCATCGCCATTGGCAACTCCAGGCTGGTGGCCCGTCTAGGAGAGAGAGGACATAAGTGTTATTTATAGTCACATTGATAAGGCTCAAAGGCACATTCAGGACAGACAGGAGCCTGACCTTGTGGATTTGAGAAGAACTTCATCTTCTTCATCATCGTAAAGATCTATGTCTGGGAGTTGTCTGTGCTGTGATGCCAGGAAGTTAAACATATCAAATGTTGATTTTCTGTTAAGAGAAAAATTAACAGTTCATGACCAAACATGAAATCCAATAATCTACTCATTGAGTGTGACTGCCTCGTACCTGGCATAGAGCTCAGAGCGGGCACAGCCGGTGGGGTTGACTGGAAGGTCGTCTTCTTGGGAGAACTGTTTAAAAAAGCGAAAGCTGTGTTTCTGACAGTGGTGAGCTCCATGAAGTTGCTCTAGCAAAAACACCACTGTGTCATGGACAAAGCCCAACATGTGGTCTCCAGTGATCTTCTGAAAGGTCAGAGGCCGCAGCCGTGCAATGGCTCGCGCTTCCTGTACCCCGTCAATAACTGCCTTCCAAGCCACTGTACATAAAAGAGCATATTTTATAATTTTTCATAAATCACCAAAGATAATAGAAAACTGCTAAAGATATCTTGAAATATGTCTCACCCTCAATACTGTCTGCTTCAACACTAAAACCATCATCGCTCTTGATCTCAAATTTAAGATGAGGCTGGTCCTTGTTATTTGGACATTCCTCTTCCACATCTGATGGTGGCGATTCATCCTCTGACCCTGAAGAAGCTCCTAAACAACAAGCACACAAAATTGTCAGTTTATACAAGCATCCTTTGTACATTACATAGAAATATAAGAATACAAGTTACATCATATACTGTTAAATACCTGAGTACTTCTTCCAGTCGCTCACAGTGCTGTGTTCTACTAGTTCCCCGGGCTGATGTTTTCCTTGTTCACCTCTAGACATGTGATTCCAGAGCTCAGACCTAAGACATTCAAATTATCAATCAATCAAACTTTATTTATAAAGCGCTTTTCATACAAAAAATGTAACACAAAGTGCTTTACAGTGATTAAAAGCAACCCCACATTTCCTTCCACCCATCCAACCAGCCCCCACAGCTGCCTGACCCCACACAACCAAAGAACCCAAACAGTAACACACACATACACCCACTCACACATATATGAACATGCTAAAATACATAAAACTACACATAATAAAATGTCAGGCTGAAAACAGCCATACAAATGTGAGGCGGAATACAGCCATCCTTATTATATGATCAATGCTCAAGTATCAAAAAGTCCCAAAAATGGAGGCTTACCCTGAGCTCTCAGAATCACTCAGATGCTCCTCCTTTAGCTCATCGAGGTTCAGGATTCCTTTCACTGTTGGAGTTTTGATTCGGACACCTGAAATGCGATTTGAGATGCTTGGTTTCCGGCGTTCCTCAGTTTCACTGGGGGGTTCTGGTGGAAGAAAGTCCACTTTGGATTTCTTGGTGACGATTCGATCTGACAGAGATGACACCCTCTTCATGCGCACATGGGTGCGGGGGCGGGGTGCAGGAGCAGGGGCGGGTGCTGGTGTAGGTGGAGAAGAGGGCGGAGATGCTGGGGGCTCTGGTTCGATTAACAGACCAGGGGGTAAAACAAGAGAAGATGGGCTTAAGGAACGAAGACCACTCCACTTTGGGGTGTAATTACTGGCCATAGCCTGGTTAATAATGGCCTCTGCGCTTTCAGCTGGCGTCATGGGAGGGTTCTCGGGAAGGTTGGCAGACATGGATTTTTTGGATGAACTTGGTTCTTTCTTTTTCTTTGGCTTTTTGGATTCTGGAACACCCTCATCTTTTGGAGTTTTTGCATTTTTTCTTGGTTTCTTTGTGCTAACTGATGGCACAGCACCATTGCCACTGTGAGCAAGAAGCTGAGTAATTGTGGTTGGGTTTTGAACTGTAGGGACCGTGGCTGCAGCCATGTTTGCAGCCGGGGGAGGGACAGACATGCCTCCAGCGGCAGCTAAAGTAGCAGACAGAGCATTACTTTGTAAAAGACTGGCGATCTGTGTGACACAGTTAAAAGAAGGAGAGTTCGGGGTTGGAAGTTGGAAGGTGTTGCTCTCTGGGTTTTTCACAAATATTTGGCCAAGACGATTAACAAGGAGGACATGAGGAGTGGGGTCTACATTTGGACCTCCCACTTCCTTCACTGTTAGAATGGCGTGTCCAGGCAAAGCTTGGGGCAGCACTGTCTGCTGAGGTTCCAGTGCTGGTCGTGGTGCAGAGAAGTTAATTGAGATGGTGTGGCCTGCAGTAGACTCTTTCTGCAGAGATGTGGTGCTGTAGCCATTCAAAATGACCGGAGCGGTGGTGGTGTGGAGCGACACAGGAGCTGAAGCCAGTGTGGCTGAGGAGGAAACTATGGTCAAAGCCGGGGAGCACATAGGCTGTGTTTGAGCAGAGTACATGGGGACAGAGACAGTTGCTGTAGATACTGTTGGCAAAAAGGGAGTAGATGAGGACAACACAGGGTCCATCTGAGGGACAACATTTAGTAAAGACTGCGTTACATCAACCGGAGTGAGAGTGGTCAGTTTAGAGGGCACAGAGTCCACTGGCTGGGTGCTTGTTAACTCCTGTGGTGAGGTTACAGGCTGAATTGTCAGTTGGGGCTGGCTGATGGTTGGCAAACAGGAATAGACTGGCAAAGAATTAGGGAGAATTTGCAACGATGTTGTGTGCATTGTTGGGGTTTGGGATGTTGGAGGTGGAGGTAGTGGAGTATCTAAAGAGTTTTCCATTTTCTGTTCTACATATTCCACAGGTGAGATGAGATTTGTATGCTCAGTCTCTAAAACTTTCAGATTACGAACATCAGTTTGCTGATGTGAGGCACTGTCGCATTTTTCAAGTATCAATCTCGCTTCTGAGGTAAGTCCAAAGTTTGAACTCTGGAAAAGTTCTTTAAAATTTGATGCCTCGTGCCCTTTTCTTGTTACATTTGGAAGATCGCTTTGTAGATGAGAATGTATAGTATCTTCAGCTTCTAATGGAGTCTTGGAGTGTTGTTCTTTGCTAGACGAACAAGTATTTTTGGAGGAATTACGGCAATTTTGTTGTGGACAATTGGAACTTACTGCAATTGAAATGGGAGACAATGATGAATCTATCGGCTTTTGTGAAGATGTAGTGAAAGAATCAGGAATGGGTTCAACTTTCTTTTCAGGCTCGGATTCAGGAACATTTTTAGTCTTTTGAATTTTTGTTGCTTTTTGACCAGATTCTTCATCATTCACAGAATTTTCATTAGTGGTGATACTTGCGTCACTTTCGGTCCCATCATCTATTCCGTCCAGCTGAGCCATAGTTTTAGAGGAAGAGGAAGGAGGCTTGCAATGCTCTTTAGATCCAGTACGAGTTACAATTGTCCGCGAGAAGTCAAAATAGTGCTCCATGTCATCATCAGATGAGCTGTTTCCAAAGTCGTCTCTTGAAGCTGCTGAATGAGGAAGACTGGCAACAACCAGAGCTTTTCTTTTATGTACCTCTTGAGTTCCCTCCCAAAACCCCTCAGGATCATCACCCTCCACCACTATCTGTCCCCCACAATTCATAGCAACACCTTCATTGAGGAGTGTTTCTTCAATTTCTAGCTCAGTCCTCATATCCTGACTCAAAGTTATGATAGAATCCTTGTGAAATGAATTGAAAGGAAAATCTTCTACATCTTTTTGTTGGTCTGAATCACCTTTTGGAGTAGGAGAGAGATCTTCAGGCTCTGGTGAAGCCAAGAAGTTGTGTGGTACCTCTGCGGAGTCTGGCTGGCTCAAGTCAAATGACAGTCTGCTCCTGGGTAAATGCGGTATTGTTGGAGAGAAGGAGAGACTTGAAGAAGGGAAGCTGGGCTCATTGTCTTGCCATGATGACTGGGCAAAAAAGGATGAAGTACCGTGTGGCACTGCGTTACCATGGTGTCGCAGAGAGGAAGCATTTCTACCACCTCCAGGACGCGGTGAGGGAGAGGTTTCAGCTGCACCATGAGGGAACAGAGGAGATGACGGTTGAGAGGACTTCCCAGAGCGCAGGGTGATGGGTCCAGGCAAAGGGGGAGAGATGTGACCATGAAGACCGGGGGTTTGAGAGTGTGGACTGTGGCGACGCGGTTTCCGCGTCTCATCAAGATCACTTATGGTTAAAATGTGATGCGGCTTCAGTGGAGTTACACCTTTTGATAAACAGAAAGATTTAACAGTTAAATCATATCATACATTGTGGTCAGTTTCATTTACTTTTACTACCTGGACATGGCAGGGGGCGGAACATGCCTCCAGCTGGCCTCCTGGGCATTTTTGGCCTGACTGCATGGTCTGCCTTTTGGGTGGGAACAGGTGCGCTGGCTTCTCGGTTGCTAGACTGCCAGTTTGCTGCACTAACTGGAAGATCTTGAGGTTCTAGGTAAATATCAAAACCATTATTATCTATTCTTTCTAAAATTATACAATAAATTTTACTGCAGGCAGCTCCTCACCTTGTAGTGGGCAGGGACTGTGGGCGATGGTTTGATTGTCTCCCTGGTCAGGCATCTCCTCAACAGGTTTTTCAGGAATAAGGGGCCTCACCTCTTTAACTGTGCATGTGTATTTGCACCGCCTATGTGGATTCATAGTGCTCCAGTACCAGCGTGAAGATCTGTGAATGAAGTGACAAAAGGACTCAGAAATAGTGTTTGATTATTGCTGAGTCATAGATTGTTTAACAACCTCCTAAAGCTCATAGCAAGGCAAGTGTTTCATATTATTTTGTTAAAATGCCATGAGGTCAAACATTTGTGATTTACTTTGAAAATACAATATTGCTGATACAGGAAACTGGCTTATATGCTCCATTCTGTAAAATCATAACATTCTAAAATGACAAAAAATTGAAACATACTGAAATCCAACAGGAAACAGCCTCCCCTTTCGGGCAGATAGTTCAGTTAGCACACCAAGTTTGTCAATGTGTAAGGAACCTGTAGAAAAACCCACAGAGTATGTGATTTGAACAGGGATAAAACGGTAATATAATGTACTTGAGAAAAAGTGCTTACCTATCATAACATTAATTAACTCAGGTTCCACTCCAGTAAGAAACTTTCTGCGTAGCATGATGCCCTCAAAATCCACATACACCCGGCGCTTCACTTCAAACTCCTGGCCAGTTACCATCTGGACAAAAAAGGACACAAATAATGAATATGAACTAATAGTTTCAAAGTGGTTCAGAAATTATATAAAATAGGCTTACTTTGCCACTGATGAGATGCCTGTGTTTATAACAATAAACCTTCTTGTCATCTTGGAACACACATTGACGTGAGCGGGCACACATAAAGTGATAGTTGCTTTGACATGAGGTCAGACAGCATCCCACAGTAGCACCGGTCTTGTTGCAGCGCTCACATCGCTATCAGGAAAAATAAACAAGTCAGTAAAGATTCACTGAAACTTTATCAAACTGATAAAGCTTTAGTTAATATTATGACAGAGAGTTCATTTCACCATTAGCCGGCCTCTGGTGACAGCGCTGTGCACATGGAGTAGAGACCCATAGTCTTCTTCAAAAACCTCAGCTGACCACAGACAGCAGTTAACATGGGCCCACTCATTCTGCCCCAGATAGAGCAGCCTCCCCGCTTCCTACAGAAAAATATAAACTTGTAGGTCTCCTCACTGTCAACTTTTCATAATTCTGTTTGTAAATTGTTTGTACACATGCTTACATTTGGCTTAAGATCTCCATATTTCTGACACAAAGAACACTGTCTGTTATCTTCCTCTGTCCATCCAGTGTCTAAATCTGCTTTTGAAAGTCGACCCCTTTTTCCTGTACATGTTCACAAAAATGTTCAAAAGTAAGATACAAACACACACACATTTCACCAAATAAAATGAAAGGTGTACCTTTTAATTTCAGCCTTGCCATCCTGCTGGATTTGAAATGATTCATTGGATCCTCTGATACTGTGGCAGAAGGCTCTTCTTTTATACACAGGTTTTGTCCATTATCTTCCTGTAATCGTCCTAGAGGGACCCTAGACTGGGCTTCTCTCTCTTGCCATTGAGCATAGATGTGTTCTGTTGTAGGCGGATGCACAGCATTGGACAACATTCCCCTACAAAATTAAGTCATAATTTACCAATTTTGTTACTGAAAATACCGCCAAGCAGATATTAAGAAGCTATTTAAAGTTTTTATCTTATATTAAAAGAATGTCACTCACAATGGCAAGTCTTTGGTAGATGGGTTCCACACTTTTGGATCTTGACCATTAAACCAATTAAAAACTTCCTCAAGGAGCTGAAATGATAAAAGAAATATCTTAAAATGATCAAATTTCCTTATCAACTGAGGATAGTGTTGTGTTGTGTAGTGTGTGTCGTCACCTTTAAGTAGTAAGAGCGTGCCAGAGCTGTGGGCCTTTGATCTTCTGGAAGATCCTCCTCTTGCTGCAGTCTTTTCCTCACCATTTGGACTACATCTTCATGAAACATTTTCTAAAAGTGAAACGTCATTCATAAAATTTATAAAAATAAAAACACCTCTATTTTCCTGGCATATGTAACACATGCATTTATTAAATTAAGGCACACAGATTGATGGTTGCATATTTACCAGTGTAGTATAAAGGCCTTTGTCAAACTTCTTTCCAACGGCTCGGAGGTCACAGGCAGGCTGTCCTTCAATGCCACGATCAGGATCAACCAACTTTTCACACTGTAGTAAATGCAAAAAGATGAGCTTGGTGAGAAGAACATAATTTTAAAAATAAACACATTTTCAAAAGTTAAAGCCAGACCTGTGAGCAGGTGACTAGGTGTTGTGTGAGGGTGGAGGAGAGCAAACAGGCCAGAACCTTTTCTATGCCCGACCGGAGCTCAATGTACAGCAGCTCCCTCCAGGCACTTGGCTGCGTCACGCTGCAGGGCCGACATGAGTACACCACACTCTCCGGCAGGCTCGACAGAATCTCATACAGTTCATCTGAAATCATTATCAAATTTAGATTTACCAACATGAACACCATGTGTACTTTATAAATATCCATAGTCAAATCATTGATCTAATAATGCATCACTTGCCTGTTAGATCTTCACACTTTGCATGAACCCAGTGATTACAAGTGCCACACTGCATCATCTGACTATCATAGTCATTGTCTTCATAGCATTTGAAACAGATTGGACAGTAATTACCTAAAGAGAGTCAATAATTACACAATTAACCTTCCGTTTCTCATCACACCAAATGAGAGCTCATGAGCTGTGCCTTAATCTTACCCTGTTCATAGAGTTTGGAACACTCGGGGCAGAGGCCTTTATCATGGTTCCACTCTGTGTCCCAGCTCTTTCCAGGTGTGACTCCACAACTTTTACATCTTATACATGTCATGCAAACCTGCACAACAGTATCAGGGTGATAAATGTATTACAACATTACGACATTAATTTGAACAATGTGAACAGTAAACTTACCCAAGATTTCCTCTTTTTATTTAGTTTTGGATAGTTCGGTCCCAAACAGGAAGCATGATAACAGTTCTGGCAACGCTCACATTCCAACAAAGGCTGAGTAAAAAAAAGGAAAATATTTAACATAATATACATTTTAATACTATCCATTTTTGCTGGATCAAAGTAAAATATAGACCTTTGAGTGTTTGTTTTTGCGGCCACACACATGACAGAACTTGCATCGGCGACAGCACCAGTTTTCCTTATTATCATTGGAGGGCCGCTCTGAGGGGTCAAGGCAAAACTGGTGGAAGGGCTCACAACATACTTGGCAGTACAGCATCTAAAGAGAGAAAGAGGATGTAATACTTTTAAATACCCAATGTGCTGACTGAGTTTAAATGAAGCATGTTTAAGGAGCTTGCCTCATGCTGTCCTTTACTGGCACAGAGGAAGCACGCATAGGGGGGTGTGAGGGGTGCAGATGTAAGGACACTCAGGCCACCAGTGTTCCACACATTCTCCAAGGTACAGTCCTCCTAAAAACAGACAGAAAACTGCTTTGTTGGCCATTATCACATAACTGTTTTATTCAATGGCCGCAACACCCAGAACCATTGAGTTAATAAATGTTGTAATTATGAAATACAATAAAAGACACAGTACCTTGAAGTCAACCCTGATCTTGTGAGTAGGCTTTGTCAACTCTCTGTCAGTTTTTTCAAACCCATGAGCCAAGGCAGCGAGTACACTGGGAGGAGTCTCCTCTAACGATCCCTAGACCAAAACAATGACAGTCATGAATAACCAAAAGTGCCTAAAATAGGGAATCAATAACAATACTATTTGGAAATTATCATCTAAGATGAGCATGAATTGAAAGCTTACCTTTTCAGGTTTACGTTTTCCACTTGGAACACGATGTGTACTAGACTTCCGATGCCTAACTTCATCATCTGAGATGTCTCCCAAAAATCCATCTAATGAAACAAAATCTTCAAAAAAGAAAATTGATAGTCTGGAGTTAGAGGGTAGCTTGTAATGATTACAAGATTTA
Source organism: Taenioides sp. WSHXM2023 (assembly GCA_029959045.1). Taxonomy (NCBI): domain Eukaryota; kingdom Metazoa; phylum Chordata; class Actinopteri; order Gobiiformes; family Gobiidae; genus Taenioides; species Taenioides sp. WSHXM2023. The sequence continues at coordinate 23,638,184 of CM057088.1, read as the reverse complement.
TTGGTGAATTTGTACTGACAATGTGAGTTAATCTAAAAATGGTTAGCCTACCTTCATTGAAACGTGGTCCAGCGCCTCTTCTCCTGGCGGGAGAAACAGCGTTGGAGACACCTTTATTGTCTCCATCAGACTCATAGTCGACCAAGTCAAAGTAAACTTTGGGCTTCACAACACGTTTTGGCTGCTTCCTAACAGATGGACTGTTACCACCAGCCTGACCTGATGGTGAGTCTGCAGTGCACTCGCCCCCTTCATCATTACTAGAACAACCTGCACTTAAAGAGGCACGCCGTCGCTTGGAGGCACCTAAAAATTTAGAGATGATTTCACACTGATCTATGATATTGTAATATTAAAGCACTTAAGAGCAGAAATACCTTTGGGGACTGTTCTTCCACTAATTCTTCGTGCTTTCCTTTCTTCAATTTGATCACATCGCTTATACCTTTGCAAGAAGAAAAAGTTCTTATTAAATATTGAAATAAACAAATTTACAAATCACTTAATAAATAAAAGGCATACACTTACACACAACATTGTCGCTTGGTATTGGGACCACCAAACTTAGGTTTGTCCAGGCAATTAATACATTCCCCACAGTCATCCTCATGGTTGCAGCCTTTGCATACTCCACATCTCCGAGAGCGATAACCAAATGGTCCAAGCCCTTTCCGTTTGACCAGATTGGACACTTTCTTCACTTTTGTGACCTTCTGATCTGATGCCCCAGGGCTGTCTGATTCTGATGGAGACCCATTATCTGAAAAATAATTAATGTTAAGTTTGATTGATTAAGTGTTATCAAAGTTAATGTATTTCCTCTTCAAATTATATCAACCTTTAGTGTCTGTGGAAGGGGAAATACCAGTTCTTTCATGGAGAGGCAAAGCACTCAGTCTGGGAATGTCATCGGGTACCAGAGCCCGAGGCTGGCCCAGCACCACAGAGGCAGCCCGACAAACATGTTTGATACGGGGACCTCCAGCATGACGGAACTCCTGACACAGCGGTGAGGTGACAGGCACCTGGAAATCAACCAGACGTTACAGTGAGTAAAGAACAGACATAAGACATTATCAATATAAATATAATGTGTATGTAATGTGACATCATTTTTGAGCCTTGCCTGTACTTGTTGGGGCTCAGTCTTGACTGGAACCTCAGGGAGAGGTTGAATCTTCTGCCTCCTCCTTTGTCTCTTTGCTGTCACATCTCTAGGTCTGGGGGTGGACGGAGCTGACAAAAGCTACAGGACGAAATAAAAATCGGAGTGCCATTAAGTTAGTTCAGCAATAAATAATTGTTCAATCAATAAAACATAACTGAGCATGTTTATCTTACTGTGGTTGTTTTGAGTTGTTTTTGTTGGTCAATTTTGATAAGCTGAACCTTGGCTTTCTTAAGGAGATTGAACATTCTTTTATTTGCCCCTGAGAGACGTGGTTTTTGTGTGCCCCCCTTTTCAATGGCTGCAGGATCCCCTTCATCAACAGGTGAAGGCTGCTTTCTCTCATCTGTGTATTTAATAATGAAAATTATCACTCAACTCAAACTGATATTGTGATAACTAAATCAAATGATAAAACACATTTAGCTTACCTTGGTGACTTTTGGTTGGTTCCTTTTCTGTTATTTTTGTAACCGTTTTAAAGTTCAGATTTTTTATACAGACTTTTCTCACAACCCCCGGAGTATTGAGATCTTCTATTTTGAGTTTGGGCTTCTCCTTCTCCACATCTGTATGCCGCTGCCTTAAGCTGATACTCATCACCTCATCATCCAGTCCTTCGGCCAAATCAACAGGTGCCTGAAGTGGTTTGCTCGCACCATCCAGTTCTTTAGTCTTTGGATGCCCTGTGTTAAGCTTTTTAAGCTTCTGATAAATCTTGAGGTGATCAGTGTGTTTGCTTGTTTTGAGAGAACATTTCTTTTTTTGGGCTTCTGGGAGGTCAGCAGGTGCTTCTGGGGACACTGGAGGAAATAAAAGCAGGTCTTCACACTTGTTCTCTTGTGCTTTGTCCAGTGTATAGATACTCTCACCAAACTCATCTGGCATGTGCCATTTGAAACTAGAATTCTTTAAGAAACTTGTCTTCTCATTTTTCCCACTTTTCTTCTCAGAGAAAAGGCTATCAGATATGCATGTGGCGTCTTCTAGTTCCTGTGCTGAAAACAGATCAACATCCAATTGTGCTTCACTCAAGAAGTCATCATCAAGAGGAAGGATTGGGGATATCGCTCTGACAATATCATCCTCTCTTCTTTTCACCGGTGGCACTGGCGTCTGCAAACCCAATTGTAATCCTTTCTTTGGAGAGTGCCGGCGAGGTAATACCGACATCCCTGCATCATCCATAAATCTCTGTGGGGTCTTTATCACGCGTGAAGATCTGGCACTTACAACAGGCATTATGAAATGTTTAATATTTTTTACAAATTTGGATTTTCCAGGTTGGGCCTCAGTCACGTCTCCATGTGAAGTGTCAACTAATGTGTCAGTCTCCTCCTGCTTTAAACTGGCTTCTTCCATTTCCATGAGCTTTGAAATTATTTTAGCTGCTTTAGATCTTTTAGATTGTGAAATGTGAAGACTTTGTGGACGTTTTTTAAACTTTTTACTCACCCCAGTAAGTTTGTTGATTGCGGCAGATGTACGAATGGCTAACTTTTTGGAAATTTTACTAGTTTCTGCATTAACTGTACTCCCAGAGGGTTCAGGTACAAATTTCCCATTTCTGTTTCGGGGCTTGGGCTTCTGTCGTTGTCCAATCAAACTCTTGCGCCGCTTCTTTAATTTTTTTATGGATTTCTTTTTAGAGCTTAACATTTTTTTACCTTGATTTGAGACCACAGACAGCGAATTATCAATTAATTGAATTTCATTTTCTTCTTTAACAGACATTGGCGTCTGTTGTGGACTTTTTTCTAATGCTGTACTTTCCTGTATTACTTCAGTGTGTGTACAATCCTTTGTTTCAAAGGGGGTGTCCTCTGTTAATAACGGCTGGCAGCCTTTTTGAAGAGCTTCAGAGATTACACTTTCTACTATGGCCGATACAGTGTCAGTGAACATTTCTGGGGCTGCCTGAATAGATGGAACAACCTTCTTCTTCCTTTGCACACACCTCCTTTTCCCTGTAACAGTATTTCTACATCGTCTAGGTTTAGATTTTAAAGGCACAGGCAATGGTTTGGCCTCATTGGAAAGTGGCTCTGCTTCTTTCTCCACATTGGGTGGAGAATCTTTATCTGGCACTTTTTTTGCAGCATCACAGATTTGTGAGGCTTTCTTGTCGGCATTTTCAAAAGGGTCTACACTGGTTAACTCAGCAGATTCTGCAGTCAAATCTTGACAAGTCTCTTCGGGTAGAACATGTGTGCTTGAATCCTCCGCTGAAACCTGAGATACATCTAAAGTTGGTTTTTGAGGGCCATCTTTTTCCTGTGCATTTGCCCTTGCTCTTCTTTTTGGAGGTGTCCCCAGCTTTTGGTTAACAGGCATTGATTGTGGAGCTTCCACACTTGATGTCCTCCTTCTCAACCTTCTGGTAGGTGCCACTTTTTCTTCCACAGATGTTTGCTTATCTACACTACCTTCATTTGCATCATTTGCATCTTTAGGCACATCTTCTTTCTTTTCAGGCCCCGGACTAACTTGTTGTATAAGAAATGACGGCTTTGAGCTTTTATTTTTACCAGGAGATGACACCTTTTTAATTTGTAGAGGTGGAATTTTCCCACAGTCTGATTTAGAGGTCTCTTGATTTAATGTTTCCTTTTCTTTTTCAATTACAACCTCCTCCAATGACAGTTTTGGAGTGGGTTTTCTTTCAGTGACTTCATTTTTATTTGGGGAACCTTTCTCACTGGGGTCTTTGTTCTTATTCTTTTGAGAGTTTGATTTATCCAGTGTTGACTTTTTACTTCTTCGTTTCAAACTCTTGCTTACACCATCACTAACCTCATTTTTTTCTGTTACTTTGACCATATTTTCAATTGTCTTGGTCTGAACTGTTTTCACTAATGCCAGAGTCCAAATGTACTTCTTCCTTTTTTTCTTTTTTCGAGTTAAATTCTTTTCACTGGACTGTGCTTCATACTTGGGATTTTTTATACGCACTAATTTTAATTTTGGAACTGTATTTTCAGCATCCGGAAAAGACTTGAGACAGTCAGTAGGCTGCAAAGTGTTGTCATTCAATTTTGCAGTTAATGGATCCTGGATATCTTGATTTTGAAAATCCTTATTTAGCCTTTTACTTTGCCTTCGATTATTATTATTATTCTTTATTGTGGGTTTGATCTCTTCACTTAACTTGGTATCAGCTGAAACAGCCTCTGTGCTGCCCAAGCTAACTAGTTCAGTTGCACTGTCTGAGACATTTTTTGTAAGTGGGTTTTTGACTCTAGTGCTTCTTCGAGTACCAGGCTGACGACCATCTGAACTGGACTCTGTAACATTGTCTTGGTGTTTGACTGTTGTGGCTTTTGGGTCTGTGGCTCCACAGTCACTCGTAATTTCACTTGGATTCATGGATAGTGTTTGTTGTTCACTAACCACAACTTTGGTGATGTTATTTGCAGTTTGTACTGGCTTGGCAGCAGATCGCCCACGTCTCCTCACTTGTGTGCTCCCTTCGGCCCTATCCATCATGTAATTTTTGTCATCAAGGGGCTCCGCTTTTAATTTTACATGAGCGCTTGAAATCTGCTCATCCAGAAGGTCCTTTGCTTCAGGTTGATCCTGAAGTTCTTTTTCTTTCGACTTCTTCATAGAGTGTTTGTGAAGCTCTCTAACAGTTTTTGTTTTCTTTTTGGCCACTAATTTTATAGTAATCCTTGGCGCTGATGCAGCATTTTTAGTGGACTGGCGGTCTTTAGTGTTTTTTCGTTTAGATCCTTTTTTACAGTCTTTAGCAGGTTCTGTTTGAGAAGATGGACTTAGCATTGGGACCAAGTCTTTGTCATCTTCAAAAATATCACAGGGGGAAGCCTTTGTATCCACTGTGACTGAAACAGGTACTTCCTCCATTTGACTTTTAGATTTGATGCCCTCACCTAAAAATATACCAAAATAAATAAATAAATAAATAAATAAATAAACAAATAAATAAATAAATAAATCAGCATTATATTATTACAACTCAGAACTTGGTGATATTCTTATGTGTTATCACAAATACTATTCTCACCTTTTAAAGGGGTTTGTCTGGATGTTTTTGAACCCCTTTTCTCAGGTTCAAAGCCTTTGAAATCATCCACCTGGAATAAAAAGCACAGTGGGTTATATACATGTAATGTCAAGGTAATACGAAATTATATCTCATTCTGCATCACACAAGATCTTGAATACATATACACTGTTTCAAGCCTGCAAGTGCTGAACGTGAATAACGTAGGGTTTTGACAATGATAGCATTAAAGCATACACATTTCCGACTATTACGGGGAAAAATAAGAAACTATAAATGTAGCAGAGTCTGAATGCCCTCTACTGAATGAGTGTGTACAGTAGCAGCCAAGCCCACACAATTTAAGTGTAACTACGCTGTTATAAACATCTTATCAAGTCTGGTGTACAAGCACACAATCGGATATAATAAAGAATGTACATTTAACATATATCATAAATGCCCGGTTAGTTAGTGCAAGGCTAACGTTTAGCACAGATTTTACGGATAACCAACACTGACTTGCAGTAAGTGAAGGTGTTAGCTACACTTACAAACAACAAAGTCTTGTTTAAATAGCCTTAGATTTGTATGTGTGGTTCTGCGTTTTTCAATCTAATCCAGTTCTCCGAATTTGGGCAGTGAATGTCTTAGCATTAGCCATTTTATGCTACGGTAGCGGTAGCACTCTCCTTCTTTGTGTTCGCTACTAGCGTTAGCTCGCTGCTACTCCGTCCCTTACAGTGAGTGAAACAGGGATGAAGTAAATGCTGTGTACTGATTTAAAAAGTATGTCATATTTATGTCAATTGTTCTTTGAGTAATGTTCAAAAGCGACAAAGAGAGAGAGTATTCATATAGAGTATGCAATCTCCTTTAATTACTCAAATTGACAAGTCTTGTTATGGTTGTTCATTAAATGTCACGAAATGTTGTACATGGCTAACATTAGCCAACAGCTAGCATGGCACTAGGATGTTGACATTTCTCCATGACACTAACCAGCAGGCTTCAATTCACAACATTCATTCAGAAACATTTCAACATTCATCCAAATATGAAAAATAAAATAAAGATACTAACTCCTGGGTGGGTTTGGGACCTCACCTCTTCGCTCCCACTAGAGCTGTATCCAGCCTGGCCAAGGGTCTTATGGCTCGCTTCTAGCCCCAGTAAGCGCAAGTGGGACTGGTCTTCGTTTAACGACAGGACCAGGTTTGGGGGCCTTTGGCCTCCATTTGTCACATCATCAGCCTCTAAGCCTGATCGCCCAAGTTGCCATCGCTTCTCTGAGCGCAAACGAGTGCGGGACGACCACGGCCGACCGGGAAAACGTCCTCTGGCAGGAACAGTGCCGCCCTGGCCTCCTACGGCAGCCGCGGTTGCTGATCCGCATCCCGCTGCCGCCATCATCGCTTCAACAACAACACACACACCGAGGGCTCCGGGGCTAGCAGCGCGTACAGACAAGAGGGTAGGCGCGGGTGGGAGGGTGCGCCGCAAAGATGCAAGGGAAAGGGAGTTTTTGTGTTGTGTCCAGATTCTTTCATTTGTGCAACTTTCATTTATGTTATTTTATGCTGTCAAAATCAACACGTTACAGTGAATCAAATTACGATTTGTCCACATAATTTAAAACAAAAAATAAAATGCAATGAAAAAAAAACAACGATTATTTTTAACAATCAGTGAAACAATATATCATTTAATATTTACGCAAATATTTCTCATACTCGCTTTAATATTGTTATAAAGTAAAAGTAACGTGACCCTTCTATTCTCATCTGGACAGTGGGCGGCGATAACGAGACTGTCCACAGCAAAAAGACGAGGAAGGAGCTACAGGAAAAACAACAGCGAGAAAGCAGACTGTCCAGTGTTTCTATCGTTTGTCCGCCCGAAAACCTGGTAAATTATATTTTAATAGTTTATTTCGGATGCAGACACTTAACTAGTTTCTGCTACTGTTTCTTGAGGAAACTAACGCTGCGTACACAAACTAGCTAGCAAATGCTCATACAGATACATTTAAAGGTAGCGCTAATTTACTCTTTACACATTATTTCATTAACAGGTCCAAGCACAATGAATCTGGAACGTGTTCCCAACGAGGAGAAACTGAATCTTTGTAGGAAGTATTATCTGGGTAAGTTACGTTACTCATGAAAAGTTGCTCCGATGTATGTTAAATATAATCACAATGTCTGAGCAGAGAGGTGAAAATGGTTGATGTATGTTTTGTTAAATTAAGATGTGTTCTTTGGTTCGATGAATTGAGCTTAATGAGATGAAATAATGCTCACATAACATTTTGGGTCATAGTTCTCAAGTGTTGCTGCTGTAAAATGGCAACGCCTTGACCCACATTATTTAAATGTTGGTTTAAAAAGCTTTTACACCAGAGGTTGGTTTATGGCTCTGCCCTTAGAGGAAAATGGTTTACCAAGGACCAGGTTCAGTAAACTTAAAAAAATATAATACCATCGTTTGTATAGAGATATTTTTGGTTTGGCCCCAGACTCTCAATTGTGATCTTCTGAGGCACGAAACACTATAAACAACAGAATAACACTTTACCATACCTAATGTGTGTTTCTCTTTTATTTTCTCAGGTGGATTTGCCCTTCTACCATTTTTATGGCTTGTTAATGTAATTTGGTTTTTCAAGGAAGCCTTTCTAAAACCATCTTTCACAGAGCAAATGCAAATAAAAACATGTGAGTAATACAACACCTATTTAATATATGGACATTTACTAATTACTGAATTTGCTTGTCTGACCAGCCACTTTTAAATGGTCCATGGGTCAGTTATAGCAAACAACTTCAATCATTCCTATGGCTGGGTTTCCCTCATCCAACAAGTGTTGCCTAACTTTCTATTGCTGTTTTCCCCTTCACAAAAATGGCCATTAATGGCCACTATCGTTCCCAAGCAGGGTACCTGACCAAAAAAACAACCTCAAGAATGTTTGTCAAGTGTGAATGTTTGTAAAATCCCTCAGTCATCCAGGCAGAATCCATAGCAAAGGAAAAATTCAATTCTGCCCAGTTGACAGAATTGAATTTCTCCTTTGCTGTCAAGTGTGAATGAATATTGAATCTCTTTTGACTATATGGCTCGGTTTAATACAAATGAATACATTTTCTTGTGTTTCTGTCTAGATGTGAAGAGGTCGGCACTGGGTGTGCTCCTGTGGGCTGTTGTCCTTTGTACCTGGATTACAGTGTTCCAGCACTTCAGGGCAGAATGGGGTGAAGTGGGTGATTATTTGTCATTTACAATACCCCTGGGCACCCCGTGAATTTTTTTAAAATATGAATTTGTTGTTAACACAGAACACTTACATTTTACCCAACACACATCTAATTTGTTTTTATGTCCAGAATCATTCACAGCATTAAAACTTTTCATTTTTCTGTATTGGGTAGTTTCTATACAAATGACACCAATTGAATGTTGAATTTTTGTATTTTATGTCATTTCTATTTACATGCTATTCATGTTAAATGTATGATTCAGATTTGATGCATTCTATGTGAAACTCAACCTGACACATTGTACACTTTCCCATTATAAAAAACGTTTTATGAAAAATGTTTGTTTATTAGTACATTCCATGTTCTTTAATAACAAAATGCCCAATGACTGCATTTAAACACTGTTTGAGTTTAAAAATACAACACTTTTATTCTGATGGTCTTGTTTTGTTTATCCGGTGAAAGTGAACGCCTACACCTATTAGTAGACCCATGTGTTGTGGCATGTGTTTTGTAAAGCCTGCTGTCACTGTCTGTCTTGACGGATCACAATATTTAGACCTTAGCCATTCTATTTTTAGATGCATTCCTCCTTGACAAGCTTGTCTATATTCAAGTGTATGTTGCAAATTAACCGAGGCACATTCTTCAGTCTCGGTAATGAGCAATGAACATGTTAATTGACCTAAAGTCTACAACAGCTGAATCATCCTCAAACAATTCACTCTTATCCAGATTTACTCTGACCAAAATCTCAGGGGTGGTACCTCTAAATCCTGGGACAAAACAAAGGCAAGGTGCCCCACTGTGAATGCCCGGCTCATTATGCAACTGGAGTATAAAACAGACTGCAGGCAGGAGCTCAGACATTTATTTCTGGAAGTAGTTGAAGCAAAAACACATGGGCCAAAGAGTGTTTGGACAGCTCCATCAGCCCTTGTGATCAGAGTTCTACTCAACCCCAAACGATTGATTTTATAATTCAAAATACATGGATTTTATTTTGCCCCAAACAACCCCTGCTAATGGTATCCAATGGGAGAAAGTTTTACCCCCTCTAATTCCTCGACTGAATGGAACCTACGGACAATACAACTGGTCCCCAAAATTGCTTATGGCTGAGACCGAAAACGCCTGTTCTGCTGAGGTAAGTTATAGTGAATTAAAACCTGAGACTTGTTGTGTTGCCTGCAGAATGCCTACATTCATGCAATTAGATTTAGACCAGCCTTTCTTTCTTTCTCTCAGGTGAACTGTGATGACAATGGCTTTACAATTCAAGTTGATGTTAAGCATTTTAAACCAGAGGACCTGATGGTTAAAGTTATTGGAGACTTTGTGGAAGTGCAAGGAAGGCATGAGGAGAAGAAGGTTGGTGTTTCGTAATATTTAAAATCTATTGCTCATCAACTTAATAGTAATACAGTTTTCCTGCTGATATTAAAAGAGTGGCAGTGGACTCACAACACGGCAGTTTAATCGTCGCTATCGTGTTCCAAAAGAGGTGGACATAATGGCTTTGGAGTCTGCTGTGTCTCCCAGTGGTATTCTCATCGTATCAGCGCCCATTCTACCACTGGATAATGTTCACGCTTTGAGCTAATCTACACCCAACAAGAATTAAATATTGTGTCTTCCAGTAATAGTGGCATAGGTGATAAAACTATGGAAATGTAGGCAAGTTTGACTTAACAGCAATATTTCGTTGAAATTCTTGGCTACTGAAACCCTCCTAACAGCATCATTTCATTGGATCATTTATAACACATCTGAGGGGTTTTTTTTTAAAATATGTATTCAATATTGATTTAAATCTGATATAGAAATAAAACTGTAGTTAACGTTTCCTGATGTTGGATTCTCACTTGAATTCAAAAGGTCTCAAAATGTGCAGAACTGAGTGATGGGGGTTTCTTTGCTTAGATTTATCAACTATGCCAGTATGAGAGAAGGGTACTGTATGTGACTGTAAACTGAGTTGATATCTTCTTTTGAAACTTTTAAGTATACACTGTTCTATTTTATGTTCATGCTTGTGATGAAGAAATATTAAAATGTTTATTTATTTGTCTGATTAAAAAAATAGAAACATTATGCATTCATATGTTGTGTTGTTCTTGGAATTCCTTTAACAGGGTGTCCACTTCACTGTGGGAAAGATATTTACAGTTACTACTCATTTTGACTTGTTTTGGATTTCTGATTTAATTAAGAGGGAAAAAAAAACACACTTGATCTGTTCTTTAACCCACTTTCTCTGTTTTCGAAGGACATGAAGTAAAGGATCATCTTCAAACTCCTTTTCATCTGAATCTAAAATGATCACAATAAAAAAAGAATAATAAAATATATAGTACATAAAACATTGTAACAGTATTCTCTATTTTCTGCTTAACCTCACCTTCAGCCTCTTGAAGAAACTGTGAAATTATTTCTACACATTGATAGTCATTATTCAGTTGCTGTTCTGACACAAGGCAGCGTGGTGATACTGGGGGAATTTCTTGTACAATGGTTGAATCCACAGAAGGAAATAATACTTCAGAAACCACCTGTCGAACAAAATTAAGACATTATCTGATATGTTGCGCCTTCAGTATCTGTTAATACAAGTATCGGTTCAAATAGGATGCTGCAATATACTAAACATATCCAAAACACACTCAACAACATGTATGCACCTGTCCCAAAGCGCTTTGGACTGGAGAAGGTGGTGCCCTATCCCCTCTGCTCTTTTTCTTAGAATCAGTGTATTTCTGCTGATGTTGAGGTGTACTCGTTATGTTTGTGGGTACTTTCTGTCGGGAGTGAACCCTGTTTTGTAAACAAATGAACATGAAGATTTCAGGCTCACATTTAATCTAGTAGCAGTAAATATTAAGTTGTGGTACTGTACCTTGCAGATTTCTTTTGCTGCTTGGAAAGAATTGATGATTTCTCCTCACTCTTCTCTGGTTGTTTCTTTGGTGCCTCTGTGCTCTTAGTGTAAGATAAATTTACATCTTTTTCAACATGTCCAGTTATGTGTGCTTCCAGAGGTAAATTCTGTGTTTTTTGAGCGTCAACGATAATTTGTGAATCAAGTTTTTGTAGAACCATCTCTTCATGAGGTTTAGATGTCTGATTGGGACAGGGCAAAATATCACACAACAAATGCATGTGGGAGGGAACATGGGCTAGAGCCTGTGGTGAAGAAACTACAGAGCCAGAGGGCACCATAGTAGTAGGCATAGTAGTAGCAGTAGCAGTAGCAGTAGCCATTCTGGTCTGTTGATCTAAAGTGATCAAATGAGGTCCACTAAGTGACTGGTGAGTAGTTCCTTGTGGCAAACCTGGAGGATCTTTTGCTTGTATTCCCTAATAAATAAGAATACAATTATTACATTTTTAATAGACAATTAAAAAGTCAAGCTAATAATAAAAATAAGACTTGAAACCACACGTAACGCATACCAGAATGCCTTGATCTGAGTGCAGGGACTGGCTTTTACTGTATGCGTGCCGGCCTTGTAGATCAAAGTGCTGCTGTGACTGTGCCCACTCCCTTGCCTTCTCCATCTTTCTCCTTAAACGCCATTGGAATAATATGTCTTCCTCCGGGCGTAAAGAAGTAATTGAAGATGGTATAATAGAAGGTGGGTCCTTAGCTGCAAACAGTATCAGTATAATGTATATAAAAGGCATCTTGAAATCAGACAAAAAGAATGCACAACCTACCAATATTGTACTTAGGCAAACTTGAAATCATGGGCTTTCTCACTGGTTCATCTGCACTCACTGGAGATGAGAAGTCAGAGCATCCTACACCGTCTGAGCTCACAGGGAAAGAATCTTCAAGACCAACTTCACTGGAAACAAATTAAGTAAATTTCTATTTACTTACTGAATTACATTTTTCTAATGAATGAATACAGTTTTCTTGTTATTTTACCCTTTCTGCAACAGTCTGCTGGCTCTCTCTTGTAACTGCAAAATCTCTGAATCGTAAGGTTCACATTGGGAGGTGTCTGATAAAACCTATACACCAGGGACAACTGACATTAAAATAACACTAACAACATAAATGATAACATGCACTAGTTGCAAACAGTATGTAAAAGATTATAATTAAATATAATTACACTTAAGGATCCTCTGCTTGGGGAAATGGCTCTGTTGTGATGAAACAACCTATGATCTGTCAAAAAAAAGAAAAAATTTTAACATTTTGAAGTTGGTAAAGTATTAGTAAAATATGATTATATGCAGTGTGCATTTACCCGTTTTCTCTGGAGTTAAATTGGGAGGTAATGACGGCGATGATGCCCACCAGAATGGAAGCAGTTCTTCTTTAGAGTTAGAAGACTTTTGTTGACGTTCCTCTCGACTTTGCGGTTGACCATGACGAAAACGATCCACATACCTGATGAATATGAGCAAACTAAATTTCTAGGATGTATTTATTTACTAAAGAGGGGTTACAAGAAAAAATTAAAAAACACACTTTGCCAGCACTGAACTATGCTCAGTGTCAACTTCAAAGGACTTGTATATTGATGTTGGCACATTCTTGTCAGATGTGGGCGTATCACTGGGAGAGGAAGGTCCAGAGGATGGCCAAATCTCTGTGAAGATTGGACGCTTCTCCAAATCTGAGTCGGTGTTGTGATCTTTCTTTCCATCCTGCTGCAGAGATTCTGTATAAGTTTGTCGCTTTAAAATTGGTGACTTTTTTGACGCCAAACCTAACACCTTCAATGAAGAGCAAAAATAATACACAAACAATAATATACACACAGATTGACACAATGTCAGCGAGTATAGGTGGTGGTTTTAAATTGTGAATATGTTAGACATCCTGATAGCCACAGAAAGTTGACTTAACACACACTGACCGCATCATAAGCACATAAGACCTATGTTATCACATTTTTGTAATACTTTATTGTTTGGATTAGTGTTAGTCAACGTTGTTGCTACTAAGTGATGAATGAGTTCTGAAAAGACTAAAATTCAAAACGAACCCTTTTCTTTGTCTTTGACAGGGATGGGATCTGTGACGAACGGTTGTTCTTCCCCATCAAGGGCTCTGTTCTGGTGGCTTTCTTATTGGAGAAACTGAAAACAACAATAAAGCAAATCCACCATTATGAATTGAATTGAATAGAAAAAAACAGTACTCTTACCTTGCCTTCATAATTACTGCACAAGTCGGAAGAATTTGCCCAAGATAATGAATAAATGAAAGACTCGGTTCAAAATATTTCAACTTTTCCAGCAACATACGACAACTAATAACACGTTACTGGAAGCAAGACCAAAGCATCAAGCGCATGTATTTGAAGGAGCTATCGAGATACAGACGTATAACTAATGCAAGGTATAACTGATGTCCAATAAAGCTTTGATTCCGTGAAAGACAACAGACAGTAGTTTCCATAGCTTGTTTTTACTACTGGTACTTTGACCAATAAGGGCTCGCGTTTGATTGATTGACAGGCGAAAGAGCCAATGAGCGAGAAGTCTACTGTCTGTGGGAACCAATCATGTTACGGGGAAGGGTCAGCGCGCGGAAGAGGAAACTGGAAACAAGCTAAGTTAGCAAAGATACATTTAGCTAGCAAGATCGCCGATTTATTGTAAGCGAAGTTAATTGTTATATTACACAATTAAATACAACCCATAGTAGGTGTTTTCTAGCGATTTTAACAGCTGAAGTGCTAGGCAGCGACAGAGATGAAAGATGAAGGATTATTAAATAAACGTCGGTAACTAACATTACAGCTAACCTATTGCTAACTGACGTCAACAAACAATGGTCGGGAGGTTGTGTTTCTCGCTCAGGAAATTTGATTAAACTTAAACGGATAACAGGACATTTTTGGATTTTTTTTTTTCTTCCATAAGTGGTACTAATTTTCCTTACCATGCACCACATCAAGATAAAGACCGAAAGACCAGGTAATGGTTCCCCCGATTGTAGATGACCCCCTATTGCCCCTCTGCAATTCCATCAAGTTTATTGTTTCTATAACTTTTACAGACATGGAGGCGTCTGGAGCACGCTTTAAACTGGATGCTGTGTTGCAAGGATTGGTAGAGAAGTCGGAAACGGAAATGTAGGTCAAAAGTAATGCGATGTAAACAATCCAGTATCATCTGTATTCATCTATTTTCCGATCTATGTTATAATAATGTTTGTGTTTTGTTTCATTCACACATGTTCAACACATAAATCCTGAATATATAGAGTTATTCGCTCAAAACGGAAAACACTCTGTTCCACCTTGCGATGTCATGTGGTAATACAGAGAGTGCTCCACTGTGTTTTTTAACTTCATATCTATTCACTAGAATCTTCTAGATGATTTCAGCCCAGGAATTGCCAATCTCTACTAAACAAAAAGTAGTAACATTAGCTGTTAACATGAAAACTACCACTTCATAACATCAGAAGGTGGAACGGAGCATTTTGAGCTTTGGAGATATAGACAAACTAATAATAAAGGATTACTCACACATGTATGAATGAAACAAAACAACTCCTGGATGATGAGATGAGATGACAACATTCCAGCAAGGCTAAAATCTCACAAGAGTTTGTTTCACGCATTATAGTTAATTTAATGTGCAATTTTTTAGGTTTTCCATCCCTTTATTCCTTTCTTCCTTTATTAATTCATTATTTTTAGGGAACAAAATGAAAGTGAAGTTGGAAAAACTGCAGAGGCCTCAAATAAGTATGTAATAACTCATTCTAACTTTTAATTTCTTTAAGGTCTATAATTAATTCAATGTTGTTTACGTGTTATCTTAGGGATTCATCTCCACTGTCTGGCAAAAGGTAAGTTTTGTGACTAAAATAAGTAATAAGCGAGATTATTTTTGTTGTAACACATTGTTAAAAATTTTAGACCACCTTCAAGGTTTCCACAACATAGAAGAAAGAAACGTAAAGAAATGGATGAAAGCATGCCAGACGCCAATCAAAACAAACAAAGTAAAAGACTGTAGTACTGACAATATCAAAGTTTTATTTTTAGATTCAAAGACTTAATGCATGTATAGCCAAAACATTACAGTGCATGTTACTGTCCTCTTATTGTTTTCTTTTTTATTTTTCAGATGCTTATATTATCAAGTTGTTTGACCGCAGTGTTGATTTGGCTCAGTTTAACAGCAACACACCTTTGTATCCCATTTGCCGTTCTTGGATGCGAAATAACCCATCGTTTCGAGAACGGGCTGATCCCACTCCTCTCTCCCCACACAGTGTTACAGATGAAGAGGTAAGCAAACTGACAAGGTGGGCTTTTTACTTTTTACACAAATTTCAAATTTAAACTTTGTGCTAATTCTTTGCAGCTCGCAGATAATGTTAATGGTAAAGAGCAGGATGTTCACAGATTGCCTCCACCAACTCCCTGCCCTGTCACCTCATCTGGTGAACCTATCAATCTCAGGATCCCACCAACTGACAAACCTGCAGTCAAAAAGGTTCACTACCAAATACATTTTTTGCTAGCAAATGTATTTTTTGCTAACAGTAACATTGGTGTTTACCCTGTTCACAGTCTACCGATAAAGTTCCTTCATCTGGACCCCGTATATCTGACCACATGGTGCGCTGGAAAAAGATTAGACAAAAGTATGCATTTTCACATATAGTTACACCAACACAAACACAGCTACTAAAATGGTTACTGCTGCTATTCTGGTTGTGAAATGCAAAGTCTGAATTATGTGCCTTACTCCTCTAGATGGAAGGAATGCTCCAACAGGAATCAGCTGAGATACAGTGAGAGCATAAAGATCCTAAAGGAGATGAAGGAGCTGTACGACCACTGAGCAGAGATGTTGTTGGTGCAGATTTTACTCCCTAGTGTTTGTGCAAACTAAACCTTTCTAAGATTCAGTTCACAGTTTTACAAATGCATTTGACTGTATAGTTGGACCCATCATATATATTTGACAGTGACTGAAAACTCTTAAACTTAAGTTAAGACATTTGCTTTCTTGTTCACCTTTTTATGCATTTCCCTTTTCTAAAAAAAAAAAAATCAAAATAAAAGGTGGATTTGTATTTTTTCTCTTTAATTCGCTGCTTCCTTCTCAGTGTTACACGTTCACATGTTATGTGATAAGGACATCCTTTTAATCAATAATTGGAAGGAGTCATAATAACCTGCCATGACCTTATTATACTAAGCTGACATGTTTTGAGTGTTGTATGTATGCACGTATGAATGTATTGTATCAATTGCCAGTCTGAGAATGAAAACATTTACTGCAGAATTAATACTTTTTAAATACATTTTTCACAGTGCAGTGTTTGCAGAGTCATGAACCAGATTCTATTTAATTAATTTTGATAACTGTAATAATAATTATTAATATGAATAATAATATGTAACATATACACAACATTTTCTGTAAATACTAAGTGGAAACAACACACATTATTTAATATTATTTGAACGTTTAATAGTGTAATATTCCAACAATGACACCAGACAGATGTTTTCACATTTAGTGTGAGTTGTAGTTTAAACTTGTATGTTTGGTGCTTTAGTTAGAAGCGAGGGTCTGGTCGATCCACCTGCGCAGGTAGGCCACACGGGCATACACAGCAGGAGCGTAGACGTTACAGTTTGAGGTTCCCCAGGACACAATACCAACCTGAGACCACACCCCACCACTCTCACAGACCAGAGGGCCGCCAGAGTCACCCTGAAATGAAACAGCCGAGATTAACCACTACAAAATGTACAGCACCATCCACTGATATTGGCTTGGCACGCTTGATGAAATCTATGGTAGGTTCTTATACACTTCTCCAGCAGCAGTGATTCATGCAGTTTGTGCACTGTAACCATGCTCTTGTCAAAGGTGCCAATATTTGTGTTGTTATTCTTTTACCTGACAGGAAGACACTCCGGATGCACCAGCACAGATCATGGAGTCATTGATTCTGTTCTGTCCCCAGTACTGCTTACACTGAGCTGGGCTCAGCAGAGGCAAAGCGGTCTGCTGGAGGTAACGCGGGCTTGCTGCAAACAGGCAACAATCACATGGTTATTATATAAAAAACGTGAATGAATTCAAATAAATTTGTAATATTACTGAGTAAATACTTATCTGAGTATTTTCATACGCATTGGTCTATTGGGCTTTAGTGTTATAGATAAACACTGAATCACAGAACTATTAGCTTTATAAGCCGTGTGTAACGTCACAACTTTTATCAAGATCAGATTACACTGTAATGTCATCAATTTAAAAAGTGAATCACATCTTAACCTCCTCCACTTTTCTTAAATTGTAACTGGTTTATTTCAGCAAATGTCTCTTCTCACACAATGCTAGATATAATTAATGTAATTGATAAATTCTGTTACTGTTTCACTGCTACTTACAGGTAGTTCCAGTGCGGCCCCATCCAGTGGTCACACAAATGGTTCCGGACGGGATGCTGGTGCTGGAGGAGACCAAACACACAGGGGAAATACGATTGGTCATCTGGACAGGTGAGGACAGCTTCAGGAGGGTGATGTCATTGGTGAAGGTGTTGCCGTTGTAGTAGGGGTGGGAGATGGCCTGGAGAGTAGTTTTTGTTGATAATATTATCAAAACAATATCATGTTTTGCTTTGCATTTTAAATAAAAATTCTCCTTAATATACAGTGCCTTCCATTACATTTCACAGTTTAAAATATTGATGGAGGGCACTATAAATACATTAGTGAATAACTAACCCTGGAGATGGTTTTGATCTGAATGGGCTCGCTGTTGTAGTTACGGTCGTGCTCTCCCAGGATCACACGATGGTTACGGGGGCTGAAAAAAAAAGTGTTATTAGGACAATGGAGAAAGAGTTTGGTCATATCGTGTGTAAGTTAACTTACGACACACGGCAGTGAGCAGCGGTCATAACCCAGTACTGGTTGATCAGAGAGCCTCCACAGAAGTGAAATCCTGAGCCATCCTTATGAAGTAAAAGTTAAAATCTTCTAAAGCTTGTTCTAGACTAAGAACTGAAGGTTAAGTAAACATTTTTTCTGGTGTTCATTACCTGAAGGGAAACCTGCCAGGGCCAGGATCCAGACACAGCATTCTCTCCGTTCACAATTTTGTTGTGTCCACTCACTTGGGGCTTAATGGCAGGGACTCCACACCCTAAGAACCAATCAGTTAGCATGAGGAAAAATGCCAAACTTCACATTTCTTTGACTGAAATGTGTTTGTTCTAACATTTTAGAATAGGGTGATTTCCCACTCTGGGGCTGGAGGTATGAGCCAGTATCAATTTATATCCGTTACTACACTGTACTCAAGATAAACCTGGTTAATTATACAGAATTAACTTAATAGAACACTTACCCAGAGTGGAGGCTACAAGGGCCAAACAACTAACGAGCAAAAACATGGCTGTGTCAGAGCGGTTTCACCTGCTTAACTGTTCACACAGGGCCATGGGTTTTTATATGGCAGATAACAAAAAAAGTGTTTTTTTCTTTTGATAAGAATGAGGGAAAAATACCTTGATAAGCAGCTGTCACGACATCCAGTCTGTGCATGTTCTGTTATATAACATCAGAAAAGGCCAGAAAACAACAAATACATGTATTTAATTTATAGTCAATGTATGATTAGTATGAGTCTGAATTCTCTTTGTACAGTATGTTAACTGTAAAGTAGTCTACATGTTATTTTATTACATTTGTTGTTGTTGTTGTTGTTGTTGTTGTTGTTGTTGTTGTTGTTTTTGTTGTTTTTGTTACATAACACTATTTTTTACTTAATATCATTTACATTCAGCAAATCTAAAAAATAAAAGATGACACAGTGTAACAGTAAGCTTTATTATTAGATGCTTTATTTTTGAAGGAGAGGAAAGGTGTGCTTATCAAACATAAGATGGTACGTTGCACATTGATCTTAAACTGTAGTTTAGTCAACCTCTTCAATAGTTGGGCCAGAGGAAGACCCGGCCCCTCCAGCTCCACCGGGGAAACCACCAGGCATTCCTCCAGGCATTCCTCCAGGCATTCCCCCGGGCATCCCTGCTCCCTGGTACAGATTAGTAATGATTGGGTTGCACACCTTCTCCAGTTCCTTTTGCTGGTGCTCATACTCTTCCTTTTCAGCCGTCTGTACACAACACACAAAACAATTATATGGACATTAAATAGCTTAATAGTTTTTTTAATTGCTGGATTGTATATGATATTGCAACATTTTAGAACAGTTTTCTCAAAGGTACACAGGCTGCCTCTCTTTGTGGAGTGTTTATTTTACTTAGAGAGGAATCTATCTTTTGGGCTGATCATTATTTAGAACTACCTAATTCATCATTTTATCATTTTTACCCTAATTTAGACCTGATGTAGTCTGGGTTTATATCTGGTGTTACTGGGAGAGATAAATATTTTCTGAGATGATACTTGATGTGAAAAGTTTGAGAACCACTGTTATAGAATTTAACTGTGATAAGGCAAATTGCTAGTGTGTTTGGATAATGAAACTAGTCACCAGTTTAAAATGTATTTAATCAAGTTCATAATTTCAACTTAAATACAATAATGTAACTAACTCCACCATCAAAGCGTGAAATATTGTCATACTGTAGAATCTGAGGACAATACAAAATACAAAAAAGGGTTTTATAGTTTTGTACCTGGTTCTTGTCCAGCCATGCGATGATCTCATTGCACTTGTCCACAATGGTCTTCTTATCCTCTGGGCTGATCTTGTCCTGCAGCTTCTCATCCTCCACGGTGCTTTTCATGTTGAAAGCCAGAGACTCCAGGGAGTTCTTAGCCGTGACTTTCTCCCTTTGAGCATCATCTTCGGCCTTAAACTGCTCTGCTTCCTGCACCATGCGCTCAATATCCTCCTTGCTAAGACGGCCTATAAATGTATCCAAGTTTGTATTGAGAATGAGTTTATTTTGTATATATAATTTTCTGTCACATCTAACAACTGGTATACCTTTATCGTTGGTGATGGTTATCTTGTTTTCTTTCCCTGTGCTTTTGTCCACGGCTGACACGTTAAGAATACCATTCGCGTCGATGTCAAAGGTCACCTCAATCTGGGGGACACCTCTTGGAGCAGGTGGGATACCAGTGAGCTCAAACTTTCCCAGGATGTTGTTGTCTTTGGTCATGGCCCTCTCACCTTCATATACCTGTAAAGCTCTATTGTTTTAGTGTGGCTTGTTATTAAATATAGCGTGAATGTTTAAACATCATGAATGTACCTGAATGAGCACACCAGGCTGGTTGTCAGAGTAGGTGGTGAAAGTTTGTGTTTGTTTGGTGGGAATTGTAGTGTTCCTCTTGATAAGAACAGTCATGACTCCTCCAGCTGTCTCGATTCCCAGGGACAGAGGCGTGACATCCAGTAGGAGCAGGTCCTGTACGTTCTCAGACTTATCTCCAGCCAAGATGGCCGCCTGCACAGCTGTGAAGAGTTTTAGTGTTAGATCATTTCACACACAGTACACAGCTAAAGCCAGTACAATGTAATAACACTTACCTGCACCATAGGCCACAGCCTCATCTGGGTTGATGCTCTTATTCAAGTCTCTCCCATTGAAGAAGTCTTGAAGCAACTTTTGGATTTTGGGAATACGTGTGGAGCCCCCAACCAGGACAATGTCATGGATTTGTGCTTTGTCCATTTTGGCATCCCTCAGAGCCTTCTCCACAGGCTCCAATGTGCCACGGAACAGGTCGGCATTAAGCTCTTCAAAGCGGGCTCTAGTGATGGAGGTGTAGAAGTCCACTCCTTCATACAGGGAGTCAATCTCGATACTGGCCTGAGTGCTGCTGGAGAGGGTGCGCTTGGCCCGCTCACAGGCCGTACGCAGACGACGCACTGCTCTCTTGTTGTTGGTGATTTCTTTTTTGAACTTGCGTTTGAACTCAGCAATAAAATGATTTACCATGCGGTTATCAAAGTCCTCCCCTCCCAAGTGAGTGTCTCCGGCTGTGGATTTTACCTCAAAAATACCATCTTCAATGGTCAAGATGGACACATCAAAAGTGCCACCTCCAAGGTCAAAGATGAGGACATTCCTCTCACTCCCAACCTAAAATATATTTTAAATGTTATTATTACCACAAGAATTTGAGGCTTCTTTTCCATTATAGTAGTGTTTACCTTTTTGTCCAAGCCATAGGCAATGGCTGCTGCCGTTGGTTCATTGATGATACGCAGCACATTAAGCCCAGCAATAGCTCCAGCATCTTTGGTCGCCTGGCGCTGGGAGTCATTGAAGTAGGCAGGGACTGTTACAACTGCATTGTTCACAGGCTGTAAGACAAAATAGTATTTTTTATTTACTTTATCACAATTTGGATGTTATTATGTTTACATAACGTCTGAATTACCTTTCCGAGATAGGCCTCAGAGATTTCTTTCATTTTAGTGAGCACCATTGAGGAAATCTCTTCAGCGAAGAATGTCTTGATCTCACCTTTGTATTCAACCTCCACTTTGGGTTTAGATGAGTCATTTATAACTTTAAAGGGCCAGTGCTTCATGTCTGCCTGCACCACAGCATCGTCAAACTTACGACCAATGAGGCGTTTGGCATCTGACAGAATCAATATAGTGTTAACATTTCACACAAGTGTAAACTGACTGTTTTGTTTCAAAGCTTTACCAAACACAGTGTTGGCAGGATTCATGGCTACTTGGTTCTTGGCCGCATCTCCGATCAGCCTCTCTGTGTCTGTGAAGGCCACATAGCTTGGGGTGGTCCTGTTTCCTTGGTCGTTGGCGATGATCTCCACCTTGCCATGCTGGAAGATGCCCACACAGGAGTATGTGGTACCCAGATCAATACCCACTGCTGGTCCTTTAGACATCTTGTAAACACATAACAAGATAATTAATGATTTTACCTTCTGTACATTTAGAGCTAATATTTAGAGCAGCATGTAATGAACAGACTATTTAGACATGTGGATGTGAATTTATAGATTAAAGTCATGATCTATATTTGAATACTTGTGTGTTTAAGTGTTCCAGCCCTATTTCAGTACAGACGCCAAAAGGATTAAATCTAAATAACATGACTGCAGTCTGTCATAGCGTCCTTCTGATCTTGTTTCAACAGCTCTGGTCTGATTCCCCTGAGCGTGGTGTCTCAGCATCAGCCTAGTGTAATGTGATGTACTGAAACTCAGATCACAGGCTATCTTCCAACAGCTGCCTCCAAATAGCTTACACTTACTATTATTAGATCTGCTGTGGTCGGGTAGCAATGAATGGAAGGTGGACTAAGTGGCAAAGGGCGTGTATCAATGGTTTTTAGACACAACATGTTGACGTACATTTGGCTTACCATTATTCAACTATGAACAGTAGAGCTTTATGTTGGATTAGACTACACACAGAAAGCCTTATACCATTTTAATTTTAGGAGTATACACTATAGCTGGGTCAACACATTGATTCTCTTGTCTGCATTCACACAGTTTGAGTTTTCCCATTACGTATACCAAACAGCATAAGCAGGAACAGCTTATTGAATTATCATTCGTTATAGTGTTGTGAAACACACAGGAAAGCACTTGCTTTTTCCAAGTATCTGCCACATGCAAAACCTTATGGCAGGATACCTTTGGTTAAATGTTTGAGATAGCCCAGTAATCCATGACTTAAGCTGATTTGGCTTTTTTTTCATTGTCCATGTGGTTACCATGCAAACTTTACTATTATAATAACCCTCTTAGTTAGAAGCAACAAACAAGACAGAATTTGAAGCCAGGCTGCCTGTGAACGGGGTTACCTTGAGTTGTCAGATGTTCAAGTTTTTACTGAGTTCAAAGCACAAAGGCCAGTGGCTGCCCTCCTCACCAGCTCTGCTCTCTCCCCTTGTAGATCGACTAAGAGACCGAGTGCCTGTGCTCCAGGGAGTATATAGGCACACATGGAGGCACTGGTGTCAGGTGACTGGGCAAAAGGTCCATGTGCTGCCTACTGAAGACTGAATCAGATTAATCTGGTACCAAATAAACAACACACTGCGGTAGGCTGTAATTACTGAAATCCAAAAACTGCTACTAAAGTGACAACCACCACATGTGAAATTAAACAGAAGTGAAGTTTATTGCATCATCACACACAATATTGTGTTTTGTTTGCCAAACAAACTATTGCCAAAACTACTAGCATGTGACAATGATTTCCTCAGACCAGTAGAGTGATATTTTGTATATTGTCCACTTAAATACAAAAAACAAATAAAAAAATACATATCATTATATATTTTAACAGCAGCATGTGTCCCTGATACTTTAATAGAATCATTTCAATTCAAAGAAATTGCGTAGCAGATAGAAAAGGTCTCCGCTGTCACTGGGTTGTTGGCAGTGTCTGCTTAGGTAATCCCAAGAACAGCGCTTGCAGTAGTCAAAGAACAGCTGCTCTGCTTTCTTCAGAGTGCTATTTAGGTCCAGAGTTCCTTGAAGACTGCACAGAAAAAGCACGAGTTACACAATGTGCTCTGCCCTTCACTAATATATTCATCTTTGAAATAATATGGTAATAATTTAAAAACTGATCACAATCCTACAGATTTGGGCTGTAACATTACTAATGAAGTTCACACGGATACAGGCTAAAATACCTGGATAGAGCTTTACCTGTTTGCAAACTGTATTAGCTGGACATCATTTCGACACCTTAACAGAAAGCCCCTGTTTTCCAAGAGGATGGCCGCACAGATGAACAGCTCAAACGTGAAGTCTGGGTTGATGCTTTGCAGATGTGTTTGGGAACCACTGTCTAAATATAAGGACAAAACATAAGGTATATATATTTAAACCCAACATGCGCGTGGACTGGTATTTATCACAAAATCTGGGGTCCTACCTCCCTTACGGGGAGAAAACATTAGGTCCCCATGACATGCAAATCAATTATTATTGGATCAACAACATGATTTAAAGTAAAGATATGTGTTAAAATAGGTGATGCTTTTTTTTTCATCGAACCATAACACAAAGTAAGCAAATAACAATAGTAATTCTTCATGCCCCAAATTCAGTTTAACACTACAGGCCAATAGAATGGTGGCCATTAACAAACTTACTCAATAACAGTTGTCAAATGACTAAGGTGTATGAAGAGTGTATTCACCTGAGGCCCTCTTTTGTGCCAGTCTTTCCTGGTACCGTACGCGCTCCACTTGCTGAGAAACCAGCTCCAAGTGGTCACAGCTCAGGATCTCAAAGAGCCGCAGAGCCTCGCTGTGTTCAAACTCCCTTTGAAAGCCCAGCAGCAGCCATCTTACACAGAGCAATGGTACAGCTCCAATCAATTCATTTCTCTTTATTATTCACAAATTGAAATTTTTTAAATGAACTGAAAATACCTGTGACAAAAAGTGAAACTCTCCATGTTGTTAGTCATTAGGTGGCCATAGAGCTGTGGGTCCAGCTCTTTTAGCAATGCTGCCTCCAATTCTTAAACACCAAACACAACTGTTTAGGAGTAGTTTTGCATCAGATTCTTGGCAGAAAAAGTATATTTTTATCCATTTGAATCACCACATTAGCATTAACATCCAAACAGAGGTTAAATTACTTTTGTTTTATACATAACATGGTATACATCATGTATTACACGCACAGTACTCAGTACTAAGTATATATTTTAAAATACTTTAAATTATTGATTAAGTGTTATATTCTAATTTTATAAGGCATTGTTAAATAATATTATAAAGAGAGCCCACCGTTACAGTTAATTGTCTGTACATGTTGCACTACCTGATTAACTACTAGAGGACAAAATGTCATCTCTTCTGTTCATCATACATTTATCACAGTGATTTGATTTAAATCTTTAGCTTTAATGTAATTACCTATTTTTCGGTGCAGCCCGTCAGCTCTGAAGTCCTTTGAAAACTTCTCCATGTAACAGGAGAAACTCCAAAAAGTGTCCACTTCTGAGTCGAGAACCTCCAGGAAGCGGCTGCACAGGTCATTCATTCCTTGTGCATAACTAACTTCTGTGTAAGACATTGTTATTCAGATGTATATATGAATGTTATAGATAAGAATAGACAGGGCTTGCAAGTTTTACCTGGATGAAAAGCAGCATAAGTGATGAGGATGTCTCTTAAAACCAAGAGATTACCTGAACCCTCACCTCTGCACAAATACATGAAAAATATAACATAAAACAACTTTGTCTCAGTGTGAAGAATGGTTGGCCAGGCAGAGTGGAAACTATGTTCATTTGGTGTCAGTTCAAATATTATATGACTACTCTTCCATTTTATCTCAGTCAGGACATGTTATTAAATTCAACATTCAAATTGTTTTCTTTTTGGCAGCTGCTTTATTCTATTCTAACACATACTTAAGTAAATAAATATATAAATTAGGTAGCTCATAAGAATATTAGCTTGCAGTTAAATGGCAAATGGCAAAGTGAAAACTTTCAGCACAAAGTCACAGTCAAAGCAGGGGGTGAGGCCATAATCACAAACTAATATAAAATGTTATGTCATATTCTGGAACATCTTCATGGGAAAAAGCAGATGGTGAAGCACCTCTAGAAAAATACATAGTGCCTTTAAAACCTCTGGATGTGACCAACTCACTTGTAGTAGCTCAGGTCTCTGTTTGTTCGCGGCACGTCTTTGTCTATTATTCTTATTGCTTCCTGCAGCTCCTTTTGATCCAGTGTAACCCGCTCAAACAAGATCTGCCCAAACAAACAAAGCAAATACAACATGTAAAAAAGAGCCTCATATATGTCTCTGTTTATTCAGAAAGTAAACACTAAAACCACACCAAAGGTAAATGATTGAGTTTATTATCAATATAAGTATTCAATTCAATTCAATTTATTTTTGTATAGCCCAAAATCACAACAAGAGTTATCTCGGCGGACTTCACAAAATTGTTGATTAATAAAGCAGAATAAGAAACATTCATAAATCAAAAATACATAATGTCCTTTACTTATTTCTTTACAGTAATAAGTAAAGAAAATGAAAACAACAAATGCAAAAGCATATCTTACTCTGACTTACTCTGACTAAACAATTGATGCAAATCACCGAACACAGGAGGAAATACTTATTATTATTTATCTTGATTTTGATGCATGCTCTTATTTTCCTACTGTTTCTGAAACTTGCGTTGTGACACTGCAATTTCCCCATTGTGGGACAAATAAAGGATTATCTTATCTTATCTTAGTTGCATGTTAAAAAGAGACTGAAGAATGGGAAATTTGCCACACCTCCCCCTTCAGTAATCATTCATACATTGGCAAGGTGCATGAAGTATGCCTGAATCAGAGCTGGGGTTGGTGAATGCGCTAACGACTGAGCCACTACTGTTATTGTGTGTTATTGTGTATTCATACCTGTGCCTGGAGCTCTAAGAAGCCCAGCCTCTCTCTGATCTCATCTCTGTACTCCAGGGACTGTTGTTTGACCCAAGCCTGTCTCTTGTTGAAGTATTCAATGGCTGATATTAATGCCACTGTAATTACAAAGACAAAACTCATGAAGTATTAAATGTTGTCTCTGATTGGAAACCTACACTAACAATGCCATTTACCATCTGTGCCATTAATATGCATGTTCACTGTTGAGGGAAATAAATGCTGCCACTTTCCTTTCATGACCTGGTATCGGACGACCAACTGCTCCAGCAGCAGAGGGCGCTCCAGAGCAGTGGAGCTGCAGGGGTACATCCCAAACAGAAAGCGCCACACAAGGCTTCTCTCATGAGATAGCAGACCTCCTGGGCAAAAAGGAGAAAAGAAGTTGGGTTGATTTGGTACGAGGCCTATTTAAACACAGGCAAAGAGGAAATTCAACTTAAATGCTAACCGTGTATGACAGAATATGATGATGGCGATCTCTAATTTGGCTCTTATACATATTTTTCCACCATGCTCATCTGAACAATTGGGCATCATGTATTTGGCTTGAGGGTTTTTTGACTCTCATGTGATGTTGACTTCTGAGAAATCTTGCAAACTCATAAATGTTGCCTGTGTTTTGGGGCAAAATACTGGATATTAATAAATAGTGTGACTGTAACCCAAGCATCACTTGACCACTTGATGTTAATTACACTGGCCTTTATATAGACTAGAAATAGTAATATTAGTGTCACATTATCTTGGTTTAACTCGCTGTAAGTTTAATTCTTTAATAGAAATTTTGCCAGAGTTAGCCAAATAACAGCCTATATTTTTAACATCAAAATATTACATAGCCTATAACAATTTTTTGGGCTTAATAGGGTTAATTTGTCCCAAAAAGAGGCTAACAATAAAGATAGCCTAAATTACGACAGCTGAATAAGTGTGCGATAATAAGTTAAGTACCGTTTTTGAAAACATGCCTCCTCAGTCTGGACTCGTCCACCCTGCCCTCCGCGTCCATGACTCCAGGTAAAGTGATTCGTGCTGCGGCCAGAACCGGACAGCTGAGCGCCGCCACTGTCCTGCGCGCGGCTCCAGCATCGGCCTCACGTGCTGCACCTGCGTCTGAACGGTCCATGTGCGCGCGGACAAGTACCGACCGTACGGATGAGCGAGCGACAAACCGACATCCTCCTATCCCAAAGCACGCATTTTTACATAAAATGGAGGGACTTTGGTGACCCGCAGGTTTGAACGATAGATGAAGTAGTAAACTGGAGGATATGATTTCATCCACACAGACCGAGCGCTAGTGAAGCAGCTGCGAATCATATGACCGCACCTTGGGATCTGAGTTAGGCTCCACATTCCAGGTGGAGCTTTAGGAAAATGCACGCACACTTGCCCCATCTAGTGGCTTCATTTAATACTTCACTTCTTCTCTTTAATTTAATGTTGGACTAAGCTATGTAACTTTTCTTATGGGGGGTGCGCCACTTACTTTCCCCATGGGGATGTAGGGTGGATTTTTTTCACAATATATGGTAAGATATACAATTTTGTTTGCAGCATCTAAAATACCTAGAAAAACATGTATCTCTTATTACTTTGACTTTACAAAGTATGAATCAGATGACCTTTTGGGGATAACATACTAATGGAAGGTTACGTTATGGGCCCTAGGTACTACTAATTAGTGCACAGGCCTTAATTAATTAATATAAAGTATAAATTTAACTAGTATAGTTTCAAAAAAGATATTTTGATTTCTTAATCCAATGCATTGGCTGTAGAGTTACTTGGGTCTGAAGTTTGTAATGGATTTTCATGCATAAGTCAATCAATTATAATTTCTTTTTAGGAAGAGGCCAGGACTTTATTTTGTCAGAATATAGGCCCACACTATACATAGTAGAGTGCTGACTTCATTTCACACAGGAAAACACACCCACAAAAAACACATCTAGTCTCTTTTGCCAGTAAATTGTGAGAAGTTAAATGGCTTTGTCAATGATAATGCTGCACTCATGGATGTCTTTTATGTTTGCACTTATTATAATATCTGGTACAAATGGTAAGGGGCATTTATCTTGATGATATAGTCTATTAATCAGTTAAAATGAGTATGTTTTTCTTTTTTCCAAATAGGCGATGGCTGGACAGTTGAAGTCAGAAGACATATTGATGCACTCTTTGGTTCAGATGTTGTCATCCCGTGCAGATTTACTTATCCATCTGAGTTCCACTCAGACAATGTGAAAGTTTTCTGGAAGAGGAATGAAAACAAAGTCCAAAAAGGAGATCATAATCCATTTATTTTTCACCCAGATTCTTCTGAAATTATTCAAACGTACAGAGAAAGGACTTCACTGGTTGGTAATGTACATGATAGGAACTGCTCTCTTCAGATTAAGAACATAACACAGGAGGAATCCAACCTCTATGTGAGAGTCCAGCTGTTAAAACCATACAGTTTCTACAAATACACTGTTTCCATTAAAGTAAATGGTAAGGACTCATTAGTAAGCGTTACTGCATATACGATATTGGTATATAGTAATTCTGTGATTGTTATTAGCAGATGCAACAAGAACACCAGTGACCATTCTTCCAGGTAGGATCTTTATGAGTTTTGAACAGTATAATGTAAAAGCAATGCAATGGCTAACTGGTTAATTTTCTACCATTATTATTTAGATTATAATTATTCTTATTTAACTTATTGCCATTTCTGTGTCCCAGTGATGTTTTTCTAACAACTTCATATTCCTTTATTTTCAGTAGTAGAAGCAACAGAAGTGAAAATCATAACTACACCTCATGCCACAAGCAGGAAAACCATAATTTATCCAACCGAAACACTCACACACTGTAAATTGAAATTATTTCTTTGAAAGTAATGATCCAATCCAGAATTATAAAACAGTTTTTTTATTGTTTATCTTTTACAGTGGCTATAACAGAAACTCCAGTCTCCTCATCGCACCTTGTCACATCTGTAGCAGTTCCCATTGCCTCAGTGTTCTTTGTGGGGATAGTTTCTTTGATAGCTTTTCTCATCTACAGAAAATATTGCAGGTAACTTTGAGCTAGTTTTGTGTCCGTCTCATTAGAATTCAAATTGAGAGGAATTAAAATGTATGACAAATAGGTTATACACGCTCAGGAGCATTTGGAAAATAAAGAATAATTTTGTGTTTATCATTGGTTTAACTTCATAATATGTTTTTGAACTTACATTGGTCTGGTTTATAAAAGTAATACTCATAAATGTTGTTTTTTTTTTCTTCCCCAGGTCACAGTCTTTAAACAGAACTACATCTGGATACTATGCAAACTTTAGCCGAAGCTCGGCGAATCAAACCAAAGGGTAATATATTATACTGATATACATTAACCACAATAGGGAAAAATTTTACTTTTTCTATTAACTTTTTTTTGTATTAATTTATAATTGTTTGGTGATTGTTTTAGTGAATTGTCTGGTTTGACCAAAAGTACCCTTCAAGATTCAGAAGTGAAAGTTATTGATGATGAGCCAGTGTATGGCAACGTACAGGTACAAACAGTATGGTTAAAGATTATATACCTACTCATTTACTAAAATATGTAAACATGTAATTGTACTTGCTATTGTATACAATTCTAGACGTGATAGTACTTTGGCACATTTAAAATGAGACTCATATAAGTTTAAGTACATTAATATAATACATATAAGTTTGAGCACATTACAAGTTGTAGTTGTCACAATGCACTGACATCTCTGTCTCTGTTCCTCCGCTGGCACTGGCAAGTTTAGCAGGTTTCAAATAAAGAACTAAAATGCAATTAAAAATGTATTTCAAAGAAAACTATGATACTTTAGGGAGTTTTTTTTCATACTTTGTACTGTTAATTGACAACACTTAAAGTAAAGTAAACTTAACTTCGCACTTTCAGTTCTCTTTTCAACACTGCTGTGACTACAGCTTTATAGTACTAATAAGTGTTTGTGTTCACAGCCTCTGTCACACCAGCCTCAGCCTGACACTCCTACAGAGATGGACGAAAATATATATGCAAATGTTTAACAAAGTGCAAGTATCACTCAAGCTTTAAAATGTTTAAATGTGTGTAAAATTGCAACAGTGCACTTTTTTCATTCATGCTTTACCCTTGTGAATTTGCTTACAAACAGTTTTTGAAATACTATTGCATATAGATTGTTGTAGACTTAAGACTAGAGCATGTAGTAGGTAGGCCTGTGAATTGAAAATGTAATGCTACACCCTACATTTTTATTAATGAATGACATTGCAGCAGTAACAGTCAGTATAAAAAAAAGCACAAAGATTGTGCTGAGTCAGAATTTATATGAACCAAACCACATCTCACACATTTTTTTCAGTCCTGCCACAAAAAAGCTGATTTGGTCAAATACTGAACTTCGCATTAATGCTTTGTCAGTAAATATCTTTAACAACTCTCTATTTGAAATACATCCTTGAATTGAGTAAGAGAAATGTGTTATTTTACATAAATGCAGTTTTGTCTAAGAACGGGTAATATGTATCATCTCAGTCTTTGTGTGTCTACTGTCATGGCATAATACATGTGAAGTGTCTATTCTGGTCATTTGTTTATGAGTCTTTTGACTATATGGCATGACTGAGGCCAGTAGACACTGTAATCCAGCAAAAGATACATAAATCATAATTTCTACACTAATGATGAACTTACACATTTGTTTAAATTACTAGATTTTGTTGCATACAACTTCACTCTCTAACTGCACTTTATTATGTATTAAGCTCCGCTTTCCTCACTGTGCAAAAAAGTTCTTTTTGATTCCCTTGATTTCCCCATATATCTTGTATCCCATAGAAAAAATGCAGCAGAGGTCCATGGGCTGCATACCAATGGGGTGAGCTGAAGGGATTAAGACTCATGAGCTTGTCCTCATGTGACTGCAGCACACAACATCACATTCTTCAGCATATCACCATCATCAATAATCTGAAGCAAGTGGCCTTAAAATTGTCTTAAAATGAAAACTTTTGATTTTTGATTATGTTGCATTGTGCATGCAGCAAGCTGTTGCGGTTAAGAGATTTGAACATGTGATCATGGGGTGTCATTGTTGGACAAAAAATAAATAGTACAAAGTGCACTATGTAATTTTTTTGGTAGCACTCTGCCTCCTGATTGTGCGCATACAGATTGTTTTGCTTTACAGTTTACATTTACATTTACCACATTTTATATTTACACTTTACATTTTTAAGTTTGGCATTAAAGTTGTCTGTCTTGCTTTTCTTTTCTTTTTTTTTGTGCTAAAAATACCAAGAACAACATGCATGCACATCAAGAACATAATGTCAGCCAGCTTTTGTCTCCATAAATCTGACCTGTAACTTGACATTGTGGCATCACCTCCTGAACAGTTTGAAATAAAATGAAAAACAGCTCTCTCTTGTGGTTGTTACAATTAACTCTGCCAGCTTTTCCCCCACACAAGATACATGGTACTGTGGAGATACGAAGTGAGCTTCACTGTCAGGCTGTTAGTTGTCTTTACTTATTTTAATCATGTCATGATGTTCCTTTCACCAAACATCTTACATTACAGGATAGGGAGAGTCAATTTATGTCAAACATTAGCATACACTGCATCGTCCTCTGGATCAAAGGTCTGTGGAGAAAAGTGTGCAATGGTCATTCATTTGTGTTTGTTTGAACAGCGTGATTATTACAAGATGGCACTTGCTTACCTCTTCGTTACCATATGTGTGATCACTGTAATCTGGGTGATGGACATCAGGACATTTCTTTCTGTTTGTTGGACAGTGGCAGAAACAAGTCACATATTTGGACACAGAAAACTACAATGTTTAAAAGAAACTGTTGCTTTTACCTCACTGGAGCAGTGTATTGTGCACTCCTCAGCCCTAGGTCATGGTTGTGTTTAAGAGAAGTAGATTCATGGTTACGTCTTCTCTGAGAACTGCAGAAACACACACACACAATTCACTTTGGGGCAAACAGTCCAAAACAATGCTGAATCTTAATTGTACTAATAAATATAATTTTGTTTTATTTAATCATGGACATACATCAAATAGCACTGTGAGATTTTACATACCATTTTCTTGCCACTACTACGAGGAGTATGATTAAAAGCAGAACAGCTGCTCCAATGCTAATGCCAATGTAAATATAAATATTGCCTGTAATATAAAAATAAAGATTATTTAAATGTTTGTTCTACTTTAAACATAAACAGATGATCTTACTGTGAGGTAAAGGCAGCAGCAGAGTGGTGTTGCCAACAGTGTTGTTGGCGATGCATGTGACAGAACTGAACACTTTTAAATCTGCCTGTAGAGTCACAATGGAGAGCAGGCCGTAGCGCTCTGTGGTGGTGTCCAGCAGCTGTCCCTCTGAGAGCAGGTGGACTTCACTGGGAGGGCTGGACTCAGCGATACACATGCACCTGATACGATGACCCTCATAGTAACAGGATGATGCATTTCTAATCTCTGGGGCATCTGGAGTAAAAATGTTTTAAAAAGTTAAAAAGATTTACTTAATCAAATTGTGAAACCTTTGTGGAAAACAATAAATTACTATTTACATTTTTTTTTTAAAATAGGGGTATAGGTGGGGGGTTTCTCTCAGCCCCAAGGCCAAACATGGCCCTGATGAGGTCTAAAGAGATCTTAATATATCAGCCGTAGATCTAACATTATAAATGAGTAATTCACTTAACTGTCCTACACTAAATGACACTAAATTGCATTGTGGCACAATAATGGAGCTGAGGCATCCTGTACTGTTAAAACAGCCACACCATCCACAGTCAAGCACACAAGAACACCAGGGGGCTCAAGGGCACAACAAGAATCTGAACTGAGGGAGATTAAACCTTCAGACAGTAGTTACAATTAAAATGTATATAACTGCAAGTATGCCATATAGGTTATAAATACGCATGTAGGCTACAGTAAAGTGTCTTACATTTAACTGTCAGAACCGTGTTTGCAGTCTTTTGGGTCCCTCCTCTGTGGCTCACTGTGCACTCTAGAAGCTTGTTGTGGTCACTACGACCTGCCCGAAAAGTGAGTGTTGAATTTGTTCGCCACCCAGCGCCCCCTATCTTTTCATGGTGGACCTGCACGTGTCCTGCATGAGACCATGTGAAGCGCGGGGGCGACAGAGGGCATGTGTGAGACACGGAGCAGAGCGCAGTCACTGAATCAGCCATTAGTACTTCCTTTTTCACGGAAAACACAACAGGTTCTGGAATATCTGCATCATAACAAAAGCATTTAACACAAACTGAAAAAGAAACATATTTTTTCTCAGCATCACATATAGGCCTATTTTTATTCCTTCTACTACAGTCTTTAAATAAGTTATGGTATGTACTATTGTAGTATTTAGCCTAAAGATTCAGAGCTTACATGTCTACATATAGCCTAATATTGTGCAAAACTAACCAGCAAAGTTAATAATGCATGTATTTAACTTACTAGTAGTCGTAATAGAAACAGCCTTTTGTTTGTAGGAATAATTATTATATGCTGCAATCTCTATCCTAAAATGGTATGGCCCTTTGTCACTTGTTTGCACAGGGTCAATCTTGAGTGAGCAGTTCTTGTGGCGGAGGTCTCCCAGTAACTTTGTCCTGTTTCGATATTGAATCAGTGCTTTCTGCTCTTGTGGGTGGTAAATTAAATGGCTTGTTTCATCAGTCCAAATGCCCGTAAACTGTGTAACCTTTTGTTCTGGAGGAGGGTAGTCAAAAGAGCAGGGGATCACCACACACGAGCCCACTAGAGCCTTCACTGTGGAGGGGATGTCCACGGTCCAGGAAGATGCAATACAATGGCAAACTGAAAAATAAAAACAACAGCATTTTTAACGATAATTAACTGCATTAATTACTGTGATTGTACAAAGGTGTTAAAACTTACCATATAAATGAAGAATCAAAAACAGCGGGGCGCACTTAGAGAGACTCATCTTGTCTGGTGATGCATGCATATGTTTCCACTTCTTTGTGGTGGCACTGTTATTTCCCTTTAGTGTGATGTGGCAGGTCAAGTTTCCATTCTGCTTTTATTAGACCTCACAGTTTATTCACCACAATTAGTTACCAAGTTAAAAGTCACAGTGAGAATACATGTTATTCAAGGTATTTTTTTTAGCAATATACACAGATAATTGAAGGAATGCAAGATATACGTTTAATGCCATACTGTGGAACATTCCAGGCAAAGCTATAACATGCAGGTGGAGAGGTGGAGTTTGCATAGTGCCCCTTTAACATCTGTAGGAACATTTATACAGTTGCAAACCTGTACAAACAAAAACTGTAACATTTCTCAGTCACTGCTCTACCTTCACACTCATAAGACAGTTGTAACTTAATAGGATTATTCATGCTTAAAAAAAGTGATTTGAAAATGTCTTTAAACTGAGAATACATCTTTAGAAGACGTGAGCTCTCACTTCTTCTTTTGGCAGATACAGTTAATAAGATAATCCTTTATTTGTCCCACAATGGGGAAATTAGAGTCACAACGCAAGTTACAGAAACAGTAGGAAAATAAGAGCATGCATCAAATATAATATATTTATAGTTAAGACATTTTGTGCTTTATTTCTTTTAAAGCGATACTATACCATTCATATGTCATGATTTTTTATTTGCATTTACTGTAAACTACCTTTAATACAATAGAAACAAGTGAATTGACTCTTCTGAGGACTAAAACATTAAATGATTACTCAGATATGCATGAATCACTCAATATAAATAAAATATAAATAATATATGAATAAATAAAAGCAGAGTAAGCTAATAATGATGAGTAAAAAACATAATATGGGTAGATTAGAAGATTATAAAAGTAATTTTTTCCACATTCTCCATCATAGCTGAAGTGAAGCTACACCAGAGCTAAACAATATGAGCACAAAACACACAAACATGACTATTTTTACTTCTTGAATATATTTCATAATACATAAAATATCATTGAAGTTCAGTATTTATGTATTTATGTATGTTATTAGTCATCGTTGCAGTTATTTGTTTTACCACATAAAGTCCATACAAAAGCTAAATGGTTTGTGACATTTCTTTGGTTTCACACCTCTTTCAGAGTGATGCACCTAAAAGAGGTGTGACATCTACTGTGGTGTGCTGTTCACACAAGCAAAACAATAAAGTCTTTTTCTTGTAATTTGTACAAGGGAGTCATAGTGGGTCATAGTTCCCCATTAAAATCTGTATTGGAGAAGGTGTGGTCACTATAGAAACTGTCCGTTTTGGTGAGGTCCACATAACTGATCCTTCGAGGAACATGGACTTTTTTCACCACTAAACTCTGCTTGTTTTGAACACTCCAAAACTCTTCTTCATATTGGCTCAATGTATCCTCCAACTTCACCATGTCCTCATTTGGCTGTCCAGGGAGTCTCCTGGACCGGGGAGTCATCAGAGCACTGGATGTAGAGTTTCCCATGCTACAAATCTAAAAATCAAACAAAGATTATGAGGACTCATTTAAATATAACATGAAAATGAAGAAACATATTATCTGCAGGAAAAATAGATCTCACCTGTTGGTTTGAGGTAGAACTTTCTTCTTCAAAGTGTAATGCAGCTCTGTGCAAAAACCTCAAGATGCTCCCATTTTATACTGAAATGTCCCAGTGCTGGGTGCTAATGGGTGTCATCAAAGCAAATGTCTAATCTCATTAAAAGAGTGCAAGAGAATGATGAAGTATTCATCAAGTGTGATTGAAGACTGGACCATCAATCAGTCATTAACAATGGATGTTTAGAGTCTATTTAGAGATCTAGTGATAACATCACATCCCTATACAATAATTACATACTTACTTAAATTACTTTCATATGGAAGGAAGAATGTAATGTATTTGCCTTTTCTCGGGTCCTTATTGGAAACCCATCACTGCCTCCAGTGAACACTTAGAATGTGACGTCATACTCTCACATGTGGTATTATTTTTCTCTGTGAATGACTTTGCATAATTTGCAAAATAATACCTTTGGTGGTGAAAAAAGTCCATGTTCCTTGAAAGATCAGTTATGTGGACCTCACCAAAGACGACAGTCTGTAACTGTGTGAAGATAGAAACAGGATGTTGATACATTCACACATGTGGCTGTAGTACGACAGAGATGCATGACTCTAAAAGTCATGCATCTGCTTCTGCTGCTTCTTCAGTTCAGAAATGAAGAAGCAGCTTGGATGAGCTGCGAAACGTATTCGACCAAATAAACTTTGTCCAGTTGACAAATTGAATTTCTCCTTTTGCCATGGATTCTACCTGGACGACTGAGGGATTCTACACACGACTCTAAAAGAAGAAGCCAAAGAAAAGTCGTCCCAAACTACATACACTTAATTTGGCCTTGATAAGGTTGAGGTTGAATTCACATTACTGTATTATCAGTTAGGTTGATAACCTCACTTTATCATAACACACTCAAAACTACATTAGAGATAGCTGCTCTCTAAATTATACATAGAGCAATGTGAACTGACCAATTAGTCAATAAAAATATTTTCACTGTGTGACTTTATTTATATAAATTAAGGGAGACTAAAGGTGTGGTAAGGTCTTCCATAGGGGTAGGGCTATGTAATCAATCAAATTTTATTCAGAAAATTGAGATTCAGTGATTAGCTTGGGACTTTATAATTGAGAGGTCCACAGCCCTGATAGTGAAAGCATCCGGTTTGAAGCAGGGTTAAGACTTTGGAGGAAGAAATTAGACAATTATTTTTGTTTAAAGGATTTAAAGACTGGCTCTTGTTTATGTTTGCAATAACATAATGTTATGTTACAGTCCCTAGTGTATTTTGTTGTTTCAAAATAAAAATGCTCCATGAAAGAGCCTAAATGTTGTGGCTTTCAGGGTTTTTTTTTTTACATGTAGTGTGAGGGAGTCACAGTATCACACTGTTTCTGATGGTCTGGGAGTGAGGAAAATGCTGTAAACATGTGTAAAATATTATACAATCATTTAGGGAACAAAAAAGCACAAACCTGTGCTTTTTAACAGTTGGTATCTGAACTGTGTTAGAATTGGACTTCTGAAGTGTCTGAATGAAAACCTGGTTCACACAGGTTTTCACTACAGAAGTCTTTTCTGTTTCAAGGGCTTCTATGTGTGTCTATAAAATCTCTTCATATTGTGATTCGTGTATGTTCAGTTTTGTCCTTTGTGTCTTTGGTCTATGGAGTGTGCAGTATTTAGGTACACAGACTATAGCATGTGCAGACAGTGGGTTACAGTGTTACAATTGCAATCTGTGTTTAAATAGTTGATCATTGTGCTTTAGATTCTGCAAAAAGTCTTGTGTAGTTTTGATATGAGAGTTAACACTTGAAAATATGAAGATGAGGATTTGCTCCCTTAGTGGCAAGTTTTGGAATTTGTGCTGAAGATTTAGAGTTTGTGTTTCAAAGCAATTGAAAAAAAAAAAAAAAACAACCTGTAAAATATATATTTGGCCTCTACACATTTTGCTTGATTTTTAACAGTTTTGTTAATTATGGCCATAAGTAGCATAATCAATGCATTATAATATATTATATTATATGTTTTATACAAAACATTAAAAGGAGAAGTTCATGAGGGTTCTTCGCAGACTCGGCATGTTAAGCATTCAAATGTAGGCTATATATTTCTCAATACTAATTTATTAAGATAATAATAATTATGTTTGGAGCGGAAGGAGCCTTAGTTACATATGCAGAAAAGTTATATTCTATTCTAATGATTACTAGAGCATAGGTAAAGAAAGGGCAAATGTTTAATGAAAATAAGCCATTTTTAGACTGCAAATAAACAAAGTATATAATTTTTGGTAATAGAAAAAAGAATGAAAATGTGACAGTAGCTACTGATGGTGTTAGCTATTGATAGAGAGAGTAAGCAAGACTACATAAAAAGTAAGTTCAGTAAAAATATTGGTATATTATATGAAGTAAAATATTTGTCAGTTTGCAAATCACTTTATACGTTATATTGCTCATTAATTCTCACATATTTTAGCTACTGCTCAGAAGTTTGGGGCAATGCTTATCCAAGTACCATAAAAGTACCTTTGTTCTTGCTACAAAAAAGAGCAATACGAATCAACAAAAAAGGTTTTCTTTTAAAGCGATACTATACCATTTATATGTCATGATTTTTGATTTGCATTTATTGTAAACTACATTTAATACAATAAAAACAAGTGAATTTACTTTTCTGAGAACTAAAACCTTAAAAGATTACTCAAATATGCATGAATCACTCAATATAAAAAGCAGAGTAAGCTAATAATGATGAGTAAAAAACATTATAATATGGGTAGATTAGAAGCTCATGAAAGTCTTTTTTTCACATACTCCACCATAGCTGAAGTGAAGCTATACCAGATCTAAACAATATAAGCGCAAAACACACAAACATGACTATTTTTACTTCTTTGATATATTTCATAACCTCAGTCCTACTGTGGTGACATCCTGTTCACACATTCACACAGGCAAAACAATAAAGTCTTTTCTTCAAGTAACATAAAACCTTTGTTCTTGCTGCAAAAAAAAAAAAAAAAAAAAAAGAGCAATACGAATTACCAACAAAAAAGGTTTCAGAGAGCACACTGATAATTAGTTTGTAAAGTCTAATCAACTAAAGTTAAAAGACCCTGTTGATCTTAAAATTCTATTAGTTATATGGAGAGCCAAACAAAGAAATGTACCTGAAGCTGTACAAAATCTTGTTGTTTGGCTCGGAGGACTGTGACCATACAATATTTTTTCCTGAACTGTCTTCTCTAGGACAACGTTAAAATAGTGTGTCTCTGTATATGGAGTCAAGTGATGGAACTTTTTAAATTATTATTTCAGAAGTTGCACTAGTGTTTCAAAATTAAGAAAAAAATGTACGAGGATAAAATAATGATGGACTATGTGACAAAGGAAAATATTTAAGTGAATGAAATGTAAACCACAGGAGGATACTGTAAATGTACATGTGACTTTGGTGACTTGATTTGGTAATGATTATTAAGGAAATGTGTATTTGAATGATCTGTGAAAGGAGCAGGGTTTATTTTTATATATATATATATATATATATATATATATATATTTTTTATTATCCTGTATTTATCCCTGTAGGGAAATTATCCTCTGCATTACCCATCCTTTTCAGGAGCAGTGGGCAGCCAATCTTTCAGGCGCCCGGGGACACATCTCCATGATCTTATAGCTCGGCTTGCCAGGTCCTCAGCTGGAGGATTTTAACCTATGGTGCATGTTTTTGGGTTGATGGGGGAAACCGGAGTGCCCGGAGGAAACCCACCCAGACATGGAGAGAACATGCAAACTCCGGAGATCGAACCCGGAACCTTCTTGCTGTGAGGCGTGAATGCTAGCCACTCAGTCACCGTGCCGCCTTAAAAAAAAAAGATTGATGATTGATCTTCCTGTTTCTTTTGTTCATGCCAGTAATGACAAGGCACATAATAGTTGAAACATGCAGATGGCAGATTTTTTTGTTTGTTTGTTTTTCTCTTTAAATAAATAAATAAATAAAGTTAGTAAGTACTGTTCAGGTACTGGTATGGTAGGCAACATCAGGCAGTTGTGGCCTGTAGTCTAAGTCTAAGATGTAAAGTATTGCTGTAAGAGTATTGCTAGTGATGTTATGCAGTACAGTTCTTTCAGTGCACATCTACTGAAAATTGACATTTGCAAAACAGCTCATACAAAATCCTAAAAAGAATTTTAGTTTTCCTAAACTAAACTGAATCTAAGCAAAGTGGTTTTAGCAGGTTTTAGCAGTTTTACATTCAAAAGTGATCAATCATCCCCAAAAGCAACTTTTACCCTCAAAACTCATTCATTTGACACTTGGAACCACAGAGAATCACTGGTTTAGTGCAGTCTGACATTGGGGTTCATTCTTTATACATGTGAATTTTGGACTGGTAAAGCTTTGCTTTTTTGTCTAAAACCTGTTTGTATTGTATTATGTAAAAAGTACATGTAGACATTCCCAACTACAAAGCAGATTTTACAGTATTTGATAAAATATTTAATAAAAAGTTGCAAAGATAGCAAGCAAATTGAAAGATGTTGGAATAGCAAATATATCAACACTACACTGTAAAGAATTTCCTCGTAAGAAAACGGTAAAAACCTGGCAGTCAGGGTGCCATTGTTTTACTGTAATTGCAACGAGACACTACTGTTTTTATTTTTAACAGCTTAATTCTGTTCATAAAATCACATCATGTCTTTGTAATTTCATTAAGAAAACTGAATTTTCCTGTTAAATCACAAACTTCGAAAACAGCATAAAACTGTTGTTTTTTTTTTTTTTTTTAATAGCACCATACTGTTTTTCTATGTTTATATTTTCCTTCTACAATTAATTTTCAATAAAAAAAAGCACATACACAAATTTAGAATGTCTGGCTTACCTTTAATGAACAGAAAAGGTAAATAAAATAACAACATTTTGTTCTTTTTTTTTTTTTTTTTTTTTGCAAATGTGGTGGCTAAAAAACTTACCTTCTGTTGTACCACCAGAGGTCTCTTTATAACTTTGAGGAACACTAAACTAACTGCACAGTTGTAGTGGATCAGATCCTTAAAGACTGAACTAAATAAAATCCCACTCAAAGTCCATGAGCTTCCTTAAAAGCGTGGAGACACGAGGGTTGACCGTTGTGGACTTCTTTTTTGTCACTTTGCCTGTTTTCTTGGACACAGCCCCCTCATGCAATCTCTTTGTTCCACGCTCAGGATTGATTCCAATGAAGCGCCTGGTAAATGAAAGTACTCACTTAGATATGAAAGGCTTTTAAACATATTTATACATTTTACTACTTAACAAACCTTTGTATGAATTCCAGTGTGCACGCTGCCTCAAGCTGGTACTGCAGATTGAAATTATAATATGTTGAAAAGACAGCAGCGAGTCCGGTAACGAAGGTAGGCTGTATCCCAGTACAAATAATCCTGCCCACCAGGCTGATTTTCCACTGACGAATGCAGTTACCTCCACTGTCACCTGAAACTGAGAGAGAGAGAGGGAGAGAAAAGGAGAGTGAGTAATTGCAACTGGATAAATATCATAAACATGCATTTTGAAATACATACTTACCAAGCAGTACCAGGCGAGGAGTTGCTGGAAGGGTAAATGCTTCTTCAATTTCATTGTTAGTTGAAAATTCCTGTGAGGAAAAAAAAAAGATCAAATCATTTTTCTAGTTTTGGAATTGTATGATACTTTTGTATGTCATGTATGACTTGAAAAAGCCGTTC
The DNA here is from genome assembly GCA_029959045.1 of Taenioides sp. WSHXM2023. Taxonomy (NCBI): domain Eukaryota; kingdom Metazoa; phylum Chordata; class Actinopteri; order Gobiiformes; family Gobiidae; genus Taenioides; species Taenioides sp. WSHXM2023. Next base: position 23,596,012 of record CM057088.1, on the reverse strand, counting down.
GCGATGTGCGCGAACGGCTCGCGGGTGAGAGCTTATTATTCACTTTAAACTGTGTATGTTGACTCGTTCACGACCGTCACATTGCTAGCACCTCATGTCAGGGAATACTCAGCAAGGGGAGAGATGAACGAAAAGTTGTTTCGCAGCAGCCACTGTCCAGTCTTATGCAAATTAGCCACGGGGACTTCGTTTCTAAATGTATGCAAAGTGGTCTTAATTTCGCCAATCTTTAAAACAATGTAACATGTGCACTGTCCAAGTATGCTCCTGATCCGTTCTGTTTAACCTGTGCATGTTATCTTGCAATCTTGATGAGAGCACATGCATACCATGTTGGGACTTGGGTGAGACGGGGGTTTCAATATAAAACAGTGGCATAAGCGATAGCCGGCACAACGTGAGTTTCATGCACACACCTTCTTCTCGGCAAGTTTCAAAGCAATACAGAGATTAAAATTATACTTACCAAGAATAAAATGTTGGATGATCATGGATTGCAAATGGATCGAGCAAGTGTCTTCACATGTTTAGCTCAGCAGCTAAAAGTTTCCCAGAATTCCAAAAATGCAGCATGATAATGTTAGTTAACATCATCACAAAGTGAATTGACAATATCTTACTGTTATTTTGATTAAACATTTCTGTTTTTGTAAAAATGGGCTGCTGGATGTAATTTTACCAAAACAATGATTAAATTTACATTTATTTTTTGTATTTTAAAATAACAATTAAATGATGTTGAATTGTTGCCGTTAATTTACAGAAATTTGTTACAGTGTACTTTTGTACTGTAATACGTAATGTGCTCTTGAAAATCAAACAAGACATTTACACATCTCACAGTGTGTAATCTGTATGTAGTCTCTATATTCACATTCTGACAAAGAGCTTGAGACCTGTATGAACTGATGAGACATGAGACATGTTCCAAATGACTGACCATCTGTGCTGCTGTTCAGATACATGTTTGAATCAAAAGATCAAACTAAACCAAGTTTGCTAAAATGGTGAAAATGAAAAAACTGCAATAACTGCAATAACAAACATTAAAAAAGGAAGTATAACTGGAAAAATATATTTATCCAAGTACACATGAGCACACACCCCTCCCTCATCCGGCTTTGTGCATTTATATTCACTCAAGCAACAAGTTTCATCTCGCTTTGTCAGAGTCACTTCAACTGGTAAGAACCTAATGACATAAAAGGTTTACTTTACATTGTTCAATAGTTATGTGTCATCTTTGTCTCGCAAAACCTTTTATTTTGTAGCATTTTTGCTGTAAAGTGGAGACATGAAAATAAAAATGACCGAAGAGATCTTCCTCAAACTTTATTTTCTCATAGGAGGTAAGTGATTTACATTGCATATAAGATTGAAGCAGTAGAAAAAATATATATATTTGAAAGGTGCTTCTAGAGTACATGCCCTCAGCAAAGAAGGAAAGAAAGGCATTATTGTTATTTTAAACATGTTTTTTTTGCCAGCCTAGTTCAATTATCTACTTACATCACCTCAAATATCAAATACATTTATATTATTTTATTATTATTTTTTTAGCAATATAAAATAACATTGAATAAAGATGGCAATAATACATTAAAGATGCATTATGGAGGATTTGTCATCTGTTTTTAGATGTGTTATTGCTATTGATGACATCTCCATGGAGACAATCAGATGGTAGACCCTCCACCAGAAAAAGTTACATAGTGCACCTTTAATCAACTTTACATGAGTGATTGATAGGGGTATTAAAGCTACAGTGGTTCTTGTCCATATGTGCTACACTAAAACAACAAACTGTGCACCAAATTTAATTTAGCAATCAATATGTTTATTTAATTTCACTTGGACAGTGTTGAGTGCTCCTGTCTGCAGTGAAGTGTGGACAGCCTCAGTGACGAAAAGCTTGGAGGCGTTGGTCAGCTCTTGTGTGGTAGTGCCATGTTCCTTCAGCCACCCAAAGGAACGCCTGCCCACCTCCAGACTGAGGGGCCAATGGCATCACATCAACGACAAGAACCAGCTCATCTATTGCGAGGACAACACCAGGGTTGTGGAGAACTTTAGAGGCCGCACCCGCCTCCTAGGAGAGCTGGGTAAAGGCAACTGCACTCTAGAAATCAAAGAAGTCAAAGACCACGACAACGGGCCCTTCTGTTTCCGCATCGAACTGGCCCGAACCGAAAAGGACATCAACACTGTAGACAAGTTCTCTTTTGTGGAGGACTGTGTGACGCTGAACATGCTCTGTAAGTCAAGCAACCAATGGATGAATTATAACTTATATTGAGCAGTAATAAAGCATGAATAAGTATTGACTAAAAGAAGCAGGAGGTTGTAATAGGTAAAGCCAAGTAGTTGATAATGGGGAATGTGTGAATTATAAGCCCTGAGTATAACATCACAACATACATCAGGGTATGTTACAAAAATAGCATCATTGGCCTTATAAAAAGAAACTTTCTTCAGAATATAATTATTTTAGGGATCATCCATCTTTCCATCTTTGTCTGATATTTTCAGTTTGCTACTTGTGGGTTTCAGTTTCCTGTCATATGGTGCCATTCAAAGATATATTTAGTATTTAATTGTTAATTGCTATTACAGTGGTCTTAACTGTCTGAAATTGTTCAAATTCATCATTCTGAAATCAATGGATACAGGCTTGTTAAAATAGTTTCAATAATGTTTCAATCACGCTTTGCAATAATGCTGTTGATTATGGTATTTATAAGAAACATCCAGAGGGAAAATCTATGAACGTGAATAGTAACGTTTGCATGCACTATGTCAGTTAAACACAACAGAGCCAGAATAATTTGGTGTCGACCAAAACCCATAGAAACTGGTTAATCTAAGTGTGACCTCAAGTAATTTATAGCATTATTCCTTCTTAACTATGTTAAAAACTGTCTCCTCCTGTAGCCAGGCCGATGGACCCATCACTGATATTCAAAGACCCCGTTGAGGGCCGTCCCTTCACCATCAGCTGCTTCGTTACTCATACCTGTCCCACCTTCAAACCCAAGCTCAACTGGAGCAGGACAGGGGACGAGATCACGGAGAGCCACAGGGAAGTACACAGAGGAGTTTGGGAAGTCAATTCTGTCCTGACATTCATCCCTGCAGAAAAAGATGACCACAAGGAGGTCACCTGTACGGCTCACTTTGAAGGAGGGAAGATGTCTACCAAGAAAATGAAGCTCTATGTCATACGTAATGCAATACTCAACATTTTTTATACATATCCTCGAATGTGCTGAAAACCTTCCTTCCTCTGGTCATACGAATATGGCATTTTTGTATGACCAGAGGGAAATACACACATAACTGTTCTGTCATTGATATCCAGTCACGTCACAAAAATGTGCATGTTAACAAGAGATATTAAGTTGCCCCCATCTTTCAGTAGGCCCAAAGAAACTACTATGCAAGTCCACAAATAGCAAAATAACTTAATTTAATCTTGATTTAGCCCCAGATTCTGTAATCTAGTGGATTCAGTGAGAGAGTTGCAACTTAATTTAAAAATTATATTAATATTAATGTTGTGATTGCAGGTATGAAAAACTACAACCACATTATCATTCCTGTCACTGTGGCTATTGGTTTAGCAGCCATTTTTGGAGGACTGTGTTTCCTAACGGTGAAAAAATACAAGTAAGTCGGAAAATATATTTTAGAAATGCTTCATTTATCATTTACAAAGGTTAAACAACGGCATATTAGGGTTTGTAATAGGCACATAAAGCAATGACAAAATAAAAACTTTGTACAGCAAAAATATATTTACTAGTTCTTATGTAGAAGGGGTACTGGTGGTCACAGAAATTTATAGTATGTTGTTTCTGGTTTAGGAGACGCATTGAAGAGCTACAAGGTCAAGAGGGCACGTAAGTAACATATAAAGTAACCTAAAAAGTAGTAAAAGGTTTTTATTAAGTTTTTCTTTTCTTTGTTGTTTCGAATAGTTTGTTCAACCGGCTGTCCAGGCTGTCTCGGAGGTAATAAGTGTAGTTATCAACTGTCACCTTTAACTGTTCAAATAAGTCATTTTTTTCTTTTCCTAGGAGCCGAAGTCCAAGAGAAATCCATTCTGGACATAGGCAAGACAATATCAATGTGTATTTTTCAATTTTTTATTTAAATGCCATGTACCGACACACGCCTCACTGAAGTTCCATTTATTTCATTTGCCTCAAGTTTTACTTCTCTTTCTATTTCTGTGAAGTTGGGGGCAGATGGTTAGAAGTTATTAGTGTTTTTGGAGAAGTTCAGCCAATAAAAACTTTCCATGTGTAACATTTATTTTTATATAAACTAATTTTAAATAACTAGGTAAAATCATATGTAACTTTGGACGTAATACATATGTAACTGTTTCATTAAAATCATATTTAAAGGGCATCTCTTACAATTGATCATATTCTCTACAGGCCTCAAAACAACTGTGAAACTGAACATTCAAAGCCTCGTTTTCCATCTCCAAAAAGGTACAACAAACATTTAAACTTTCTATATAAAAAACATCATGTATATTATTTTAACAACTGTCTGTATTTTGCTTATGGCACTGATGGAAATAGTAAGCCAAAAGGATGCTCCTTCAATGAGGTATTGTAATGAGTATTCATTTCTATGTTTCTCTTGGTTTCTATTCTATAACTATATAGATTTGTTGTGCAGGACGACGGTGACGATTACATTAATACGGCTGATCTGAACGTCTATGGAAACCTCTGAAAAGATTTTGAAGCATGTTTTGTACATTTTGTTGAGAAAGAAAATAGGCAATAGCTTTATGTTGATGTTGAAAATCTGCATCTTTGCAACAGTAACACCATTGGTTTGTCTATTGCTTTGTCCATATCTAATACATCAATATTAAGATAGTAACTCTTCCATAACTCTTCCATAACTCTTCCATTTTTTTTTATCCTGTTAGCTTTGAAATATATTTAGTCAGCAGCATTTTAATCAATTGTGACATGTCTTTGAGAATATGCTGATGACTTAATTTTTCTAATACTTTTGACTATATAGTATTATTATAGTTGTTGTTTTGATTGTATGATTAGTGAAATGAAATGTATATTTGAAAATCTGATACATTAATAAATGTTGTGTAAACTAATAAACTAAAACTGACTAAAAGTAAAACATGTAAATGTTTAGTGGTTTGACTAAGTGCGTTAACTATTGGGTAAACTAGTGTGAAGGGAGTGTCCTAATAGAAATAAATAGAAAGCAGGAATCATGCTTTGCGAACACATCTGTGTAAAACCTCGACTGACTGACTTACAGGAGTTCGGTGAGTTTTATTAGATTAATTCATTTGGCTTTTTAATTTCTTATTTTATTTATTTAATCTCTGTGGATGTTTTAGTGAACATGTTTATAATCGATTATGCTCTGTCTTTGAGAATATGCTGACATGATTTTATTGATCGAGTAAGAATTTTGTTCTTTGATTATGGGTTTTTTGATTACACAGTCATCACAATTATTTATACCATGAAAGAAAACTCATTTTCTTTCACACATTTCTATTTTTCTGTGTATACCAGTGCCTGAACAGTTTTTTACATGACCTATTCCTATGCCATTTTAGACTGACAAAACTACAGAGAACTACAGAGCTACAGAGCTACAATGTTCAGAAATTCCATTAACTGCTACTGATATTGTTTTTATGGTTCATTTACAGTGAGTGACACTGCTTAATTTTAGTACTCTCCAAAGGTCCATCAGGCATCAAAACATATTACTAAAAGAAAAGGCAAAAAAAGGAGAAAATTTAATTTGTCAACTGGACATAGTTTATTTGGTCGAATACGTTTCGCAGCTCATCCAAGCTGCTTCCTCAGTTCTGGTCAGATGCTGGTGGACACTGCTTTATATCTGCCTGAAGGGAGGAGCTTCATTACAATGAAAATTACTCTGAGACAACACATATTTAAATACAGTTTCAGTTGGTCAGGTGATTCAATATGGAGTTGTTTACAGTTTCTGTTAGTCATGTGAGTCTATTCAATATGGAGTGGGAGTGGGGGAGTAGTTAGCATATCCATTCAGGGCCATGATGGGTGTTTTCACACCTCTGGACCTGACCTGGCTAGTCCCATTGTTTTCCCAGTTTGTTTTGATTTAGGTTTGAGGATAGAGTTATAGATGGGAGACAAATGATGTCTGAGACCCCCATTTCTGTTCAAGGAAGGATTCTCTTTCTTGACAAAAATAGCTTCTTTAACTCCCCTCTCAAACCAGTTCTTTTCTCTGGCCAAGATCTGGACCTCGCTGTCCTCAAAGGAGTGGCCTGTGGCTTTTAGGTGGAGATGTACGGCAGATTGCGGCCCACCCTGGTTTTCCCGTCTGTGTTGATACATCCTTTTGTGAAGTGGCTGTTTTGTTTCTCCAATGTAGCGCTCACTGCAGTCTTCACTACACTGAATGGAGTAGACCACATTGCTTTGTTTGTGGCTCGGAGTTTTGTCCTTAGGATGGACCAGTTTTTGTCTTAAAGTGTTTGTGGGTTTGAAATAGACTGGGATTTCATGTTGTCTGAAGATCCTCTGTAGTTTTTCGGAAACGCCAGCCAGGTAAGGAATAGTTACACCCCTTCTCCTGGGCTCTGGTTCTCTGTTGTCCTGTTTCTTTGTTCTCTTCGTTTTATTGAAAGCCCATTTAGGATATCCACAAATGGAGAGGGCTTTCTCCACGTGTTGTTCTTCTTTCTCCTTTCCCTCTGCGCTTGTAGGAACCACTTGGGCCCTGTGATGTAATGTCCGAATGACTCCCAGTTTGTGCTGAAGTGGGTGGTGTGAATCAAAAAGCAGATATTGGTCGGTGTGTGTGGGCTTCCTGAAGACCTCTACCTGGAGTCGTCGGTCTTCTCTTATCGTTACTGCACAATCTAAGAAGGCCAATGTGTTGTCCTTGGCATCTTCACGTGTGAATTTGATGTTCGGATCTACAGAATTGATATGTGCAGTAAAAGGTTCCAAATCTTGAATTTTGATTTTTGAGAAATTATCATCAACATAACGATACCAGTGTGTGGGTGGAGTGCCTGGATATGAGGCCAGGGCACTCTGTTCAAATTGTTCCATGTATAAGTTTGCAATGATAGGGGAGACCGGTGAGCCCATTGCACAGCCGTGGATTTGCTTGTAAAAGTTTCCTCTGATCTGGAAATAGGTGGTACTTAAACAAATTTCCAGCAGTTGGCAGATTTGGTCGGGTGAGCTCCTCCCTTCAGGCAGATATAAAGCAGTGTCCGCCAGCATCTGACCAGAACTGAGGAAGCAGCTTGGATGAGCTGCGAAATGTATTCAACCAAATAAACTATGTCCAGTTGACAAATTAAATTTTCTCCTTTTTTTGCCATGGATTCTACCTGGACGACTGAGGGATTTTACATACTACTAAAAGAAAAATATACTTTTGGTAACAGTTTTTGCTAGTACCAGTAGTAGAGGAGCAGATTTCATATAAATGACACATTATCCCCTCATTCGCATTTTGTGCCATAAGGATATAGATAATTGTCACATATTATTACTTTTATTTCATAAGTTGTCTCTTTGGGGTCATTTTAGTTATAGGTCTATCACACCAGTTATGCTTGGACTCCACTTCCTCCTGAAGCTTTGCATTACCGGTAGGCCTCTCCTAACACTTTGACCTTAGACTCAGCTGTCTGTTCACATGATCCATCTTAACCATCTTGTTCTAGGATGTTTCTGTGTCTGTTGTTTGGCTTGGCGTGTGCAAATGCCTCGTCACATAGTTGCGCTGAAGGGCTCCTGCCTGGTCATCCCCTGCAGCTTTGACTATTACCGGAATCCTCCTGTCAACCCAAACCGTGTGGTGTGGTACCAGTACAAAAGTCGAGGTTATCCTCTGGTCTATGACGACTGGTACCCGTACAGTGTTATCTTTAAAGGAAAGACACACGTCCTCACAGATGGAAGGAACTGCACCCTGCAGATCAACCCCGTCACCTGGTCCCACCACAGACAAACCCTCTACCCTTGGGTCGACCCTGAGAATGTGGGCAAAGGCACCTATGTCTTTTATGACACAACTGTCACTATCGAAGTTGTAGGTAAGGTATTTTTAGTTAAGTTGTCATTTAAGAGGCATAGCTTATTTCTTTTGTTTCTTGTTGTTGGTCCGTGTTGCTAATGATCACAAAGGCTTTTATTTAAAAATAGTTTGAAGAGGCTTGGTGATTCAAATGATTTAATTTACAGGGGTGCCAGCAGGATTTTTTTGGGAAGGTACGCACAGCCAAGTGGGTCTGATGCGCGGGTCAGCTTTTCTGACTCGACCCGAAAAAATTGGTTAAAATATTGGGACCCGACCTGACTGGAACCCGCGCACATTAAAACTAATGTGTTGCGCACAACTGCAGCTGGCCGTCGTATCTGCCGGGGTGCACCTTGCGAACACGCGTTTTTGTTTGCGTTGTGTGTTAAAATCGCGCTTTTACTACTTACACTCAAGTGCACTGTTTAGAATCTATCTGAAATGGGGTACATACTCACAGGATATAGTGCACATAGATGCTTTAGGAGAGATTGGGACTTAAATCACCTGGATCATGGCGTGAGGAGCACTTGACGCAGCGTGTACGTGCTTTCCAGAACGCACAGATTGCCAGTCTGCCCCTGGTCAGAAAGAACAGGTTTGGTGAACAGTTTGGTCTCTAATCTCTGCCTAACTTGGGACACCATTTAGATTCAATAGGGACATTCAAGGTACGCATAGTACGTGCAGCCGTACCACTGCAGGCGCCACTGATACCATACAATTTATTTAAATTTAAGGTGATATTGTTTAGCCTGAACATAATAAAATAAGTACTAACTACAAACAGCAAAAGGGGCCCTGGACCATAGTTTGCAAGGACTATACAGCGGACCCTCATCTGATCTCTAAAGTCCAACCTACCACCCCACCCACAGCAGGCCTGAATCTGATACATCATTCCACATATTCTGAATCAATTAATTCCTTATCAACCAGAAGTTTATCAGTACCGTATTTTCCGGACTATTGAGCGCACCTGAATATAAGCCGCATCAACTAAATTTTCAAAGAATTTTATTTTTGTACATATATAGGCCGCACCTGTCTATAAGCCGCAGGTGTCCACGTCTTCAAGAAGTTTTCAAGTTCCGAGCATCTGCTTGTATTGCCTCTGAAAGCTTTTGTCGTCTTTTTGCATTGAGTCAGTTCGTCACGCGCGAGAGTCGCTCTGGAGCTCTACTGCGCATGTCTCGAGCAGAAAGAGCCGCTGTCCTCTCTGGGATCATGTCAGTGTCTTGTATCATGTCAGTGTCTTGTATCATGTCAGTGTCTTGTATCATGTCAGTGTCTTGTAGGATTTCAACAGGATTTGAGGCTCTCCGGGGGTCGGGGTTAGTTGTATCGATCATGTATGAGTGGATGTCCAGCTACTGAAGTTTGAGACGTTTCGTCTCGTCATTTACGCCTCACCTGCATTTAACACATACGGGTCATTAAGACGTATCCCACTCACTAATGTTCATTTAGCAGCAGAACTTATTTTATCACGCAGCGATAAACTGTTTTAGTGCTGACAACAGCGCTAGCGAATGTTCTAACTAACCCTAACCCATGTTCACCGCACAGACAGCGGCGCTTTCTGCACTCAAGCTGCGCGCGCATCCGCTGTGTTCATAGACGAATAATCCGTCCATATATGAGCCGCATCGGTGTATAAGCCGCAGGGCTCAAAGTGTGAGAAAAAAGTAGCGGCTTATAGTCTGGAAAATACGGTAATTATTTTAGGGATCATCCATCTTTCCATCTTTGTCTGATATTTTCAGTTTGCTACTTGTGGGTTTCAGTTTCCTGTCATATGGTGCCATTCAAAGATATATTTAGTATTTAATTGTTAATTGCTATTACAGTGGTCTTAACTGTCTGAAATTGTTCAAATTCATCATTCTGAAATCAATGGATACAGGCTTGTTAAAATAGTTTCAATAATGTTTCAATCACGCTTTGCAATAATGCTGTTGATTATGGTATTTATAAGAAACATCCAGAGGGAAAATCTATGAACGTGAATAGTAACGTTTGCATGCACTATGTCAGTTAAACACAACAGAGCCAGAATAATTTGGTGTCGACCAAAACCCATAGAAACTGGTTAATCTAAGTGTGACCTCAAGTAATTTATAGCATTATTCCTTCTTAACTATGTTAAAAACTGTCTCCTCCTGTAGCCAGGCCGATGGACCCATCACTGATATTCAAAGACCCCGTTGAGGGCCGTCCCTTCACCATCAGCTGCTTCGTTACTCATACCTGTCCCACCTTCAAACCCAAGCTCAAATGGAGCAGGACAGGGGACGAGATCACGGAGAGCCACAGGGAAGTACACAGAGGAGTTTGGGAAGTCAATTCTGTCCTGACATTCATCCCTGCAGAAAAAGATGACCACAAGGAGGTCACCTGTACGGCTCACTTTGAAGGAGGGAAGATGTCTACCAAGAAAATGAAGCTCTATGTCATACATAACATTAATGCAATACTCAACATTTTTTATACATATCCTCGAATGTGCTGAAAACCTTCCTTCCTCTGGTCATACGAATATGGCATTTTTGTATGAATAACTGTTCTGTCATTGATATCCAGTCACATCACAAAAATGTGCATGTTAACAAGAGATATTAAGTTGCCCCCATCTTTCAGTAGGCCCAAAGAAACTACTATGCAAGTCCACAAATAGCAAAATAACTTAATTTAATCTTGATTTAGCCCCAGATTCTGTAATCTAGTGGATTCAGTGAGAGAGTTGCAACTTAATTTAAAAATTATATTAATATTAATGTTGTGATTGCAGGTATGAAAAACTACAACCACATTATCATTCCTGTCACTGTGGCTATTGGTTTAGCAGCCATTTTTGGAGGACTGTGTTTCCTAACGGTGAAAAAATACAAGTAAGTCGGAAGATATATTTTAGAAATGCTTCATTTATCATTTACAAAGGTTAAACAACGGCATATTAGGGTTTGTAATAGGCACATAAAGCAATGACAAAATAAACACTCCTAATGTCACTTTTGTACAGCAAAAATATATTTACTAGTTCTTATGTAGAAGGGGTACTGGTGGTCACAGACATTTATAGTATGTTGTTTCTGGTTTAGGAGACGCATTGAAGAGCTACAAAGTCAAGAGGGCACGTAAGTAACATATAAAGTAACCTAAAAAGTAGTAAAAGGTTTTTATTAATGTCAGGTTCAAACCCACCTAAACATTGTAAAATGCAAGAAGAAAGACAAGAGATTAATAAGTTTTACTCGCGAGGAGAACGGCAGAGAGTGTGCAGTTACAATCTCCGACCCGCTCTGCCACCCAAAGCCGCACTCCTCTTTTTATTTAGGAAGGTCCCTGATTACAATGTTTCTAAGGGGAAGGGGGGAAAAGATAGTAAGATAATATACGTTTCTAAGAAGTCAGGGAGAGAGACAGAGAGATAATATATGCTTCTAAGGAGGGTAAGGAAAGAGACATCTATCACATATGTCTGACACAGTTGTGTGACCTCGGACCCTATCTTGTTCTGGCCACACCAGCTGCCTCCACACGTTAAACACTGCACATAACAAGAGCACAAAGAGATTATTTAAACACACAATGTTTCTAACATTTGATTATAACAAATATAGGATAAGATATATAAATGCTCACAGCAAATATGGGATAAAATATATACACAATTATTCTAACAATTAAGTTTTTCTTTTCTTTGTTGTTTCCAATAGTTTGTTCAACCGGCTGTCCAGGCTGTCTCGGAGGTAATAAGTGTAGTTATCAACTGTCACCTTTAACTGTTCAAATAAGTTATTTTTTTCTTTTCCTAGGATCCGAAGTCCAAGAGAAATCCATTCTGGACATAGGCAAGACAATATCAATGTGTATTTTTCAATTTTTTATTTAAATGCCATGTACCGACACACGCCTCACTGAAGTTCCATTTATTTAATTTGCCTCAAGTTTTACTTCTCTTTCTATTTCTGTGAAGTTGGGGGTAGATGGTGGAAATATATGTTATTAGTGTTTTTGGAGAAGTTCAGCCAATAAAAACTTTCCATGTGTAACATTTATTTTTATATAAACTAATTTTAAATAACTAGGTAAAATCATATGTAACTTTGGACGTAATACATATGTAACTGTTTCATTAAAATCATATTTAAAGGTCATCTCTTACAATTGATCATATTCTCTACAGGCCTCAAAACAACTGTGACACTAAACATTCAAAGCCTCGTTTTCCATCTCCAAAAAGGTACAACAAACATTTAAACTTTCTATATAAAAAACATCATGTATATTATTTTAACAACTGTCTGTATTTTGCTTATGGCACTGATGGAAATAGTAAGCCAAAAGGATGCTCCTTCAGTGAGGTATTGTAATGAGTATTCATTTCTATGTTTCTCTTGGTTTCTATTCTATAACTATATAGATTTGTTGTGCAGGACGACAGTGACGATTACATGAATACGGCTGATCTGAACGTCTATGGAAACCTCTGAAAAGATTTTGAAGCATGTTTTGTACATTTTGTTGAGAAAGAAAATAGGCAATAGCTTTATGTTGATGTTGAAAATCTGCATCTTTGCAACAGTAACACCATTGGTTTGTCTATTGCTTTGTCCATATCTAATACATCAATATTAAGATAGTAACTCTTCCATAACTCTTCCATTTTTTTCGATCCTGTTAGCTTTGAAATATATTTAGTCAGCAGCATTTTAATCAGTTGTGACATGTCTTTGAGAATATGCTGATGACTTAATTTTTCTAATACTTTTGAATATATAGTATTATTATAGTTGTTGTTTTGATTGTATGATTAGTGAAATGAAATGTATATTTGAAAATCTGATACATTAATAAATGTTGTGTAAACTAATAAACTAAAACTGACTAAAAGTAAAACATGTAAATGTTTAGTGGTTTGACTAAGTGCGTTAACTATTGGGTAAACTAGTGTGAAGGGAGTGTCCTAATAGAAATAAATAGAAAGCAGGAATCATGCTTTGTGAACACATCTGTGTAAAACCTCGACTGACTGACTTACAGGAGTTCGGTGAGTTTTATTAGATTAATTCATTTGGCTTTTTAATTTCTTATTTTATTTATTTAATCTCTGTGGATGTTTTAGTGAACATGTTTATAATCGATTATGCTCTGTCTTTGAGAATATGCTGACATGATTTTATTGATCGAGTAAGAATTTTGTTCTTTGATTATGGGTTTTTTGATTACACAGTCATCACAATTATTTATACCATGAAAGAAAACTCATTTTCTTTCACACATTTCTATTTTTCTGTGTATACCAGTGCCTGAACAGTTTTTTACATGACCTATTCCTATGCCATTTTAGACTGACAAAACTACAGAGAACTACAGAGCTACAATGTTCAGAAATTCCATTAACTGCTACTGATATTGTTTTTATGGTTCATTTACAGTGAGTGACACTGCTTAATTTTAGTACTCTCCAAAGGTCCATCAGGCATCAAAACATATTACTAAAAGAAAAATATACTTTTGGTAACAGTTTTTGCTAGTACCAGTAGTAGAGGAGCAGATTTCATATAAATGACACATTATCCCCTCATTCGCATTTTGTGCCATAAGGATATAGATAATTGTCACATATTATTACTTTTATTTCATAAGTTGTCTCTTTGGGGTCATTTTAGTTATAGGTCTATCACACCAGTTATGCTTGGACTCCACTTCCTCCTGAAGCTTTGCATTACCGGTAGGCCTCTCCTAACACTTTGACCTTAGACTCAGCTGTCTGTTCACATGATCCATCTTAACCATCTTGTTCTAGGATGTTTCTGTGTCTGTTGTTTGGCTTGGCGTGTGCAAATGCCTCGTCACATAGTTGCGCTGAAGGGCTCCTGCCTGGTCATCCCCTGCAGCTTTGACTATTACCAGAATCCTCCTGTCAACCCAAACCGTGTGGTGTGGTACCAGTACAAAAGTCGAGGTTATCCTCTGGTCTATGACGACTGGTACCCGGACAGTGTTATAAGTAGCTTTAAAGGAAAGACACACGTCCTCACAGATGGAAGGAGCTGCACCCTGCAGATCAACCCTGTCACCTGGTCCCACCACAGACAAACCCTCTACCCTTGGGTCGACCCTGAGAATGTGGGCAAAGGCACCTATGTCTTTTATGACACAACTGTCACTATCGAAGTTGTAGGTAAGGTATTTTTAGTTAAGTTGTCATTTAAGAGGCATATCTTATTTCTTTTGTTTCTTGTTGTTGGTCCGTGTTGCTAATGATCACAAAGGCTTTTATTTAAAAATAGTTTGAAGAGGCTTGGTGATTCAAATGATTTGATTTACAGGGGTGCCGGCAGGATTTTTTTGGGAAGGTACGCACAGCCAAGTGGGTCTGATGCGCGGGTCAGCTTTTCTGACTCGACCCGAAAAAATTGGTTAAAATATTGGGACCCGACCTGACCGGAACCCGCGCACATTAAAACTAATGTGTTGCGCACAACTGCAGCTGGCCGTCGTATCTGCCGGGGTGCACCTTGCGAACACGCGTTTTTGTTTGCGTTGTGTGTTAAAATCGCGCTTTTACTACTTACACTCAAGTGCACTGTTTAGAATCTATCTGAAATGGGGTACATACTCACAGGATATAGTGCACATAGATGCTTTAGGAGAGATTGGGACTTAAATCACCTGGATCATGGCGTGAGGAGCACCTGACGCAGCGTGTACGTGCTTTCCAGAACGCACAGATTGCCAGTCTGCCCCTGGTCAGAAAGAACAGGTTTGGTGAACAGTTTGGTCTCTAATCTCTGTCGAACTACTCCATGCCTAACTTGGGACACCATTTAGATTCAATAGGGACATTCAAGGTACGCATAGTACGTGCAGCCGTACCACTGCAGGCGCCACTGATACCATACAATTTATTTAAATTTAAGGTGATATTGTTTAGCCTGAACATAATAAAATAAGTACTAACTACAAACAGCAAAAGGGGCCCTGGACCATAGTTTGCAAGGACTATACACGGACCCTCATCTGATCTCTAAAGTCCAACCTACCACCCCACCCACAGCAGGCCTGAATCTGATACATCATTCCACATATTCTGAATCAATTAATTCCTTATCAACCAGAAGTTTATCAGTAGTTGGTTATATTTTTTCTCGCCTTCTTACATTTTTAGACAGAGCACCGAAGCCAAACCTGATGGTGACCGGGGACATGAAGGTGGGCCAGTACGTGACGGTGCAGTGTATCGCCAACCACACGTGCAGCTCCTATCCTCCCTCTCTGAGCCTCAATATCCCACTGAAGGACCACTCTCTGCGCCAAATCGGGCTGAACGACGGCACGTCCAAAACCATCCTCAGCACCGTCATGTTTGTGGAGAGAGACCAACAGATTGTGGAGTGTGTGGTTAAATATACAGGGGGCGCTACAGAAAAGACAACTCAGACGCTCAATGCCAAATGTAGGTGTTAATGCATGTAGGCCATAAACTGTATGATGTAGACCTATAAACTAATAGCCAACCAGGAATTAATCAGTAACGTGATAAAGTCATTGTAATTCAATATTTACACAATAATTATTATTTGTGATGATGTGAAAACCTTGCCACTGCATAGACCTGCCATCTGTTACATCCCATGGATATGAATTAGCGATTAGCCATGGGATGTGAAGTGTTTGGTGAAGGTTGGCGAGGCCAGTGACAATCTCAGAACTAACTGACAGTGTTTGTGCCTAATATTTTCAATACACTTCTTGAATCGACATCACTTTTTGGAGACATATAGTAAAAACTAGATTTTCTCTTTTGTTTTTCTGTTTTTTCTATATTTTACTTATCTTTCACTGTACTTTCTTGACTTTGTTGTATTCCAGGCTCTTTCTCACCTCTGTCTATCACATCCACGACTGAAGAATTCCTGGAGGGAGTTCCCTCTAAAGTGACATGCACAGCCTCATATACCTGTGCACAGAACAACCCGACCCTGACCTGGAACTATGGCGACATGGAGGCCTCCACCAACACGATTAGCAGTGGGAAGGCTCAGTGGAAAACCATATCCACGTTGAATTTCAAATCTGCTGCCAAGGATCATGGGAATGATCTCACATGTTATGCAGACTTTAGAGGGGGCCAAAGGCAGGAAGCAAGTATCTCACTGCGTGTTAAAAGTAAGTTAACTTGCTACGTCAGCATCATAAGAAATAAGACATGAGTCTCATTTACTTTTCTGATCAGGATGCCAAAACTGAATTTTGTACAAAGTTTCATATACTACATATATTCATTGTTCCTCAGATAAAAGTTTGTTTCAATCTGTAGGGGGCGCAAATGCAATAAAACCCATACTTTCAACATTGAGTATGTTGAGGGCAGGGAGATTAACAACAGATTCTTGCCTAATATTGCCACTGGTTTCAGAATACATAAAATAAATTTATCTCTGTCTTGCATTGATTCTTACAGGAAACATGATGTCCCTTGGATGGTCCTTCAGCACTCCCAGCAGTGTCTCGGGGATGGCAGGCTCTTGTGTTGTTGTCCCCTGCACTTTCACTTACAGTCACTCCCGACCCGCTGACCCAAAGGTCATATGGTACTTGTATGACAGCAAAGGATACTCCCCTGTTTATAGCCCCAACCAAAGGATGATCAGTAAATACAGCAGCAGAACAAGTTTAATTGGGTCGGTGAAAGATGGAAACTGCACCCTGAAAATTGAGAGACTACAGATGTCCCACGGCCAGGACAGAGTGTACCCATGGGTGGACAAGAACCCCATAACCTCCTACCACACCATGGGGCATTCGTTTTACGACCAAACTACACAGATCATTGTTTCAGGTTAGAAATACTTATTTATTTAAATGTTAAATTAGGAGTGGGTGGCATAGAATTAAAATATATTACATTATTCTCACATTATTCTGCTGCTTCTGAAATTTCACATGGCATGAGATTGATGCCATGACATGACATGGTACGTGTTCAGAGCACTGAATTACAATTACCATATTTTCCGGACTATTGAGCGCACCTGAATATAAGCCGCATCAACTAAATTTTCAAAGAATTTTATTTTTGTACATATATAGGCCGCACCTGTCTATAAGCCGCAGGTGTCCACGTCTTCAAGAAGTTTTCCAGTTCCGAGCATCTGCTTGTATTGCCTCTAAAGCTTTTGTCGTCTTTTTGTATTGAGTCAGTTCGTCACGCGCGAGAGTCGCTCTGGCGCTCTACTGCGCATGTCTCGAGCAGAAAGAGCCGCTGTCCTGTCTGGGATCATGTCAGTGTCTTGTATCATGTCAGTGTCTTGTAGGATTTCAACAGGATTTCAGGCTCTCCCGGGGGTCGGGGTTAGTTGTATCGATCATGTATGAGTGGATGTCCAGCTACTGAAGTTTGAGACGTTTCGTCTCGTCATTTACGCCTCACCTGCATTTAACACATACGGGTCATTAAGACGTATCCCACTCACTAATGTTCATTTAGCAGCAGAACTTATTTTATCACGCAGCGATAAACTGTTTTAGTGCTGACAACAGCGCTAGCGAGTGTTCTAACTAACCCTAACCCATGTTCACCGCACAGACAGCGGCGCTTTCTGCACTCAAGCTGCGCGCGCATCCGCTGTGTTCATAGACGAATAATCCGTCCATATATTAGCCGCATCGTTGTATAAGCCGCAGGGCTCAAAGTGTGAGAAAAAAGTAGCGGCTTATAGTCCGGAAAATACGGTATATCACTAAAATTGGATCAGATCACAATTTGATAATTATATTATATTGTCTTAATGTAATTCATAGTAGATCCAATACCAGTTTTACCGATGTGTGTAGAATCCCTCAGTCGTCCAGGTAGAATCCATAGCAAAAGGAGAAATTTAATTTGTCAACTGGACAGAGTTTATTTGGTCGAATACGTTTCGCAGCTCATCCAAGCTGCTTCTTCAGTTCTGGTCAGATGCTGGTGGACACAATGGGACTAGCCAGGACATGTCCAGAGGTGTGAAAAACCCATCATGGCCCTGAATGGATATGCTAACTACTCCCCCACTCCCACTCCATATTGAATAGACACACCTAACTAACAGAAACTGTAAACAACTCCATATTGAATAGACTCACCTGACTAACAGAAACTGTAAATAAATATGTGTTGTCTCAGAGTAATTTTCATTGTAATTAAGCTCCTCCCTTCAGGCAGATATAAAGCAGTGTCCACCAGCATCTGACCAGAACTGAAGAAGCAGCTTGGATGAGCTGCGAAACGTATTCAACCAAATAAACTATGTCCAGTTGACAAATTAAATTTCTCCTTTTGCTATAGTTTTACCGATATATGTTTAAATTTTTGCAGACCATGCCAAAGAACCTGAGCTGAGTCTCATTGGCATCCTGAGGGTCGGGGAGCAGAGCCGAGTGTCCTGCAGTGTACAGCACTCCTGTATCTCTGCCCCTCCCAGCCTGGCTGTGTCTGGGGTCAGTGGAGAGGATAACACTCGGCACACCATGTTGTCTAATGGGGTTTGGGAGCAAAGAATCGAAAGAGTCTGGACTGTTTCAGAGGACAATCAGAGAGTGAGGTGCACAGTTTCATATCCCGGGGGTCAGAGAGCCACCAGTGAGACAGAATTAAATGTTGAATGTAAGAATATTTTCAAATCCTATCCTTAACTTTCAAATTATTCTTTTTTTATAAATGCATTTTATTTCTGTTTATTGTTTTACTTGGTAATGTTTTACATTCTATTTTACTGGATATCATATTGTTACTGGTTATGCTTATGATTGATTGATTGATTGATTGATTAGGTGCTGTGTTAATAGTACCAGCAGAGCGCAATAGGCCCATTATTACACCGAACCCTCAATGCAGAAAACAATTTGACAGGACAGTTTCAATTATAAATTCCCCCCATCCTCACTGTATAAGCCTAGTATCTGTCACAACACAGTGTAAAGACATTTAGCCTATCTTTCTAGTGTATCACTGTAAATTGTTGTATTCCAGGCCCTCTCTCACCTCTGTCCATCACATCCACGACTGAAGAGTTCCTGGAGGGAGTTCCCTCTAAAGTGACATGCATAGCCTCATATACCTGTGCACGGAACAAACCGACCCTGACCTGGAACTATGGCAACATGGAGGCCTCCACCAACACGAACATCAGTGGGAAGGCTCAGTGGAAAACCATATCCACGTTGAATTTCATATCTGCTGCCAAGGATCATGGGAAATCTCTCACATGCTATGCAGGCTTTATGGGGGGTCAAAGGCAGGAAGCAAGTATCTCACTGCGTGTTAAAAGTAAGTTGTAAAACCTTTGCCTACTATTATAATACTAATATGCTATGATGCTATTGGTTGAGATTTTGAGAATACATTAAATATGTTTTAGCATAATTACATGACTATCTCTGTCTTGCATTGATTCTTGCAGGAAACATAATGTCCCTTGGATGGTCCTTCAGCGCTCCCAGCAGTGTCTCGGGGATGGCAGGCTCTTGTGTTGTTGTCCCCTGCACTTTCACTTACAGTCACTCCCGACCCGCTGACCCAAAGGTCATATGGTACTTGTATGACAGCAAAGGATACTCCCCTGTTTATAGCCCCAACCAAGGGGTGATCAGTAAATACAGCAGCAAAACAAGTTTAATTGGGTCGGTGAAAGATGGAAACTGCACCCTGAAAATTGAGAGACTACAGATGTCCCACGGCCAGGACAGAGTGTACCCATGGGTGGACAAGAACCCCATAACCTTCTACCACACCATGGGGCACTCGTTTTATGACCAAACCACTCAGATTATTGTTTCAGGTTAGAATTATTCACTTTACTTTTATTCTTCTAAATGTTGTATTTTAATTAGGGGTGGGTGATTCATATGGCAAGTTTCTTGGATGTGTTATTATGCAGAAGTTCATTTACCATTAGTACAGGACCCAGCACCCAACATTGTGATAGTATTGGCCATTCCAGTCTAGTTTAGTTCAGTCTAGCTATGCTTCCATTGTTCTGAAAACATAGGCCAAAATAATAAAGCCTGGGCTGGCAGTGAGTGGCCTTGGTACAGCACCAGTGCAATTTCTCAATCAGATTTAAAGTTAAAGTTTAAGGGCTAAATCTATGGTAAGATACTTTTAATCACAATATGATACCACCAATATCGCATATTGTCATAGGGATGAGAGCACAGTTCAATTGTTATGGTTATATTGCCCAGCCCTAATGTAATTTACAGTCTTTATTTATGTTAAAGATCATGCCAAAGAACCCAAGCTGAGTCTCATTGGCATCCTGAGGGTCGGGGAGCAGAGCCGAGTGTCCTGCAGTGTACAGCACTCCTGTATCTCTGCCCCTCCCAGCCTGGCTGTGTCTGGGGTCAGTGGAAAGGATAACAGTCGGCACACCATGTTGTCTGATGGGGTTTGGGAGCAAAGAATCGAAAGAGTCTGGACTGTTTCAGAGGACGATCAGAGAGTGAGGTGCACAGTTTCATATCCCGGGGGTCAGAAAGCCACCAGTGAGACAGAATTAAATGCTGAATGTAAGAATATCTTAAAATCTTATCATTTAATTAATTATTTTTATAAATGCATTGATTTGTATGATTGCTTTTACATTTTATTGGGTATTGTATTATTACGGGTTATGCTGAGGTACTGTGCTACTTGAACCAGCAGGGGGTAATAGGCACCAAATTTAAAAATGTGCTGTGAAATTAACATGGATTGAATAATAACACTGATATCTGTGCAGGCCCATATGAAGAGATTACAATGATTGAGAAACCAGAGAATCTCACAGAAGGAATGGCCCAGTATGTCGTGTGTTCAGTTGACTACAAGTGCAAGAAAAATACTCCAGATATTGTGTGGAACTTTGGAAATATGCAGAATAAAACAAACACCAAACAAATCTCTAAAAATACTTACCGCACAGTTTCAAACATCACCTTCATTGGCTCTATGAAAGATGACCGTAAAGCTTTGACATGCACTGCTCACTTCCGAGGTGGTGAGACGTCAGACACAGAAGCCCTTCATATTACAAGTAAGCTATGCTTTAAAAAAAACTAAAAGTTGTAAATTGCATTTACTTGTAAATAATTTGATTTTTGATTAATTTCTTTTGGCATTTTAAAGGATATGAGAAACCCGAGTACTCATTTGAAGATGGCAGTAAGTTTTAAGAAATTAAACTTCAGTCAGTAAAATATAAACAAATATTTAATTACTTTATTCATCCATCAGAAACTTCAAATGATTCATACCAAAAATATACAATTTGTTCCTAAAAATGCACTATATGTAACTTTTCTGGTGGAGGGTCTACCATCTGCTAGTCTGCATGGAGATATTATTACTTTACCTTGAATCAGAATTAAACTCATCTATTTAGCATTTCTTTAATTACATGTGTTTTATTGCTCAAAAATAGCTAGAAAAAACATCCCAGCCCTGTAAGTTGGCCTGGAGGTGCTATCTACATGTCTACATTCTAGGCAAAGCAATAACCTCTCAGTGGAGACAAACAGGTGACATACCCTTTACCAGAAAAACTGCACAGTGCACATGTAATAAAGAAACTATTTTTAGACAATACTCTTATAGTTCCAAGTCAATGTGACAGAATCTCCTCTATTGGATTTGTCTTTCTTCTTATTGTTATTGTCTGAGGAGTATGATGCTAAGTTTTCAGAATTGCAAACATGAAATACCTGCATTGTATGTTTGCAGCTCTTCCAGCCAGTGTTCCATTCAGAGTGCAAGCCCTGTCCCGATCTTGTGTGGTCATCCCCTGCAGCTACGAACAGCCCCACGAATTACTTCTCTCACGAGGGATCTGGGTTAAACAATCTGGTGGTGTGGTTTATCATAACGGACGCAGCCAAATCACCGATCACTTCAAGGACCGCACTCGGATGGTGGGCGACCTGCACCACGGCGACTGCTCCCTGGAGATCGATGATATCAAGCCCTTTGACAATGGGCCGTTTTGCTTCATGGCTGAAAAAGGAACCACAAAATACCGATTCAACAACAGCTGTGTATTTGTGCTCATGAATGGTAAGAACGGATTTCACAGTTCCTCACATTAATTTTTTCTTTTTAATAACTGACTTCTGAAGTTTGTTCATAATTTTTCATGCATTTATTGTCTTTGATTAGCCTTCATTTTGCTTGTTTTTATTTGTTCAAGAGTGCAATTTTAAACATGGACATAGGCC
Source organism: Taenioides sp. WSHXM2023 (assembly GCA_029959045.1). Lineage (NCBI taxonomy): Eukaryota > Metazoa > Chordata > Actinopteri > Gobiiformes > Gobiidae > Taenioides > Taenioides sp. WSHXM2023. The sequence continues at coordinate 23,573,674 of CM057088.1, read as the reverse complement.
CTACGTGTAGGCCACTAGCATACAGTATAATCATAATAATAACATTTGATTTTTTTTATAGCAAGGCTGCCAGTCTGCGCCATGGGCTGACTAGGCAGTGCTGAGGGTTATATGGCTGGTCCAAGCTAGGATGTTAATGAACATTTAAACAACACATTGCCAGATTATGGGTGCAAGACATGTTAGGGTGCAAGTTTAATATTAATAATAGAGATTTTACAGACAGTTATTCTGTGCAAGGCTGAATATTGATCATTGTCTATGTCTTGTACTGCCTGCTTTATCCTTTATGGAAAAGTTTACATTTAGGACCATAAAATGTAAAACAAACATTTCATTATATGCCAATATTTCATTCTTTCTTTTCACTTTTCACAGCATCCCCAGAAAAACCTGTGATGACAAAAATTTTACCAGAAGCTACAGCTGGATCTATTATGATGGTTTCCTGCTCAGTGACTCACACATGTCCAACACGCCCCCCGGAGTTTGTGTGGAGCATTGCACCTCTGACCAATGACGTTACACACACGGCTATGAAAACTGGAGTTTGGGAAACCACCTCCAACATCTCCTTTATTGTACCTAATGGAGACGGGCAAAAAAGTGTGACATGCACAGCTAACTTCTGGCGCAACAAACAGGAATCCAACACAAGGCACTTCATTGTTAAAGGTTATGTAGCAATTTAGCAAGGTTAATTAAAAATACTCAGACATAACCTACAATATTTTACATTATTACCAGTGGCGGAAGAAGTTCTCGATTCTATTCTGTTAAGGTAGAGATACAAGAGCCATAATCTTTAAGTAAAAGCACTGAGGTAATCATGTATTAATGTTCTTTCAAGTAAAAAAGTGAAAAGGTATAAATACCTGCTCTCAAATGCAGTGAAGTAAAGGTAAACAGTGTAAAATACAAATACCTAAAACTGTACTTATGTAGAGTTCTTTTGTTCTTCATTACCTTATACCACTGATCCTTACTCTTAAATGTTTTGTCTCCAGGTTCTCTGATTCACCAGATGAGAATGTCCATTCCTATAATTGCTCCAGTGTCATCTCTTGTCCTTATAGCCATAATATTAGCTGTGGTGTTTGGCGTGATCATGTGCAAAAAGAGGTAAAGAAGTGTCTGGTTTCTGGGTTTCAAACAATATGTTAAACAGCTTCTCTAAATAAAAATATTGATTCATTTACAGGAAAAAATTGGATGACTCACTCAGACCTCCACCTCGCCCAGAAAAAAGGCATGTTTTGTATAATGATTAAATAAATGCATCTGTTTTTTGCTAATTGTTTAAACATTTGCAATACACAGGAGGTCGCTGTTTGAAAGACTGAACAGGTACAGTGTAATTTCCCAAAACATCAGTTCCATTATATAAAAAACAATTGTGATTTTGTTAATTGTGATTTTAGGACTAAAGAAGCAAGTACAAGACCTCCAAGGCCTGAAAAACGGTATGACCACAAATTTTACTTTCTCCAGTTGTTGAGATTTATAATTTTTGCATTATTTTTGTTTTGTTTTTCACATAGGAGGTCATTTTGGCAAAGATTCTCCAGGTACCGACCTTAAATCATCTCATAGAATTAATTACCAAGGTGTATAGTAAAAATCTTGTTTTATTGCAGAAGAGATAGTGGTCGTGTTGTATGGCAAAAGAAGAACTCAAATGTGTAAGGGAAATACAAATGTTAAACACGTACACGGTCATAATTCTGTGAGCTGTGATTTTCTTTAGAGTAACACTGCTGGTGTATTTAAGTGTGCATTGACTTTACTTTTTATGGTACGAGAATCTCTCTTTTTATACTAATAAAAAATATTTTGAAGCTGGTCATCTGGTTTTCAGATGAATATGATGAAAAAATACTGCAATAAGATGAGGGGTTTGAAAAGGAAACTAATCCTTAGTGTGAAGAGCATTGCATTCACAAAAAATATATGTAGTGATCAAAAAAGCATAAACTGAAACTGCTCAAATTTCCAACAAAACACATTTGACATCTGCCACACTGACAAATAGTGTTTCTGGATGATTATGCTAATGAAAGCTTTAGACTGTAAATCCAAAGGCATGATATCCATTTTGTTTCACCAACATAAGTAGAAAATATGATCTATAAATAAGGAGTTGCTATCCTTTTTGTTGTAATGTCTTCCAGAAGGAGTGCTGCTCCAGACCCAGCTATACCTAAACCACGGTGCCCTTCTCCTCAGACATGAGTGTCCACTGTCCTTCTTGTGTTAAACTGTCTCTTTTTGTGAATTGAAATGGCTTTGTTTGAACCAGTGTCTGCAGAGGCGCCCATACCCTGAACGAGATCAGCTGAGGGACTTCCTACTCTGTACGTCCTCCTTATGTCATATGTGTTGTGACTAGGAATGCACCGAAACAATACTGATATCATGCCGATACTGAACATTTTGATATTGGTTCAGCTGATATCCCATTTTGGTCTATAAATTGGTGTAATAAGATGATTTACTGGCCAATGTTGGTCCAGAATGTCTCATAATTTTAAACTTGTATTTTTACAAAGCAGTTCTGTAGTTATAGTTTTTTAGTTGTAGTAATAGTTTTTTGTTTTTTGTTTTTTTTTTATCTTATGCTGTTTGTGTTTAACAGTCTTGTACAAGAACCTTCAAAAAGTGCTTTTTCAAGTAAAAACAGTCTATATTCAGCCTAATTGTTTCTGCAAATCACCAAATGCACCAAGCCATCATGACAAACTGTCCCCCTTTATGTAGCAGACTGTGTCCAAACAGCATTTAGGCTATGAAACAGCAGAGTTACCAAACAGCATTTACCAAACCCATGGATATCAGAGAAAATAACAAACATGTGCACCCACCCCCTGGTTTCGGAATTAAATTTCTCATTTTTCTCTGAATAAATTTGTATTAAAAGTTCGAAAGCTTGCTCAGGGCTAATCAGCTATGTGGTAAGACCTACAGTTTTATTTAAAATGCTTAATTGAGGTGTTTAAAGGAAATAAATTATATTTTCAGTATCTGCCCTCTGTTAATGTTGGGTATTGGTAGCCAAAGTATCAACATCACTATCATTGCATCCCTAGAATACAGTATAATATGTTAAGTAATATTAGGCTATATTATGTTTTCAGCATTCCTGTGGTACACATCTCTGAAAAGGCAGCATTGCACTTGTTGTTATGTACAGCTATTGATTTGCATTATATATTACTGCAAACATTGATAAAAAAAAATTTAAACAAGCACATTATCTCAGCATACTTCTCAAGACAAACACATACATGAGAAACATGCTAACTGACCACAAAACTGGATTTGCAACTTTATTCAGCTCTTGTGAAATAGCTTACATTATAAGGGTTATGAGTAGATAACAGTATCACATATTTACTACAAAGACAAGACAAAACATAAAGGGTATTTAACAACACAATTAGATCACTGCCTGTTTAAACATGCAGCTGCTATTTTTGCAGTGAACAAACACTCCAGAAGACAAAACATATTACATCACAGCAACTTGCAATTGGCTTCATTAATTAGAAAGAAAATAGACTGACATTAGCATTGTGGCTAGCACCAGCTTCAGCACCGTTACTGTAGTTTCCCTCACTGCGGCTGACTGTGCCGCTGAAGCTTGGGATGTGCACGTTACTGGCCACACACGCTCTTAAATATAACTGAACAACACATTGTTTACTCACTTTATTTCCAAATTATTCATTTCTTAAATACATTGTAACTTGGAGTTTGTATTCCTGTTAGACTAGATAAAATCTATTGGCTCTATGTGTGGGAATAAAGTAGATGGTGTGGGAGTAAAGTAGATTGAATCATAGATTAATCAATACAAATGTAATATTGTGTATGTAAACTATTGGTGGTTTTCACAAAATTCTATAGGCCAATAATATTTAATATAGATGGGGGCTGCTAAATTCAGTGTTGTTAAAATGCAGATTTTTGTTTAATAAAGTGAGTTCTTGGGTCAAGTATTGATGAAAATGATCAGGTTCAATATTTGTGTTTTTATTTTTTTGTCCTGAGTACAGTGTAATCATGTAAAATAGGAAAAACTCTCTCTTGCCCCCCATCTGGGAGTATGACACAACACCAGTGTGTTCACTGTGGAGCCTGTAAGTCCTTTGTAACCAGATAAAGGTTTTCCTGATGTTTTGATGCACTGGCCCTCGTCCCTGTCACAGTTTAGAGTTCTGTAGCAGTTTCCATTTCCATCACAGCGTAGCACTTCTTTCCATTGGGCTTAGTTTTTGGTGGATCTTTAGTTCACAATTAGAATCACATGTTAGTGTACACATTTTTATACTGATCTTTAGATGATAGAATAGCACTGTTCTTTATAGTGTAGCCACAAGATGAGTCCCACTCTTATTTGAGCCAAAGACAATGTAGTATATGTAATACATTGAAACATGTATTTTACATATTTTACATTTACTTTCTGTAATCTGAAAGCAATCAATCAATAATGAAAACATACACAACAAAAATATAACTATACTAATATTATAACATAATACTATATGTATTTTCCAAAAGACAAGACAGTAGTTGTTTTTTTTTTCTTGATGGATGGTTTTTAGTTTTTGGAAATAAAATAGAAAAGACTGCAGCACAAAACTTTTTACAATGTGATCAGGGCTGTTTATACACCAAATTCAGCACTTTTAAACATTACAAGCATGTACCTGGAATCATTTTGTTGTTGCAGAGGTTTGAATTGCAGCAATCACTGGTAACAACAGTTTTGGCTACTCCAAAGTTTATGGAGCCCTAAATACACTCCTGAGTGGTCAAACAGGATTTGTTTGTGCTATCTGCAAGCACTGAACTTCCTGCAAAACACAGATTTAAATTTTTTATGTCCTGCTTTAATAGTTCACTATACTCTCACCGTTATATGTGATCATTTTGATTGCTCCACATTGATTCTTTTCAGCGGGGCATTACAGAGTGTAATGCTGTTGAAAAACAAAAAGAAGAATGGGCGTACAGCACGTTAAACATGATTAAACTAAACTTAAACTGAACCCATAACTAAACCAGGTCTGAACCAGTACTAAACCACGAATAAACCAGAGCTAAACCAGGACTAAACCAGGGTTAAATCTAGACTAAACCAGGACTAGACCAGGACTAAACCAGCACTAAACCGGGGTGATAATAGGACTAAAGCAGGACTAAACTAGGACTACACCAGGCCAGCACATGATATTTTTGCTTCTGAGAATAAATATTAAGTTTTTCTTTTCTTTGTTGTTTCCAATAGTTTGTTCAACCGGCTGTCCAGGCTGTCTCGGAGGTAATAAGTGTAGTTATCAACTGTCACCTTTAACTGTTCAAATAAGTCATTTTTTTCTTTTCCTAGGATCCGAAGTCCAAGAGAAATCCATTCTGGACATAGGCAAGACAATATCAATGTGTATTTTTCAATTTTTTATTTAAATGCCATGTACCGACACACGCCTCACTGAAGTTCCATTTATTTAATTTGCCTCAAGTTTTACTTCTCTTTCTATTTCTGTGAAGTTGGGGGTAGATGGTGGAAATATATAAGTTATTAGTGTTTTTGGAGAAGTTCAGCCAATAAAAACTTTCCATGTGTAACATTTATTTTTATATAAACTAATTTTAAATAACTAGGTAAAATCATATGTAACTTTGGACGTAATACATATGTAACTGTTTCATTAAAATCATATTTAAAGGTCATCTCATACAATTGATCATATTCTCTACAGGCCTCAAAACAACTGTGACACTAAACGTTCAAAGCCTCGTTTTCCATCTCCAAAAAGGTACAACAAACATTTAAACTTGCTATATAAAAAACATCATGTATATTATTTTAACAACTGTCTGTATTTTGCTTATGGCACTGATGGAAATAGTAAGCCAAAAGGATGCTCCTTCAGTGAGGTATTGTAATGAGTATTCATTTCTATGTTTCTCTTGGTTTCTATTCTATAACTATATAGATTTGTTGTGCAGGACGACGGTGACGATTACATGAATACGGCTGATCTGAACGTCTATGGAAACCTCTGAAAAGATTTTGAAGCATGTTTTGTACATTTTGTTGAGAAAGAAAATAGGCAATAGCTTTATGTTGATGTTGAAAATCTGCATCTTTGCAACAGTAACACCATTGGTTTGTCTATTGCTTTGTCCATATCTAATACATCAATATTAAGATAGTAACTCTTCCATAACTCTTCCATAACTCTTCCATTTTTTTCGATCCTGTTAGCTTTGAAATATATTTAGTCAGCTACATTTTAATCAATTGTGACATGTCTTTGAGAATATGCTGATGACATAATTTTTCTAATACTTTTGAATATATAGTATTATTATAGTTGTTGTTTTGATTGTATGATTAGTGAAATGAAATGTATATTTGAAAATCTGATACATTAATAAATGTTGTGTAAACTAATAAACTAAAACTGACTAAAAGTAAAACATGTAAATGTTTAGTGGTTTGACTAAGTGCGTTAACTAGTGGGTAAACTAGTGTGAAGGGAGTGTCCTAATAGAAATAAATAGAAAGCAGGAATCATGCTTTGCGAACACATCTGTGTAAAACCTCGACTGACTGACTTACAGGAGTTCGGTGAGTTTTATTAGATTAATTCATTTGGCTTTTTAATTTCTTATTTTATTTATTTAATCTCTGTGGATGTTTTAGTGAACATGTTTCTAATCGATTATGCTCTGTCTTTGAGAATATGCTGACATGATTTTATTGATCGAGTAAGAATTTTGTTCTTTGATTATGGGTTTTTTGATTACACAGTCATCACAATTATTTATACCATGAAAGAAAACTCATTTTCTTTCACACATTTCTATTTTTCTGTGTATACCAGTGCCTGAACAGTTTTTTACATGACCTATTCCTATGCCATTTTAGACTGACAAAACTACAGAGAACTACAGAGCTACAGAGCTACAATGTTCAGAAATTCCATTAACTGCTACTGATATTGTTTTTATGGTTCATTTACAGTGAGTGACACTGCTTAATTTTAGTACTCTCCAAAGGTCCATCAGGCATCAAAACATATTACTAAAAGAAAAATATACTTTTGGTAACAGTTTTTGCTAGTACCAGTAGTAGAGGAGCAGATTTCATATAAATGACACATTATCCCCTCATTCGCATTTTGTGCCATAAGGATATAGATAATTGTCACATATTATTACTTTTATTTCATAAGTTGTCTCTTTGGGGTCATTTTAGTTATAGGTCTATCACACCAGTTATGCTTGGACTCCACTTCCTCCTGAAGCTTTGCATTACCGGTAGGCCTCTCCTAACACTTTGACCTTAGACTCAGCTGTCTGTTCACATGATCCATCTTAACCATCTTGTTCTAGGATGTTTCTGTGTCTGTTGTTTGGCTTGGCGTGTGCAAATGCCTCGTCACATAGTTGCGCTGAAGGGCTCCTGCCTGGTCATCCCCTGCAGCTTTGACTATTACCGGAATCCTCCTGTCAACCCAAACCGTGTGGTGTGGTACCAGTACAAAAGTCGAGGTTATCCTCTGGTCTATGACGACTGGTACCCGTACAGTGTTATAAGTAGCTTTAAAGGAAAGACACACGTCCTCACAGATGGAAGGAGCTGCACCCTGCAGATCAACCCCGTCACCTGGTCCCACCACAGACAAATCCTCTACCCTTGGGTCGACCCTGAGAATGTGGGCAAAGGCACCTATGTCTTTTATGACACAACTGTCACTATCGAAGTTGTAGGTAAGGTATTTTTAGTTAAGTTGTCATTTAAGAGGCATAGCTTATTTCTTTTGTTTCTTGTTGTTGGTCTGTGTTGCTAATGATCACAAAGGCTTTTATTTAAAAATAGTTTGAAGAGGCTTGGTGATTCAAATGATTTAATTTACAGGGGTGCCGGCAGGATTTTTTTGGGAAGGTACGCACAGCCAAGTGGGTCTGATGCGCGGGTCAGCTTTTCTGACTCGACCCGAAAAAATTGGTTAAAATATTGGGACCCGACCTGACCGGAACCCGCGCACATTAAAACTAATGTGTTGCGCACAACTGCAGCTGGCCGTCGTATCTGCCGGGGTGCACCTTGCGAACACGCGTTTTTGTTTGCGTTGTGTGTTAAAATCGCGCTTTTACTACTTACACTCAAGTGCACTGTTTAGAATCTATCTGAAATGGGGTACATACTCACAGGATATAGTGCACATAGATGCTTTAGGAGAGATTGGGACTTAAATCACCTGGATCATGGCGTGAGGAGCACCTGACGCAGCGTGTACGTGCTTTCCAGAACGCACAGATTGCCAGTCTGCCCCTGGTCAGAAAGAACAGGTTTGGTGAACAGTTTGGTCTCTAATCTCTGTCGAACTACTCCATGCCTAACTTGGGACACCATTTAGATTCAATAGGGACATTCAAGGTACGCATAGTACGTGCAGCCGTACCACTGCAGGCGCCACTGATACCATACAATTTATTTAAATTTAAGGTGATATTGTTTAGCCTGAACATAATAAAATAAGTACTAACTACAAACAGCAAAAGGGGCCCTGGACCATAGTTTGCAAGGACTATACAGCTGACCCTCATCTGATCTCTAAAGTCCAACCTACCACCCCACCCACAGCAGGCCTGAATCTGATACATCATTCCACATATTCTGAATCAATTAATTCCTTATCAACCAGAAGTTTATCAGTAGTTGGTTATATTTTTTCTCGCCTTCTTACATTTTTAGACAGAGCACCGAAGCCAAACCTGATGGTGACCGGGGACATGAAGGTGGGCCAGTCCGTGACGGTGCAGTGTATCGCCAACCACACGTGCAGCTCCTATCCTCCCTCTCTGAGCCTCAACATCCCACTGAAGGACCACTCTCTGCGCCAAATGAGGCTGAACGACGGCACGTCCAAAACCATCCTCAGCACCGTCATGTTTGTGGAGAGAGACCAACAGATTGTGGAGTGTGTGGTTGAATATACAGGGGGCGCTACAGAAAAGACAACTCAGACGCTCAATTCCAAGTGTAGGTGTTAATGCATGTAGGCCATAAACTGTATGATGTAGACCTATAAACTAATAGCCAACCAGGAATTAATCAGTAACGTGATAAAGTCATTGTAATTCAATATTTACACAATAATTATTATTTGTGATGATGTGAAAACCTTGCCACTGCATAGACCTGCCATCTGTTACATCCCATGGATATGAATTAGCGATTAGCCATGGGATGTGAAGTGTTTGGTGAAGGTTGGCGAGGCCAGTGACAATCTCAGAACTAACTGACAGTGTTTGTGCCTAATATTTTCAATACACTTCTTGAACTGACATCACTTTTTGGAGACATATAGTAAAAACTAGATTTTCTCTTTTGTTTTTCTGTTTTTTCTATATTTTACTTATCTTTCACTGTACTTTCTTGACTTTGTTGTATTCCAGGCTCTTTCTCACCTCTGTCTATCACATCCACGACTGAAGAATTCCTGGAGGGAGTTTCCTCTAAAGTGACATGCACAGCCTCATATACCTGTGCACAGAACAACCCGACCCTGACCTGGAACTATGGCGACATGGAGGCCTCCACCAACACGATTAGCAGTGGGAAGGCTCAGTGGAAAACCATATCCACGTTGAATTTCATATCTGCTGCCAAGGATCATGGGAATGATCTCACATGTTATGCAGACTTTAGAGGGGGCCAAAGGCAGGAAGCAAGTATCTCACTGCGTGTTAAAAGTAAGTTAACTTGCTACGTCAACATCATAAGAAATAAAATATTAGTCTCATTTACTTTTCTGATCAGGATGCCAAAACTGAATTTTGTACAAAGTTTCATATACTACATATATTCATTGTTCCTCAGATAAAAGTTTGTTTCAATCTGTAGGGGGCGCAAATGCAATAAAACCCATACTTTCAACATTGAGTATGTTGAGGGCAGGGAGATTAACAACAGATTCTTGCCTAATATTGCCACTGGTTTCAGAATACATAAAATAAATTTATCTCTGTCTTGCATTGATTCTTACAGGAAACATGAAGTCCCTTGAATGGTCCTTCAGCACTCCCAGCAGTGTCTCGGGGATGGCAGGTTCTTGTGTTGTTGTCCCCTGCACTTTCACTTACAGTCACTCCCGGCCCGCTGACCCAAAGGTCATATGGTACTTGTATGACAGCAACGGATACTCCCCTGTTTATAGCCCCAACCAAAGGATGATCAGTAAATACAGCAGCAGAACAAGTTTAATTGGGTCGGTGAAAGATGGAAACTGCACCCTGAAAATTGAGAGACTGCAGATGTCCCACGGCCAGGACAGAGTGTACCCATGGGTGGACAAGAACCCCATAACCTCCTACCACACCATGGGGCATTCGTTTTACGACCAAACTACACAGATCATTGTTTCAGGTTAGAAATACTTATTTATTTAAATGTTAAATTAGGAGTGGGTGGCATAGAATTAAAATATATTACATTATTCTCACATTATTCTGCTGCTTCTGAAATTTCACATGGCATGAGATTGATGCCATGACATGACATGGTACGTGTTCAGAGCACTGAATTACAATTACCGTATTTTCCGGACTATTGAGCGCACCTGAATATAAGCCGCATCAACTAAATTTTCAAAGAATTTTATTTTTGTACATATATAGGCTGCACCTGTCTATAAGCCGCAGGTGTCCACGTCTTCAAGAAGTTTTCCAGTTCCGAGCATCTGCTTGTATTGCCTCTAAAGCTTTTGTCGTCTTTTTGCATTGAGTCAGTTCGTCACGCGCGAGAGTCGCTCTGGCGCTCTACTGCGCATGTCTCGAGCAGAAAGAGCCGCTGTCCTGTCTGGGATCATGTCAGTGTCTTGTATCATGTCAGTGTCTTGTATCATGTCAGTGTCTTGTATCATGTCAGTGTCTTGTAGGATTTCAACAGGATTTCAGGCTCTCCCGGGGGTCGGGGTTAGTTGTATCGATCATGTATGAGTGGATGTCCAGCTACTGAAGTTTGAGACGTTTCGTCTCGTCATTTACGCCTCATCTGCATTTAACACATACGGGTCATTAAGACGTATCCCACTCACTAATGTTCATTTAGCAGCAGAACTTATTTTATCACTCAGCGATAAACTGTTTTAGTGCTGACAACAGCGCTAGCGAGTGTTCTAACTAACCCTAACCCATGTTCACCGCACAGACAGCGGCGCTTTCTGCACTCAAGCTGCGCGCACATCCGCTGTGTTCATAGACGAATAATCCGTCCATATATGAGCCGCATCGGTGTATAAGCCGCAGGGCTCAAAGTGTGAGAAAAAAGTAGCGGCTTATAGTCCGGAAAATACGGTATATCACTAAAATTGGATCAGATCACAATTTGATAATTATATTATATTGTCTTAATGTAATTCATAGTAGATCCAATACCAGTTTTACCGATGTGTGTAGAATCCCTCAGTCGTCCAGGTAGAATCCATAGCAAAAGGAGAAATTTAATTTGTCAACTGGACAGAGTTTATTTGGTCGAATATGTTTCGCAGCTCATCCAAGCTGCTTCTTCAGTTCTGGTCAGATGCTGGTGGACACAATGGGACTAGCCAGGACATGTCCAGAGGTGTGAAAACACCCATCATGGCCCTGAATGGATATGCTAACTACTCCCCCACTCCCACTCCATATTGAATAGACCCACCTAACTAACAGAAACTGTAAACAACTCCATATTGAATAGACTCACCTGACTAACAGAAACTGTAAATAAATGTGTTGTCTCAGAGTAATTTTCATTGTAATTAGCTCCTCCCTTCAGGCAGATATAAAGCAGTGTCCACCAGCATCTGACCAGAACTGAAGAAGCAGCTTGGATGAGCTGCGAAACGTATTCGACCAAATAAACTCTGTCCAGTTGACAAATTAAATTTCTCCTTTTGCTATAGTTTTACCGATATATGTTTAAATTTTTGCAGACCATGCCAAAGAACCTGAGCTGAGTCTCATTGGCATCCTGAGGGTCGGGGAGCAGAGCCGAGTGTCCTGCAGTGTACAGCACTCCTGTATCTCTGCCCCTCCCAGCCTGGCTGTGTCTGGGGTCAGTGGAGAGGATAACACTCGGCACACCATGTTGTCTAATGGGGTTTGGGAGCAAAGAATCGAAAGAGTCTGGACTGTTTCAGAGGACAATCAGAGAGTGAGGTGCACAGTTTCATATCCCGGGGGTCAGAGAGCCACCAGTGAGACAGAATTAAATGTTGAATGTAAGAATATTTTCAAATCCTATCCTTAACTTTCAAATTATTCTTTTTTTATAAATGCATTTTATTTCTGTTTATTGTTTTACTTGGTAATGTTTTACATTCTATTTTACTGGATATCATATTGTTACTGGTTATGCTTATGATTGATTGATTGATTGATTGATTGATTAGGTGCTGTGTTAATAGTACCAGCAGAGCGCAATAGGCCCATTATTACACCGAACCCTCAATGCAGAAAACAATTTGACAGGACAGTTTCAATTATAAATTCCCCCCATCCTCACTGTATAAGCCTAGTATCTGTCACAACACAGTGTAAAGACATTTAGCCTATCTTTCTAGTCTATCACTGTAAATTGTTGTATTCCAGGCCCTCTCTCACCTCTGTCCATCACATCCACGACTGAAGAGTTCCTGGAGGGAGTTCCCTCTAAAGTGACATGCATAGCCTCATATACCTGTGCACGGAACAAACCGACCCTGACCTGGAACTATGGCAACATGGAAGCCTCCACCAACACGAACATCAGTGGGAAGGCTCAGTGGAAAACCATATCCACGTTGAATTTCATATCTGCTGCCAAGGATCATGGGAAATCTCTCACATGCTATGCAGGCTTTATGGGGGGTCAAAGGCAGGAAGCAAGTATCTCACTGCGTGTTAAAAGTAAGTTGTAAAACCCTTGCCTACTATTATAATACTAATATGCTATGATGCTATTGGTTGAGATTTTGAGAATACATTAAATATGTTTTAGCATAATTACATGACTATCTCTGTCTTGCATTGATTCTTACAGGAAACATGATGTCCCTTGGATGGTCCTTCAGCACTCCCAGCAGTGTCTCGGGGATGGCAGGCTCTTGTGTTGTTGTCCCCTGCACTTTCACTTACAGTCACTCCCGACCCGCTGACCCAAAGGTCATATGGTACTTGTATGACAGCAAAGGATACTCCCCTGTTTATAGCCCCAACCAAGGGGTGATCAGTAAATACAGCAGCAAAACAAGTTTAATTGGGTCGGTGAAAGATGGAAACTGCACCCTGAAAATTGAGAGACTACAGATGTCCCACGGCCAGGACAGAGTGTACCCATGGGTGGACAAGAACCCCATAACCTTCTACCACACCATGGGGCACTCGTTTTATGACCAAACCACTCAGATTATTGTTTCAGGTTAGAATTATTCACTTTACTTTTATTCTTCTAAATGTTGTATTTTAATTAGGGGTGGGTGATTCATATGGCAAGTTTCTTGGATGTGTTATTATGCAGAAGTTCATTTACCATTAGTACAGGACCCAGCACCCAACATTGTGATAGTATTGGCCATTCCAGTCTAGTTTAGTTCAGTCTAGCTATGCTTCCATTGTTCTGAAAACATAGGCCAAAATAATAAAGCCTGGGCTGGCAGTGAGTGGCCTTGGTACAGCACCAGTGCAATTTCTCAATCAGATTTAAAGTTAAAGTTTAAGGGCTAAATCTATGGTAAGATACTTTTAATCACAATATGATACCACCAATATCGCATATTGTCATAGGGATGAGAGCACAGTTCAATTGTTATGGTTATATTGCCCAGCCCTAATGTAATTTACAGTCTTTATTTATGTTAAAGATCATGCCAAAGAACCCAAGCTGAGTCTCATTGGCATCCTGAGGGTCGGGGAGCAGAGCCGAGTGTCCTGCAGTGTACAGCACTCCTGTATCTCTGCCCCTCCCAGCCTGGCTGTGTCTGGGGTCAGTGGAAAGGATAACAGTCGGCACACCATGTTGTCTGATGGGGTTTGGGAGCAAAGAATCGAAAGAGTCTGGACTGTTTCAGAGGACGATCAGAGAGTGAGGTGCACAGTTTCATATCCCGGGGGTCAGAAAGCCACCAGTGAGACAGAATTAAATGCTGAATGTAAGAATATCTTAAAATCTTATCATTTAATTAATTATTTTTATAAATGCATTGATTTGTATGATTGCTTTTACATTTTATTGGGTATTGTATTATTACGGGTTATGCTGAGGTACTGTGCTACTTGAACCAGCAGGGGGTAATAGGCACCAAATTTAAAAATGTGCTGTGAAATTAACATGGATTGAATAATAACACTGATATCTGTGCAGGCCCATATGAAGAGATTACAATGATTGAGAAACCAGAGAATCTCACAGAAGGAATGGCCCAGTATGTCGTGTGTTCAGTTGACTACAAGTGCAAGAAAAATACTCCAGATATTGTGTGGAACTTTGGAAATATGCAGAATAAAACAAACACCAAACAAATCTCTAAAAATACTTACCGCACAGTTTCAAACATCACCTTCATTGGCTCTATGAAAGATGACCGTAAAGCTTTGACATGCACTGCTCACTTCCGAGGTGGTGAGACGTCAGACACAGAAGCCCTTCATATTACAAGTAAGCTATGCTTTAAAAAAAACTAAAAGTTGTAAATTGCATTTACTTGTAAATAATTTGATTTTTGATTAATTTCTTTTGGCATTTTAAAGGATATGAGAAACCCGAGTACTCATTTGAAGATGGCAGTAAGTTTTAAGAAATTAAACTTCAGTCAGTAAAATATAAACAAATATTTAATTACTTTATTCATCCATCAGAAACTTCAAATGATTCATACCAAAAATATACAATTTGTTCCTAAAAATGCACTATATGTAACTTTTCTGGTGGAGGGTCTACCATCTGCTAGTCTGCATGGAGATATTATTACTTTACCTTGAATCAGAATTAAACTCATCTATTTAGCATTTCTTTAATTACATGTGTTTTATTGCTCAAAAATAGCTAGAAAAAACATCCCAGCCCTGTAAGTTGGCCTGGAGGTGCTATCTACATGTCTACATTCTAGGCAAAGCAATAACCTCTCAGTGGAGACAAACAGGTGACATACCCTTTACCAGAAAAACTGCACAGTGCACATGTAATAAAGAAACTATTTTTAGACAATACTCTTATAGTTCCAAGTCAATGTGACAGAATCTCCTCTATTGGATTTGTCTTTCTTCTTATTGTTATTGTCTGAGGAGTATGATGCTAAGTTTTCAGAATTGCAAACATGAAATACCTGCATTGTATGTTTGCAGCTCTTCCAGCCAGTGTTCCATTCAGAGTGCAAGCCCTGTCCCGATCTTGTGTGGTCATCCCCTGCAGCTACGAACAGCCCCACGAATTACTTCTCTCACGAGGGATCTGGGTTAAACAATCTGGTGGTGTGGTTTATCATAACGGACGCAGCCAAATCACCGATCACTTCAAGGACCGCACTCGGATGGTGGGCGACCTGCACCACGGCGACTGCTCCCTGGAGATCGATGATATCAAGCCCTTTGACAATGGGCCGTTTTGCTTCATGGCTGAAAAAGGAACCACAAAATACCGATTCAACAACAGCTGTGTATTTGTGCTCATGAATGGTAAGAACGGATTTCACAGTTCCTCACATTAATTTTTTCTTTTTAATAACTGACTTCTGAAGTTTGTTCATAATTTTTCATGCATTTATTGTCTTTGATTAGCCTTCATTTTGCTTGTTTTTATTTGTTCAAGAGTGCAATTTTAAACATGGACATAGGCCCTACGTGTAGGCCACTAGCATACAGTA
Organism: Taenioides sp. WSHXM2023; assembly: GCA_029959045.1. NCBI lineage: Eukaryota > Metazoa > Chordata > Actinopteri > Gobiiformes > Gobiidae > Taenioides > Taenioides sp. WSHXM2023. The sequence continues at coordinate 23,557,772 of CM057088.1, read as the reverse complement.
TAATCATAATAATAACATTTGATTTTTTTTATAGCAAGGCTGCCAGTCTGCGCCATGGGCTGACTAGGCAGTGCTGAGGGTTATATGGCTGGTCCAAGCTAGGATGTTAATGAACATTTAAACAACACATTGCCAGATTATGGGTGCAAGACATGTTAGGGTGCAAGTTTAATATTAATAATAGAGATTTTACAGACAGTTATTCTGTGCAAGGCTGAATATTGATCATTGTCTATGTCTTGTACTGCCTGCTTTATCCTTTATGGAAAAGTTTACATTTAGGACCATAAAATGTAAAACAAACATTTCATTATATGCCAATATTTCATTCTTTCTTTTCACTTTTCACAGCATCCCCAGAAAAACCTGTGATGACAAAAATTTTACCAGAAGCTACAGCTGGATCTATTATGATGGTTTCCTGCTCAGTGACTCACACATGTCCAACACGCCCCCCGGAGTTTGTGTGGAGCATTGCACCTCTGACCAATGACGTTACACACACGGCTATGAAAACTGGAGTTTGGGAAACCACCTCCAACATCTCCTTTATTGTACCTAATGGAGACGGGCAAAAAAGTGTGACATGCACAGCTAACTTCTGGCGCAACAAACAGGAATCCAACACAAGGCACTTCATTGTTAAAGGTTATGTAGCAATTTAGCAAGGTTAATTAAAAATACTCAGACATAACCTACAATATTTTACATTATTACCAGTGGCGGAAGAAGTTCTCGATTCTATTCTGTTAAGGTAGAGATACAAGAGCCATAATCTTTAAGTAAAAGCACTGAGGTAATCATGTATTAATGTTCTTTCAAGTAAAAAAGTGAAAAGGTATAAATACCTGCTCTCAAATGCAGTGAAGTAAAGGTAAACAGTGTAAAATACAAATACCTAAAACTGTACTTATGTAGAGTTCTTTTGTTCTTCATTACCTTATACCACTGATCCTTACTCTTAAATGTTTTGTCTCCAGGTTCTCTGATTCACCAGATGAGAATGTCCATTCCTATAATTGCTCCAGTGTCATCTCTTGTCCTTATAGCCATAATATTAGCTGTGGTGTTTGGCGTGATCATGTGCAAAAAGAGGTAAAGAAGTGTCTGGTTTCTGGGTTTCAAACAATATGTTAAACAGCTTCTCTAAATAAAAATATTGATTCATTTACAGGAAAAAATTGGATGACTCACTCAGACCTCCACCTCGCCCAGAAAAAAGGCATGTTTTGTATAATGATTAAATAAATGCATCTGTTTTTTGCTAATTGTTTAAACATTTGCAATACACAGGAGGTCGCTGTTTGAAAGACTGAACAGGTACAGTGTAATTTCCCAAAACATCAGTTCCATTATATAAAAAACAATTGTGATTTTGTTAATTGTGATTTTAGGACTAAAGAAGCAAGTACAAGACCTCCAAGGCCTGAAAAACGGTATGACCACAAATTTTACTTTCTCCAGTTGTTGAGATTTATAATTTTTGCATTATTTTTGTTTTGTTTTTCACATAGGAGGTCATTTTGGCAAAGATTCTCCAGGTACCGACCTTAAATCATCTCATAGAATTAATTACCAAGGTGTATAGTAAAAATCTTGTTTTATTGCAGAAGAGATAGTGGTCGTGTTGTATGGCAAAAGAAGAACTCAAATGTGTAAGGGAAATACAAATGTTAAACACGTACACGGTCATAATTCTGTGAGCTGTGATTTTCTTTAGAGTAACACTGCTGGTGTATTTAAGTGTGCATTGACTTTACTTTTTATGGTACGAGAATCTCTCTTTTTATACTAATAAAAAATATTTTGAAGCTGGTCATCTGGTTTTCAGATGAATATGATGAAAAAATACTGCAATAAGATGAGGGGTTTGAAAAGGAAACTAATCCTTAGTGTGAAGAGCATTGCATTCACAAAAAATATATGTAGTGATCAAAAAAGCATAAACTGAAACTGCTCAAATTTCCAACAAAACACATTTGACATCTGCCACACTGACAAATAGTGTTTCTGGATGATTATGCTAATGAAAGCTTTAGACTGTAAATCCAAAGGCATGATATCCATTTTGTTTCACCAACATAAGTAGAAAATATGATCTATAAATAAGGAGTTGCTATCCTTTTTGTTGTAATGTCTTCCAGAAGGAGTGCTGCTCCAGACCCAGCTATACCTAAACCACGGTGCCCTTCTCCTCAGACATGAGTGTCCACTGTCCTTCTTGTGTTAAACTGTCTCTTTTTGTGAATTGAAATGGCTTTGTTTGAACCAGTGTCTGCAGAGGCGCCCGTACCCTGAACGAGATCAGCTGAGGGACTTCCTACTCTGTACGTCCTCCTTATGTCATATGTGTTGTGACTAGGAATGCACCGAAACAATACTGATATCATGCCGATACTGAACATTTTGATATTGGTTCAGCTGATATCCCATTTTGGTCTATAAATTGGTGTAATAAGATGATTTACTGGCCAATGTTGGTCCAGAATGTCTCATAATTTTAAACTTGTATTTTTACAAAGCAGTTCTGTAGTTATAGTTTTTTAGTTGTAGTAATAGTTTTTTGTTTTTTGTTTTTTTTTTATCTTATGCTGTTTGTGTTTAACAGTCTTGTACAAGAACCTTCAAAAAGTGCTTTTTCAAGTAAAAACAGTCTATATTCAGCCTAATTGTTTCTGCAAATCACCAAATGCACCAAGCCATCATGGCAAACTGTCCCCCTTTATGTAGCAGACTGTGTCCAAACAGCATTTAGGCTATCAAACAGCAGAGTTACCAAACAGCATTTACCAAACCCATGGATATCAGAGAAAATAACAAACATGTGCACCCACCCCCTGGTTTCGGAATTAAATTTCTCATTTTTCTCTGAATAAATTTGTATTAAAAGTTCGAAAGCTTGCTCAGGGCTAATCAGCTATGTGGTAAGACCTACAGTTTTATTTAAAATGCTTAATTGAGGTGTTTAAAGGAAATAAATTATATTTTCAGTATCTGCCCTCTGTTAATGTTGGGTATTGGTAGCCAAAGTATCAACATCACTATCATTGCATCCCTAGAATACAGTATAATATGTTAAGTAATATTAGGCTATATTATGTTTTCAGCATTCCTGTGGTACACATCTCTGAAAAGGCAGCATTGCACTTGTTGTTATGTACAGCTATTGATTTGCATTATATATTACTGCAAACATTGATAAAAAAAAATTTAAACAAGCACATTATCTCAGCATACTTCTCAAGACAAACACATACATGAGAAACATGCTAACTGACCACAAAACTGGATTTGCAACTTTATTCAGCTCTTGTGAAATAGCTTACATTATAAGGGTTATGAGTAGATAACAGTATCACATATTTACTACAAAGACAAGACAAAACATAAAGGGTATTTAACAACACAATTAGATCACTGCCTGTTTAAACATGCAGCTGCTATTTTTGCAGTGAACAAACACTCCAGAAGACAAAACATATTACATCACAGCAACTTGCAATTGGCTTCATTAATTAGAAAGAAAATAGACTGACATTAGCATTGTGGCTAGCACCAGCTTCAGCACCGTTACTGTAGTTTCCCTCACTGCGGCTGACTGTGCCGCTGAAGCTTGGGATGTGCACGTTACTGGCCACACACGCTCTTAAATATAACTGAACAACACATTGTTTACTCACTTTATTTCCAAATTATTCATTTCTTAAATACATTGTAACTTGGAGTTTGTATTCCTGTTAGACTAGATAAAATCTATTGGCTCTATGTGTGGGAATAAAGTAGATGGTGTGGGAGTAAAGTAGATTGAATCATAGATTAATCAATACAAATGTAATATTGTGTATGTAAACTATTGGTGGTTTTCACAAAATTCTATAGGCCAATAATATTTAATATAGATGGGGGCTGCTAAATTCAGTGTTGTTAAAATGCAGATTTTTGTTTAATAAAGTGAGTTCTTGGGTCAAGTATTGATGAAAATGATCAGGTTCAATATTTGTGTTTTTATTTTTTTGTCCTGAGTACAGTGTAATCATGTAAAATAGGAAAAACTCTCTCTTGCCCCCCATCTGGGAGTATGACACAACACCAGTGTGTTCACTGTGGAGCCTGTAAGTCCTTTGTAACCAGATAAAGGTTTTCCTGATGTTTTGATGCACTGGCCCTCGTCCCTGTCACAGTTTAGAGTTCTGTAGCAGTTTCCATTTCCATCACAGCGTAGCACTTCTTTCCATTGGGCTTAGTTTTTGGTGGATCTTTAGTTCACAATTAGAATCACATGTTAGTGTACACATTTTTATACTGATCTTTAGATGATAGAATAGCACTGTTCTTTATAGTGTAGCCACAAGATGAGTCCCACTCTTATTTGAGCCAAAGACAATGTAGTATATGTAATACATTGAAACATGTATTTTACATATTTTACATTTACTTTCTGTAATCTGAAAGCAATCAATCAATAATGAAAACATACACAACAAAAATATAACTATACTAATATTATAACATAATACTATATGTATTTTCCAAAAGACAAGACAGTAGTTGTTTTTTTTTTCTTGATGGATGGTTTTTAGTTTTTGGAAATAAAATAGAAAAGACTGCAGCACAAAACTTTTTACAATGTGATCAGGGCTGTTTATACACCAAATTCAGCACTTTTAAACATTACAAGCATGTACCTGGAATCATTTTGTTGTTGCAGAGGTTTGAATTGCAGCAATCACTGGTAACAACAGTTTTGGCTACTCCAAAGTTTATGGAGCCCTAAATACACTCCTGAGTGGTCAAACAGGATTTGTTTGTGCTATCTGCAAGCACTGAACTTCCTGCAAAACACAGATTTAAATTTTTTATGTCCTGCTTTAATAGTTCACTATACTCTCACCGTTATATGTGATCATTTTGATTGCTCCACATTGATTCTTTTCAGCGGGGCATTACAGAGTGTAATGCTGTTGAAAAACAAAAAGAAGAATGGGCGTACAGCACGTTAAACATGATTAAACTAAACTTAAACTGAACCCATAACTAAACCAGGTCTGAACCAGTACTAAACCACGAATAAACCAGAGCTAAACCAGGACTAAACCAGGGTTAAATCTAGACTAAACCAGGACTAGACCAGGACTAAACCAGCACTAAACCGGGGTGATAATAGGACTAAAGCAGGACTAAACTAGGACTACACCAGGCCAGCACATGATATTTTTGCTTCTGAGAATAAATATTAAGTTTTTCTTTTCTTTGTTGTTTCCAATAGTTTGTTCAACCGGCTGTCCAGGCTGTCTCGGAGGTAATAAGTGTAGTTATCAACTGTCACCTTTAACTGTTCAAATAAGTCATTTTTTTCTTTTCCTAGGATCCGAAGTCCAAGAGAAATCCATTCTGGACATAGGCAAGACAATATCAATGTGTATTTTTCAATTTTTTATTTAAATGCCATGTACCGACACACGCCTCACTGAAGTTCCATTTATTTAATTTGCCTCAAGTTTTACTTCTCTTTCTATTTCTGTGAAGTTGGGGGTAGATGGTGGAAATATATAAGTTATTAGTGTTTTTGGAGAAGTTCAGCCAATAAAAACTTTCCATGTGTAACATTTATTTTTATATAAACTAATTTTAAATAACTAGGTAAAATCATATGTAACTTTGGACGTAATACATATGTAACTGTTTCATTAAAATCATATTTAAAGGTCATCTCATACAATTGATCATATTCTCTACAGGCCTCAAAACAACTGTGACACTAAACGTTCAAAGCCTCGTTTTCCATCTCCAAAAAGGTACAACAAACATTTAAACTTGCTATATAAAAAACATCATGTATATTATTTTAACAACTGTCTGTATTTTGCTTATGGCACTGATGGAAATAGTAAGCCAAAAGGATGCTCCTTCAGTGAGGTATTGTAATGAGTATTCATTTCTATGTTTCTCTTGGTTTCTATTCTATAACTATATAGATTTGTTGTGCAGGACGACGGTGACGATTACATGAATACGGCTGATCTGAACGTCTATGGAAACCTCTGAAAAGATTTTGAAGCATGTTTTGTACATTTTGTTGAGAAAGAAAATAGGCAATAGCTTTATGTTGATGTTGAAAATCTGCATCTTTGCAACAGTAACACCATTGGTTTGTCTATTGCTTTGTCCATATCTAATACATCAATATTAAGATAGTAACTCTTCCATAACTCTTCCATAACTCTTCCATTTTTTTCGATCCTGTTAGCTTTGAAATATATTTAGTCAGCTACATTTTAATCAATTGTGACATGTCTTTGAGAATATGCTGATGACATAATTTTTCTAATACTTTTGAATATATAGTATTATTATAGTTGTTGTTTTGATTGTATGATTAGTGAAATGAAATGTATATTTGAAAATCTGATACATTAATAAATGTTGTGTAAACTAATAAACTAAAACTGACTAAAAGTAAAACATGTAAATGTTTAGTGGTTTGACTAAGTGCGTTAACTAGTGGGTAAACTAGTGTGAAGGGAGTGTCCTAATAGAAATAAATAGAAAGCAGGAATCATGCTTTGCGAACACATCTGTGTAAAACCTCGACTGACTGACTTACAGGAGTTCGGTGAGTTTTATTAGATTAATTCATTTGGCTTTTTAATTTCTTATTTTATTTATTTAATCTCTGTGGATGTTTTAGTGAACATGTTTCTAATCGATTATGCTCTGTCTTTGAGAATATGCTGACATGATTTTATTGATCGAGTAAGAATTTTGTTCTTTGATTATGGGTTTTTTGATTACACAGTCATCACAATTATTTATACCATGAAAGAAAACTCATTTTCTTTCACACATTTCTATTTTTCTGTGTATACCAGTGCCTGAACAGTTTTTTACATGACCTATTCCTATGCCATTTTAGACTGACAAAACTACAGAGAACTACAGAGCTACAGAGCTACAATGTTCAGAAATTCCATTAACTGCTACTGATATTGTTTTTATGGTTCATTTACAGTGAGTGACACTGCTTAATTTTAGTACTCTCCAAAGGTCCATCAGGCATCAAAACATATTACTAAAAGAAAAATATACTTTTGGTAACAGTTTTTGCTAGTACCAGTAGTAGAGGAGCAGATTTCATATAAATGACACATTATCCCCTCATTCGCATTTTGTGCCATAAGGATATAGATAATTGTCACATATTATTACTTTTATTTCATAAGTTGTCTCTTTGGGGTCATTTTAGTTATAGGTCTATCACACCAGTTATGCTTGGACTCCACTTCCTCCTGAAGCTTTGCATTACCGGTAGGCCTCTCCTAACACTTTGACCTTAGACTCAGCTGTCTGTTCACATGATCCATCTTAACCATCTTGTTCTAGGATGTTTCTGTGTCTGTTGTTTGGCTTGGCGTGTGCAAATGCCTCGTCACATAGTTGCGCTGAAGGGCTCCTGCCTGGTCATCCCCTGCAGCTTTGACTATTACCGGAATCCTCCTGTCAACCCAAACCGTGTGGTGTGGTACCAGTACAAAAGTCGAGGTTATCCTCTGGTCTATGACGACTGGTACCCGTACAGTGTTATAAGTAGCTTTAAAGGAAAGACACACGTCCTCACAGATGGAAGGAACTGCACCCTGCAGATCAACCCTGTCACCTGGTCCCACCACAGACAAATCCTCTACCCTTGGGTCGACCCTGAGAATGTGGGCAAAGGCACCTATGTCTTTTATGACACAACTGTCACTATCGAAGTTGTAGGTAAGGTATTTTTAGTTAAGTTGTCATTTAAGAGGCATAGCTTATTTCTTTTGTTTCTTGTTGTTGGTCCGTGTTGCTAATGATCACAAAGGCTTTTATTTAAAAATAGTTTGAAGAGGCTTGGTGATTCAAATGATTTAATTTACAGGGGTGCCGGCAGGATTTTTTTGGGAAGGTACGCACAGCCAAGTGGGTCTGATGCGCGGGTCAGCTTTTCTGACTCGACCCGAAAAAATTGGTTAAAATATTGGGACCCGACCTGACCGGAACCCGCGCACATTAAAACTAATGTGTTGCGCACAACTGCAGCTGGCCGTCGTATCTGCCGGGGTGCACCTTGCGAACACGCGTTTTTGTTTGCGTTGTGTGTTAAAATCGCGCTTTTACTACTTACACTCAAGTGCACTGTTTAGAATCTATCTGAAATGGGGTACATACTCACAGGATATAGTGCACATAGATGCTTTAGGAGAGATTGGGACTTAAATCACCTGGATCATGGCGTGAGGAGCACCTGACGCAGCGTGTACGTGCTTTCCAGAACGCACAGATTGCCAGTCTGCCCCTGGTCAGAAAGAACAGGTTTGGTGAACAGTTTGGTCTCTAATCTCTGTCGAACTACTCCATGCCTAACTTGGGACACCATTTAGATTCAATAGGGACATTCAAGGTACGCATAGTACGTGCAGCCGTACCACTGCAGGCGCCACTGATACCATACAATTTATTTAAATTTAAGGTGATATTGTTTAGCCTGAACATAATAAAATAAGTACTAACTACAAACAGCAAAAGGGGCCCTGGACCATAGTTTGCAAGGACTATACAGCTGACCCTCATCTGATCTCTAAAGTCCAACCTACCACCCCACCCACAGCAGGCCTGAATCTGATACATCATTCCACATATTCTGAATCAATTAATTCCTTATCAACCAGAAGTTTATCAGTAGTTGGTTATATTTTTTCTCGCCTTCTTACATTTTTAGACAGAGCACCGAAGCCAAACCTGATGGTGACCGGGGACATGAAGGTGGGCCAGTCCGTGACGGTGCAGTGTATCGCCAACCACACGTGCAGCTCCTATCCTCCCTCTCTGAGCCTCAACATCCCACTGAAAGACCACTCTCTGCGCCAAATGAGGCTGAACGACGGCACGTCCAAAACCATCCTCAGCACCGTCATGTTTGTGGAGAGAGACCAACAGATTGTGGAGTGTGTGGTTGAATATACAGGGGGCGCTACAGAAAAGACAACTCAGACGCTCAATTCCAAGTGTAGGTGTTAATGCATGTAGGCCATAAACTGTATGATGTAGACCTATAAACTAATAGCCAACCAGGAATTAATCAGTAACGTGATAAAGTCATTGTAATTCAATATTTACACAATAATTATTATTTGTGATGATGTGAAAACCTTGCCACTGCATAGACCTGCCATCTGTTACATCCCATGGATATGAATTAGCGATTAGCCATGGGATGTGAAGTGTTTGGTGAAGGTTGGCGAGGCCAGTGACAATCTCAGAACTAACTGACAGTGTTTGTGCCTAATATTTTCAATACACTTCTTGAACTGACATCACTTTTTGGAGACATATAGTAAAAACTAGATTTTCTCTTTTGTTTTTCTGTTTTTTCTATATTTTACTTATCTTTCACTGTACTTTCTTGACTTTGTTGTATTCCAGGCTCTTTCTCACCTCTGTCTATCACATCCACGACTGAAGAATTCCTGGAGGGAGTTTCCTCTAAAGTGACATGCACAGCCTCATATACCTGTGCACAGAACAACCCGACCCTGACCTGGAACTATGGCGACATGGAGGCCTCCACCAACACGATTAGCAGTGGGAAGGCTCAGTGGAAAACCATATCCACGTTGAATTTCATATCTGCTGCCAAGGATCATGGGAATGATCTCACATGTTATGCAGACTTTAGAGGGGGCCAAAGGCAGGAAGCAAGTATCTCACTGCGTGTTAAAAGTAAGTTAACTTGCTACGTCAACATCATAAGAAATAAAATATTAGTCTCATTTACTTTTCTGATCAGGATGCCAAAACTGAATTTTGTACAAAGTTTCATATACTACATATATTCATTGTTCCTCAGATAAAAGTTTGTTTCAATCTGTAGGGGGCGCAAATGCAATAAAACCCATACTTTCAACATTGAGTATGTTGAGGGCAGGGAGATTAACAACAGATTCTTGCCTAATATTGCCACTGGTTTCAGAATACATAAAATAAATTTATCTCTGTCTTGCATTGATTCTTACAGGAAACATGAAGTCCCTTGAATGGTCCTTCAGCACTCCCAGCAGTGTCTCGGGGATGGCAGGTTCTTGTGTTGTTGTCCCCTGCACTTTCACTTACAGTCACTCCCGGCCCGCTGACCCAAAGGTCATATGGTACTTGTATGACAGCAACGGATACTCCCCTGTTTATAGCCCCAACCAAAGGATGATCAGTAAATACAGCAGCAGAACAAGTTTAATTGGGTCGGTGAAAGATGGAAACTGCACCCTGAAAATTGAGAGACTGCAGATGTCCCACGGCCAGGACAGAGTGTACCCATGGGTGGACAAGAACCCCATAACCTCCTACCACACCATGGGGCATTCGTTTTACGACCAAACTACACAGATCATTGTTTCAGGTTAGAAATACTTATTTATTTAAATGTTAAATTAGGAGTGGGTGGCATAGAATTAAAATATATTACATTATTCTCACATTATTCTGCTGCTTCTGAAATTTCACATGGCATGAGATTGATGCCATGACATGACATGGTACGTGTTCAGAGCACTGAATTACAATTACCGTATTTTCCGGACTATTGAGCGCACCTGAATATAAGCCGCATCAACTAAATTTTCAAAGAATTTTATTTTTGTACATATATAGGCTGCACCTGTCTATAAGCCGCAGGTGTCCACGTCTTCAAGAAGTTTTCCAGTTCCGAGCATCTGCTTGTATTGCCTCTAAAGCTTTTGTCGTCTTTTTGCATTGAGTCAGTTCGTCACGCGCGAGAGTCGCTCTGGCGCTCTACTGCGCATGTCTCGAGCAGAAAGAGCCGCTGTCCTGTCTGGGATCATGTCAGTGTCTTGTATCATGTCAGTGTCTTGTATCATGTCAGTGTCTTGTATCATGTCAGTGTCTTGTAGGATTTCAACAGGATTTCAGGCTCTCCCGGGGGTCGGGGTTAGTTGTATCGATCATGTATGAGTGGATGTCCAGCTACTGAAGTTTGAGACGTTTCGTCTCGTCATTTACGCCTCATCTGCATTTAACACATACGGGTCATTAAGACGTATCCCACTCACTAATGTTCATTTAGCAGCAGAACTTATTTTATCACTCAGCGATAAACTGTTTTAGTGCTGACAACAGCGCTAGCGAGTGTTCTAACTAACCCTAACCCATGTTCACCGCACAGACAGCGGCGCTTTCTGCACTCAAGCTGCGCGCACATCCGCTGTGTTCATAGACGAATAATCCGTCCATATATGAGCCGCATCGGTGTATAAGCCGCAGGGCTCAAAGTGTGAGAAAAAAGTAGCGGCTTATAGTCCGGAAAATACGGTATATCACTAAAATTGGATCAGATCACAATTTGATAATTATATTATATTGTCTTAATGTAATTCATAGTAGATCCAATACCAGTTTTACCGATGTGTGTAGAATCCCTCAGTCGTCCAGGTAGAATCCATAGCAAAAGGAGAAATTTAATTTGTCAACTGGACAGAGTTTATTTGGTCGAATATGTTTCGCAGCTCATCCAAGCTGCTTCTTCAGTTCTGGTCAGATGCTGGTGGACACAATGGGACTAGCCAGGACATGTCCAGAGGTGTGAAAACACCCATCATGGCCCTGAATGGATATGCTAACTACTCCCCCACTCCCACTCCATATTGAATAGACCCACCTAACTAACAGAAACTGTAAACAACTCCATATTGAATAGACTCACCTGACTAACAGAAACTGTAAATAAATGTGTTGTCTCAGAGTAATTTTCATTGTAATTAGCTCCTCCCTTCAGGCAGATATAAAGCAGTGTCCACCAGCATCTGACCAGAACTGAAGAAGCAGCTTGGATGAGCTGCGAAACGTATTCGACCAAATAAACTCTGTCCAGTTGACAAATTAAATTTCTCCTTTTGCTATAGTTTTACCGATATATGTTTAAATTTTTGCAGACCATGCCAAAGAACCTGAGCTGAGTCTCATTGGCATCCTGAGGGTCGGGGAGCAGAGCCGAGTGTCCTGCAGTGTACAGCACTCCTGTATCTCTGCCCCTCCCAGCCTGGCTGTGTCTGGGGTCAGTGGAGAGGATAACACTCGGCACACCATGTTGTCTAATGGGGTTTGGGAGCAAAGAATCGAAAGAGTCTGGACTGTTTCAGAGGACAATCAGAGAGTGAGGTGCACAGTTTCATATCCCGGGGGTCAGAGAGCCACCAGTGAGACAGAATTAAATGTTGAATGTAAGAATATTTTCAAATCCTATCCTTAACTTTCAAATTATTCTTTTTTTATAAATGCATTTTATTTCTGTTTATTGTTTTACTTGGTAATGTTTTACATTCTATTTTACTGGATATCATATTGTTACTGGTTATGCTTATGATTGATTGATTGATTGATTGATTGATTAGGTGCTGTGTTAATAGTACCAGCAGAGCGCAATAGGCCCATTATTACACCGAACCCTCAATGCAGAAAACAATTTGACAGGACAGTTTCAATTATAAATTCCCCCCATCCTCACTGTATAAGCCTAGTATCTGTCACAACACAGTGTAAAGACATTTAGCCTATCTTTCTAGTGTATCACTGTAAATTGTTGTATTCCAGGCCCTCTCTCACCTCTGTCCATCACATCCACGACTGAAGAGTTCCTGGAGGGAGTTCCCTCTAAAGTGACATGCATAGCCTCATATACCTGTGCACGGAACAAACCGACCCTGACCTGGAACTATGGCAACATGGAGGCCTCCACCAACACGAACATCAGTGGGAAGGCTCAGTGGAAAACCATATCCACGTTGAATTTCATATCTGCTGCCAAGGATCATGGGAAATCTCTCACATGCTATGCAGGCTTTATGGGGGGTCAAAGGCAGGAAGCAAGTATCTCACTGCGTGTTAAAAGTAAGTTGTAAAACCCTTGCCTACTATTATAATACTAATATGCTATGATGCTATTGGTTGAGATTTTGAGAATACATTAAATATGTTTTAGCATAATTACATGACTATCTCTGTCTTGCATTGATTCTTACAGGAAACATGATGTCCCTTGGATGGTCCTTCAGCACTCCCAGCAGTGTCTCGGGGATGGCAGGCTCTTGTGTTGTTGTCCCCTGCACTTTCACTTACAGTCACTCCCGACCCGCTGACCCAAAGGTCATATGGTACTTGTATGACAGCAAAGGATACTCCCCTGTTTATAGCCCCAACCAAGGGGTGATCAGTAAATACAGCAGCAAAACAAGTTTAATTGGGTCGGTGAAAGATGGAAACTGCACCCTGAAAATTGAGAGACTACAGATGTCCCACGGCCAGGACAGAGTGTACCCATGGGTGGACAAGAACCCCATAACCTTCTACCACACCATGGGGCACTCGTTTTATGACCAAACCACTCAGATTATTGTTTCAGGTTAGAATTATTCACTTTACTTTTATTCTTCTAAATGTTGTATTTTAATTAGGGGTGGGTGATTCATATGGCAAGTTTCTTGGATGTGTTATTATGCAGAAGTTCATTTACCATTAGTACAGGACCCAGCACCCAACATTGTGATAGTATTGGCCATTCCAGTCTAGTTTAGTTCAGTCTAGCTATGCTTCCATTGTTCTGAAAACATAGGCCAAAATAATAAAGCCTGGGCTGGCAGTGAGTGGCCTTGGTACAGCACCAGTGCAATTTCTCAATCAGATTTAAAGTTAAAGTTTAAGGGCTAAATCTATGGTAAGATACTTTTAATCACAATATGATACCACCAATATCGCATATTGTCATAGGGATGAGAGCACAGTTCAATTGTTATGGTTATATTGCCCAGCCCTAATGTAATTTACAGTCTTTATTTATGTTAAAGATCATGCCAAAGAACCCAAGCTGAGTCTCATTGGCATCCTGAGGGTCGGGGAGCAGAGCCGAGTGTCCTGCAGTGTACAGCACTCCTGTATCTCTGCCCCTCCCAGCCTGGCTGTGTCTGGGGTCAGTGGAAAGGATAACAGTCGGCACACCATGTTGTCTGATGGGGTTTGGGAGCAAAGAATCGAAAGAGTCTGGACTGTTTCAGAGGACGATCAGAGAGTGAGGTGCACAGTTTCATATCCCGGGGGTCAGAAAGCCACCAGTGAGACAGAATTAAATGCTGAATGTAAGAATATCTTAAAATCTTATCATTTAATTAATTATTTTTATAAATGCATTGATTTGTATGATTGCTTTTACATTTTATTGGGTATTGTATTATTACGGGTTATGCTGAGGTACTGTGCTACTTGAACCAGCAGGGGGTAATAGGCACCAAATTTAAAAATGTGCTGTGAAATTAACATGGATTGAATAATAACACTGATATCTGTGCAGGCCCATATGAAGAGATTACAATGATTGAGAAACCAGAGAATCTCACAGAAGGAATGGCCCAGTATGTCGTGTGTTCAGTTGACTACAAGTGCAAGAAAAATACTCCAGATATTGTGTGGAACTTTGGAAATATGCAGAATAAAACAAACACCAAACAAATCTCTAAAAATACTTACCGCACAGTTTCAAACATCACCTTCATTGGCTCTATGAAAGATGACCGTAAAGCTTTGACATGCACTGCTCACTTCCGAGGTGGTGAGACGTCAGACACAGAAGCCCTTCATATTACAAGTAAGCTATGGTTTAAAAAAAACTAAAAGTTGTAAATTGCATTTACTTGTAAATAATTTGATTTTTGATTAATTTCTTTTGGCATTTTAAAGGATATGAGAAACCCGAGTACTCATTTGAAGATGGCAGTAAGTTTTAAGAAATTAAACTTCAGTCAGTAAAATATAAACAAATATTTAATTAACTTTATTCATCCATCAGAAACTTCAAATGATTCATACCAAAAATATACAATTTGTTCCTAAAAATGCACTATATGTAACTTTTCTGGTGGAGGGTCTACCATCTGCTAGTCTGCATGGAGATATTATTACTTTACCTTGAATCAGAATTAAACTCATCTATTTAGCATTTCTTTAATTACATGTGTTTTATTGCTCAAAAATAGCTAGAAAAAACATCCCAGCCCTGTAAGTTGGCCTGGAGGTGCTATCTACATGTCTACATTCTAGGCAAAGCAATAACCTCTCAGTGGAGACAAACAGGTGACATACCCTTTACCAGAAAAACTGCACAGTGCACATGTAATAAAGAAACTATTTTTAGACAATACTCTTATAGTTCCAAGTCAATGTGACAGAATCTCCTCTATTGGATTTGTCTTTCTTCTTATTGTTATTGTCTGAGGAGTATGATGCTAAGTTTTCAGAATTGCAAACATGAAATACCTGCATTGTATGTTTGCAGCTCTTCCAGCCAGTGTTCCATTCAGAGTGCAAGCCCTGTCCCGATCTTGTGTGGTCATCCCCTGCAGCTACGAACAGCCCCACGAATTACTTCTCTCACGAGGGATCTGGGTTAAACAATCTGGTGGTGTGGTTTATCATAACGGACGCAGCCAAATCACCGATCACTTCAAGGACCGCACTCGGATGGTGGGCGACCTGCACCACGGCGACTGCTCCCTGGAGATCGATGATATCAAGCCCTTTGACAATGGGCCGTTTTGCTTCATGGCTGAAAAAGGAACCACAAAATACCGATTCAACAACAGCTGTGTATTTGTGCTCATGAATGGTAAGAACGGATTTCACAGTTCCTCACATTAATTTTTTCTTTTTAATAACTGACTTCTGAAGTTTGTTCATAATTTTTCATGCATTTATTGTCTTTGATTAGCCTTCATTTTGCTTGTTTTTATTTGTTCAAGAGTGCAATTTTAAACATGGACATAGGCCCTACGTGTAGGCCACTAGCATACAGTATAATCATAATAATAACATTTGATTTTTTTTATAGCAAGGCTGCCAGTCTGCGCCATGGGCTGACTAGGCAGTGCTGAGGGTTATATGGCTGGTCCAAGCTAGGATGTTAATGAACATTTAAACAACACATTGCCAGATTATGGGTGCAAGACATGTTAGGGTGCAAGTTTAATATTAATAATAGAGATTTTACAGACAGTTATTCTGTGCAAGGCTGAATATTGATCATTGTCTATGTCTTGTACTGCCTGCTTTATCCTTTATGGAAAAGTTTACATTTAGGACCATAAAATGTAAAACAAACATTTCATTATATGCCAATATTTCATTCTTTCTTTTCACTTTTCACAGCATCCCCAGAAAAACCTGTGATGACAAAAATTTTACCAGAAGCTACAGCTGGATCTATTATGATGGTTTCCTGCTCAGTGACTCACACATGTCCAACACGCCCCCCGGAGTTTGTGTGGAGCATTGCACCTCTGACCAATGACGTTACACACACGGCTATGAAAACTGGAGTTTGGGAAACCACCTCCAACATCTCCTTTATTGTACCTAATGGAGACGGGCAAAAAAGTGTGACATGCACAGCTAACTTCTGGCGCAACAAACAGGAATCCAACACAAGGCACTTCATTGTTAAAGGTTATGTAGCAATTTAGCAAGGTTAATTAAAAATACTCAGACATAACCTACAATATTTTACATTATTACCAGTGGCGGAAGAAGTTCTCGATTCTATTCTGTTAAGGTAGAGATACAAGAGCCATAATCTTTAAGTAAAAGCACTGAGGTAATCATGTATTAATGTTCTTTCAAGTAAAAAAGTGAAAAGGTATAAATACCTGCTCTCAAATGCAGTGAAGTAAAGGTAAACAGTGTAAAATACAAATACCTAAAACTGTACTTATGTAGAGTTCTTTTGTTCTTCATTACCTTATACCACTGATCCTTACTCTTAAATGTTTTGTCTCCAGGTTCTCTGATTCACCAGATGAGAATGTCCATTCCTATAATTGCTCCAGTGTCATCTCTTGTCCTTATAGCCATAATATTAGCTGTGGTGTTTGGCGTGATCATGTGCAAAAAGAGGTAAAGAAGTGTCTGGTTTCTGGGTTTCAAACAATATGTTAAACAGCTTCTCTAAATAAAAATATTGATTCATTTACAGGAAAAAATTGGATGACTCACTCAGACCTCCACCTCGCCCAGAAAAAAGGCATGTTTTGTATAATGATTAAATAAATGCATCTGTTTTTTGCTAATTGTTTAAACATTTGCAATACACAGGAGGTCGCTGTTTGAAAGACTGAACAGGTACAGTGTAATTTCCCAAAACATCAGTTCCATTATATAAAAAACAATTGTGATTTTGTTAATTGTGATTTTAGGACTAAAGAAGCAAGTACAAGACCTCCAAGGCCTGAAAAACGGTATGACCACAAATTTTACTTTCTCCAGTTGTTGAGATTTATAATTTTTGCATTATTTTTGTTTTGTTTTTCACATAGGAGGTCATTTTGGCAAAGATTCTCCAGGTACCGACCTTAAATCATCTCATAGAATTAATTACCAAGGTGTATAGTAAAAATCTTGTTTTATTGCAGAAGAGATAGTGGTCGTGTTGTATGGCAAAAGAAGAACTCAAATGTGTAAGGGAAATACAAATGTTAAACACGTACACGGTCATAATTCTGTGAGCTGTGATTTTCTTTAGAGTAACACTGCTGGTGTATTTAAGTGTGCATTGACTTTACTTTTTATGGTACGAGAATCTCTCTTTTTATACTAATAAAAAATATTTTGAAGCTGGTCATCTGGTTTTCAGATGAATATGATGAAAAAATACTGCAATAAGATGAGGGGTTTGAAAAGGAAACTAATCCTTAGTGTGAAGAGCATTGCATTCACAAAAAATATATGTAGTGATCAAAAAAGCATAAACTGAAACTGCTCAAATTTCCAACAAAACACATTTGACATCTGCCACACTGACAAATAGTGTTTCTGGATGATTATGCTAATGAAAGCTTTAGACTGTAAATCCAAAGGCATGATATCCATTTTGTTTCACCAACATAAGTAGAAAATATGATCTATAAATAAGGAGTTGCTATCCTTTTTGTTGTAATGTCTTCCAGAAGGAGTGCTGCTCCAGACCCAGCTATACCTAAACCACGGTGCCCTTCTCCTCAGACATGAGTGTCCACTGTCCTTCTTGTGTTAAACTGTCTCTTTTTGTGAATTGAAATGGCTTTGTTTGAACCAGTGTCTGCAGAGGCGCCCATACCCTGAACGAGATCAGCTGAGGGACTTCCTACTCTGTACGTCCTCCTTATGTCATATGTGTTGTGACTAGGAATGCACCGAAACAATACTGATATCATGCCGATACTGAACATTTTGATATTGGTTCAGCTGATATCCCATTTTGGTCTATAAATTGGTGTAATAAGATGATTTACTGGCCAATGTTGGTCCAGAATGTCTCATAATTTTAAACTTGTATTTTTACAAAGCAGTTCTGTAGTTATAGTTTTTTAGTTGTAGTAATAGTTTTTTGTTTTTTGTTTTTTTTTTATCTTATGCTGTTTGTGTTTAACAGTCTTGTACAAGAACCTTCAAAAAGTGCTTTTTCAAGTAAAAACAGTCTATATTCAGCCTAATTGTTTCTGCAAATCACCAAATGCACCAAGCCATCATGACAAACTGTCCCCCTTTATGTAGCAGACTGTGTCCAAACAGCATTTAGGCTATGAAACAGCAGAGTTACCAAACAGCATTTACCAAACCCATGGATATCAGAGAAAATAACAAACATGTGCACCCACCCCCTGGTTTCGGAATTAAATTTCTCATTTTTCTCTGAATAAATTTGTATTAAAAGTTCGAAAGCTTGCTCAGGGCTAATCAGCTATGTGGTAAGACCTACAGTTTTATTTAAAATGCTTAATTGAGGTGTTTAAAGGAAATAAATTATATTTTCAGTATCTGCCCTCTGTTAATGTTGGGTATTGGTAGCCAAAGTATCAACATCACTATCATTGCATCCCTAGAATACAGTATAATATGTTAAGTAATATTAGGCTATATTATGTTTTCAGCATTCCTGTGGTACACATCTCTGAAAAGGCAGCATTGCACTTGTTGTTATGTACAGCTATTGATTTGCATTATATATTACTGCAAACATTGATAAAAAAAAATTTAAACAAGCACATTATCTCAGCATACTTCTCAAGACAAACACATACATGAGAAACATGCTAACTGACCACAAAACTGGATTTGCAACTTTATTCAGCTCTTGTGAAATAGCTTACATTATAAGGGTTATGAGTAGATAACAGTATCACATATTTACTACAAAGACAAGACAAAACATAAAGGGTATTTAACAACACAATTAGATCACTGCCTGTTTAAACATGCAGCTGCTATTTTTGCAGTGAACAAACACTCCAGAAGACAAAACATATTACATCACAGCAACTTGCAATTGGCTTCATTAATTAGAAAGAAAATAGACTGACATTAGCATTGTGGCTAGCACCAGCTTCAGCACCGTTACTGTAGTTTCCCTCACTGCGGCTGACTGTGCCGCTGAAGCTTGGGATGTGCACGTTACTGGCCACACACGCTCTTAAATATAACTGAACAACACATTGTTTACTCACTTTATTTCCAAATTATTCATTTCTTAAATACATTGTAACTTGGAGTTTGTATTCCTGTTAGACTAGATAAAATCTATTGGCTCTATGTGTGGGAATAAAGTAGATGGTGTGGGAGTAAAGTAGATTGAATCATAGATTAATCAATACAAATGTAATATTGTGTATGTAAACTATTGGTGGTTTTCACAAAATTCTATAGGCCAATAATATTTAATATAGATGGGGGCTGCTAAATTCAGTGTTGTTAAAATGCAGATTTTTGTTTAATAAAGTGAGTTCTTGGGTCAAGTATTGATGAAAATGATCAGGTTCAATATTTGTGTTTTTATTTTTTTGTCCTGAGTACAGTGTAATCATGTAAAATAGGAAAAACTCTCTCTTGCCCCCCATCTGGGAGTATGACACAACACCAGTGTGTTCACTGTGGAGCCTGTAAGTCCTTTGTAACCAGATAAAGGTTTTCCTGATGTTTTGATGCACTGGCCCTCGTCCCTGTCACAGTTTAGAGTTCTGTAGCAGTTTCCATTTCCATCACAGCGTAGCACTTCTTTCCATTGGGCTTAGTTTTTGGTGGATCTTTAGTTCACAATTAGAATCACATGTTAGTGTACACATTTTTATACTGATCTTTAGATGATAGAATAGCACTGTTCTTTATAGTGTAGCCACAAGATGAGTCCCACTCTTATTTGAGCCAAAGACAATGTAGTATATGTAATACACTGAAACATGTATTTTACACATTTTACATTTACTTTCTGTAATCTGAAAGCAATCAATCAATAATGAAAACATACACAACAAAAATATAACTATACTAATATTATAACATAATACTATATGTATTTTCCAAAAGACAAGACAGTAGTTGTTTTTTTTTTCTTGATGGATGGTTTTTAGTTTTTGGAAATAAAATAGAAAAGACTGCAGCACAAAACTTTTTACAATGTGATCAGGGCTGTTTATACACCAAATTCAGCACTTTTAAACATTACAAGCATGTACCTGGAATCATTTTGTTGTTGCAGAGGTTTGAATTGCAGCAATCACTGGTAACAACAGTTTTGGCTACTCCAAAGTTTATGGAGCCCTAAATACACTCCTGAGTGGTCAAACAGGATTTGCTTGTGCTATCTGCAAGCACTGAACTTCCTGCAAAACACAGATTTAAATTTTTTATGTCCTGCTTTAATAGTTCACTATACTCTCACCGTTATATGTGATCATTTTGATTGCTCCACATTGATTCTTTTCAGCGGGGCATTACAGAGTGTAATGCTGTTGAAAAACAAAAAGAAGAATGGGCGTACAGCACGTTAAACATGATTAAACTAAACTTAAACTGAACCCATAACTAAACCAGGTCTGAACCAGGACTAAACCACGAATAAACCAGAGCTAAACCAGGACTAAACCAGGGTTAAATCTAGACTAAACCAGGACTAGACCAGGACTAAACCAGCACTAAACCGGGGTGATAATAGGACTAAAGCAGGACTAAACTAGGACTACACCAGGCCAGCACATGATATTTTTGCTTCTGAGAATAAATATTAAGTTTTTCTTTTCTTTGTTGTTTCCAATAGTTTGTTCAACCGGCTGTCCAGGCTGTCTCGGAGGTAATAAGTGTAGTTATCAACTGTCACCTTTAACTGTTCAAATAAGTCATTTTTTTCTTTTCCTAGGAGCCGAAGTCCAAGAGAAATCCATTCTGGACATAGGCAAGACAATATCAATGTGTATTTTTCAATTTTTTATTTAAATGCCATGTACCGACACACGCCTCACTGAAGTTCCATTTATTTAATTTGCCTCAAGTTTTACTTCTCTTTCTATTTCTGTGAAGTTGGGGGTAGATGGTGGAAATATATAAGTTATTAGTGTTTTTGGAGAAGTTCAGCCAATAAAAACTTTCCATGTGTAACATTTATTTTTATATAAACTAATTTTAAATAACTAGGTAAAATCATATGTAACTTTGGACGTAATACATATGTAACTGTTTCATTAAAATCATATTTAAAGGGCATCTCATACAATTGATCATATTCTCTACAGGCCTCAAAACAACTGTGAAACTGAACATTCAAAGCCTCGTTTTCCATCTCCAAAAAGGTACAACAAACATTTAAACTTTCTATATAAAAAACATCATGTATATTATTTTAACAACTGTCTGTATTTTGCTTATGGCACTGATGGAAATAGTAAGCCAAAAGGATGCTCCTTCAGTGAGGTATTGTAATGAGTATTCATTTCTATGTTTCTCTTGGTTTCTATTCTATAACTATATAGATTTGTTGTGCAGGACAACGGTGACGATTACATTAATACGGCTGATCTGAACGTCTATGGAAACCTCTGAAAAGATTTTGAAGCATGTTTTGTACATTTTGTTGAGAAAGAAAATAGGCAATAGCTTTATGTTGATGCTGAAAATCTGCATCTTTGCAACAGTAACACCATTGGTTTGTCTATTGCTTTGTCCATATCTAATACATCAATATTAAGATAGTAACTCTTCCATAACTCTTCCATTTTTTTTTATCCTGTTAGCTTTGAAATATATTTAGTCAGCTACATTTTAATCAATTGTGACATGTCTTTGAGAATATGCTGATGACTTAATTTTTCTAATACTTTTGAATATATAGTATTGTTATAGTTGTTGTTTTGATTGTATGATTAGTGAAATGAAATGTATATTTGAAAATCTGATACATTAATAAATGTTGTGTAAACTAATAAACTAAAACTGACTAAAAGTAAAACATGTAAATGTTTAGTGGTTTGACTAAGTGCGTTAACTATTGGGTAAACTAGTGTGAAGGGAGTGTCCTAATAGAAATAAATAGAAAGCAGGAATCATGCTTTGTGAGAGAGAAGATAATAGCCCCCTTTCGTCAAAATTTTGACAGGTCTGACGTCACATCCGTGTCCCGCCTCCGTCCACGCCCCCTCCAGCCCCTCCACACACACATTCCTCTCCTTTTGAAGTCAATGATGTTGTGATAGCGGACCAGACTATCAAAACATAAGGTCATTGATGTATGATATTTGTGCCTGCAGGGGGTGAGATGCTGGATTAGCAACTGATTAGAAGCAGGGTGAGAGACTGGTCGATCTTCAGTTACCTAATGACATAAACAGGGACTATGCCAGTCTGCTTAATTTGACATTTTCTTTTAATTCACAGTTTTTAAGGGTAATTTGTTTTTGAAGAATCACAATTAAATGCAAAAACATAAATTATGTCAAGCTCTAAATGCGCAACATAGCTGGATTTCTCAAGCATGCATAATTCACTAAATTACAACTTCAAAAAAGTTTAACAATAAAGGAATATAACATGATTAAAAGTTCATAAAAGTAATTTTGCAGATGTCTCTTTACGCTCTTGTTGAGTAAAGGATTTCTCGAACATGTGAATGAAACAAAACACAACTCCCGGTAAGTTTTTGATGAGGTAACAATATGACTTGAAGCTCAAAACTGTCAGTTTAGTGTAATATAGGAACCAAACACAAAAGTTGAAGTAGTGAAGTGAATTTTGAGGAGAACATTTTAAAACTTTGTTTCCTAACTTTCCAATACCCACTGTATTTAAGTTCACTCACACATGGTTCATTTGGGTCTGAGCTCTGGCTGTGAGGGTGGCATTTCCTCTTCTCACTCATTTTGTAAATTATATGGACATTGATGAAGGCCATTGCACAAGTTCTTCCCAGTCAACTGGAAGCAGTGTGGTAATGTTTTTTTTAAAGTTACATTAAGTATTTAGTATATGTTGTCTCTTTTCATGTTGTATATTGGCACTACACTAACTTCTAATATTTTGTTACAATCCAGACATGGAGTCCATCCTCAATCCAGACATGGAGTCCATCCTCTTATCTTGTTATTGTCAGTGTTATAATATCTCCACCAAGAAAAAAATTTGATGCTGGACAGTCTGAAAACACATCATCCTACAGCTCTCTCAAAGCTCACGGTACATCTGAATCCGTAAAATGCACCCTAGTTAGGAAATTTCCTAACTGGTGACCCAGACGTGCGTCATCGTCAGCCATGACAAGGAGCCCGAATTGGACTGAGAAGTTAGGAAGGAGTAAAGAAAGGAGGCATTATGCTTCTTTTCATAGCTTCTTTAGCATAGGAAGCTCAGGAGGTCCCTAACTAGCAGCAAGGAGCTATGAGGCATCCCACATTCCACTGCACAGATCACGGGAACATTTATGACAGGTCTAAAAAATAAACTCTAAAATGACAGAGCTCTGTTGTAAATGATACACCCTCTACTTAAATAAACTCACTTTATAAACCAGTCTCTGTGTTAGACTCACACCAGCCGATGTCATGTTAATGTGAGGTTTTAGCGCAGCTTTGCGCATGTTTACATTTAGACAAACTCAAAAAGCACATGGCTCATTTGCATAGATTTCGCATTGATAGAACAGCTCTGGTGTGACGGACTAAAGGACAGGATCTGGTGGAATATCATTTGCTTTATTATGACAGAGAGATGTGCGGCTTTGTTCTGCGTTTATTTCCTTTCGGACCCGGTTTATTCACTTTTCGCAAATGACTTAAGATTGAAATGTTCAAAATTCTGGTCCGGTAGTGGAAGATGGTGCTTGTTGTAGTTCGTTTGTGGGAGTTGTAGTTTTACTGCTCAGCTCTTGTTCCCACTGTTGGTGAGGAAGATCCGGATCGACCTAAAGCAGAGACATCTCCACCTCCTCACTGCTCCTCATTGCTCCTTACTGTTGACCTCTCTCAAAGGTCAAGTAAGGAAATAAGGAAGTGTAAGGAAGGAGCTATTTTTGCACTATTTCGGATGTACCCTAAATCTTGTGCCCTTACAAATTATGCTACTGTTCATGGTTTAGAAATTCTCACTCTCTGACATGAACTACAGTAATGAAGAAAGGGTTACAACAGTGAACCCAACACTACTGAATATCCAGTCTGATATTGTAATGACAGGAACCTCTTTTCTTTTTTCCCTTTAGAGCATCCAGTCACAAGAGAAAGTGAGACAGGGACAGTACACACTACACCACAGGAGGACGACACTGTGACAACGACGCAGGCCATACATCCACACAAACGACAAACACTGCCGAAAGGGTCAAAAGGTAAATCTGGTTAATTTTCCAGGTTAGTTGTCCAAAACAATGTAAATGTAAAATATAATGAAAACTACTTTGCTGTGTTGATCTGTAGGGCAACCACCTGGAAAAAGAAAGAAGTGGGACAAGGAGGAGGTAGCTGCGGTGGAAAGGCACATGATGTCCTTCATTACAACTTATCAGGTTCCACGGAAAAGCGATTGTGATAAGTGCATAAGCATGGAAAACAACACTCTTAAAAACAGAGATTGGCTAGCTATAAAATTTTATGTGAAGAACCGCATTACAGCCCTAAAGAGGAAAGTTTAAAGTTTAAAAGTTTGTTTTTGTTTGTATTCTTTGCAAACAGTAAGTGCTGCTACTCAGTAGTAGGGCAGTTTTAGTTTTACTAAAATTTAATGTTTAATGTTATCATCTCAGTGCATGTCCAGCTATTCTGTCATTACCTGTTTTTCAGGACCCCCCTTAGTATTAGCAATAGTATTTCAAAAGAGAGCAAAACAAGCATGTTCTTGTTCTTTCTATTTTGGAATGGACAAGTTTCAAAATTGTAACAAACTTTTAAAGTCTATTTCCTATTTACCTGCAGTGTCTCACCTTAGCTGTTTTCATGAGCATTTATTCGTGTTGAGTTCTTTAAATAATGTTCTAAGTTATTAAAAATAATTAACTTTGTTTAAAAATGTTTTATTGCCCATTATTGAAGAAAAATGCGATTTACTTTTTACTTTCTGTACTTAAGTAATTATTAACACACAAGAAACACATTTTACAAACATAGCATAGTAGCATTGGCATTAAGTATGAGAGCCATTTGTTGCAGCTTAGTTTACAACATAAGGCATTTCATCTGAAAATGAAATTCTATTATAAATTCAAGTCAAATTAGTCTCAAATATTTGCGGTCATTTGTGAAATTAACTTAACAAATAACAATCCTTATAAATTATCTTTTCTTTCAAATGAATTGGTGTTTGAAATACCTACGGAGTAAGTTATCCTTGAATGTGTGTCAACTGGCCCCAAGGAAGATATAAAAATCAGACAGTGTGTATATGGTGACCCCACAACTGACTAATAACCTGACAAGTCCCCAGGAGACAAGTATATGTGTGTGTGTGTGTGTGGGTGGAGGGGGCGCTACCGGCATTTTTATATAATAGACCATTTCCCAAGAAGTTAGATATGTTTAAGATTAAAATTTTGGCTGCTATCCTTCAACATCTCTCCCTTGCCCTCTCCCCCATCTCCATTTGTCCAGCCTCTGGGACCATAAAACCACCAAGCCTTCTCCAGCGGGGTCAGACCACAGTCTGTAGGTTGGTGACTCATGATGTGGAAAAACACAGATTTCTGTCACAACATCATTGACTTCAAAAGAAGAGGAAATGCCACCCTCACAGCCAGAGCTCAGACCCAAATGAACCATGTGTGAGTGAACTTAAATACAGTGGGTATTGGAAAGTTAGGAAACAAAGTTTTAAAATGTTCTCCTCAAAATTCACTTCACTACTTCAACTTTTGTGTTTGGTTCCTATATTACACTAAACTGACAGTTTTGAGCTTCAAGTCATATTGTTACCTCATCAAAAACTTACCGGGAGTTGTGTTTTGTTTCATTCACATGTTCGAGAAATCCTTTACTCAACAAGAGCGTAAAGAGACATCTGCAAAATTACTTTTATGAACTTTTAATCATGTTATATTCCTTTATTGTTAAACTTTTTTGAAGTTGTAATTTAGTGAATTATGCATGCTTGAGAAATCCAGCTATGTTGCGCATTTAGAGCTTGACATAATTTATGTTTTTGCATTTAATTGTGATTCTTCAAAAACAAATTACCCTTAAAAACTGTGAATTAAAAGAAAATGTCAAATTAAGCAGACTGGCATAGTCCCTGTTTATGTCATTAGGTAACTGAAGATCGACCAGTCTCTCACCCTGCTTCTAATCAGTTGCTAATCCAGCATCTCACCCCCTGCAGGCACAAATATCATACATCAATGACCTTATGTTTTGATAGTCTGGTCCGCTATCACAACATCATTGACTTCAAAAGGAGAGGAATGTGTGTGTGGAGGGGCTGGAGGGGGCGTGGACGGAGGCGGGACACGGATGTGACGTCAGACCTGTCAAAATTTTGACGAAAGGGGGCTATTATCTTCTCTCTTTTGTGAACACATCTGTGTAAAACCTCGACTGACTGACTTACAGGAGTTCGGTGAGTTTTATTAGATTAATTCATTTGGCTTTTTAATTTCTTATTTTATTTATTTAATCTCTGTGGATGTTTTAGTGAACATGTTTATAATCGATTATGCTCTGTCTTTGAGAATATGCTGACATGATTTTATTGATCGAGTAAGAATTTTGTTCTTTGATTATGGGTTTTTTGATTTCACAGTCATCACAATTATTTATACCATGAAAGAAAACTCATTTTCTTTCACACATTTCTATTTTTCTGTGTATACCAGTGCCTGAACAGTTTTTTACATGACCTATTCCTATGCCATTTTAGACTGACAAAACTACAGAGCTACAGAGCTACAATGTTCAGAAATTCCATTAACTGCTACTGATATTGTTTTTATGGTTCATTTACAGTGAGTGACACTGCTTAATTTTAGTACTCTCCAAAGGTCCATCAGGCATCAAAACATATTACTAAAAGAAAAATATACTTTTGGTAACAGTTTTTGCTAGTACCAGTAGTAGAGGAGCAGATTTCATATAAATGACACATTATCCCCTCATTCGCATTTTGTGCCATAAGGATATAGATAATTGTCACATATTATTACTTTTATTTCATAAATTGTCTCTTTGGGGTCATTTTAGTTATAGGTCTATCACACCAGTTATGCTTGGACTCCACTTCCTCCTGAAGCTTTGCATTACCGGTAGGCCTCTCCTAACACTTTGACCTTAGACTCAGCTGTCTGTTCACATGATCCATCTTAACCATCTTGTTCTAGGATGTTTCTGTGTCTGTTGTTTGGCTTGGCATGTGCAAATGCCTCGTCACATAGTTGCGCTGAAGGGCTCCTGCCTGGTCATCCCCTGCAGCTTTGACTATTACCGGAATCCTCCTGTCAACCCAAACCGTGTGGTGTGGTACCAGTACAAAAGTCAAGGTTATCCTCTGGTCTATGACGACTGGTACCCGGACAGTGTTATAAGTAGCTTTAAAGAAAAGACACACGTCCTCACAGATGGAAGGAGCTGCACCCTGCAGATCAACCCCGTCACCTGGTCCCACCACAGACAAACCCTCTACCCTTGGGTCGACCCTGAGAATGTGGGCAAAGGCACCTATGCCTTTTATGACACAACTGTCACTATCGAAGTTGTAGGTAAGGTATTTTTAGTTAAGTTGTCATTTAAGAGGCATAGCTTATTTCTTTTGTTTCTTGTTGTTGGTCCGTGTTGCTAATGATCACTAAGGCTTTTATTTAAAAATAGTTTGAAGAGGCTTGGTGATTCAAATGATTTGATTTACAGGGGTGCCGGCAGGATTTTTTTGGGAAGGTACGCACAGCCAAGTGGGTCTGATGCGCGGGTCAGCTTTTCTGACTCGACCCGAAAAAATTGGTTAAAATATTGGGACCCGACCTGACCGGAACCCGCGCACATTAAAACTAATGTGTTGCGCACAACTGCAGCTGGCCGTCGTATCTGCCGGGGTGCACCTTGCGAACACGCGTTTTTGTTTGCGTTGTGTGTTAAAATCGCGCTTTTACTACTTACACTCAAGTGCACTGTTTAGAATCTATCTGAAATGGGGTACATACTCACAGGATATAGTGCACATAGATGCTTTAGGAGAGATTGGGACTTAAATCACCTGGATCATGGCGTGAGGAGCACCTGACGCAGCGTGTACGTGCTTTCCAGAACGCACAGATTGCCAGTCTGCCCCTGGTCAGAAAGAACAGGTTTGGTGAACAGTTTGGTCTCTAATCTCTGCCTAACTTGGGACACCATTTAGATTCAATAGGGACATTCAAGGTACGCATAGTACGTGCAGCCGTACCACTGCAGGCGCCACTGATACCATACAATTTATTTAAATTTAAGGTGATATTGTTTAGCCTGAACATAATAAAATAAGTACTAACTACAAACAGCAAAAGGGGCCCTGGACCATAGTTTGCAAGGACTATACAGCTGACCCTCATCTGATCTCTAAAGTCCAACCTACCACCCCACCCACAGCAGGCCTGAATCTGATACATCATTCCACATATTCTGAATCAATTAATTCCTTATCAACCAGAAGTTTATCAGTAGTTGGTTATATTTTTTCTCGCCTTCTTACATTTTTAGACAGAGCACCGAAGCCAAACCTGATGGTGACCGGGGACATGAAGGTGGGCCAGTCCGTGACGGTGCAGTGTATCGCCTACCACACGTGCAGCTCCTATCCTCCCTCTCTGAGCCTCAATATCCCACTGAAGGACCACTCTCTGCGCCAAATCGGGCTGAACGACGGCACGTCTAAAACCATCCTCAGCACCGTCATGTTTGTGGAGAGAGACCAACAGATTGTGGAGTGTGTGGTTAAATATACAGGGGGCGCTACAGAAAAGACAACTCAGACGCTCAATGCCAAATGTAGGTGTTAATGCATGTAGGCCATAAACTGTATGATGTAGACCTATAAACTAATAGCCAACCAGGAATTAATCAGTAACGTGATAAAGTCATTGTAATTCAATATTTACACAATAATTATTATTTGTGATGATGTGAAAACCTTGCCACTGCATAGACCTACCATCTGTTACATCCCATGGATATGAATTAGCGATTAGCCATGGGATGTGAAGTGTTTGGTGAAGGTTGGCGAGGCCAGTGACAATCTCAGAACTAACTGACAGTGTTTGTGCCTAATATTTTCAATACACTTCTTGAATCGACATCACTTTTTGGAGACATATAGTAAAAACTAGATTTTCTCTCTTGTTTTTCTGTTTTTTCTATATTTTACTTATCTTTCACTGTACTTTCTTGACTTTGTTGTATTCCAGGCTCTTTCTCACCTCTGTCTATCACATCCACGACTGAAGAATTCCTGGAGGGAGTTCCCTCTAAAGTGACATGCACAGCCTCATATACCTGTGCACAGAACAACCCGACCCTGACCTGGAACTATGGCGACATGGAGGCCTCCACCAACACGATTAGCAGTGGGAAGGCTCAGTGGAAAACCATATCCACGTTGAATTTCAAATCTGCTGCCAAGGATCATGGGAATGATCTCACATGTTATGCAGACTTTAGAGGGGGCCAAAGGCAGGAAGCAAGTATCTCACTGCGTGTTAAAAGTAAGTTAACTTGCTACGTCAACATCATAAGAAATAAGACATGAGTCTCATTTACTTTTCTGATCAGGATGCCAAAACTGAATTTTGTACAAAGTTTCATATACTACATATATTCATTGTTCCTCAGATAAAAGTTTGTTTCAATCTGTAGGGGGCGCAAATGCAATAAAACCCATACTTTCAACATTGAGTATGTTGAGGGCAGGGAGATTAACAACAGATTCTTGCCTAATATTGCCACTGGTTTCAGAATACATAAAATAAATTTATCTCTGTCTTGCATTGATTCTTACAGGAAACATGAAGTCCCTTGGATGGTCCTTCAGCACTCCCAGCAGTGTCTCGGGGATGGCAGGCTCTTGTGTTGTTGTCCCCTGCACTTTCACTTACAGTCACTCCCGACCCGCTGACCCAAAGGTCATATGGTACTTGTATGACAGCAAAGGATACTCCCCTGTTTATAGCCCCAACCAAAGGATGATCAGTAAATACAGCAGCAGAACAAGTTTAATTGGGTCGGTGAAAGATGGAAACTGCACCCTGAAAATTGAGAGACTACAGATGTCCCACAGCCAGGACAGAGTGTACCCATGGGTGGACAAGAACCCCATAACCTCCTACCACACCATGGGGCACTCGTTTTATGACCAAACCACTCAGATTATTGTTTCAGGTTAGAATTATTCACTTTACTTTTATTCTTCTAAATGTTGTATTTTAATTAGGGGTGGGTGATTCATATGGCAAGTTTCTTGGATGTGTTATTATGCAGAAGTTCATTTACCATTAGTACAGGACCCAGCACCCAACATTGTGATAGTATTGGCCATTCCAGTCTAGTTTAGTTCAGTCTAGCTATGCTTCCATTGTTCTGAAAACATAGGCCAAAATAATAAAGCCTGGGCTGGCAGTGAGTGGCCTTGGTACAGCACCAGTGCAATTTCTCAATCAGATTTAAAGTTAAAGTTTAAGGGCTAAATCTATGGTAAGATACTTTTAATCACAATATGATACCACCAATATCACATATTGTCATAGGGATGAGAGCACAGTTCAATTGTTATGATTATATTGCCCAGCCCTAATGTAATTTACAGTCTTTATTTATGTTAAAGATCATGCCAAAGAACCCAAGCTGAGTCTCATTGGCATCCTGAGGGTCGGGGAGCAGAGCCGAGTGTCCTGCAGTGTACAGCACTCCTGTATCTCTGCCCCTCCCAGCCTGGCTGTGTCTGGGGTCAGTGGAAAGGATAACAGTCGGCACACCATGTTGTCTGATGGGGTTTGGGAGCAAAGAATCGAAAGAGTCTGGACTGTTTCAGAGGACGATCAGAGAGTGAGGTGCACAGTTTCATATCCCGGGGGTCAGAAAGCCACCAGTGAGACAGAATTAAATGTTGAATGTAAGAATATCTTAAAATCTTATCATTTAATTAATTATTTTTATAAATGCATTGATTTGTATGATTGCTTTTACATTTTATTGGGTATTGTATTATTACGGGTTATGCTGAGGTACTGTGCTACTTGAACCAGCAGGGGGTAATAGGCACCAAATTTAAAAATGTGCTGTGAAATTAACATGGATTGAATAATAACACTGATATCTGTGCAGGCCCATATGAAGAGATTACAATGATTGAGAAACCAGAGAATCTCACAGAAGGAATGGCCCAGTATGTCGTGTGTTCAGTTGACTACAAGTGCAAGAAAAATACTCCAGATATTGTGTGGAACTTTGGAAATATGCAGAATAAAACAAACACCAAACAAATCTCTAAAAATACTTACCGCACAGTTTCAAACATCACCTTCATTGGCTCTATGAAAGATGACCGTAAAGCTTTGACATGCACTGCTCACTTCCGAGGTGGTGAGACGTCAGACACAGAAGAAAAAATAATAAAAATAATAAACAAATATTTAATTCACTTTATTCATCCATCAGAAACTTCAAATGATTCATACCAAAAATATACAATTTGTTCCTAAAAATGGACTATATGTAACTTTTCTGGTGGAGGGTCTACCATCTGCTAGTCTGCGTGGAGATATTATTACTTTACCTTGAATCAGAATTAAACTCATCTATTTAGCATTTCTTTAATTACATGTGTTTTATTGCTCAAAAATAGCTAGAAAAAACATCCCAGCCCTGTATCTTATTGCTTGTTTTTAAAGCGTTAAATGGTCTGGCACCTGTATATTTGTCTGAACTGTTGTCTGTGTATGCTCCTGCGAGAGCCCTGAGGTCATGTGACCAACTGCTCCTAAACTGTCCCCGCTCAAGACTGAAAACTCGGGGGGACAGAGCCTTTGCTGTGGCTGGTCCCAAACTGTGGAACAGCCTCCCTCTAAGGATTCGGTCTGTGTCTGACATTGAGAGTTTTAAGTCTCTGTTAAAAACTCACTTTTTCTCACTGGCTTTTGAGACGAGCTGAGCGAGATTTTAGAGTTATTGTTGTATTATTATATTTTGTATACTTGTTTAGTTGCCTGTATTTTATGCTTTATATTGTACAGCACTTTGGGCAGTGGTAACTGTATTTTAAATGTGCTTTATAAATAAACTTGACCTTGACCTTGACCTGTAAGTTGGCCTGGAGGTGCTATCTACATGTCTACATTCTAGGCAAAGCAATAACCTCTCAGTGGAGACAAACAGGTGACATACCCTTTACCAGAAAAACTGCACAGTGCACATGTAATAAAGAAACTATTTTTAGACAATACTCTTATAGTTCCAAGTCAATGTGACAGAATCTCCTCTATTGGTTTTGTCTTTCTTCTTATTGTTATTGTCTGAGGAGTATGATGCTAAGTTTTCAGAATTGCAAACATGAAATACCTGCATTGTATGTTTGCAGCTCTTCCAGCCAGTGTTCCATTCAGAGTGCAAGCCCTGTCCCGATCTTGTGTGGTCATCCCCTGCAGCTACGAAAAGCCCCACGAATTACTTCTCACACGAGGGATCTGGGTTAAACAATCTGGTGGTGTGGTTTATCATAACAGACGCAGCCAAATCACCGATCACTTCAAGGACCGAACTCGGATGGTGGGCGACCTGCACCACGGCAACTGCTCCCTGGAGATCGATGATATCAAGCCCTTTGACAATGGGCCGTTTTGCTTCATGGCTGAAAAAGGAACCACAAAATACCGATTCAACAACAGCTGTGCATTTGTGCTCATGAACGGTAAGAACGGATTTCACAGTTCCTCACATTAATTTTTTCTTTTTAATAACTGACTTCTGAAGTTTGTTCATAATTTTTCATGCATTTATTGTCTTTGATTAGCCTTCATTTTGCTTGTTTTTATTTGTTCAAGAGTGCAATTTTAAACATGGACATAGGCCCTACGTGTAGGCCACTAGCATACAGTATAATCATAATAATAACATTTGATTTTTTTATAGCAAGGCTGCCAGTCTGCGCCATGGGCTGACTAGGCAGTGCTGAGGGTTATATGGCTGGTCCAAGCTAGGATGTTAATGAACATTTAAACAACACATTGCCAGATTATGGGTGCAAGACATGTTAGGGTGTAAGTTTAATATTAATAATAGAGATTTTACAGACAGTTATTCTGTGCAAGGCTGAATATTGATCATTGTCTATGTCTTGTACTGCCTGCTTTATCCTTTATGGAAAAGTTTACATTTAGGACCATAAAATGTAAAACAAACATTTCATTATATGCCAATATTTCATTCTTTCTTTTCACTTTTCACAGCATCCCCAGAAAAACCTGTGATGACAAAAACTTTACCAGAAGCTACAGCTGGATCTATTATGATGGTTTCCTGCTCAGTGACTCACACATGTCCAACACGCCCCCCGGAGTTTGTGTGGAGCATTGCACCTCTGACCAATGACGTTACACACACGGCTATGAAAACTGGAGTTTGGGAAACCACCTCCAACATCTCCTTTATTGTACCTAATGGAGACGGGCAAAAAAGTGTGACATGCACAGCTAACTTCCGGGGCAACAAACAGGAATCCAACACAAGCCACTTCATTGTTAAAGGTTATTTAGCAATTTAGCAAGGTTAATTAAAAATACTCAGACATAACCTACAATATTTTACATCATTACCAGTGGCGGAAGAAGTTCTCGATTCTATTCTGTTAAGGTAGAGATACAAGAGCCATAATCTTTAAGTAAAAGCACTGAGGTAATCATTTATTAATGTTCTTTCAAGTAAAAAAGTGAAAAGGTATAAATACCTGCTCTCAAATGCAGTGAAGTAAAGGTAAACAGTGTAAAATACAAATACCTAAAATTGTACTTATGTAGACTTCTTTTGTTCTTCATTACCTTATACCACTGATCCTTACTCTTAAATGTTTTGTCTCCAGGTTCTCTGATTCACCAGACGAGAATGCCCATTCCTATAATTGCTCCAGTGTCATCTCTTCTCCTTATAGCCATAATATTAGCTGTGGTGTTTGGAGTGATCATGTGCAAAAACAGGTAAAGAAGTGTCTGGTTTCTGGGTTTCAAACAATATGTTAAACAGCTTCTCTAAATAAAAATATTGATTCATTTACAGGAAAAAATTGGATGACTCACTCAGACCTCCACCTTGCCCAGAAAAAAGGCATAGTTTTTTGTTTTTTGTTTTTTTTTAATCTTATGCTGTTTGTGTTTAACAGTCTTGTACAAGAACCTTCAAAAAGTGCTTTTTCAAGTAAAAACAGTCTATATTCAGCCTAATTGTTTCTGCAAATCACCAAATGCACCAAGCCATCATGGCAAACTGTCCCCCTTTATGTAGCAGACTGTGTCCAAACAGCATTTAGGCTATCAAACAGCACAGTTACCAAACAGCATTTACCAAACCCATGGATATCAGAGAAAATAACAAACATGTGCACCCACCCCCTAGTTTCGGAATTAAATTTCTCATTTTTCTCTGAATAAATTTGTATTAAAAGTTCGAAAGCTTGCTCAGGGCTAATCAGCTATGTGGTAAGACCTACAGTTTTATTTAAAATGCTTAATTGAGGTGTTTAAAGGAAATAAATTATATTTTCAGTATCTGCCCTCTGTTAATGTTGGGTATTGGTAGCCAAAGTATCAACATCACTATCATTGCATCCCTAGAATACAGTATAATATGTTAAGTAATATTAGGCTATATTATGTTTTCAGCATTCCTGTGGTACACATCTCTGAAAAGGCAGCATTGCACTTGTTGTTATGTACAGCTATTGATTTGCATTATATATTACTGCAAACATTGATTAAATTTTTTTAAACAAGCACATTATCTCAGCATACTTCTCAAGACAAACACATACATGAGAAACATGCTAACTGACCACAAAACTGGATTTGCAACTTTATTCAGCTCTTGTGAAATAGCTTACATTATAAGGGTTATGAGTAGATAACAGTATCACATATTTACTACAAAGACAAGACAAAACATAAAGGGTATTTAACAACACAATTAGATCACTGCCTGTTTAAACATGCAGCTGCTATTTTTGCAGTGAACAAACACTCCAGAAGACAAAACATATTACATCACAGCAACTTGCAATTGGCTTCATTAATTAGAAAGAAAATAGACTGACATTAGCATTGTGGCTAGCACCAGCTTCAGCACCGTTACTGTAGTTTCCCTCACTGCGGCTGACTGTGCCGCTGAAGCTCGGGATGTGCACGTTACTGGCCACACACGCTCTTAAATATAACTGAACAACACATTGTTTACTCACTTTATGTCACGGGGTGACTGGACTGGGCGTGTGTGGGTTGATTGGAAGGGAGGTGTGTGTGTGCGCGGGACTGACTCTGACCCTGCCCCCAAATCAGTACTAATAGGGCGCAGGTGTGTCAGTAAAAGGGGGAGAGCGGTGCGAGTGGCAGCACGACGGGGCTGAGCAGAGGAGACGGACGGTTTTGGGAGCTGGGTCGGGCGTCCGCGGTACCAGACATAGGGCCACGCTGAAGGAGCGCAGGAGGTGGGCAGAGGAAGCGGCGCACGACCTTGGCGCCCGAGCGACAGGACGCAACGTGGGAACAGTGGAGGGGGCGAGTGTGACAACCCCCCTCCTCCCAGCTAAGTGGCTTTTCTTGTTTGTTGTGCGTGTGGCAGGGCTACTCAAAGTTGCATGTTTTAATTTGGATTTTAGTTAAGTATTCTGCAAATTAGCCCTGGCCCAAAGTCCACTGCTCAATTAAGAGTTCCTACCTGTTGCCGGCCAATTGACGGCCTGTTCCTGCACGCAGGCCTCCTGAGCGCATGGACGAGTGCAGCGCGCGCATGGCAGAGCGGCCGGGACAAGAGGGAGAGACTGAGGCATCGCGGGAGCTGTGGAGGAGCACCGGAGCCGCGATCCCAGGGGACCCATCCACCTACCTCCAATGAGGGACTCTTAATAGTTTAGCTTTTAGTAGTTTTGGACATTTTATCATTCATAGACTCAATAAATTTTGTACATTTCTTTTAATTACGTGTGGCATTTTTATTTAATAGAGCACCTCCCCTTGGGACCAGAGGTTTTTAAATTGGGGCGTGTCCGGCCCGTGACAGAAAGAGGCGTTGTCGGCAGGATTGGTCCTTGGGTTGAGCCTCTATTAAATAAATATGTCTACTGAAGAGACACAGTCAGGTGGACAGTCCATGATGATGATGCCTTTTTTTATGGGCGGACCTTGGGTGTCAAGATTTAGTGGGACACAGTCCGATGTTAAATTTGGAGAATGGCGGAGCCAAATAGAGACTACTTTCCAACCTATCAGAGACTCTCAAAAAGCTGACTTTGTTCTAGGATTTTTAGATGGAGAAGCAAAACGGGAGATTCTAGCTTTAGACCGGACTGAAAGGAACACCTCAAAGAAGATTTTTGATGCACTGTCTGAACTGTATGGAGACAACACCCATGTTTCCATTTTAAGAGCTCAGTTTTTCAACTGCAGACAGGAGTCTAACCAGTCACTGAGGGCTTTCTCTTTACGATTGCGTGAACTGTTTTCCAGGTTGAAGCAGAGAGACACCATGGGCTTGGAGCGGGGAGATTTGGTTCTAAGAGACCAGTTTGTGATGGGCCTGAAGGAGGGCCCCATCCGCCAAGAGCTCAGGCGGCAGGTGCGAAAGAGCCCCCACCTTACCTTTGAAGAGGTAAAAATGGAAGCTCTGGCCCTAGAGGAGGAGCAGGGTGAACATTGGCCAGCCTATGACTGCTTGGCGGTGAGTAGAACACCCCTGACAAATACAAGTGTAGCTACGGACTGGAAACAAGAGTTGCGTGCTGAAGTTATGAAGGATGTAAAGGAGCAAATGTCAGCAATGACAAAGACAATTTTGGAAGAGCTAAAGGGAGCGGCCTCCCCTCCTTTTGACACCGCTCGACACCCAAGTAGAAGCCCGAGACCTAGAACCCCTCTTAATGCAAGATTTAAGTGGGATCCCCAAGGCCGTCCTATATGCAATGTGTGTGAACAAATTGGTCATATTAGTCGTAGGTGCCCCTCCAAACTGTCCAGTCAGGGTTTTTAAATGCCCCGGCCACTGCGGGTCAAGTGTCCGGACCCTCTCCTAGTGACCCAATCAATTGCAGTCCTAAAGCTAAGCTTATTGGAGATTGTCCCCTAATAGATGTGGGTGTAGATGAGATAAATGTTAAGTGTTTGGTAGACACTGGATCTCAAGTAACGCTGTTTAGTGAGAGTGTCTGTAGGAAGCTCCTTGGGAGTAAGCAACTAAAAAGCGAAGGATTGCCATGGTTAACATTGAGGGCTGCTAATGGGCTTAATATCCCATGGGTGGGTTACATGGTAGCTGACTTTGTCATCCATGGGGTCCGGGTGCCAGCGCGTGGTATTGTTGTAGCCAAGGATGAATGTATTGGAGCCGATAAAGCCATCCTTGGGATGAATGTAATTGCTGATTGTTGGGAAGAACTCTTTAGCAAGTACAGGGAATCCGTAAACCATCCAAAGCCCCCGCTTGGTAAAGAATGGGATTCTGTTTTTGTAGACTGTCAACGTGTCCGTGCTATGTCAACGGCGGACCAGTGGAAAGTTACAGCTCGCCTAGCCAGTCGCTCCCCTGTAACTGTACCTGCACAGAGCGAAATGACTCTTTGGGCCAAAATTCCGCCGCCCGCCCAAAGTCGACCATGTGATGCACTGGTAGAACCCCTAGGGGAACAGGGAAGGGTCGAAGTCGCAAGAGCTCTGGTAACTGTGGGGAAGGGCCGTATTCCCGTGAGGGTCCGGAACCTCCATCCCTTTGATGTTACACTCAGCAGATTTCAGAGGTTGGCAGCTGTGTCTGAAATCAGCCCTGACAGTGTGCGGGATGGCCAGGAGCTGTCCATTGTGGAAGTGGACCCTGGAGTCGTGGAAGTTGGTTTGATCAATTCTGCGGTAGAAAAACCTAAGGTAAATGCAGAGAGTTCTGCTTTTTCTTTCCTTAAGGGAGATGGATTGAATGAGGAGGAACAAAGGCAACTGGAGCAACTATTACAGCGATGGACACATGTCTTTTCCTTACATGAGGAGGACTATGGACGGACGGGTGCTGTGAAACACGCCATACCAACAGGTGATGCTAATCCTATCCGTGAGAGGTTTAGGCCAGTACCCCCGACCCTTTATAAGGAGATACGTAGCCTCTTAAAAGACATGTTAAAGGGGGGAGTCATTAGAGAGAGCTGTAGCCCTTGGGCGGCCCCCATTGTCCTTGTTCAAAAGAAGAATGGAGATTGGCGATTTTGTGTGGATTATCGCAAGTTAAATAGTGTAACCCACAAAGACGCCTACCCGTTGCCTAGAATTGAAGACTCTCTAACCAGCCTGAATAGAGCCGTGTGGTATTCCACCCTAGATTTAGCCAGTGGTTATTGGCAAGTGGAGGTAGAGGAAAGGGACAGAGGGAAAACTGCATTCACTACTCCTTTTGGTTTATTTGAATTTGAAAGAATGCCCTTTGGGTTGTGTAATGCACCTGCAACCTTTCAAAGGTTAATGCAGAAGTGCCTGGGGAATCAGTTAGCCGAATCAGCAATGGTTTATCTTGATGATGTGATTGTGTTTTCCAGAAATTTTGCAGAACACCTTCAACACCTAGAGTCTGTCTTTCAGTCCCTGAGCACCTATAGTCTTAAACTCCGCCCGGAAAAATGCCAGCTGTTCCGGAAGCAGGTTAAGTTCCTTGGGCATTTAGTCAGCAGTGAGGGAGTTTCCCCTGATCCAGAGAAGGTGGCAGCTGTTGCAGATTGGCAACCCCCTACTACTGTCAGGCAAGTCCGCTCATTCCTGGGGTTTGTAGGGTACTATAGACGATTTATAAAAGACTTTTCAAAGATTGCTAAGCCCCTGAATGGACTCTTAGTAGGCACTAGTCGAAACAGAGGGCGGGGCTCCCCTTCTGTTGAGTGGAATGAGCAGTGTGAAATGGCCTTCCAGCAGTTAAAGAAAGAACTACTGCAGGCCCCCGTTTTAGCGTATGCCGATTACACCTTACCTTTTACCCTCTACACGGATGCCAGTAACACCGGGCTCGGTGCTGTGTTGGCGCAAGACCAAGGGGGGGTTGAGCGCGTAATTGCATATGCCAGCAGAAGCTTGCATCCAGCAGAACGTAATGATGCGAATTATAGCTCGTTCAAGCTTGAGCTTCTTGCCATGAAGTGGGCGGTAGCAGAAAAGTTCAAGGACTATCTTTGGGGTGCAAAATTTTCTGTTGTGACGGACAATAACCCACTGGTACATTTACAAACGGCTAAGTTGGGAGTGACGGAACAAAGGTGGGTCGCACAGTTGGCCAACTTTGATTACTCAATCAGATTCCGCCCAGGAAGAGAGAACACTAATGCTGACGTCCTTTCTAGATTCCCCATTGTACCACCAAATCAGGTCCCGGAGGAGCAGGAGCCACTGGTGGCAGCGGTGGAGACCGCGGTCTCTCCACAGACCCGAGCTGACAGCTGGGGATGGGACCTAGACCGATGGCGGAGTCTACAGGGAGAGGACCCTGATTTGTGCAAGATCAAGGAACACATTAAGAGAGGTATGTTACCAAATGCTACAGAACGGCAAGCCATGGCTCCGCCTGGAAAGATTCTGTTGCGGCACTGGCGGAAGTTGGAACTAAGAGGCGGTGTTGTGTGTAGAACCATCCAAGATCCGCAAACATTAGAGACTGTACACCAAATTGTCGTTCCAGTTTCACAGGCACGACATCTCTGGACCATGTACCATGAGCGGATGGGACATCCGGGGCTGGAGAAGTCATTGGCTCTGCTGCGGAGAGGTTTTTATTGGCCACAGATGGAGGTCATGGTCAATACCTGGCTACAAGCATGCCCGCGCTGTGTTTTGCATAAACCCGGGCCCCAAGGTAAAGCCCCTCTAGTGCCACTGATTGCCAAGGCCCCTATGCACATTGTAGCTGTTGATTTTCTGACATTGAGCCGCCCTACCGATAGATACCAAAATATACTTGTCATGACTGATTTGTTCACAAAGTTTGCATGGGCTGTACCTACACTAGACCAAACGGCCCTCACAACAGCACGTGCCCTGTGGACCTATGTGATCCAGCCGTTTGGGTGCCCAGAAGTACTTCATTCTGACCAAGGCACTACTTTCGAGTCCCGGTTGATATATGAACTTTGCCAAATGTATGGGTCCCGTAAAAGCCGAACCACCCCGTATCACCCTATGGGGAATGGAACCTGTGAACGTTTTAACCAGACAGTGTTGAACCTTCTGGGTACATTAGAAGTAGAAAAGCAACAGAGGTGGGTAGAGTTCTTACCTGGACTCATCCAAGCGTATAACAACACTGTCCATGCGTCTACAGGATATGCACCTGCATTTCTGATGTTTGGCCGTCATATGAGGACTCCTGTGGACCTGCTGACGGGAGGCTTTGGAACTGAGGCCCCCATGGACACTACAGACTGGGTGGCCAAGCACCAAGAACACTTGGCCTATGCTTACCAGAGGACATCCGATAGCCTCCAGAAGGCTGGTCAGAAAAATAAGATGCTCTATGACCGCACTGCCAAAGATGCTCCGCTCTTGCCTGGGGAGCGAGTACTGGTGCGGGGCCACAGGCGGCGGCAGACTGGTAAACTCAGTGACCGGTGGGAAAAGAGACCCTTTGTTGTTGTTGCTAGACTTCATCCTGATCGGCCGGTCTGTAAAGTGCGTCCAGAGGGGAAGGACGAGCCTGAACGTGTGGTTCATCGCAACAATCTACGGCCGTGCCTCCATTATACGGCGCCTGAGACCGGTGCCATTCATCACCAAGACAACGCGCTAATGCCGATGTGGGGACTCTTGTTGCCGTTGGGAGAGGGTGGGCAAGAGGGGCCTCCACTCTCACCTGAGCCAAGACGGTCTCAGAGGACCAATATGGGGGTACGACCCCGCAGGTATATGGACTAGAACTTTGTATGTTGTTCCAGGGACTAGAACATATTGGTCAGGGGGGGTGTCACGGGGTGACTGGACTGGGCGTGTGTGGGTTGATTGGAAGGGAGGTGTGTGTGTGCGCGGGACTGACTCTGACCCTGCCCCCAAATCAGTACTAATAGGGCGCAGGTGTGTCAGTAAAAGGGGGAGAGCGGTGCGAGTGGCAGCACGACGGGGCTGAGCAGAGGAGACGGATGGTTTTGGGAGCTGGGTCGGGCGTCCGCGGTACCAGACATAGGGCCACGCTGAAGGAGCGCAGGAGGTGGGCAGAGGAAGCGGCGCACGACCTTGGCGCCCGAGCGACAGGACGCAACGTGGGAACAGTGGAGGGGGCGAGTGTGACAACCCCCCTCCTCCCAGCTAAGTGGCTTTTCTTGTTTGTTGTGCGTGTGGCAGGGCTACTCAAAGTTGCATGTTTTAATTTGGATTTTAGTTAAGTATTCTGCAAATTAGCCCTGGCCCAAAGTCCACTGCTCAATTAAGAGTTCCTACCTGTTGCCGGCCAATTGACGGCCTGTTCCTGCACGCAGGCCTCCTGAGCGCATGGACGAGTGCAGCGCGCGCATGGCAGAGCGGCCGGGACAAGAGGGAGAGACTGAGGCATCGCGGGAGCTGTGGAGGAGCACCGGAGCCGCGATCCCAGGGGACCCATCCACCTACCTCCAATGAGGGACTCTTAATAGTTTAGCTTTTAGTAGTTTTGGACATTTTATCATTCATAGACTCAATAAATTTTGTACATTTCTTTTAATTACGTGTGGCATTTTTATTTAATAGAGCACCTCCCCTTGGGACCAGAGGTTTTTAAATTGGGGCGTGTCCCGCCCGTGACACTTTATTTCCAAATTATTCATTTCTTAAATACATTGTAACTTGGAGTTTGTATTCCTGTAAGACTAGATAAAATCTATTGGCTCTATGTGTGGGAATAAAGTAGATGGTGTGGGAGTAAAGTAGATTGAATCATAGATTAATCAATACAAATGTAATATTGTGTATGTAAACTATTGGTGGTTTTCATAAAATTCTATAGGCCAATAATATTTAATATAGATGGGGGCTGCTAAATTCAGTGTTGTTAAAATGCAGATTTTTGTTTAATAAAGTGAGTTCTTGGGTCAAGTATTGATGAAAATGATCAGGTTCAATATTTGTGTTTTTATTTTTTTGTCCTGAGTACAGTGTAATCATGTAAAATAGGAAAAACTCTCTCTTGCCCCCCATCTGGGAGTATGACACAACACCAGTGTGTTCACTGTGGAGCCTGTAAGTCCTTTGTAACCAGATAAAGGTTTTCCTGATGTTTTGATGCACTGGCCCTCGTCCCTGTCACAGTTTAGAGTTCTGTAGCAGTTTCCATTTCCATCACAGCGTAGCACTTCTTTCCATTGGGCTTAGTTTTTGGTGGATCTTTAGTTCACAATTAGAATCACATGTTAGTGTACACATTTTTATACTGATCTTTAGATGATAGAATAGCACTGTTCTTTATAGTGTAGCCACAAGATGAGTCCCACTCTTATTTGAGCCAAAGACAATGTAGTATATGTAATACATTGAAACATGTATTTTACATATTTTACATTTACTTTCTGTAATCTGAAAGCAATCAATCAATAATGAAAACATACACAACAAAAATATAACTATACTAATATTATAACATAATACTATATGTATTTTCCAAAAGACAAGACAGTAGTTGTTTTTTTCTTGATGGATGGTTTTTAGTTTTTGGAAATAAAATAGAAAAGACTGCAGCACAAAACTTTTTACAATGTGATCAGGGCTGTTTATACACTAAATTCAGCACTTTTAAACATTACAAGCATGTACCTGGAATCATTTTGTTGTTGCAGAGGTTTGAATTGCAGCAATCACTGGTAACAACAGTTTTGGCTACTCCAAAGTTTATGGAGCCCTAAATACACTCCTGAGTGGTCAAACAGGATTTGCTTGTGCTATCTGCAAGCACTGAACTTCCTGCAAAACACAGATTTAAATTTTTTATGTCCTGCTTTAATAGTTCACTATACTCTCACCGTTATATGTGATCATTTTGATTGCTCCACATTGATTCTTTTCAGCGGGGCATTACAGAGTGTAATGCTGTTGAAAAACAAAAAGAAGAATGGGCGTACAGCACGTTAAACATGATTAAACTAAACTTAAACTGAACCCATAACTAAACCAGGTCTGAACCAGGACTAAACCACGAATAAACCAGAGCTAAACCAGGACTAAACCAGGGTTAAATCTAGACTAAACCAGGACTAGACCAGGACTAAACCAGGACTAAACCAGCACTAAACCGGGGTGATAATAGGACTAAAGCAGGACTAAACTAGGACTACACCAGGCCAGCACATGATATTTTTGCTTCTGAGAAATTCTATTTTTTTTTTTTTTATACCCCAGTTTATGTGCAAATCAATTCATTACGCACATTGTATCATTCTTTTAACTTCACAGTTTTAAATTTCCTACCTTGTGGAAAAAGCACAAGGCCAGTGATGAGAATAAACAGATGCATGTTGGAGATGAGTCTAAAGGAATGAGTCTGCAGTGTTCCTTGAAGAAGTGAAGATGAACACAAACATGAATTGTGTATTGATTCTTGGAAGAGAGAGTGGTCTAAGGTTGATAAAAGTGTCCATCAAATGTGAGTAAAAGAACCCTGCCACATTGAAGATTATGATAAGGTCTTTGTAGTTTTCTCAAATTAAATATTCAAATCAAATATGTTATAGAAAACCTTTTAAAGCTGAAAAGTATGAAAAATCTAAAACAACAAGAGAGAGAACAGGAAGTGCTTCAGGTTCAACACAAGAGGAAATTGCATAATATTCTTGACAACAGAATGAAGCAGAGCACTTACATTCATAATTCAGACTCTTATGAAAGTCTAGTGTAGCGGGCGATATGTATATAATCCACAAAAACAGAAGAGAAAACTTTTTTGTTGTACTAATTATTTATCTGTATAGCCATGTTGTTTCCTCAGATATAATAATCCAGTATGTCATCAAATTAAGTAATCTATCTCCATTGAGAATATTCCAAAGTATTGTTTTTATCTGTCAGTTGCCATGGAATCACGCAGGAGTAGGCCTGTCACGATAACACATTTTCAAATGAATATTTTTAAAGGTGAACATTATGTAAAGTATATATTGCAGAAATAAATATAGAAAGTAAACGAACAGAAACTAATTTCTGCCACTAACATAAAAACTCAAGAGC
This sequence comes from Taenioides sp. WSHXM2023, assembly GCA_029959045.1. Taxonomy (NCBI): domain Eukaryota; kingdom Metazoa; phylum Chordata; class Actinopteri; order Gobiiformes; family Gobiidae; genus Taenioides; species Taenioides sp. WSHXM2023. The sequence continues at coordinate 23,513,065 of CM057088.1, read as the reverse complement.
AGATTTAAACCACACAAACTAATCTAAATGTACAACTCTATTAGAACTGAGATACTGACTGTAGATATTTAATCAGAAGAACAAGTAATTCAAGGAAGACAACACAAAATATTTGGTTTATTTCAGACAAAACAGAGGGGACATACATTTGTAAAACATATTTTATTTCTTCAGCATGGTTGTAATATTGTTTCCATGTCACAAAACAGAGAACACTGGTGCTATGACCCAGATTAGGGATTTAAAAAAAATTGTAAAATAAAGTGATGTGATTAACAGGATTGTAAAAAGGCAATTTAACAAAAGTGATCTAAAATATGTACACAAATCAATGTATAAACACATTGCCTAAACTAAGCAAACAAAATCATGTTTAACACATAAGAGTTGTGATGTCTGTGACAAAACAAGGGACAAAACCAAACCACAAATGTCCTAAAATAAACACAAGCCACATAAACCTACAAACGGAATCGAGTGACATTTAGTGTGAGAGAAATAAGAGTGAGGATAGCATGGTGGTCAGGAGCAGCAGACTGGCCGTGGTGCCTGAGCTCCCGTTGCAGTAGTTTCCCTCACAGCATTTAAGAGTCTTCATTTTGGCCGGTAGAAGTGGAGGAGGATTAACACACATGCTCTTGGTGGCGCATCCTTTCACTATTTCTCCTCCATCTGAAAAAAGAAAATGCTCTGAATATTGTTTACATCATTGGCACAGCCTTATAGGAAACGTACAACTGACTGGACTGTACCTTGGCCAGTGGCACAGTAAGTCTGGTCTCCATCACAGTTCAAGGTCCCAGTGCAGGCTCCGGCTCCATCGCAGCGGTAACACTTTTTCCCATTAGGGTTGGACTTGAGATTTGCTGAATAATGGTAAAAAAAAGTATTACAATTTTAAACAGTCATTTAAACAGTCCCTCACAATATCACATGATATTGTGAAGGGGTTTATTAAACTAATATCATGTGATATTATTATACAATGGTAGGGATGCAACCATGCAACCATACAAACATGAGTTTTCTCACGATTCAATATGTATCTCAATTTCGATACTTTATGAGTCACAGATGTATTATTTTTTCTGTGAGCAAAATATAAACACTTGATTGATGACATTGACATGAAACATCACATTTTAATAAATTATAGTATACAACCACTGTAAAGTAGTCTATATGTGAAGTGTTTTACTTTTACTTCAAGGATTTAAAGCTCATTTTTATTGAGTGAAAATAAGAATTGTGCTTTCTAAGGAGAACAGTTATAATATGCTCTCTAGACTAGGGGAATTACTCTGACTTTTTGGGGTGATGACTGGATGATTTTCTTTTCCTCCTGACTCTCTCTTCTCTCACTATACTTTACATGCTTGTGTCCGGGCTGCTCTCCCTTGTCTTGAGCAGTGATAAAAGCTTCTCCCCACATTTCCCTGCTACAGTCTATGCTTTTATGCATGCACAGTGCTCTCCCATTTTCTTTCTGAACACTAAAACTATCTTATATTACATCGAAATGTCTCAACGGGCCGTTTTCTTAGTAAAATTTAGGAGATAGAGTCTGAGAAAAAGACTACAAACACATTTGATTAATGCCAATGTAAAGCCAAAAGCGTTTTTAGACCATTTAAATGGGTCTATCAACATAAAATAAAAAGTGACTGAAAGATAAAACCCGCTTCTGTCATAATATTTCAGCTGGAAGCCTCTTTGGAGCTGTTTACTCGCTACATCTGGGGAGGACGCCCTGTTAACTGTTTCCCTTACGGATCAAAATAAATAACAACACGTACGTATCGAGGGAACACACCCATATCGAACGATTTGATATTATATCGAATATCGTTCCATCCCTGTGCAATAGCATATATTATAGTAAACATTTGTAAAAATAGATAAAGGCCTTGTCTCAGACCAGGCAACAAACGGGATATGATTGTATCTATGGAAAAAATATTTGACTTATGCATTTAAATTCTAAATGCTGCCACTTAGGTCAAATCAGGTCAACAGAGAGGCACTTACGAAGGGGCGGCTGATTGGTGTTACATTTGTCAGTGTCACAACACATGGTGGTGAAAAAGTTCCTCTTAACTCCAGTATTGAACGAGCCATCAATGCAATGTTCAGCCTTGGAACAAGATCCTAACATGTGATCAAAATCTTTTGTATTTCCTGCAAAATAAAACGGTTTTGTTGAGTCTCAAGAAGCACAAATTCAGCACAAATGTTTCTTATTCTGCACAAGCCACAAACCCGAGTAGGTAAATACTCTCATGGTTACACAGCGAGTAGCTTCAGCAGCACAAGGAGTTTCAGAACTTTCACATGTGGCACCAGGAGTACTACACTCATTACATTTTAGAGTATATGCTGAAAAACACATTTGACACACATTCATTTATACAGACAACAAGAATATTAGAGGATACCATTGCTCTATTAATAAAAATATAGCTGCTTACCTTGTGGAAAAAAGACAATCCCACTGATTATAAAAAACAGATACATGTTTGCGGTTGGTATGCTATGTTGTGACAGGTTGTGAGAACCCGTATGCTGTGTAGTGCTTTTATCTGTTTTTTTTTTTTCAACCTTAGACCACTCCCTCATTATTTTAGTGTGTGAGTACCATTTGACTTGAATACCATTAGAATAGTTACTGCAGACTATCTGGCAACTCACTAAAGGACTCAAGTACAAAAGCAAAGTTTAGAATTTTTTCTTGCATGTTGTTGAATATGCAAATGTAAGTCAAGGTGTAGTCTAAGGTGTAAGTTTGTTGTACAATTCTGACATAGCATTCCAGTCTATGTCATTTTGATTGGGCATGTACAGACAGCAAGTCTCATATTATGCCTACAGGGAGGGATCAGCTTTTGGAAAGACACCAGGTTCCTTTAGGGATAACGTCAAGAACAACTTTATGTCCCTTTGCTCTATCTGTATTAGTGCCACAGTCATAGAAATACTTTGTGTGTTCAGTATAACATCATTAAGAGAGAAGGCGGTTGTATTCCGAAAGAGACAAAAACTTTTTCACACACACCCCATAAGTGGCATAATGAAACCTGTGTCAGACAGTTCAACTCATTCAATTCAGAAAATTATTAGACAAAAAAAAAAATAATATCATGGACATAAGTGAGAGACTCCTGCAGACTTTATGAACAGGACAATTAAATCTTTAGCCACAAGAACAGTTGAAGAATGGCAACAACAAACATCTACGTGGCAAAATACATGCAAGTCAGGACAAGGGGCATACACTTGAAAAACATGTTTTATTTGAGAGAGAGGTGACCTGCGCAGTGTAAGAATGCATGTTTTTCAAGTAATTTTTAAACCATGAAAACCCCCAAAACTGAACTAATGAAAGAATGTTTTTAGCTATGAAACACTCTACAAGAATAAATGCATGATAGGTATGTTAATGACATAGTACTGAATATTCCAGGCAAAGCAATAGCATTTTCATGGAGAATAGCAAGTGGCAGACTCCCAACTAGAAAAGTTAAATAGTGCACATTTAGACATTATTTTTAGTTTGAGAAAAAGAAGAGTGAGAATAGCATGGTGGTCAGTAGTAGCAGACTGGCAGTGGTGCTTGTGCTTCCATTGCAGTAGTTTCCCTGACAGCACTTAATAAGCATTGTTGAAGTTACGATTGGAGACGGACTGACACACATGGTCTTTGTGGCGCATCCTTTGACAACTCCCATTTCATCTTAAAAAAAGAAGATAAAATATAAATACATTTTTCACATCATAGATACACACCATTACTTCATATTATTTACAGTTTTATATGAAATGTGCATCAGACTGGACTGTTTACCTTCACCAGTGGCACAGTAGGTCTGGTCCCTATCGCAGTTCATGGTCCCGGTGCAGCCTCTGATTCCATCGCAACGGTAACACTTTAACCCATTGGGGCTGGGGTTGAGAATTGCTGTGGCATAGTATAGTGTTAAAATAGTGAATATCAGAGTATGCAGACATTGGAGGCAAGGTGAGTGAAGTGTCTTGCCCAAGGACACACTTACAGGGGGTTAAACTACCAAACTTTTCATGTAGTCAAAGAGTAAAAAAAAAACCTTATAATATTATTGTTCTACAAATTTCAAACATTCATGTGAATTATTTAAATCATGTCATTGGGATGTATAATTCAGTATATGACTGTAACCTATGTACAATAAAAGGGCATTCTTCAGTCCAGGCAAAGAAGGGGACATCATCGAATGTGTGCAAGTGGTTTCCAAGTTTATTATCTGTGTTTCATCAATTTGACTGGATTTAAATTCCAAATTTTTACATGTTTTGTCATTTTGGTCAAGACAGGACAATGGTGATGCACTTACGAATGTCTGGCAGCTCAGTGTTACATTTGTCAGTGTCACAGCACTTGATGGTGAAAAAATTTTGCATAACTCCTGCATTAAACGAGGCGTTGGTGCAATGTTCCAGCCTTGAACAAGTACCTGACGTGCGATCAAATCTATTTGTATTTCCTGCAAAATAAAAAGATTTTGTTGCGTCTCGAGCACAAACTATAGAAATGTTTCTGATTCTGCACAAACCTTCGTAGATAAAAAATCTTGAGGTTATACACTGAGTAAACTCAGGGGGACATTGCATTTCAGGTCCTGCACATGGAGGTTTTTGCGTTCTACATACATTACACGTGAGAGTATAGGCTGAAAACACACATTTGTTAGTTTATAGGGACAGAAAAAACAATACCTACAACAAAAACGTTTGACTTATAAAACTTAACCCAAATGAATGTTTTTAAAAACAGCAGCAGCAGCTTACCTTTAGGAAAAAGCACAATCCCACTGATAAGAAAAAACAGATGCATGTTTGGTGTAAATATGTTGGGAACCTCAGTAGCTGTACTTGCAGTGCTCTCATCTTGGGAGTTTTGTTTTTTTAAATCAAACTTAAAACCACTCCCTCTCTTCAAATTTGAATGCATTATTTTAGTACAAGTGAGAGCCATATTAGTTGAGAATTAATTATCTGACAGATGTGAAATTACTGTAAGGATTTACCCATCTCATTGTACCTTCACTTACAAGTTTAAAAAGCATTCCTATTTTTAATAGGCTATTTTTTTTATTATTATTATTTAGTGTTTAAAACAAGTTGCATATTTTGGGTGACAACTCTTCTGCAGTTATTAACAATAACCTAGAATTTTTCCAATCAGCAATAAAGGTTGGCAGGAACAATATAAATATATTGCGATTGTCTTAAGGCCTATAGTACTGATGCGCAGTGCAGAACGTATGTAGTAAAAAATATATGAACGTGAAAATCCAGCAAAGGTAAAGATAAATATGTCAAAAAAATACTAAATAATAGTAAGAACAAAACATATTTATGTACAGTTCATCAATGCAAACAGTGTGAGGACCAGTATGTAGTACAAAGAACGTAGTACAAAGAATTCTGACATGGCATTCCAAACTACGTTATTGTGATTGGGCATGTACATACAGTGAGTCCCATATTATGCCTACAGGGAGGGATGGGCCTTTGGAAAGACACACAAGTTCGTTTAAGGATAATTTCAAGAAATAGCTTTATCTCCCTTTGCTCTATCAGTATCCATTTGTAATTGAAGTCCTGCATGTCTTCCAGGGCTATATGAGTATAACATCATTAAGAGAGAAGGCGGCTGTATTCAGAAAGAGCCGATGACTTTTTCACACCATCCCAGATCCGTGCAGCATAATGAAACCTGTCAGACACACAATAAATAATAAATATATGTAACTTATTTCAGTGGTAAATGGTCAAATCATGTGTATAGATCAGTACAAGTATTACATTTCTTTATGATAAATGCAAAGAAATTATCTATTGCAAAAAAAATCTATGCAACAGAAAAATTTATGAGAAATATTTACCAATTTTTTTCTGTCAGTATAGTGTGTGAGAGCTGACAGCGAGGCATGGCCAGTATCTGACTCCGAAACTTGGAAACCATAGCAGAAAAAGTCGGATGCCCTCTGTACCCAGGAAGTAGAGAAAAGAGAGGGTATGTACCTGGCCCTGGCAAAAAATAGCATAATATGGTTAACTGTACAGTATTCATTGCACATTCATTTTATATGTTAGAAATTCAAAAGACCCACCTGCTTTGTTCAAATTGTCTTCTTCAGCCTCCTGCACGGGAAGTAGAAACATATTGACCTCATTTTCAAGGTAGTCTGACCTCAATCCAGGAAAGATGTTGCAGTCTAACATTGACAATGTACCTGAAATAATAAAACATTTCAAACATCACTGCGTAGAATCTTATTCAATATATTTGGAGTACTAGTATATCTTTTATTTAACCTTTGTATTTAAGATGAGAGTGTGACATCAATTTGTCTACCACCATATGCATATTCTTCATATTTCTTGGGCAAAAATCATCTCTTCTTGTCTTATTCTGGAGAAAAACTGGAAAGAAGGAGCACAGTTGAATAATAAAGCAGTGAGAGTATGGGAAAAATCAAAAATCAGTCGTTAAACCTATATGAGGATAGTATTCAGCCCCGTCTTCTTTGCCTGAAGAGCCGGAGCTGTCATGACTTGCAGAGGGAGTGGAAGGTTTCAGCATTTCAGCAGTCTGCAAAAACCTCAAGAGCCAAAAAGGAAAAACAAGCACAGATGAGAAAAAGACTGCAGAAAAAAAGAAGTCACTCAGAGGCTGTACTAGCACTGATTAATGACTGGCTGTAAGTGCTGGGTTTTAGGTAGTGCGAATTCAGATCAGAGAGAGTCCTTCAGGTTTAAACCAACTGGATTTTAACACTGAAACTGGTGACCTAAATGAAAAACTCATGTGAGGCTCATTCTGTTTTCCGGTTGTTTAATCATCTTGAGAACCAAAACAGTAAATAAATGGGACATCATGTTCAATGTGCATTACAACTGTTATCAGTAAAAGCTATATTTGATTTGAACAATTTGTGGTTCTAGTCTTGTCTTGGCTTTGCTAATGTTAAATGTAATTAATGTGAAGGGGTTTATGGATAGTTTAATTTCTAAATGGTGAAATACAAATGACCCAAAATCCTTAGATATGAAACAAAACATAAATATTAAATTCAGATTGAGCTGACTGCCATGGCCTACATACCTGTAGAGGTTTATATCCGTAAACCAGTCTTGAACCACAATTACAACATGACATACTGTAAACAGGAAGGCCGCTATTTGTAAAGACTAAAAACAAATAAAAAAGCATTTAAAATTTCAGTTAGACACAACCGCAAAAGCCTAAATTTGTCTGCCACTGCCCTCTGCTGGTCATTTACATACCTGCATTTCAACATATGTGTGAGGAAGGTTGTACTCTGGAGGTAATTTCCGATCATTGTTAATGAGGTGATCAAGAATGGATGGGCTGAGAATGGGCTAGTAAAAAATCAGAAGATTAAGCATCTAAAACATATGAGAACAATGTATGACATTAAAATAGATTATTGTTGTTATAGTTTTACCTGTGTGTCCAAAAATATAACACGTTCTTGTGTAATAAAGAAATCCACCCCTGAGCTCTGGTTACCTCCTCTCTCCTTGATTTCCTGAGTTTGGGCTCGGAATACATAAGCCCTGTTCAACAAGTTAATAGGGTTAGGGTTCCTTGTTTTTGAGTCAAATAAATCACTAAAAATGCTGTCACAATCAGTATCGTCAATGTGTTTTCAAAACAGCTGTTTCTCTCATTTTTCTAACATTTACCTTGGATCCTCCTCAGGTGTATTGGCAGATAACAGGGACATAACGGTTGATTTTCCTGAGCCTTGCAGACCAATGACTCCAACTACTAACATGTCTGTCTGGTCTCTTAAATACTGTAATAATAGCAATAATAGGAGAGCTAGATCTAAATTTAAGAAAATGTTTAAAATAGTAATATGTACAGTGTAAACTGTTACCTCCATTGCATTGTCACACCAATTCATCTGTTCATCCACCAACTTAATGCTGTGTTTCATCTTCTCAGGAGGAATTAATTTAGCTTGACCAACCAAAGCTAGTTAACAGAATAAAGTAGCAATTTATTTACCCATGTTGAGAAGTAACATAATTCATTTATCATGATAAATACTGAACTCACGATCCACAGCACTGCTTGTTGCTGAACCACCCATTCCTCGGTTTTGTATCTGATAGACTGGCTGAGTGGGACGCTGCCCCTCTCGCTCTATTTTGGAGGGTCCAGCTCCAGGAGGCTGAGCAGCTGCTTCTGGAGGGGTGCCTGGCTTGCCCGCATCATCACGGGCCTTCATCAGCATAATAGGCTTTTCAAGAACTGGTCCTCCACTGGGAGCTACATTCTGTGTAGTCTTAGCCTGAAAGAAATTATTTCAAAACAAACTGAAACTTGCAGCTCCTTAGTATAGCAGAGTGAATCTAAGGTCAAGTAGATATTGTTGTCAGATTACAGTATCCATTTATGCATGGTTATATTGCGCATCTTAGCTAATGTATGATTTCTCAAACATCTTTAATTCTTACCCTTTCTGCTGGGGGCTTAGCCAGAATAATTGGAGTCTTTTGAATAAGTGGTCCAGGTGGATCCTCACTCCCGTCCTAGAAACACACATCATGTTAATCTGCTCATGACAGCCTGGGGGACCAAGTCATTGTGCCTTTTGTCTAATATGTTTTGATGCTCCATTTTGCCGACCACATCACAAAATGTCTGTCCCCAACTAACAGGTAGCTAGGGACAGACATCAGTAAGCCTTATGTGACAGCAGGAAATTGTGTGTTATAATGTGAACCCCATAAATTAATAGCACACTCAGGACTACAGTACAGACTAAATATGGTGTTGATACAACCATCTTATAATAGATCCATGGATAGGACTGACCCTCCTCTCTCTGGGCTGGTACTCTCGGTCTCGGCTCGGTCCAGAGAGGTTTTGTCCTGGGGGGCCCATATCTCTCTCACCCCGGCGACGTCTCCTCCTGCGCCCCGGACAGTACATTCCTGGCTGACTGTGTCCTGACTCCGACATGGCACACCACAAAATCACTACAACCGTACTACTCACGTACAAAACGACCGTAACAGAAATGTGTCACTAAATCAATAAAGTAGACGTTTTAGTGGCGTATTCTATCCTCTCGCTGGATGTAAATATTCGCCTGTTTTCCAGACCACTTGGTTTTGTTGCAATTGGATGCCCAGTTGAGCGGATTGCGATGTTACACGTACTCAGTAAGACACCGCCCGTCTGAAAACATCTTTTATTACAAATGGAACGCATTAAATACCGTCGGCTTGGAATTTCCGAGTAAAACACGTACCAGTATATTCAAAGGTTCCGATGGCGCATAACAACAGCAGCACAACTAGTTGTCTTTTTTGCCATGAATTTTATTTTCAAACTTCCAGAAACTAAGATGCACTGTCTTTGTTTGAAAACCTATGCAGTGGTATTGAATAGTTTGTAGTAATGTTGACTCGGAAATATAAAACAAACTGGAACAACTGGCTTATTTGTAGGCATTGATTGTGGCATTTTTAGGCAATATATTATCAATAAACTACTATGACTGTTTTGACTGAAAAGATAAGAATAATTTAATTGAGATAAAGAAAGAGTAAAGACAGGTACTACACTTAATCTGTAACCCTCCATGGTCATAGGTAATAATACAAGTTTCCCAATGGGATCAATGGCAACATTTTTTTTTTACAATATTGTTAAATTACACTGCCTTAAGCACGGAATAATTTCATATAGCTACAACAAGGCAGAACACAATAGAACACATAGGTCTAATAAAGCTGATTAGAACTGTGCAATGCTTTACGTTTGCATTACATATATCTGCCTTCAGCTTTTATATTACACCTACCTAAAAGATGCATCTATGTAAGTACTATATGAAGTGCCATTTCAAATTACGGAATTAACAGAACTATGAACTATGTCCAGCAGAGGGAGCACATGTCTAACCAAACCTTGGATTAATATCATTTGTAAAGACATGTATATTTGGTTCAATAAAACCTGATTTTTTGCACCTTTTGATTTAATCTTAAAAATAAACTTGAGTTATTTAAGAAATATAGTCTCGTAAACGAACGACAAAATTTAGACTAAGTTGGAAAACAAAGCTTAACAAAGCTTTCTCACTTGAAACATGTTTATTAGTGGTATATTACTTTACACAAAAATGTCCACCGAAATCTGACCACTGGAACCATGTTTTTTTAAAGGAGAGAAAACCCTCGTTTTTACTCATTTTAGATGCTCTTTTGTTTTCTGTCACTTATGGGCATATTTAAGGTCTGATGTTCATGCATGAAGGTTAAGGTCAACATAAGCAATTGAAAAAAAGAGTAAAAACTGGCCACAGCAATACAGTTTGTTATTTTTGTTAGCAATGTGAAACATACTTCTTCCTTTTACCCATCATGGAGACTAGGAACGATTTTTGAGGTGATCTGGTCAGCGGTATTTATATCAGATTTTCGCTTTTGAATTCAAAATCAATTTATGTAGATTTCAGCAGGTAACACACTCTTTTATTTTGCACTGAGCGTATGGCTTTTAAGTTTTCTTTATTTAGTTTCTTTTGATGTCAAGTAAAAGTTGATTTTATTTTATTTTGTTGTCAGTGAGACTTTTTATCACGTTTGTATCGCACTGAAGAAATGTTTGACGATCCATTCTAGTGCTGACATATTGATGATTGGAGGAAAAGATCTGCATTATTTATTTAGATTGTTCGATGATTCATTAGTATTTTATTTTAATGTTAATTATAAAATGAAAAAAACTTTTGATCGAGCTGTAACACTGCTGTTCCTTTTCTTAATACTTGCTTAATACTTCACTTTGTATAGTAAAATTTCGTCCCAGGCTTGTTCTGAGCCTGGATACATTTTATCAAGTGGAAATAACTAACCATAGTTGTGCATAGATGAATCTGCATGTACATCAAACACTCATTTTTGTGGCAAATTGTGTCAGCCCCACTGAATGAGGAGTCTGCAGGGATTTAGTAGCGTTTTGACCTTGGTAGTTTGAAAACCCATTGAATGTGTTGTATTATGTTGTAGTTAACTAAGTTAATCAAAACCTTTAATAATATTAAAACATCATTGTTTTTTTCTAGAGATGTGAAAGCAATGCCATGGCCACTGCTGACGCCATCTGCTTAATATGTAGAGAGCCGGAGAGAAGGCCCTACTTGAGATTTATGGCTGTCCAAAGTCTCAAAGCCTCAATGCTGCTTGGATGTAGAAATTTCAAGTCAAGGTGGCTACTTCAGCAGCGTATGTTGCCCCTGTCACCAACAACAAATGCTGCGTTGTTCCACAGCTACAGGACATATCACCAGGTACAAGCATGGCAAGGAAATGAACTCCCACCTGTAGATTGGGGTTGGGCTGTGTCACCAAATGGTCTTCTTCCAGTCAGATTGGATCAACCAGCAGAGCCAGAGAAACTGCTAAGAACCATCAGATGCAACTGCACTGGTAGATGTGACAACAAGCGATGTACTTAGGAAGAATGGGCTGCAATGCACATCTGCCTGTGGCAACTGCAAAGGAGGCTCCTGTTTCAATGCACCACAACCAGAGAGCAGCGACTGATGATGATAATGATGGGGAAGAATGACCAAGGCGACAACAAGTTAACTTTTGTACTAATTTGCTCGTCACAAGTGGTGTTGGCTTTGTTTTGAATCATGGTAGAAAGCTCACACAGTTTGACTTTGACTGAAATGTATTAGTGGTAGCAGAGCCAAGTAATACATAATATCATCAAAGCAAATACGTTAGCATGATTGATATGTTAAAACAAAGCAGATATACAACTACTGTTCAGTTTAAGTATGGCATTCAAATTTAGAGCGTTCAGTGACGATAGTAAAACTTCTTCCAGGTGACTGGTCAGTTCTCTAAGAGAGGACAAAGGAGTGAGATTAGGACATTTATGTCTTTCATTTTACACCATAAAACGGTAAAGAAGTTATATTTAGCCGAAAAATGAAGCAGACGAGTGAACTCGGCCAATTTTCAGAATAATTTTTTTTTGTTGACCTTGATCATTGAATGCATGACCTTGAATGTATCCAATTGTTGTACAAAATGAAGCGGCATGTTAATAGTTGTCGAAACCAACACATTTACTAAGGTTATAAGGCAACTGGTCTCAAAATGACGCACATTTGTGTATGGGACTTTGGATGGCGGCCATCTTGAATTTGGCATGAAATCGAGGTTTTTTTTCTCCCCTTTAAAAACAAGGTTCCAGAGGTCTTTTCTGTGGACTTTTTCATGTGAACTAATATACTACTAATAAACATGTTTCAAATGAGAAAACTTTGTTAACATTTTTTCCAACCTGAGTCATTCATTGACTGGAGTATTAAACAAGTAACACAGCTCAACAGAGGCATTAGTTAAAATACTGTACAATGAAAATAATTTCTTATTCCATAGGAATACATATGGACAAAATCAACTGTTAACCTTGAAGCCTTCCAAATCTCAGAAACCAACAGCTGAGTTCAGTTCATGAGAGGCTTAGTCACAAATACTTTGTACAACTGATTAAAAACACACAGGAAATCAATCAAATGCCCTATGATTCCTTCACTGTTCTCTGTGTAATTCTACAGTGGTGAGTCATGGGGCTGAACACTGGGCCAGAAGATGAGATCTTTGGTCGGGATGCCAGTCTTTCAAGTGGTTCAGCATGTTCAGCCGCCCCTGTGGAGAGGGGTCACCCGCTCATTCTCCATTGTTTTACTCACGCAGCCCTGTCACCTGAAATTAAATAATACATTGAATATTACACAGACCTACACAGACCACCTCCTACAGTGAGACCCCTTTACCTGATCTCCGATGAGCGCTGTCGCAGGAAATGAGAGAGCAGCTCAGATGTCTGTTGGAAGCAGTGGTGGAGCTCGTCTAACTTCTGCTCCATGGACAGTATCCGCTGCTCCAGCTCCCGATAAGAGTTATTCCAGTTAGCGCCTAGGTCACACATTATCATCTGCATCTTTGGGAGGTCCACCATTTCACTGGCAAAGTCTCTTAGTTTCCTCTGTTTAAGTCTTAAATGGCGAAATCTGTTGGGAAAACATTTTAGTTAAGAGTGAAGATCATTTCATTTTATAAAACAATTATGTATGCCTCATTTGTGTGCTTCTAAAATGTAAATAGAAGGATTTTGGCAAGTGCTGTCAAAATTAAAAAACATACACTACATTTTAATATTGATGTATTATTGTCATTTATAGTGTATAGTGTTTATCACAAATTATTCCTTATTCATATATATATATCTATATCATATATATACACACACACACTATTCCTATAGATGGCCCACTGAACTGTTATTGTTTCACAGTGGGTTAAATCAACACTTTTGTTAAGCCTTGCGAAGCACGGTGGCAAAGCGGTTAGCGCTTTCGCCTCACAGCAAGTAGGTCCTGGGTTCGCATCTGGAGTGGTGCGGGGCCTGTGTAGAGTTTGCATGTTCTCCCCATGCCTGTGTAGGTTTCCTCTGAGTGCTCCAGTTTCCCCTACCACTAAAAACATGTATCCTGTGGGGCCAGAACTCCCCTGAAGATGAGATGCTTAATCTCAGCGGGACTATCCTTGTTAAATAAAGGTCAATAAAATAAAAAAAACTGCTGTTGTGATTTTGGGCTACACAAAAATAAACTGCACTGAATGTTGCCTGGTGCAGAAGTATGGGTCACTCACATTCGGATGGCTTCCAAGAGGCAGCGCTGGTGCCTCCGGTGTTCCCCACGGTTCCCCTGACTCAGGTTTGCACGGTGCAACAGCCAGCACTCTCTGAGCACGTTAGCAGCAGCATGGCGAATCTGTCAGTCATATGGTTCAACACAGGAAGAAAAACTTTAATGGTATCAACATGAACATCTAATCTACAATTTCAGGAAGCCAGTTATGTTTTAACCCAAAATGTGTTTCAGTTATAGCTGTACCAAGCTGTCATTTTAAACTGTCTAAATGAATGATTGGTTTCATCTGGTCTGAAAGTGAGACCAAATATTGTAAATACTGGTTATTTTTATTTTAAAACTTTTGTAGGCTATATTTAGTTAGTTTTTTTTGTTTTGCCATTTTGTTTGAGTAACAAATAACCTGTTATTACATATGCAGTAGCAAATGCAAAATAAGAGAGTTTGAAGTTTGAAATGTTTTTTTCACCATGTACTGATCAATCAAAATTTCCATTGTATCTTTTTTATTTAAGGCCAGTTAGAAGAAGAGATACTCACACTGTCTGACCTTGAATTTTATTGGGCATCTCTTATAATACCCACTGGGTCTGCGCCCTCTCCTCCTATGCACCTGGCTCAAGAAATTGATGTGCAAAGCTTTTATCTAAAGTCAAATAATTTGACTTTCACTATAAATAAAGCAGTGCCATTTAATACTAAACATAGTCCGAATGTATTCCTCCAAATGTCGATAAGGTCTGATCCTCCATTTGTGAACCATTGGTCTATGTTCTCTTTTCCATACTGTTATCAGATCAAGAACCAAGCCAGTATTTTTGCATTCATTATTGGGCATTTTCAAGAAATACGAAAAATCTACAAATTATCAAAAAAAAAATTCTGATCTGGTCATTTTCATGAGATGTTTTTATTTCATGATGGAGTCCATAGTACATTATGTAATCTCAAACTCAGTTTATTAGAGTAGATATATCACCTGCTCTTTCATTCTGTTTACGCCTGTTTGTCCTCCTACCCCCTTCACTGTAAAAGTCCAACTGATGATGTCAGTGGAGGTTAATAATAGATCCTGTCCAGTGTCCCTTCCAGATGTCTTCCCTTGTTCCCACCAGTGTAAGTGTGAACATCGGATGCCCTGTAACCTCAGCACACACGCAAAGACCCAAATAAAGGCCAAGCCCCACGTAAGGATGCTCCTCGGGACAGGATGCAGCCATCGAGGGGCAGGAAATGGGTGTATCCTCCCAAGAACCGTGTCTGACATCAGATTTGCAAAATCCACAGGAGGTGCAAAATGTGTGTAGAGATGTTATGAAATATTAGTGTCACTATTACTGAGAGAAAAAAAACTTTCAGAATGAAAATGTAACATTGACGTGACATTAACAGCCAGCACTTCACAGTAGGGTTGACTTTTTTTGAGTATAGATTGAAAAGAAATTACTTATTTTTGCTTCCAAATTCCTTACAATTTTTTTACTGTTATTATTGCATAACAGAATAATCTTGTTAGTTGGTGGTTATGTACTTTTTTAACTATACTGTGTATAAGTGTAAGAAAAAAATATTTGTAAGAAAAAAATACTTCAACCTACTCCTGGGTTTCATTGATTTTTTTTTTATATTGCACAATTTGAAATTGGGTAGCGGCAATTCACTTGTTCCGAGTGCATTGTCCTTAAGTGACAATTATTTTCCTTTCCTAGACCTTTTTCCAGAGCTTAACAGCTTCCACTTTCTAAAAATGGAAGTTACGGCCATATGAAGGGAACTTGAAAAACACATTTGGGATTAAAATGATCCTAAATGATGACAACTGTTTAGTGCCGTCAATACACATGACCCTCACAGTCAAAGAGGCAACTGTCTTGCAACTGTCTATACATTTTTCAGACCATATATATTTTACACTTAATGTAAGTTTTAAACATTTCACTACTTCACAGCACTATGTAACTTTTATGGTGGAGGGCCTGCTTGAGCCACCTGTTTAGACCTAGACAAATTTTATTGATCTATAAGGGAAATGATTTGTTTCCATGGAGATGCTACTCTTTTGTGTAGAATGCTCCACAGTGTGACATTAAATTTAACTATTTCAAGAAGGCAAGGAGGCAAGAAGGCCACTTAGCCTGGCTAATTTGCAGGTCAGATCAGTGGAGTGGTGATCCCGCTCACAGTAAGAACAGGTTTAACAAAGTATTTAGCAATAACAATATCTAAAATGGAATACTTGCAAGATAAATGAGTAAAATGTCATAATGCAGGCAAAGCAATAACATCTCAACATCTTGGAGACAAGTAAGTGGTGCACTCTCCCCCAGTAAAGTTACATAGTGCACCTTTAAAGTAAAGTGTTGATGACTTACCCTTTTCGAGATCTGTATATCCAGCATGAAGAAATGTACATGCTTCTCTCCTTTGTTTAGAGCCAGTTTTTTTGTCACGACAGCAACCAACATGGCAGTGCAAGCTACGCCCTGAGCACAAAAAAACTTAGTAAGTATAGGCATTATTGTTTAAAATTAATCTAATGCTATGTAACTTGTAACAAAAATCAATATTACATTCTGAACTGAAAACAATCACCAAGTTACCTGGTTTCCTCTTTGTCAGGCATTAGAAATAGAGAGAAAATAAAGTATTAGTGGAGAAACAAACTCAAGCCAGTACTGCACATATGCAAAACATTTATTTAAATGTGCCTATTTTTATTATTGTTTTAATACTGATAGTGAGAGCAGCAAAAATTGTATTAAAGGAAGCTGTAAGAGTGGTTAGAAACATAAATAGTAGTAGTGACAAATGTGCTGTAGTAGAACAACGGTTTAGTGTGTGTTTTGTCCAGTGGGCAAAACTACACTTATTAAAACTTTTTTTTTTTTTTGTCACAACAGATTTTATTAATACTAACATTTGAATTATAACTTTCCACCTCTGCCTCAGGACACTAATTCAGCAGAGTTTTGATTACAGGCAATGATGGAATCTCAAGTGAAGTGGGAGAGACACATTCTTTCCTTGAAATCCTCCATCCAGATTTGTAACAGTGTTGTCAACCCTTCTACACAGCTGCAGATAGAACTATCCTTCAAACTCAGGCTGCACCATGTAACACAATAGAACTGAAATCACAATGTGAAATGTTGCAAATATGTAGGTGATCGAAGGTCTTCTGTTACCAATAAAATCTTCTCTCTTTTTACGACAGAGACTTGCTATTCCAGTATTGATACTTTGCAGCTGATGTCATCAATATTCCCTGGGGATGTGATGCTAACAGTAGACTCTGTTCTGTCTGAGGCTTTATTAAACTTCAATCTCTCAAGTCTCTCACAGATAAAATTACAGACACAAGGTAGCCAACAGATTTTCACTGTCTTCATTAAAACACCTACAAAGGAACGCTTGTATTGATCACAGCCTCATGAAAATGTGTTGTTTAAATCCAGTTTGTATTTTTTCTTGAGTTTTCAGCCTTTTGTGTTTGATAATGTGTGCAACAAACTTTCGAACATTAGAGATACATGTAGAACACCCTCAGCGTGATGTCACTGCAAAGTATCAATAGTTTAAAGTTTACACTTCTACAAGTTCTGAAAATAAATTATTCTTGTAATAGCTTTAAAAGTTCATACCTCTTTTAAAGTTATAGAGTCATAAATGGGCACTATGAACTGAATCCTGATTTGAAATTGCAGATGTAATGTCAGAAGAAACTGCAGTTATTATTATTATTATTATTCCTCAAAATTGTGCAGCTCAACTCTAAAAAAACATAACATACTAACAGGATTTGGATGTCCTGATATTGCTCACTTGGAGCAATATCAGGACATCCAAATCCTGCATGACTGTATGTTATGTTTTTTTTCCTTGAGCACAGGTTGGCAATGCCTTCCCTTGTCCTCATGCCAAATGCAATAAAGCACCTAAAAATGGATAGGGTGGAAAGTTTCCCATTATAAGAAGGGAAGCTTATAAAAACAGGAGAGATGGGGGG
The DNA here is from genome assembly GCA_029959045.1 of Taenioides sp. WSHXM2023. Taxonomy (NCBI): domain Eukaryota; kingdom Metazoa; phylum Chordata; class Actinopteri; order Gobiiformes; family Gobiidae; genus Taenioides; species Taenioides sp. WSHXM2023. The sequence goes on along the minus strand of CM057088.1, from coordinate 23,495,296 downwards.
AGAGTGAGAATTTGATTTTCTCAGCCCTGCACATGAGAGGTGTAGCTCAACCTGCTTGTGTTATCTGTCAAACACTCCTGCATGCAGTTATTGTAGACTTATACGATTGTGCTTCCTAATACCATCCTTAAATCAATACTGTAAACTTCAAACATGAATGGTCAGCTCTTATCTGGCTCCCACTCCCACTGAATGACTTCACTGTGACCCCTGTTGTTGCTCCAGTGTTACTATATGGCTTTGCTGGCAATAGCAGCTAAACACTCAACAAACAGAATGGTTAGAATGAAACTAAGGCTGTGAAAATAATCACATTTTAATTGATTGAGTGTATTCTGAATACTTTTATAGCCAGTGGCAATTAAATTATAGTGTAAAAACAGTTTTATGTTTGTTTCACCACTTTTGATTATGTTAGTAATTATATCACTAATTATTTGACTAAATTGAGTGGCTAAATATATATGCCAAATATTATTAGTAATAACAACAGACGAATGAAAGACAACAGAGAAGCACAGTACCAGGACATTTTGTTTTGTGTTGTTGTGGTTTGGTTATAAATTGCCAAACACTGAAATGTTAAGATAAGAAAGTATCATTCTTTGTACTTTTGGAAGCAGGTGTAGCATTTTAATCTTGTAGCCACTATTCTGCTCTGATTAGGGATTTCAAGGTTATTCAGTCAACTGATAATAGGGAGTATCAGTTACAATATAGTTAAAATAATTAGAATTAGGAGAATTTTAGATGTAAAAATAAGTAATTTAATTTCAGTCTATGGAGCAAAAAAGCTCATTTAAATGTGAAATGCTTTTATCTGACTGTTAAATGCACATTAATAGGCTATGACTAGAATTTAAGTGTGCTGATTACATAAAGCTAGTCCCATATATAGGAATGGTCATCTGTTAGAAAATGTGAATAAAAGTGAATTAAGAATTTCACTTTTGTTTGGTAATGGTGTCAATATTTTTTTCCAGATCAGCAGTGGTTACACACAGTGTAATATGAACAGCATACTAAACGTGTTTTGGATAAATGTTTGTTTGTGCTGTTACCATGACACCGGTGAGGAGACAGACCACTTTGCCACAGCCCGTGTTTGGCGACACGTCTCCGTATCCCACAGTGAGGAAAGTGATCGCGATGAGCCATAGGGCCGTGTTCATGTGGTCCGCTGCCGCCCTGGTTTGCCTATGAGGACACAGGAAGGATATGCTTTAAATATAAAACAAAGTTAGACCATCACACGTGTGTGATATCACATGTGGAATCCAGTTTCACCATAGTATGAGATTGTAAGATTTCAATCTTAGTGACTATCAAGAGTATATATAAGGGTATATATAAGTACATTTCAGTTTTTAAGTCTTTAAGCAAAATGTAAGTAAATTATTACTATTGCATAAGAGTTTTGATCACAATTTGCATCCATTTACTTCAATCACACACATCAACTAAATAATAATATTATTTGTAAAAGCAGTGTTTCTCATTCAGGGGTATAGGGCCTGAGGGCACGTGAGCACGTACCATGAAAGCTCTTAGAATGGTTTCAGATTTTAAAATTACATGAATGTTTCTGAAGGATAATTTTAGACATCATCATTAAAGCAAGAATATTACTAATAACTGAGTAAACATATTTAAAGAATCACCATTACTAGATATAAGGAGTATTTGCAGTATCAGTCAAAGCCTATGGGACACAAAAAATAAAAGGCCTATAAAACTTGTAAAGCATTATCCATGTAGCAGTAGTTATTTCTATTATGTTACAATCACACGCATATAGTAACTAAAACAGAGTGCTCTGATAGACTGTAGACCAGAAGTATGAAACACAGTTAAAAGGTAAAAGCAGAAGTTACAAAAATAACAAAGTTCAGAATACAAGTGGCATTTTGTATTTGAAAGTAACTATTGTAGTTTGTACGCTGTGACTCCAATTAGACTTTAATCTGAGTTTTGTTTTAATATAATCTGACCAGAAAGATCTTATTTAACGCTAACTGGACATAAAATTACAGTCAGAGGCTATAGCTAGTTTTTCAGTTAGTCACTCTCTTGTATCAATATTTTTTTTTCCCATGAGATACGAAAAAACACTTTTCTCACTTTAGGCACTTTTCTTGATTTGATACAATATGGTTAGACTTGTCAGCATTTAGTATACATTGTTAACCAGGAAGGAAACTGTAAAACTTTATACACTCTAGGTCTTGTAAATAATACCTCCTTTATCTCACGCCTTGATCTTTTCTTCCACTCACAGTATGACAAATGCAAATAGGCCAATTGGAGAAACCACAGCTCTTTAAAGTTGAACTGAATAATGACCTCACATGGTCCAATAGCCAGACCCACTGTACAGGCTGACGTTGGGCTGGCTCACATTAAAAAGCTATTTGTGACATAAACACTACAGAAAATAATCACTATCGACTGTTATTTCAATCCAGTTGAAGAAGGAAACTCAAATTGACCATCAAGGATTGAGGAGGAAAATACAACTCCTGCAAAGTTTTCACTGTGAGAACTGATGAGATCCTAAATAGTTCCTCAACAACAAGACTATGGGGACAACAATTAGATGTCTGGTCTAACCCTTAAAATTTACAACTAAATCTGATGCAAGGGTTACACAAATATAAAAATATGCATTGATTCCTGTGATATTCATTCTTTGTGCCTCAAAAGCTTTAATACTTTGTCAGGTTTTTGATTACTATTGCTGTAATAGTATAATATTTTTGTTGGAATTTTGCAAATGACATTGGCTATTGATCTCTTGATCTCCTTCTAAAAGATATGATCTATTTTACCCCAGTAGAAACTCTAAATTATTCAAATGTGAGTGTAAAATCATGGCAAAGCAGATAGCATTATTGGAATGAGAAAAAAATACTATGCGCTGGAAGTTTATAAGAAGTTTAATTATAGATAAATATGAATGTAGCCTATGATAATTACTATTTCAGCTTATTATTCAATAAATAATAGGTGGAACAATATATTTTGGAGGTCAATATCTATTGTGTATTAATTTTCTTAGTTGTGACACAATACGAATTGAGCTGTAGAGGCAAGTCACACCTTGGGCTAATTATTGGTTCATTCTGCTGTTCATTTGTTGCAGCTCATGTCTTTTAATAATACTGTCTATTTAAAAAATGGTTTACTTGGATTACCCTACTTTATTTTAATTGTGTCCGTGGCATAAATTAGTTTCAATATTATCGTTCATCGCTATATTTACCTGTAGCAATAGGCTGTATCATACTATTTGTGACCAAGTGCAGTTTACCTTTCACACAGGGTGAGCATCCAGGACGCAGTGAGCCAGAAGAGCAGGATGAAAACCAGCAGTGTGCGGGCTGGGTACTTGTTCATAAGCACCTTGAGTACAAAGCGGAATGTGAAGTTGATGTTGTTCAGTGACCCAATACTCCTGTAGGAGGCACTCAGGAGCACTTTGCTGTGTAGAAGTATGGCTCTATGCACCAGGTATAACCGCAGGAACATAAAAACAGACAAGAACAATTCCAGGTTCATGAAGCCGTGTCCAAAGTGTCCCGTCACGCACAGAGGGGCAATGGAGGAGGACGAGGAGTTGTACGAGAGGCCGATCTCCCAGTACGCTCCCACAGGATGCACCGCACACACCAGCAGCTCCAGTGTGATGACGAACACACGGTGACTGGTCATAGCAATGCGCCAGTCCACCTGGTTATGGTCAATGATGAACAGCTGACAAGAGAAACAGAAGGAAGAAATTAAAAACTAAAATCATGTCATTATTACAGGCATATTATGCAAAATTGCCTCTTAAGAGTTTTAAGTCATATTAGAATGCTTTTACCTCCTCAAAAGAATAATCAGAGTTGTGTTCTGTTTCATTCACACATGTTTGAGTAACCCATTATTATTAGTTTGTCTACATCTCCAAAGCTCAGAATGCTCTGTTCCACATTGTGATGTCATGAAGCTGTAATTTTCAAGTTAGAAACTACCGTTTACCTTTTGTTCAGTAAACTGGCATTTCCGGGACTGAAAATATCCAAATGATTAATGATGGTCTATGGACTTTAAAAACACAGTGGAGCACTTCCTGTATTACCACATGACATCACAAGGTGGAGTAGAGTGTTTTCTGGTTGAGAGAAGAACTCAGCCTAAATATGCAGCGTTTGTGTTTTAAACATGTGGAAATGAAACAAAACACAACTCCATTTATGTTTTTGATGAGGAAACAACATTATAACATAGATCAGAAAATAGAGTTAGTACACTTCTGCAGGGTGCAACTGAAATGTTGAATGGAATCTCTTGCCCATAGAATTCTGTTAAATAATAAGCACATGTCCAAATGAAATGTATGCAATTCAAATTAATATTACAGGACATTTTCTTCATAAATCATACTGTACTACTATTGTACTTTTGCTCAAGGGTCTATCTGTGTTACATTTTTATTATGATAAAACTATCTTAAGGCCTAATGTTTACAAGGTTTTCAATCCATTCTAATTCAAAATATAACATTTATTTGTGCCTTGAGCCATCAAATCAAAGTTGTTTTAACAGTGTTTTGTTTTAGGATAAACTATTTGTTGCAGTTTGTTAAGCCCCTCCTTTCTCCTGCTTATCTCTAGCTGCCATTTGCTGGACCATCTCTTGTCTCAGTCTCACAAGCTGCAGACAACACATTACAAACAATGCTGATGTAAGAATTCAGTCACTGGTGTAAAATTAGCACAATGTACAAGCCACAAACCTGCACTGTAGCAAACAGCACTTAAGATTACGCTGTTTTGATATGTGAGCATGCTACAATACGATTATTAAGAAGTCTTATTGAAAAGATTATATTCTGATTTATTTTATGCGATCATTAATCTCATATTAACATGAGACTTGTAGTTTATAGAGAATTAGATGTTTTAATATTCAAATGATGATATTGTTTATTTATACATATTTTTTTACCAGTGCTTATTCTGTTAGTATTTTAAAATGTGTTAGTATTTTTTTTTGTGTGTTGACTCACCCTAATATCCTTATAGTGGAAAGCAATAATAAAGATTAGGAGACACCCAGTGGACAGGCTGATGGCTCCATTGATGAAGAGGGCACTTTTTGAGCCCTGTAAAAACAGCAGGGGAAAATGAAATGAAAAAAAAATGACATTACAGTCTAAGTATTTCTAGAACACTGCATTATTATAATACATGATTTTAATACAGTAATTTATTTGGAAACACTTGGAAACAGTCTTCAAGCACTGAAATATGGTCTTTTCCACCATCACTCAGAGCAGGTTGGAGAGCTGTGCTTCAGCTCACACAGCGTCAGTGGAAGATTTGCAAATGGACAGGCGGTTTCATGTGGTTAGCCGTTAAAAAGATAATTACAAAGTCTCCAACTGCAGGAAACTTGAGCGTGTAGGTGGTATGGAGTGACGTCCATTGGCAAGGTACATTGGTTTTCCAGAGTCTCAGCCGTAGCATCCACTGCTTCTCTGCACTGTGTCAAGCGCTAATTAGGGAGCCCACATAAACGTAACAGTCTGCCAGATTTACACAACACAAAGACAAATTATAAACTTCCCCAAGCATTTTATTTCACTGTATTTAAATATTTAATTCATAAAAAAGAAAGACAAAAACGGGTTTTTCCAATGACAATACCAATTGTTTGGAATCTACAGCAACCGATGGCTGATAAGCTCTGCCGATATTTTTGAGCCAATATGTATAGGGCTCATTTTGATTATTTTCCCCAAATTTACTACAACTCAAAAGGGTCACCCACAGACCCTTTTTACCACAAACCTATAAAGGAGCAGTGTAGTCCTATTTTGTGCAGCTATCTCTTCACATTAAAGCGTTAAAATGTGTTCTTTAGGCAGCAGATCAACTAAAATAAAATATCTGTCTGTGCTGGAGATTAAAGGCCAATAGCCAATATGCTAAAAAATTAAAATACTTAAACTTAGACTTAGACGAATATCGGCCAACTGCTTTTGTCCATTCATCTTCAACTTCTGCTTATTTCTACTTGGTCATATGTAATAGAAACAACCATGGACTACCTTGGAAACAATGGCCTGTAGTACTACAACAGAGACAGAAACGTATTCGACCAAATAAACTTTTGTCTAGCTGACAAACTTTTGTCTAGCTGACAAATTGAATTTTTCCTTTTGCCATGGATTCTACCTGGACGACTGAGGGATTTTACACACACATTTTATTGGCTTATTAGATTTCACATCAGTCATCAGGAGTAGCCAATGCACGGCAGACTTCAGGTTATACTTTTGCAATGTGCTTCATTAGACTGTGTGGTTTTATGGTTTAATATCGATTCTTGTGCTATGGGTCAGTAATAAAACAGAGGTATCCTGTCATTAAGTTAGGGACAGGAAGAACAGAGGCACTGTAGGTCGATGACTGAATTTAAAACTACAATCTGTATCGGTCCATTTCACTGAGGTCATCTTGGACACTGCTGAGATGAAACACCTTTTAAATGGAAATGGAAAAAAGCAATCTCTGCCCCTATGTTTTACTGTTCAGACATAAAAAGACCTCCTGCCACACCTGGTATAAGACACATGTGCAACTTCAAATCTAGTTCAACAGCTTTTGTCTCCAGGGTTTTAACATTGGTCAAACCTTGAGTAAATTTTTTTTGATGGATAAATATGTCAAACCAAACCCTATAGTAATGAGGTAATGAGTAACTGATGCAATAGATGTACAGTACAGTATACAAAGTGTAGGTTCTTTCATATATCATTTTGTAAATGGACTTCATCTTAATAAAAATGGAAAGGTATCACTATGGGCCAAATTGCACATATGTATGAAATACGTATCAAATATAGTACTCGAATATTAAGGCAAACCATAATTTTTGATAGATGATTAACTGAGCAAATAGACAATGTTGTCAAGGGATTATTATTTAGTTTAAAGGTGTGGTATGTAACTTTCCTTGAAGGGCAGTCCGCAATGAATTGTCCTCATTAAACTTAAACTTTTCTTTTTTACACTTATTCAATTAAGGTGTTTATATTGCTCAAAATACCATAAAAAGTTACCCTTGTGAAAAAAATACATATGTAATATCAGTTATAAATTGGGGCTTCTCGTATCAAAACTCAAAGTACAATAAGCCCTTACTGTATCACTGTGTTTTGGGAGTCAGAAAAGAGGACATAGTGTTGCATCCACACTGCCTGCAAGTGGATGAAGCAAAGCTGGGAGACAGCCTGTGCAAACAGCCTAATTATCCACTAAATGATGTGGAAAGATAGCCTCAAGTACTCAGGGCAATCTAGCTCAGGGGAAGGAGGTGAAATGTGGAAAAATGTTCCAATAATAGCCTTGTTTTCCAGCATAAACATGAAAAGGTATGCTAAAATATCACTTCACTGGCCAGCGCTGATAGGTGTGGGAATATCCTCAAGCGCACTTCCATTATGTGAGTGGGTCATACTAAAACCATATGTAGAGTGGGAACGCAATTTTACACAAACTGAAGTTAAATTAGGAGAGCTGCTTCTTCTAAATAAGATTGTCCAGGTCTTTTCCAGTGCATCAGCATTTCCACACTCCACTAAAGCAGGATGCCTCTAGTAAGGCCTGGACACAAAACACCTGTTCTTGGTTGGTCTCCCTAAGCTCTGGCGCTTATGTCATATTGTCTGTGCTGTTGCAATTCCAAATGTGTTTTTTCGCATATAGGTTCTGAGAGCAGACTTTATACATTTCCATTGTTTCTTTTTTAAAAATGTGAGTTCAACAGATTGGATTCTTGACAACGTAATCAATCATTCTTAAAACATGGAGGTGGTCTGCAGTTTTGGCAGTATGCATGAGAACTTTTTTTCCACATGTGCAAGCGGCATACACAGTAAAGTCAGACGGGAGTTAATAATTTGTTGATTATGTGGCCCCAGCATTGTTATCCACTGAGATCTGCATGTTAATGTCATGAGGCTGTGCTACCAAATAGTCTCTGGAAATGGACTCATAATCAGAGGGTCAGGGGGGGTCACAGCCCAGGTGCAGACTGCTGGAGCTGCTTTGAGCCTATAGCCTGTCTGCTTCTCAGGAGCACTGTTATGATGAAGGGGTGTAGAGTGAGGATATCTGGCACAGTTATGGACAGATGGTGGTTTCAACAAGAATATAATGACATAACAATTTGTATTGTCTATTTATCCCACTTAGGCTTTTATGTGTGCATATTCACAAAATTGCTCAAATAAAACTGAAAATATGTCAGCATATAAAGAAATAACAAAACTAACTTAATATACAGCATAGGCTATTTTATTTTAATTTATTTAACAGAACAACGCATAATCACATAACGCTGGAGAGTAAAAATGCTAGTACCAGATTTTAGCTCCAGAAGCTGCTTTTCATCTGCATTAATGTGTGTTTTGTTTGAAAAAGCTACTTTGCCTCCTCTACAATGTAAACAATTACATCACATCACATATCAGGTTGCATGAAACTTGTACAGAGCAAAGGCATTGTTTATGCCATGGCCAATTTGCATTGCCCACACATAGCCCAGTAGGTACTCACTGGATGGTAGACAGCGGGGCACATCTCTGCGTGGATGATCATGAGAAGTATCCCAAGAAGAGCGGTGGCCAGGGCCCAAGCGCACAGACGTTTTTTGTCTTCTAACAGGAACTTTCTGTCACGTAGTCTGTATAGGTCGTCTCCCTCTATTGGATTGGTCCGTTTGCCTGGAATTGACAGAGGGACAGACACCTCCGATCCCTCGATTGTTCCATTAATAAAGCCTTCGCAGTTCACACAATCCATTTTGGGAGCTCCGTGCGCCCCGTGGTTAATAATATCCATCTCCAGTGCGCACTCCAGAACTTTGTCTCCGTGCGCGCTCAAGTGGGTCCCCTCCCGAATAGGATACGGCATTGTTGGACGGACTAGCCAAATAGTCGTTTTTCTTGTGAGTCGCTCATGGAAATAGCGGTTTACCTCGACACTAGATCACATCGCTACCTTAACACTCCTACTCTGAGTATGCCCTTCTCTCCGACGCACTATACGCTCACTGATAGCATCTGCGCGTAATTTCTCTCCCAATCCTCTAATTTGCATGACTTGTCATTTTAGCTCTATGCGTCACGCCACCGATAATAAAAAGAAATTCGGGCCATTTGCTTTTGGTCTAGTGTGCACGTTCAAACATTTACGACACATTTTTTATCAAAAGGCTTTGGCCACCGTAGTAGCGTCATGCCCTCTAACAGCTCTACAATGACCTCTTGTGGTTAATTAGAGTTGGGTAACTAAGACGCCTCTTCAGTCAAAATTCTGAGTATTCATGTGTACATTTAACCTACTAAAACTTTGAAGAAACTTTGAAACTTATGATTAACTTACCAAGTTAACTATTGTAAAACCAACTACAGAAGTGTTACTACTTCCCCAAGGAGTCTCTTGGCACACACTGATACATATTTAAGGTTGAGGTTTATTAGAAACAGGGCAAGATTTTTTTTCTCAAACACTCACAGAGCAACAATTTTCATTAAAAAAAACAAAAACAAAACTCCCACCAGTGGGTTGAGATGATTAAATCCCTGAAACACACTTAGACATCAAAAGCACAAACATTAGCTTTGAAGTAATACATGATTTGTACCTTCAGCAAAAAAGCATAGATCAATGAGCAGTTAATAAACAGTGAATAATTAAATATTAGTAAATGTATAGGCATACAGAAATGGGGAAATGTCATTAAAAATATATTGTAAAATAGAACACAGAGCATAGATTGTATAAAACCACTGCACCCAGTAGTAATAAAGCTAAATAGACAACACAGGCAGTGATAAAGTATACAACAATGCTTATAAAAATAAATACAATTTCATGTATTAGCTGTGATTTTAGTGCCACCAGGTGATGGCCAAATATATTACAACATAACAGTAAAATTGTGTCTCATACATTCATATACAGGTTCTGTATTATTTACAAGCTGTAAGTAAAGATATTTTAGTATACAGTAACTCTAGTTACAGATTAAAATCAAGATTATTTTACAATGATTGTGATTATCATACAAAGAAGCTGCTTGGCCTTCTGAGAGAACTTAAAAAATAAACAGAACTTCACCTGAATTCAGCATTTGGTATTAAATGTATTGCTGTAAGCTCCTGAGTTAAGTCTAAGCACCCAGTGACTGCTGCCATTTAAATGTGTACAAAATATTATATTCATCAGTGCAGACCTGACTATGAAATGAAACTGTCACTCTAAACCATTAATAAATCTGTGCTGCGGCACCATAAATAGAGACTCTGGAATAAAACAATTTGTGCAAGGAATATTTAACGCTGTATAGTTTTTGGCCCAAGTTTAGCTGATCACAGACATGGCTCAGTTATCAGCGTATCCAGTGCATTTTTCACTTTGGGTCCTGAGAAGTTTAACCCTTCACTGCTCCCCATGGCTGCAGAGAGGCTTGGGGCAGAATGAACTGAGGGGAGGGCTGGGGCAGGATGTAGTATCCAACAAGGGGTTGAGGTGGAGGAGGGGGAGGGGCACACACTGTGGACAGAAACATGGGTGGAGCCTTTTTGTACGGAGACCAGACCTGTGTCGGCTGGTAATAGTACTGGAGACTTGGAGGGACCTGAAAGACAAGTCACAATATGAGCAAATGCAGTTTTGTGTCAACTGATACACCAAGGAACACTGTAAATTCTGACACATTTGAAACTTTGCATTTTCCATAATTAATAATTTTTTGTGGTGTGTGCCACATCACATTTTTAGACTTTGATGGAACAAGTCTGATCCAAGTTTAGTCCTGTAGACTTGGCATGGTCCTGTTTCAGTCCAGGTTTAGTCATTGTCTGGAGACAGTTGGACTCCAAAGGGTTAATGCAGCTATAGCTGAGACCCTTCTCCTCTGCAATAAAACTGATTATAAATTGCTATGTACATGCACATTGCACATCTAAAAAAAATAAATAATTGCACTTGGTCATGAGGACACAAGCCTTTAAAATGTGACAATATATTCAAAGATAATTACCATATTCCTGACGTATTTGACTTTTTTTAGCCCTTCTGTGTTGCGTCGTCGGAGCCTGGGCACCATTGCGATAGTGCAGGTGGCTCCTTCTGCCATTTCTTTTTTAACATCATTTTCTTTTTTAGGCTCTCCCTCCTCTTCTCCGTCTTTCAGCTCTTCCTCTTGGTCTTTGGATTCCTCCTCCGTGTCGCTGGATGCAGTTGAACCACAGTCCGAGGAGGTAGCAGAGTGGTAATCGGAGGTGTCCAGGTTAATGGACTCTTCTGACAGCGAGTCTTCGTGTGTGCTCTTCAAACTCTTCTCCTTTTTTTCCTCTTCTGTGAAAGTGGCTACTGTGAAAGGCCTGCTGTTCTCTCCGGATCTGGAAAGTAAATAATAAAGATTTACTCAATTTGATGTTTACGGAGAAGTTTGGAAAGTTAGAGCCAAGCCTAAATGTCATATTCAGCTTTAAATCTTGCAGTTGGAAAAACATCTTAATAATTATTAATGTAATATTGACTACTGTTGAATATAGTCAAAACTCAAATGTTTAGACACACTTTTTCATATGTTTTTCTTCTTTATTTCCATGATTATTTGTATTGTACATTCTCACTTAAGGCATGTGAACTATGAATAGGCACATATGTTTTATAGCAAGCAAACAAAATAGCCACCTTTTGCTTTGAATTCTGGTTTGCATTTTTGGCATTTCTTGACCCCAACAAGGCACACCTATGAAGTGAAAACCATGTCAAGAGACTTCACTGAGATGCTCATTTGAGAGAAGGCCAAGGGTTTGCAGCGCTGGTAACACTAAAGGTGGCTACTTTTAGGATTTGAAAACAAAGTATAAAAAAATTTAGATGAGTTATTCAAACCTTTTTCTTTGCTACGTAATTCCATATATATTGGATCATATAATGATGTCTTATGCATACATCCAAAATGTCGAAAGTAGTACACAAAGACTTTTAGACTTTAGACTTTTATTAACTTACTTTAAATTTATTATTTTATCAATCACATTAAAGTGTGAACTTTGAGAAGAAAATTATAATATTACTATTTTTCCATATAGCTTATCCCTAATTGTCAGTTGCTACTTTTGGCAGGAATAACAGTTACTGTATGTCGCATGTTTTTCTGATATCATGTAGCTGTACACTTATGGTATGAGTCATGGCAATTCTTGGCAAAACATTACTCAGGTAAACGAAAGATAACAGGAGGTGTCGATGTTGCACACAGGCCAGACAGTGACTCACCGCGCGCACACCTCCAGAGGGTCGATCCACAGGGTGAGCTCACGAGGAAGCCCCAAATCAGAGGGTTTCAACTCACTCTCCGCACACGCCTTCAGCATGGCCTCATCGGACAGGACGCCATTGTTTATCCGAATGCACCTGGGAGACAAAAATAAATATGTTCACTTGGTTTAAGCAAGATAGGTATAGATTACTTGTTATAGGCCACACATCTGAATCTATATTTACAGCTGAATTTAAATAGTGTGAAGCCTTGCTGCACACGTTTTCAACTTTCCCCCATATGATTTAGTGACCTCTTGAAATTATCTTATGACTCCCACATTCATGACTGCTGAAATGCAAATTCACATTTCGTAATGGTAGAAGTGGTATCAATGTTCCCTAAATATCTTGAACATTTACAAGGGGTGCTATATAGGTTGTTAGATGGAGGGTCTAAAACCTTCTTTTATTAATGGAGATTTGATGGTTTGCCTCAAATGCCACAAAATGGCATTCTCCATAGAAACAAGCAGGTACTGAGATAAGTATTTGGTTGTAGTAGATGGATCAATAACTACCTGAATGCCTGTCCCTTGCTGGGACTGTCAGGGTACCAGTGGTCATCATATCTGCTACACAAATGCTGCTGAAGCTTCTCTGCAAACAACTCAGCTTTTGTCTCTTCAAGCTTGCCTCGTGCCACAACCAAGCGCTTCAGGAAGTTGACCCCCGCTTCCACCTCTCGTATCATGGTCATGGTGTCTGCAAAAATCAAGATACAAAAAGCAACATTTAAGCACTATAGTAGTTCCTTCATGTATAAAATATATTTTACAATCAACTTGCGGTGTACGATAGCTGGTGTTTCTTCACACCGACAGCTAAAAACGAATGGTAAGTCCAAGTATCTTTCATAGACTATGTGCATACTGTGCATTTTTGGTCAAAGTTATTATAACAACAGTATATAATCTCATCCTGCTCTCACCCCTATTCATTATACCCAAAGACAAATTTATTTATGTTTTTCTCTGGCAGACCATGACTTCCCTTCACTGGTGTCATGTGGGGGAGAGGGAAGTTCAGATGTACCAATAACAACACTTCCCTGTGCTGTTGCTTCACACCTTCCATTTTTATAGGTTCAATTTTTGTTTACATATTTAGTGTGCACAAGCCTCAGGGACGCTCCTCTGTATTAACTACAGGCTAAAGTTTGTATAGAGGCAAACTATTTGCAAATTTGTACTCCTGTTTTCACATGTAAGGCCTTCTCACATGCAAATCCACTGAGCTCACCGTGTTCTTTATCTTCTGATAGCGTCTCTGTTTGGGTTGAGTGCCAATGTCAGTTTGACCAAAGAGGAGCAAGTTTGCTGGAGGCCAAGGTAATTCAGAGTCTGCAAAAGCAACTAAACCAGTTATACTTAAAGCACTGGTCTGACGCTCCTGTTTTCTTAAAGCACACATTCAACACTGATTAGTTTGTTATTGTGGTTGAGTAAAGCATTTGTTGCCTCAGCTCATTTGTAATGCAATGCCTGTGAAAATTACTAATTGCATACCAAGTTTCTGAAAGGTGACAATTAATTTGAATTTCCATAAATACATGGCTACTACTTAAACCACACTTTATATTTAAAAACAGTCTTTAATATTAACAAAACGCAAATAGATATTAACCTAAAAGGGAATCCAAAGTGTTTTAAAGGGTTACCTTATTGGTAGAATTGTTTTGCTTTTCTGCAACATTAATAATACTTGTGGTTTTAATTGTACTCCTCCAAAAACAAGCATGGGAAATTTGACATTAGATTTTGACCTGTTGTACTCCTTTAAAATGGTTAGCCACGCTATAATAAACAAAGGTAAATGGCAAGCCTGGGCTCACACAAGAAAGGCAAGAGTATAGACACTGACAAGAGTGATAACATATCATAAAACATATTCTAATCTGTTATTCATGATTTTCTTCAGGACTGTTTGTTCAGAGTCAATGTTCAATACCTTCAGTGTGCAGCAGTTAGTAATTACGGATTACAACAAAATTACATCACCAACAGCAGCGTGTATTGTCAATTACCGTCCACAGGCTGCAGTTAAAATACAGGTTAAGATTACGTGTCCTGTGTCTTGTGCTCTTTGATTAGTTCAACCATAAGTCACACTCATTAGTGCAAATTTTCACTGGTCAATATAAATGGTGAATAACTCATGACAACACAACAAGCACTGCTGTTGTCCCAAATGCTCCCCCAGTATACATACGTGCATACGAGTCGAGTAAAAAAAAAAAAAAAAAAAATGTTTATTAGAAAAGCAGACTGGCGGGTTACTTAATTAGCATTTGAGAACAGTAACAGTTAACAGTTCGGAGTATTAGTCTCGCACATTGAAAACAACTTTTTGGCCACACTGGCACCACCAAACAGGGCAATATACACATTTAAAACGTTATAAATAAGCAGTTTTAGTGGAAACTGCCTGTTTTATTCAGAGTTCAGGATGTTTGACTGTTTTTTTTTCGTTTGTGGCCCGTACTAAGAAAACAACAACGTCTGCTTGGAACAAAGGAGACCCAACAAAGACCAAGACACGTGTTTGTGTAAAGTTCGTCTTGGTCAAATTACACGAAAAAAGTCAACAAAAACAGGAGTTTAAAACAACACAGTAGGTTTTAACATGATGCCCAAAGGCAATCTGGATGACCAACAACGAAAACTAACTAAAGGTTTTGGTTCTCTGACGACATGGAAACCCCCCGATGGAAATACACAAAGTTAGGAGAAACATCTTTCAACTAGAATACAACAGGTCAATTAAGAATAAGACAGACAAACAATTAATTTAACGCTTATAAACAACTTTTTAGGTTTTCATACACTGATATATAATAATAATAATGACAATTTTCTTGTTTATAGTTTCGTGCCATTCCTGTGCGTAAAGACGAATTCCAGTCTGTGCGTAAAAAGAAACTGGTGAACGTTTGGCTACAGAGTTTCTATATTTGTTCCCGCATTCGCAAAGTAGTAAACTAGACTAGGTGTATGATACATGACGAACATGGTAAAAGTGAAACAATCCAAGGCAAAATGTTGATTAATAAAACAAAGACAGAACTGTATTCTAAAGAAAATTGTACTCACGATATAAGTTAGTTTATGGAGTGAATAGACCTATATCCAGAATAATTCAGCGTTTGTCCTCTCTTCAGAGTTGTTTTGTCTGTGGAGACTGTGGTGTGGCTGCTGCTGTGTTGGAGTTATTGTGGTCAGCACATGTTGCTTCCTTGTTCTTTCTCCGCTCTCTCCAGTGATACGACGCAACGTTACAGCCTATGGACGCAACTCACGCACGATTACCGTCAGCGTGAGTCACTTCCTTTACTCAGCGCAGCGTCATCCCGCCCGGACCATATATGGGCAGTCAAGGTAAACCCCTGAGGCGGTATTTCGTCTTTTTCTCTTCGTTTACAAATGCGGCCACGGTGCGACCCAACCCGCCCTTATTATGTACAATTGCAATTTCGTGAACTGTGAAAGTAATTTTATTCGTAAGATTGTTGTTGCTTTCTAGTAAGTTTCAAATCAATTTAGGAACTTGGAAAATGAAAGGGAATCGTAATTAACTGAAGCCTGTCTTAGAACTTCCCGAGCTTTTCAATGCTAACAGCTAAATAATTGCTTTAGCATCATCAGCTAATTAGATCAAACAGAAATCAAGTATAGATTTGTCAACCTTCTTTTCTATTTTTTAAATATCCCAAACGTGTTAGTTTTTATACATGTATTTAGGGTTGAATTGCGATTTTCCAAACTAATTTCAGCTTTCATTTTCTTACTTTCAGGTTTTCCAAAGGGTTGAAACCTGATCGCCAAGCTTAGGCCCACCCAGGTTTATTACTGTTTCGGTTGCAGTGGGGGCCAAGCTGGGGGCCTCTCTCCGCCACTTGATGATAGAAACTGAAGGTGAAACAATTTAGGTTGAAATAATTGAAATCATGTCATGTTTTTCACTGTGAAACACTGAGGTGCTTATTACCTATAAGACCTGAACTTGGACAAAAACCGACTATTATGACTATGACTGTTGCCGTTTGGGGAATTAGAATTTGTAGAAATAGGCTCATAAGTCAGTACAGTATAATGTTGATAGATCCCACAAATAAGGTACACATTTGTCAGTTTGCTATTTCAGTATAGTCTAATTGCAAAAGGAGAAATTTAATTTGTCAACTGGACAGAGTTTATTTGGTCGAATACGTTTCGCAGCTCATCCAAGCTGCTTCTTCAGTTCTGGTCAGATGCTGGCGGACACTGTTTTATATCTGCTTGAAGGGAGGAGCTTAATTACAATGAAAATTACTCTGAGACAACACATATTTATTTACAGTTTCTGTTAGTCAGGTGAGTCTATTAAATATGGAGTTGTTTACAGTTTCTGTTATTTAGGTGGGTCTATTCAATATGGAGTGGGAGTGGGGGAGTAGTTAGCATATCCATTCAGGGCCATGATGGGTGTTTTCACACCTCTGGACATGTCCTGGCTAGTCCCATTGTTTTCCCAGTTTGTTTTGATTTAGGTTTGAGGATAGAGTTATAGATGGGAGACAAATGATGTCTGAGACCTCCATTTCTGTTCAAGGAAGGATTCTCTTTCTTGACAAAAATAGCTTCTTTAACTCCCCTCTCAAACCAGTTCTTTTCTCTGGCCAAGATCTGGACCTCGCTGTCCTCAAAGGAGTGGCCCGTGGCTTTTAGGTGGAGATGTACGGCAGATTGCGGCCCACCCTGGTTTTCCCATCTGTGTTGATACATTCATTTGAAAAGTGGCTGTTTTGTTTCTCCAATGTAGCGCTCACTGCAGTCTTCACTACACTGAATGGAGTAGACCACATTGCTTTGTTTGTGGCTCTGTGTTTTGTCCTTAGGATGGACCAGTTTTTGTTTTAAAGTGTTTGTGGTTTTGAAATAGACTGGGATTTCATGTTGTCTGAAGATCCTCTGTAGTTTTTCAGAAACGCCAGCCAGGTAAGGAATAGTTACACCCCTTCTCCTGGGCTCTGGTTCTCTGTTGTCCTGTTTCTTTGCTCTCTTCGTTTTATTGAAAGCCCATTTAGGATATCCACAATTATTCATACATGTGCTTTGTTTGCCACTTCTGTTTTATTTCATTTTATAGAAATAGGCTTAACTTGTACATGATCTTGACCAGGGCCCGACTTAATACACAGATGAGTCGATATTAGGCTGTAATAAGAAACCATATATCAGTATTCCACAGCGACACACACCCCATACTCAGCCCACCAGTTTTTACACAATCTTTTTTACTCCTTAGCATATGTAAAATGAAACATTTCATTTTCATAAAAGATGGAACAAATTGTACGTTTTAGCTAAACAAATTTGATACATTTTCCTCTTTCCCTGGACAAAATAGTGTTTGTTCATAAGTTAGGCCTAAAGGTTTTCGGGTTTTTTTGCAATACTTATTTGTTACCACTAGAGGGCAGAATGGTTTCCCTCTTTAAATTTTAATTATTTGTGTTGCCCTGTTTATGTTTGCCTCCGTGTGTTACCATGTACAAACAACAGATCTCATTTAATGTAACTTGAGCAATACAGACAATACACAGACTTGGTAATTATTACTGTTGTATATATTTTGGTTTATTTTACTTAGTGTCAGCTCAGGTAGAAGGAGGACAGTGAATGCATCTGTCTGGACTTCCTTTCTCTGCTTTGCTGGATCACACACTGCCCCAGATGCCAAGTCAAGAGTAAGTTATTATTGAGAGATGTGGAAAAACAGGGAATATTACAGAGACGTAAGTATTGTGTCAGACCGTAGAAGTAATAAAAATTGTCAACATGTGGGAGGTATCAGTTAGTTCTGTTTTAACAAGTGCTGAGCCTCTTGATTTGTTTTGATATGGCCCTCTCATTATCACTCCTCAAGATGTGATGTGTGATAAAACAACCTTAAATTGTCTTGCATAATTATTAGCTATAGTGAATATAACTTTCATATGATAAAAGAAAAAGAAATGTAGTAGAGCAAATGATAATGAAGAAAACTATTACATAAAAAATGTAAAAACAGCAAAAAAAAATTGCTGGATATATTTGTAAGACTGATAAACTAAAAAATATCTTGGACCATTCTTTTTACCATTTTACTATTTTCCAACATTCTTTCTAGCAAAATATGCTCACAAAGGAGACAAACAGCATTATTACCTGTCATAAACAATATAGATGTAATACGTTTACATGAATTGTGATAATTTATGACCTAGCATTAAAGAACATTGTGGTATAAATCTTTGGCAGTGTTGCACACCCCTGCCCTATGCCCACTCAATCTTCTTGATTTTTAAGGCCATTAATGTCCATTGCGATGCCTGCTATGCTTTTACTGTGTCTTTAAACGGATATTACTGTCTTTCAGTCATCTTTTGTTGTTTTGTTATTTCTGTCATGGCTTTTAAAATTTCACAACTTCCAGACAACTTTTTTCATCAGAAAACTATTGATTGTCCACATTGCAGTGTTATTCTTGCCTTTCAAACACTGGTATCTTGTCTGCTGTGACAACTGGGTAGCCAAACTGTGTGACACCCGATCACCACACATCCATTCTCCTTCAGAGTGGGGCGATTTCATAAGTAAGTATTGGAAATGAAACTGCTTGACCTCAAAACGTGATGGTTCTTTTTCAGGAACAGCTTGTCTCTGCGCGCGTCTGGCTGTATCAATGAGGGCCACACGCATACACCGCATGCAGCCTGCTTCGCCTTTAAAAACATATTGATTTCTCTCTTTCGCAGGGAGCTTAATGCGATCGATTGGCCAGGCCCTTTCAAGATCAGCGCCGGTGTAAGCATCTCTTCCCCTAACACACACGCAGCCTCTTTCCCCTCAGGTAATGATTGTCCTTGGGCTGGGGAATAGTTTGTCAGCATTAAGAGAGAGAAGCGTCACTCGTGGCATCCAGTGCCTCTGCCCTCCTCCCTTCTCCTGTGGTTAAGCAGGCAAAGTATATTTGCCTCTTTAACAAAAGGTATAAGTGAATGCAGAGCACATCTGAGACGACCTTTATCATCCGCCCCTCCCCCTCTCCTCCTGCTCCTCCAGTCAATACCTATTTGTATTTGTAATGCATTAGAGCAGTGCCCTCCTTTTAGATTGGAAAAAGTTTCTCGATTTGGTGCCTCCCAGGCATATCACGCCAATGAGGTTTTGCCTTATTTTGTTCATTTCTGTGGCTTCACTCAACTCCAGGGACTTCACTGAAATAAAAATCACTTTTATACTCATAATAGAAAACATTAGGGATTCCCTCTTTCTACCCAATATAATACAAGGATCCTATTCCAAAATGTATAGCTTTCATTATCAAATCTCCACTTTTGTGTATCATAAATACAATATTAAATGTCTTACCCTCTTACCTTTTATTCTAAGAAATGGCAATTAACATTACCCAAACTACCTCTATAACCGTTCTGTATAGTTTATATTAGGTTTTAAAGTGTTATATTTCTTTGTAATGTTTCTCAATAGAATATTTCTTTATCAGTCTAATCATTTTCCACATGTGTTTCACAAAGCTGTTGTGCTGCATTTAGCACACCTTGCATCCACCCTAACATCTGGTTGATCTATAGATGAGATGAAATCAACAATAAGGCCATCACTCACCAGGTTTAAATTGCCTAGTGACTTTTTAATTGCCTATATATCAGAGGCGCGTCTCAGTTCACATGGGTGCAGTCTAAACACTGCATACATTATAGCTGCTCTTCTGCCTGAGTAAACTTTAAAAAGCGCTGCTAGATTAAGAGTAACATTAGTAATATATGAATAAACAGTTGTTGAGTAAATATTATGTTAGCAAAACCCAGTACTTGAGCAGCATTTGAACAAAAGTCAAACTTTCTGATTTATGTCATTTTTTTAAACTTTATTCAGTTAAGTGTTGCAGAGTGCTGAAGCTTCTCACGGCACCTGTGGTCCTGATGTGGGACACACCTTGGACAGTGGCAAGTTATTTGCATGGCTACAAACAACTTTTAACTTTCCCATTCACTCTGGGCCTTTTAGATTCTACTGTCTCTTTTATCCCATTATAATGTCTTTCTTAGGCCTGTTTTAATAATTACTATATCAATTTATCATTTAACAATAATTTTGAAACTCAGTTATATATTGTGTGTATGTTTTGTTGGAAACTTTTTCTTTTTTCTAGTAGTACAATAATATTTGAACTGCATATATTGAAAAATGTGTCACTTCTTTATTGACACCAACTAACTATTGAAGAGTTAAAGTTTCATTGTGCTATTTATCTATTGTAGCTCTTTTTATTTCTAATTTCTAACTTGATTGAAACTAAAATTGTGCAAAACTAACTTCCACTAAACAACCTGAATGAAAATGAATTGAAAGTGGGTATTTTTTAAAGCTATACAGTCTTGTTCTATTTGTAGCTCACTAATACTTTATATGCATGTCTGTACAGTGACTTGCCTGGCCTGCCTTGGCCTCCTATCAAATCCTTCCAGAGCTCCGGACTGACCTTTGTTTCCCTTCGCGCTGTCTAGTTTAAGGTGAGTGGACATAAATATATAACCCCATCTGGAGGTACTGTCTGTTTGTTGACCCACACCACAAATGAGTCGTCTTATTATGAAACATTTCACCTGTGTGACAGTCGTTGCCATGACAACCATGTGGAGAAATGCGGCGGCTTGGCTTAATGGGCCGACCTTAACCTTGCCCTCTCAAGATAGTGCTTTCATGATGTTATGAACACATGGGCATACTTTGTACAGCAAATCAATATTTCAAAAGGAGCCATTCCCTTATTATTGATTTTTCTCTGAATAATGAGAAACATAATATATATATATATCGCTCTCTATGAAAATGTGTGTTTGATGTGTATCGTTTTAAGTGATATTTTCCCATTAAATTGAGTCTGTACTGTACAGCCTTGAACTAGTACTTAGAAACCTTTACCCCTCCCCCATCTGCATTTCTCACTGCCCCTTTTTGCCCCTCTGTCCTCTTCGCTGGCTCTGTCTCTCTCTCTCCTGCAAGCTGCATGTCTTTCCTGTGTGCAGGGGGCCAGCGGAGGGGAAGTACAGCGAGAAAGAAAAGCACTCGCAGTTCAAGTGCACGGCCTTAAAGACACAGCTGGCTTAAACAAAAGCCAACGCACAAGGAGGAGGAAAGCCGCTGTGGAATTGGCTGTATAATGACCCACCGGTGGAGTGGTGCAGACAGTATAGATGAGGATCATTTCACAGTAGGGAAAAAACAGGGAAATTTAAAAAATGTGAACAGGAAAAAGCAGAAAAAAATGTCTCCTCCCCGTTTCCTCTGGCTCCACGTATGCTCCCTCCCACCTTCCTTTATTTCAATCTCGTCCCTCCCCTCCGCTCTCCCTCCTTCATTCCTGCCCCGCTCACATGCACACACAGCGATAAATATACACAAACGGTGAGTGATGCCTTCTCTGCACTTTTGTGTGTTTTCCTCTCGGCAGCTCTCCGTGAAACCGGTTCTGCTCAATCTTCTGCATATGCAAGATCCCAGCCATGAACTGAACAGCAGCAGCAGCAGTGAGCAGCCAGACTTGTTCACCACTTTCCCTTCCTCGCTCGCAATGTACTCTCCCTTTGTCCGTAAGACCTTGTTCTCTGCAAAGTCCACAGTGTGAGCAAGCTGAAGTTGGGACCATTTGCCTCTTGCCGAAGATTGCTGGATGATCCGAACAGCCGATGAATTGTGGCCAGGAGAAGAGTGAAGAGAAAGAGATGCAGAGCTGTAAGTCCAAAGCTGAACTCAAGAGTTGGGAAACGAACGCGGGAAAAGGTAAAAAAGCAGGCTCTCTTTCTTTCAAACATGCCCTCTTCTTTCAACTAGTTTTATAGCAATCCAACATTTTACTTGTACTACAATGCGTTATCATTTTCCAACACTTAAGTGTATTTCTCTGTTTTGTATCCTTATAATCTGTCTATGCCTTTTATCTTGTCTGACAGAATATCAATGTTTGCTCAAAAAGAACTTGCCAGAATTGAAGCCTAGTGTAAGTAACAGCCCGGGCTGGTTTGGGGCCCTGCTTTAAGAATGAAGGGGCAGAAGGAACAGGGTCAAACCTCCCACTTTTTTAGGACCATTATTTTGCCTAATCACATGTTTCCTGGAGTTGTGCTATTTGCTACAGCCCCCAAAGTATTAAAAAGATGACACTTGAATTATTGGTTGTCAGCCACCTTGCTCTGGAATTGACCTGTCCCACCCTCAATTTCCCCTCAGAGTTTGTTTGTATACCTCCCTGTTACAGCTCAGCCCCATTGTTCTGCACTGAATACGTTATACTTTCAAACTCTTATCGTGGCGCTGCGAAATAACGTTCTGGGCGTCTTATGAAAACGATATGTGCTTGTAATAGGGAGCGGCATTCAACAGTAGCACTGCAAAGCTTTTCTGGACTGTGTAATAGTTTATTTAAGGTGTACATTGATTTATTATGCTTGTTGTTAATACAGAAGCAGTGAATAACCTTATACTGAAAAGTGTCGCAGTTGTGTTTTTTGCAAACTCCTATCCTTGTGGTTGCGGTTTAATAGTAAACCGCAAATGATGAAGTAGTTTTTATTTCGTCTTGGTCATCTTCTAAATGAAATTGAACTAAATGTCTTTTGTCTAACTGATAAGCTTATATTAAAGATTTATTAAGAACAGGTAGCGCTGTGGGAGTGAATGGTATAAAATGAAGTAGTGCTGCCTTGCCTAAGTGGAGTGGACAGAAAAGCAGCATATTTTGTCCAAGTGTAAGAGTGGCCGATGCAATTATCTGCGCTGTTCGTGTTCAGCTGTTAGAAATCTGTCTGTCTCCTTTGGGCCCACAGCACCTGACAGCTGACAGAAATGTTAGTGTCAACTTCACTTCACTTCTCCGCAAATAAATGTGCACTTTCTGTGTTTACATTACTACACATGCCCTTGACCACTCATTTTACAGCTAAGAATATGGTGCATGTGTCTGTCTATGGTTAGAGGTTAGAGGTTATGCATCATTCTTAGAATTGTGATTTTGAATGGGTGAAAAGCTAAAAGAAACCTGGCTATTCATGCGTGAACAAAATACCTAAGTAAATATATTATACACAGTTATTTTTGAATATTTTTGTTAACCTCAGTGCTGCACTTACTGAGCCTTTGTAAGTTCAGAATGCAGAGGAAAACCATTAATGCATTTTGCTTTTACAAAACTATGCCCTGGCCATCAATTATGTAGTTTTCATGTTAAAGAGACAGTGGACTGTCACACAGGGCAGTTAGCGGGGTGCGTCATGTGAATCCTGTGGATGTTTCAAACTGGCGGCTCTCACGGTCCAACTCGCTGGCTATTCCCTGCGGATACTTTGCTCCACTTGCATCAGTGTTTGTCTGCCTCTCCAGGACACAGGGCTGAGTGGAGAGAGAGAGGTCCATCTGGATACCCATAGGGCTCCTGATAATGTTTCTGTCACTGGCTCTGAACCCAGCGATTTTCCACTTTACATCCCTGACTACCGTTACACTTGATTTGCAGCGATCACAAGAGAAACAGGTCCCAGTACAGCTTTATTACATGTACAGTTGCTTTTCCAACTAGAATTTTCAATGGAACGATGAAAAACAACTTAGTTCTGCCAAGTTTTAACACTAAACCTGAGACTCATGAGTGGTAGATTGATTTGGTGTGGTGTGATTTAGTTCAGATTTTTAAATGCTTTGTCTCTGTAGAGTAACAACAGTACATGGCATCTTTATTTTTCTGCAAAACATTTACTCATAGAATAAGTAGATTTTATATGAAAATAAGTTGCCTCAAATTCGTCTAAACACCCTCTGTTTTGTTTCATTTTTCCCCTTTTTTGAATAATGATTAAGACATAATGCCTTGTGCTTTCTGAATCCCATAAAACAGTACTTAGAGTACTTAGAGAACACACTATTTCACTGACAGTGTGACAAAGTGATCTGATTTACATTGATTTACAATTGTTACAATTTTATTCTGTTCATTATGTACTGATTTGATATTATATTTATTAAATTAATCACAATTTTAACAAAGTTGTTAGTTTGGTAATTGCCACACGCTTTATTTCAGTAAAAAGCTATTGGTTTGATATTGATTTATTTAAAGAGAATGTGTGTATGACTCAAACATAGCATACGTAAATGTCTTTAACACTTCAACAGCATCCATTTTTCCTTGGTTAAAACACTAATACAATGTCAACTGGTATTTGCTCTTTTATTATAGGGTTAGTTTCACGATCTCCCAAATATCTGGTTGTGTGCAAAAAATGCTCTGAATCAAAAGTAGTTCAAATGTTTTTTAAGTTAAATTCAATCTATTTCAATGAATCAACTGGTGTGTGAGATCGAGTGAGGATTTCCTGATTATATATTTTGGAAATTTCTTAACTTCATTGGATTTTATTTTTTTCCACTTTCTTGTTTCTCTTTCTGCAGCGTGATAGTGTACATGAATCTGTAGTTTATTTATTTAATTTGGGGCCTCTTTTACACCTTATAAAGGCAGTGTGGGGGTTAATATTTGCAGGCTGCAGGAATGTGTTAGGAGTCAGCAGTGAGAATTCCTCAGTAGTGCATTAGTAGGTCACAGCAGCAGCAGCCTCTCTCTCCACCTCCTCTTCCTCCTCTCCCTCCTCTTCCTCCTCTCTGCGTTCATTTGATGCACATCTTCATCATCTGGGCTCATTCTGAATGCATATCGCTCTCCTGGTGTTCCCCTCTCATGTTTGATCCTCCCCGAGTCTTTGAAAGTCTTGCAGACGTCCCGGGAGCATCGGGAGTCTGGGTTTTAAGTCAAATCTGAGTGATATCTCTATACAGGCCGGGTGTCTTCTGCAGTGCATTGCTCACACACAGTTTATAGAGCAGATTGATGAATGAACTTGGTTGTTAACGTATTACATCTTTATGCCTCTGCTCATAGGTGGACCAAAGCCAAAAATTAACTGCAGTCTATATTACTTGCACAATTGCAAATGCACAATTAAGCCTGGGATTTAAAATAACAATCAAAATGGCCAGCACTAGCAGTCATATTTATAATCACAAGTTTGCAAAAGCACGAGCATTGGAAAATATAGGGAATATATTCACTAGGAACAAATATTTCGATAATTACATGTAAATTCATCGTATTCATTGTTTTCTTTAGGCTCTTCAAATGACCACATCTGTTACAATAAAGCAATACACTGGGTACGGGGCATTGGTTTTACCTTGGATGCATCACTCTCTTTATCTGGAAGTTTGGGACAGCCACATTCATTTTAATGGAGAGGGCTACAGCCAATCCCATCAGTAAAAGAATGTGGTCTGGAGCAGAGTTCAGAGTTTGGAGGAGGAAATTTGACTCAAATGGCACTGATTTAAAAAGTTTGATTCATATTGAAAGTCATTTTTAATTGATTTTAATGAGACAAAATAAAAATTAATTGAAAATTGGGATCAATCAATTTGAGTGAAAAAAGTGATTCATTATTTTGTTATATCACCCAGCCCTACCCTTGATTTAAAGTTACATATTTACAGGTATTTGCCTGGGATAAAACAGAAGATTTTATATAGTATATATACTATTATTTTACCTCTTTCATGGCAACAATTAGATTGATTTGATGGACACTAACATGGATTTTCCTCTTATATTATAAAGTGATGATGAATTGTCATTCATTGTTTATTCACAGATTTATTGCTGGTATTTAGTTGCATTAAGATACTCAATTTACAAAAATACAAATGCAACCCCAGAGTGCTAATCTACTAGAACTGCAAGATTTATCACAATCGAATCAAAATTGCAAATTGAATAGACGCAAATGGCAAATCACAAATGCTGCAGTTTTTGAAGGACCATAATTTCCTCCACAAACAACAAAATATCCTGTCTTATTCTGCATACAAACTGCTAACCATGTAATATAGATCAAATGTTACATATGTGATTCTTAGTTCATCAGTTCATATTTCAATCTTTTTGTCAATTCTTCTGGACGCAATTTAAAATGTGAACTTTTAACATAATCCTAATATCAAAACATAAATTGCAAATGTAATTCCAAAGAAAAAAACGCAATGAGATATTTTTCCCAAATCAGCCCTAGTGTAGATGTGTGTTGTCTGGTGTCACTACTTCTCCGCTGGCAAACATATTGGCAGTATTCACAAGGAGCTCCATTATGCTTGGCTGTTATACACATGCTTTGCTGTGGCATCGAAGGTGTCAGCTAGCCGCGTCACCCGCTGCCACCCTCCTCTGTGCCAACTCCCGAGTGCCAGACGCCGAGCGGGTGCATGAGAAAGAGGAGGAGAGGTGGGTGACGTGCGAAGAAGATGGAATAAAAAGAAAAGTTGAAGGTGTGAAAACATGGTGTAGTGAGTGAAAGTAGAAGTGGAAGGAGGCTGTGAATAATTGGAAATGAAGCTCGTTATCTGTGTACTAGTACTACAATTTGGGAAAAATATATCTGCGTTCATGTTTTTTGCAACAGTGATGGAAAAAAATGTTTTCTTCATATTGAGTGATAATGATTTTCAATTTGATATGATTTGGTTTTCTTAAAACTAAAAAAAAAGTCTCTCAAATGAATTTCCTAAATAAATTTACTTTTAATCATTGCCATTTAATACAAAAATAGACAAATTACTTTCACCAAAGTCTAAACTATGCTCCAAACCAAAATGCTTTTACTGACAGAGGATTCTCTCTAATTCTCGATTAAAATACCCCAAGCTGATCTTTGACAATTAGAAATGACTCAATCTCTAAACTGTGATTAATTGCACAGCACTATTTGAGTGCCATGTCTTAAAATTAGTCCACATTTTCAAATATATCCAGAAGCATTGACATTTCACATTACATTTCACCCTTACATTTCAGATTCTTGGTATGGTAGAAGCATATTTTGTCATTTAATTTTTTTGACAGTTAACATAATTATGATCTTAATTCAGCCATTGAAATAAAATAAATTGATAGGTCGTGTCAAGGATCCTAAAGATATATAGAAATATTTAAATACTAAAAAGACGAGGCGACCTAAGGCACTAAAATTAAAGTCCTTTATTTAGCAATTATTGGGACACTGGTATTGATATGTATGTGTCAAAGTGCCCCTGTGTTCCTCTTTTGAGATTTTTATTCTATAATGAGATTTATTTTAAGTTCGTTGGGATTTGGTTCTGAGTGTGTGTTTAGTATCATAAGACTTTGATGATTGAAATTTGAACTGCTAAACTAATACAACAACCCCATGCAAATCAGAACCAGTTGCCTGAGGTCTTAACTACAGGGTTAGAATGGTTTATACACAATCAGACACAACTGTTGTTAACAGAAAGCATTTTGGCAGCACTTTACAATAACTACGTCTCCGTTAGCCTCAACACCACATACAGAAAGATCTAATTCATAATGAACAAATAGTTTATTAAGAGTGATTCAAGCTTAGTAACTACTTAAGGGGATAGGGTTAGAAGTTAGGATATTATTAATTAATTGAGTAGTTATTAATCCTGAATCATCAGGACAATCAAACTATTTGCTCATTATTGATTTTTTGTTGCTTTATTACTACTTTATTTATTGCTACTTACATGCTTTAATACTAAAAGTGTAGTTATTTTAAAATTCAAGTTTTATGTTAAAACTAATGGCAACATTTATGATTTTGCAATTATTTAAATTCTGGATAGATTCTCATTAATCCTGCAACTCCTATGTGCAAGTCTTTTTTTTTTCTTTTTTTTTTTTTTTTACATTACTCCCGTCTTGACTCTTGAGAAGTGAAAATCTGCCATAGCCAACTGTTCTTTGGTCAGCACAGGGTCGCAGGGGTCACATGTGTAAGATGAAAGCGCCGGCTGTGGTGGGCTACTTCCACAGAGCGACTGAGAGGTCAGGAAGTGGCCCCCAGCACAAACACCAGACTCATTGTTCAAGTTCAAGGTAACGCTGAATGGGGTTTTCATTCAGCGAGCTGCCGTCCCCGTCCTCCTGAGAAGTTTCTGTTTTTAAAAAAAGCTCCTAATTAGATCAAAAACACAGCGCCTTCGGGAAAGTCTCAAGTCTGTGTCAGGCTGTTATAATTGTAAACTAATTATGCCAAATTTATTTATTTAATTCTAGGCGTTCTGGTGTTGATTGGATTGGAAAAGTGGATTATTTCTTTCAGTTTTAAAAATATCTAACAAGGATGGGCGATTGATTCCAGTATGAGTATAATATCAGTGGGTTTCCCAAATATCGGCATCGACCCCTAGTTTTTGTGTATCATCAAACTTCTGTTTTTGAACACACTAATGATTAGAGCAATTAGGCTAAAAATATTGCTGCATGTTTACACAATCATGCAACAAATTATATTACATCCTAGATAAATACATTTTGTTAATAATTTCACAAATTGAAGTGAAATTAAAGTCAATTTGGAAACTTTATTACAACTTAACATACATTTGTGGGCCTTGCTATGGATTTTAAAATGTTATCAGCCACAGCAGCTAGACTAAATTGGATATAGGCATTTCGTCCAAATTTCTGTATCAGACCATTCTTAATATCTAGTGTCAATGTTTTTACAATGTGAGTTATAATTATTACATTTACTGTGCCCCATCTCTAATTCCTAACAGTGATAGAAGCATGTTCAGGTGTGCAAAGTCTTTGCCCTCAGACAATGAACAAGGTCAAAGCCAGTGGGTCATATGTCAGGCCAGTGGTGCCCCTCCTCCCCCCTCTGTTGTGTCTGCTCATTCGTCAGCTCCTCATTAACTCCTCACGGGGGATTTCCTGTTCGCCTCCTCGGCTTCCCCCATTTAAAAATCTTGCAGCTTTTGAGCCCTCTTTACACAGTCTGAATATTTAAAACCACTACAGTTAAAACTATGCAAACGTCCTACCCCAACGCGATCCCATACTGACTTAATAGCTAACTGACAATGAGGGAAGTGTAGCTAACCCCTACTGCTGTTAGAATCTGTGGGGAAAGCTTATAACTGATGACTTTGTGCTCTCCATGAGTACAGTACTGCACACACATATATAAGAGCATGCAGCCCCATAATTCAGTGCCTTTAACAGAAAGTCAATAACAATACAGGAATGATTAATCAGTCCCTCCACCAGCACCTTCCACTCTCCCTGCTCAACCTGGCCTACCCTCTCTCAGCTTAGTATTGATCTGAATGCATTTGCTTCCCATTTATCCTTCCCCCTCATCCTCCCCCACCCTGTACTCTCTGCCACTGCATCGAGCGGTCACAAAGAAGCTTTTACACTGGAGTGTCTCCCATGCACCAATAATATACACAAATACACTACATGGGAAGAGCAAAGGCGCCGCTGCTCGAGCTCGGATTGGTCCCGCTCTTAAATGCAATGCACGCTGGGATTTGACTAGATTATGCAGAAGTGCAAATTAATGTGGACCCTTTCATAGTGCAGGTGCACGTGTGTGTGTTTGTGCCTGTATGTTGTACACACTTGGGCCTAAACACTAGGCAGCTTTCTTAAAGCTGTACTGACAGCTCATTTGAACCCCCCTCCAACATTTGAGTTGGTGGCACACAGGTTGCCATGACACCAGACTGTTTTGTCTGCCCTTTGACCTCTTTAAGGGGTGCTGTGGTCAATCAGGCATTACATGTGAGGGGCAAATAGAGGGAGAGGAGAGGGGGTGCATTTCCTCAGTAAAAATGAGGTCCATGAGGTTGCTCCATATATCCGTTTTGTACAGCACCAAAGGTGGGGAGCCTTTTTGAGCCTGCTCTGAAACAAAGACACATGTGCGCGTATAGACATGGCAGCTCTGCAGGGTAAATGAACTAGGTTGGAGCTCCCAGGGGGTGGAGAGTTATTATGCTCATTGTGCAGTCGGCCAGCTAAAGCTGTTTGGCTGCTTCTTTTGAAGTTATATTTATCAAACCAGAGCAGGAGGCTTAGCACTCCGCTGGTGCATCGCTCTGTCCACACTGCAGAGACCCTGGGCGCCGCTGCATTCATGCTTCACATATCAATAATTAAACATGTTTATCCACACAATCCAAAACTGGGAAAATTAAGAAAGAAACTGATTGTATTTTTCAAGGTGTCCTTCCAGTGTCCTGGAGCAATGCTGGTGTTACTACTGCTTCATCACACTGTCATTGCCATAATTATTCCCAGTGAACAACACGTGTGCCTGGCACGCTGACTGTGATTTTGGGACCATTTTATAAATACTCAAACATTTATTAATGACAGCTCTCAGGAGACAATGCAAAGCATTAAGTGTTGAGCGTAGCTTTTTAAAAGAGGCTAATTATAATGTCATTTTCTCTGTGGAGTGAACAGTGTTGTGCTCCATTAGTCACACTGTTAGTATTTCAGAATTACATGTTGTATGTGATTGTTTAATTGCATTGTTTAGACTGTAGCTCATATATTGTGACTGTAAATATCACTCATCTCCTCATGCTCAGTGATTGCCCTGAGTGACGTGAGACCCATCAGAGTGGTGGCTGCAGCGTTCTCCAGCTCCTCTTGGTCAGTAATGGTTGAGGGACTTGCTCTGTGGCACTTAAGCTGTGGCTGTGGTTGAACCTATGACCCCTGGTTAAACAAGCTTTATTCACAAGGCCCTCTCTGTGTTCCAGCGGACCTTGTCTCCTTTGAGGCAACACCTGGGACATGCTCGCAGAGAAAACAACTAAAGGTAATGGCATTGTTAATTCATTATAACATCTGCCTCTGCTTGTTTTATTAATAATATTGTTAATAATAATAATATTGGAGTCCAGGTTATATACACGTTTATTTATCACAACCGTTTTAATTGATAGCAAAATGGCTTGCTCGTTTCTACAGTACAGCTTGTATATAGTGTTATGTTTTTTATTTCATTGTTTGCCTTGGATTATATCTGAAAGAAAAAAATAGCATAGGAACAAAGAAATTCCACAAACCACAACTTTCAGACCCATACTTTTTAACTCGATGAATTGCTGAATTTTTTAATGGCTGTACTTTGACATTGGTTTCGAATGCTGGTTTTGTCAGTCTTTGCAGACAATTTTTTGTATTTTCTATTTCTATTAAAATAGGAAGGAATTCATCTGGGCTATATACAGTCATATATAACATAACATCTTGCACAGCTATCTCTCAGCTGTTAAAAAGCTAATTTATTTCTTAAATTTAGTGCCCTTGCTTTTTAGAACATGGTCTAAAAGAGGAATTTTCAAATATTTTTAGAAAATAAAGTAGGATAATTGAAAAATGAGCAAATCCTTGGGGTCATGTAAAAGAAAATTCTATTTTCAATTTGACTGGAAAATTCATGGACACTTGTTGCGTAAAGATTTCTCAAACATTCAGGCTATGAAACTGGAGGTCTATAATTTGACCTTTTCACCCCACTACAGCTCTTGTTTCTATGGCTTTTTCTGGCAATCTTAATAGCCAATCAGTCTTAGTCTCTCCACCACTCCCAACTTCCAACCATTGGCGTCCCCACTGCAGGTAGCTCCATCCTATCGAGCGTTTGATTGGAAAGTTTAAAAGGGAGTGGACCACCAAAGGCCAGACACACACCAGCATGGGCGCAGATTGACAGCCGCGCCATGGCAACAGTTTGGCGAGTTTCCAGGCTGTTTGAGTTGCCAGGCAGAAATGTTCCCATGGCAACATTCATTTTGCCATCGTTGGTA
The DNA here is from genome assembly GCA_029959045.1 of Taenioides sp. WSHXM2023. Lineage (NCBI taxonomy): Eukaryota > Metazoa > Chordata > Actinopteri > Gobiiformes > Gobiidae > Taenioides > Taenioides sp. WSHXM2023. Next base: position 23,463,159 of record CM057088.1, on the reverse strand, counting down.
TAGGCGGCCGGCGTCAACCAAAGCAGATTAGTGGAGGATAGAGACATGGGCTTTCACCTGCTTGGAAAAAAAACATGCACATGCGCAGTTCACTGTTACTACCTTCCTACTGTACTCATAGTAATGTAAGCCACACCACTGTAGCACGTGGTTCATTCACTATTTGGCCATGCGTAGTAGTAGTAGTAGTAGTAGTGTGCATAGTAACAGAGAAGAGCAACATTTTAATATATTTTAGACTTCATCTTTGTGTTGCCACATATGAATTACTGCCTTAATGCACAATTCCTGCAAATGCATGACAAATAAAAAGATAATTGTTAATGTTAATAGATTTTTGTTATTTTTTGGTGAATGAAATATTTAAAGTACTCTTTAAAATAGAACACTTGAGGACAGATGCTGAAGGGTGAGTGAAAGAGAGGACAAGAGAAGGACAGCTGACATTGGCACCGTTGCACTGCATTTGTGCATGATCGGACTTTGTAATTATTGCAGCTAGTAGCTAAAACTCTGGGAATTGCTGTTGGGTTTTTTCTCCATTTTAGACAAAAAATCAGAGACAGAGTACACTTAAGGCCAGGAAAACGGAGCAGACTAGAGTTGTTCACAAGAGGGATTAAGGAAAGTAGAGAAGGACGAAGGAGACACAGAGGAAGAAAATTTACCTGGCAACATTTCCCAGTTCCACCAGCCTATCTGTGGCTCGGGCAATGGTTTCTGATTGGCCAAAGTGTTTTAGACGGTGGTTTCCAAGCTCATTGATAGGCGCGGAAATCCAGGCAGAAAAGTTGCATAGTTCATCCGGAGGTCTGTAGAAAGAGTAGGTGGAGCAGAGCATCTTTATTCCAAGTTTCTCCATTGTAGTGCGTCTTTGTTGTGAGACGAATTCCTTATATCCCACATACCAAGCAGTGTATTGTTGCGGCAAATGCAGTGCTCCCACATACCGCTTTCTTTTGACACAAACCTTAGCCCTAGTTGTAACCCTATGAAAGGCAATATAATAATGGTTAAGGTTCCTATAATACTAGAACATAATACAAGAATCAGCTGTTTGCTATACTTGCATTATTCGTTACATATCTTTTATTAGAGAAAGGGCTGCGATAATGAGTCAATGTCCAGCATAATTCCCAAATAGTCAATGTCAATATAAAAGTGAGTATGTAGCAAAAACTCTTGCTGCAGAAGAAAAACTGTTTAAATTGTAGTTATGCATTATCAGTGCCATTTTAGTTTATTTAGACTTTTTACTCCATGTTAAAAATACCGGAATTTTAATCAAGTTTCACTCATTTCTAATCATCAATGATTTGTTGTGTCTTCTTGATAGAGAGGTCCACAACCAATCTTCTGTCAGTAAAAGCATGTGGTGTGGATCAGAGTATAGACTTTAGTGAGTATTTTTTTATGGCAAAGATAAAAATGATGAAATATTGATGTACTGGAAATTAATATTGAATGCCATTTAATTTGTTTTTACAGGTCAGCCTTTTAGTTTACTTCATGTTATGTGAAAGACTTTTATGTACCGTGGCATATACTTAGCATTAATGAAGCCGATTTTTGTTGTCTACTCCTTAATAATATACAAAATTGTCTCACAGATAGTATATAGTTTAATTCTTTATAATCTCATAAAAAATGTAGAAGGTGGTATCGGTGTAATCCCTCAGTTGTCCTGGTGTAAAGAGGTATATATAAGGTGTAACTTGGATGGTACTGTTGATTGAATTTTTTATATTATACTGGAAAGCTCACCTTGCAGTCGTTCTTTCAGCTTGACTACAGAGTCTGGTGACATTGGCAGGGCAAAGAACTGGAAATACGCTGCATGGAGTAGTAGTTTGCAAAGTGTCCAGTAGGGGGTGACAATTCCAAAGATATTGGGGGAAATCCTATGAATGAACATGGAGCTCCTGTAGTGCCCTCATCACAGCAGAGACCTTGAATATGTGTTTAATTTGGGCTCATTTTGAGTGGCTCACAGTTGGTGTGACTTCTACAACTTATGTGATTTTACATTCATGCATTTAAAAAACATTGTAGGCTCGAAGCGGAGTTTTGAGATTGTAACTGGATTTAAGTCACCATGGGTCTTGGATTTTGTATGCCATATTTAAAGGTGTTTTATTTATCTTTACAGTGGGGAGTCAATCACCTGCTTGTCTCCATGCAGAGGGTACTGCTGTTCATGCAATTTAACATAATCTGTCTTGCATTTATTCACTTGCATGTGTTTTTAATGTTAAGAAAAAAAGACATGCAATCTCAGTTGCCTAGTGGCATCATCTGCTTGTCTCCATGGAGATAAGATAAGTTTATTGCCAAACTATGGAACATACTAGGCAAAGCAATGACCTCTCTCTGGAGCCTAGCTGTGGGCACACCTTCCACCAGAAAAGTTACAGGGTGCTCCTTTAAATATACTAACTGCTCTTTCACATAGATCTTTCATTAGTTTTTAAAACTCTTCACATTATCTTTAACACACATCTCATAATCTCTATTATCTCTATTATTGATTTCATTATTACTATACAAGTGTTTCGTATTCAGAAAAGACGAAAGGAGACTTTCAGATCAGTGGACCTGTTTACTCAAAATGACAAAGTGCTGAGGAGGATCTTGTCTGGGGCGCATCTCGACCGTCTGTGCTCTGCAGTGTGAGGTAGTTGGTTGTATGGTTTCGCATAATAAACAGCACGGAGATAACTGTACAACCTTCTAGCTTTCCCTGCGGAGTCACTCGTCACCACATGTGAAGCACCCCCATCAGAGAGGTAAGTACGCCATTGGTCCGTCGCAGGCACTCTTAAGGCTTAATGACATGACTCGTCCTTCAAAACTCAGTCTGCTTTTATCCTGCCAAGGTCTTCCCTGGGTGAAGTCCTCTCCTTCAGGAATGTTTGAGACTTCCCTGGAATGGTCTTGTCAATGTTTGTGTCAGTTAGAGAAGAGTAAGTGAGCACCTGTGCTTGTTCTTAAAGTGACAATCAGGGGCCAAGTACCATTCACCTGTCTCCTCAGTTTTACCCATTAACCCGGTTATCTCTGACACAGGACACAAGGGCTGTCATCTGGATCCATTACAGGAGTCTCTTCCATAACCTCAGCCTTGTAAAATGATCACTACTTCATGACACAGCTGTAGTGTAGCGCACAGGAGTGCGACATTGTTTAACTTATAGATGTCTCCTGTTACATTTTACACATTGTTTAGCATTGTGCCCTGTGCGACCTCACTATGTGTTCAGAGCCCTAACGGCTGTGTTTCCTTTGCATGCATTATGCACATACGTGACAACACAGTCCATTCCCATGTTTTATTGTCCCACAGGCGCTGGTACTCCCTGCGTTTGTCAGCTTGGTGGCAGGGACAGCAGCCATCTGCAGTGCGTTATGGCGCCTCTCCTCCTCAGAAAGAGGGAGGGGGAGAGGGGCATGGGCATATTTTGTATTTGTGCTGATTCAGCATCGTCACTTGTGGCGTTCTATATCAATGTTGGGCCAAGGCGCCCTTCTCCAGAACATACGACAAAGGATTAAGTAGCAGTGAGTACACAACTAACATTCTCATGCCCATTCAGGACAATATTTTAAATGTCCACTCATGACAAAATTTTACATCATGCCAAATTCAACATGTCCTCAAAATGAACAGCCCAAACCAGTCAGATTGTCAAGTATTAAAATGTTGCAGCTTTTCTCTGGTCTCTGCATGTGGACATAAAAAAAAAAATCTAAGAATTTAAATGTAAAAGATTAATCATTTCTGAAAGTATAAAACTACCCAAAGTAAGATGTGGGGATAGAGGAGCCTCCTTATCCTGAGACTAGGGCAGACACAGCCCAGACTGATGATGTCATGGCTGTGGTTCACTCCCAGTGCTTTGTCTCTCAGTGGCACTGCGGAGAGCGCCGCAGGCTCGCTCGCTCTCTCTCTCACACACATACGCACACACGCACACACACACACCTGTCTGAGACGTGCTGTCCCTTCAACCTGTCACACAAACTGCTCTTTCCACTGTTTTCTCCCAAAATTCATACTTTACACTAAACAACAGAGAAGAAGTGAACAAACCTCTCTCCCAGATGTAATGCCAAATGGTGGTCAGCATATGTTATATGTAAATGCAGGTGACACTATGGCTAGGTACCTTTTTCAGAAACCAGTCCTTGGTCTTCTCTAAAGGTACTTGAACAGTACTTTTTTCATTACTTATTTCTGTATGAATCAATTTCTAGAACAGAAAACCTTTTTTTTTCCATTAAATACTTTTTTGGTAGACAAACTTTCATTTGTGGTGACACAGTAACTTGCTATAGTACTCTCCAAGAACCCATCAAACACCATTCAGTTACAGTTTTCAACATCTTTTTCAGTACCGTTGGTTAACTTATTTTTTTGGTACCTCATTTTTAAAATTTAAGAATTGTACTTCAAGTTGTATTCAGTGAAGTTTACATTATGAATGAATCTGTTTGTATGAATGTATGTTTTAACGTATGTATAGTTTTCTTTTCATCCATTCCTTCAGTACCAAATTTATGTAAGGCAGGATAAGTTAGAGAACAACTTTCCTCTGCATTGGGTGAAGTACTGAGTGCTGTTGAAGCTTGAGGGCTATGACTAAGTACTTCTTTATCATCATTGGCTGCATGTCTGTGACACGTGGCTGTTATTGTGTTGTACATGATGGACCAAACACTTTAGGGCCATTAATGATATTTACAGGCCAAGTGTAATGTTTATGCTTTATATTGAGGACAGACAGCCGATCAGTACACTCAAATTAGATTTACTTTTTGATGTGAATTTCCCTCAGGGCCTTGTGATTCTGTTATCTAACAGTCGCCTCACAGAACCGCAGATATTAAAGCCAAAATCACATAGCCTTTAGACATCAAACCTGCTGAGCAAACCATTATTAATGTGCAAAATCTGATCTGATGGAAACATCCAAACATAACTCAATATGCAAAAGAGGCACAATCTCACCGTTTAATCGGTTAGTTTTCTTTGGCACATTTACATAGTTGGCTATTTAAGTGCTCATGTTAAATGCTTCTTCAACACAGTGTTGTAATATTTCCATAATGAGTTTATTTATTACATTTTGATGACTCCTGGTGTAATTTATAGTTTGATAGACACTATAAATCCTCCAATCAATTTGACAATGTTATGATTGCTGCACGCACCCAGGAGCCCACAGTAATGTCTGTCAGGTTCACGAGACTCCCGGGCTTCATATTTTCTTTCCATTCTCATCCTATTAGAGATTCTGACCCTCCCCCTGCATCCCCACTCTCTCCCCTCCGCCCCCTCCCCTCTCTGTCTTACACGCGCACGCTGGCGGACACACAAACCCAGGCTCATACACGTGCATGCACTCGCTGCACTCTGCTTCCTATTTCTCACACGTTCACACACACACAGTGACTGGTGTGCGAACGGGTATAGGCTGGGTTAGTGGGCTAGCAGAGACGTGAGCCTAGAAAAAACAAAAAGAGAGAGTGGAGTGTGAACGCGGAGAGAGATGTATTCAGACGGATGCAGAGACAGATCAGAGGCTGCTGTTGTGTAAGCATGTTTTAATACGCACGCCTTTGATTCATTTGTGTTTGTTACTCCAGGGATGCAAGAAGCAGAGGAGGCTGCGTGGATGCCGCTTGCTGTTAGTCAGGTAAGAGTGGAGTAATACAATCAATACTATTGTCTGTAACCTACCTGCCGCTGGGCTCTCTGTCTGGCCCCATCAGAGACGCGCAGAGGCTGAGAGACGAGCTGCACAACTGCACTCCCACTGAATGAGAAGAGCAGAGGAACAAGATGCTTCCTACCAGGTGAATGTCTTTTATTATTTTCACTTAATGCAGTTAACGTGCCGATATATGCCAATACAGTGCAAAATTGTATTGGCACCTGTTTTTGAGGCATTTGTATATTGATTCGCTTTCATGATTTTGGCGCATTCACTTTGGTGTGCGGGCAGTTTTAGTTTCTCATTTTATCTTCACTTTTGTAAATCATTTAAATGAAACTGATATTTCTGTTCTGTCTGTAGCAACGAAGACTGGTTACCGTTTTATGTAACTGCTGTATTTTTAGCTATTTTTTGACTGCTATTTTATTGAAGTGACTACAACTGCTGTTAATATTATGACATTAGCTCAGTATGTTAGATGGTTTTGCATACATTATCTGCAGTTGTTTTGCACATACAACTGTGAAATATGCCTGTCAGCTCTGATGCAGATAATGCATAATTGAATTTCAGGTGTTAATTTGAACTTGGGTTATACCTCGTCTATCACATGAGGTGTCTGGGTAGGCCCACACATGATGAAGCTAACATGGAGTTCACACATCTGCAGAGGTGCACAGTGTGGTGCAGGTACCTGACGCCTGTATCTCCAACACTGTTGAGGTGTTGGGTGTGTGTTAAAAGCTCTCCCGAAAAACGAACGCATATGACATTTACACAATACAGAGAACAATAGGCAGCCTTCCTTAAACCTTTATTTCCTAACATTTTCATAACTTGTGTCACTGGATTGCGTTATTAATAGTCGTATGTTTCAAATGAGAGTTAAGATTTTTGATTTCATTCACAGACAATCGATGTCCTCATTGACCTGTAATGCATCTTATTTGGTGAGTAAAACATGACATACAAAATATTTATATTTTTGTTTGTCGAGTGATATATTTCTGAATATAGTGTTTTACGTTTTAATTATTCGATTTGAATTGCTCCTCCTTTAACTCTGGTTTATGTAGTGTACACAAATTATGCAAAAGCTTTTTATAGTGAACATCAGATATTTTAGTATGAAATCTGCAATGTTGTCTAAAAATCCCTTGATGTTTATCAACACCATGAATTGCTTGTCCAACATAAAGTGCCGCATTGTTGAAATTTCTTGACCAACTCTTTAAGATTCACTCAAATATTAAAAATATAGAAGTCAAAGCCGTAAAAGTGTACATCTGCATTGAGGGCGACTGGGTACTGCAGAATCCAAAATGTCAAATGAGGTTATGTCTAGCTCAGCCTGCCAGCCACGTGGCTGCTCTCCGCTACATTTAGTTGTAGTTTGATTTATATTAAAGTTTATATTTTATTTCTCAGTATGCCCCTCTGTCCCTGAGACCCTTAACCTGTGAGGTCAAAGCAGGTCACAGGTGAGGTCCTCGGGAACAGGGCTGCATTCAGTTTCAACACCTTAAACAAAACATGGGAGTTTTTATTGTTTGCGGTATCTTTATAAACAATACAAGTATAATCGTTTTAAAGCCCGACTGTTCCTGCAACTCAGACTCTCAGGGGGCTAACCCTTATTGGCTGCCTTTGTGTTTAACCCTTTGTGGGTCAGAAGGAAGACAGCCAAGGGTTGTGACCCCGCCAAACGCATCACCTTCAGATATGAGCTGATAAATTATGCAGCAGTAAATCTGTCTCATGTTGTTAATAAAATTGTTTTAAAAAGTTGGGTTTGTGAATTCTTCTTGTTGTGAATTCTGATTGTGTTTAAAGCCCAAAGCATAATTGTTTAATTGTCTTATAATTCCGTACACCCTTCTATTATTTAAGGCTCAAAATGTAGTGGTGAATGAACAGATTTGAACCTGAAATGCTTGAGGAGCTTTCATCAAAGTGCCCTTGTTGCCACAAACATGGCGGCCACACAACCTCACACATGCTCAATTAAACAAGCACACATTTGGGATTTTCCATGTCTGACTAGCAATCTGACTTTGACTCTGGCCTAATATTGATTGGCTTGTCTGTGTGGAGACAGATGAATGCATTAGTACCCAGCTCACCCTGCCACTGGAAATATATTAAGTTCATGTATTAGGCACCCTGTCTGGTTGCCATGGAGATGCACCGGGAGTGAGGGACCAGAGCCGAGTGACTGGGGCTGAGGCAGAGTGGGGGATACAGGATGTGATGAGGCAGTCGACTTGATTTGTAGTCTCTCTCCTCTTCCCCTACGCCTGCCTCCGTCTGTCACATGTGTCCCCTCGCCACACTGTGGACTCTCATCTTCTTTGTTTCATTCATAACTACTCGTACTTACTCCACAGGCTGCTCTTGCTCTCTGCTTTTGGTTTCCACATCCTTTTCTCTTTTACGCAAGTTTGTGTCTTATATTCCACTATCATCTCTGTTTATACGTACATCAGTGTTTAACTCCTTGTTCATGAGCCCCTCTCCCCTGCGCCACCTCCCTCCTTGGCTCGCTCCATCTCTGTGCTCTGCAGTAAAAGTGGTGCAATGAGGCAGCAGGAAATGGGGACTAAAGACAATAGAACCATGGGAAGTCTATACAAGAAAGTACAAGCCTTTTACTTTGAACTTGAGAAAAACCCAAATGATAAATCCCTATGTTTGTACCATATGAGGCATCAGCTTAAAGGGGCAATATATACATTTTTAGGTGGAGGGTCCGAAACCTACTTTACTCTGTGCAATGTTATTGTTTTGACTGGAATGTTGCACCAAACTGTATAAAGCACAGCAGTCTTCTTCGAGACAAGCAGGTGACACAACCAATCCAAGCTTTCTGGTAATTAAAATGCCTGTAATTGAATAAATGCAAGATAGATGAGGTTAGACCATCCCGTGGAACATTCCAAAGCTGTAACATGTTCATGAGGCAAACAAGAAACTTACATAGTGCACCTCTAACTGGTAGATTTAAATGTAAAGATTCTCTAAACAATGCAACAGATTCAAATACAAACAACATTTTAGTGAAGTGAAAAGGCTAAACATGTCTTTTTCTGTTTTAGGGTTGTTGGTGTATATTACCTTGTTCGGCTACATTCGGTGCTGCTTTCAGTGCTTTGTTGGGGTCCAAGACAGCCTGGACCTCTGTTGGGGCTATGTCATTGAGGAGTATGAGATCAGGAATGTGGACACCTGCTTCATGAGACTCGACGCCATTTTCAACAACAGCAGTCGCGTGATCGAGTCGGCCAGAGTTGGTAGGAACCAGTTTTATAACAAATTAGACCCGAGAGCTTGAACAGGTGTGTGTGTGTCTGTGGATTGAATCAGATGCTACCAAATCTACACCTTTTAAGAGTTGTTGTTCTTTATTTGGACTTCATATTTGGATGTGCTATCCACATGCATGACCTGTTGGTGGTTCACCTCTGTTTGTTTGTTTCCCTGACATAGATGTAATTATGGTAATGTAAGAAACTTTGAGTGTAGATTTGGAGATATTTAGGCATATTTTTTTATTCTGTTTAAAATAGAGGTTCTTAAACTTTTCACTCCAAGTTCCACCTAAGAAAAAATTAGGCTTTCAAAGTACCACAGCCAGGTCTATAACAGGACTATTCAAGGTCTAAACCACACCTGAAATTGGACTACATCATTGATATAGTAGTCCCCTACCAAAAGGACCAAGTGGATACAACTGACGCCACATTAAATAAAAATCATATTCGAACTGTAGCAGACCTTGCATACCACCAGTGGTACCATAGAAACAATAGTCTAAAATTCCTATAATGTTGGAAAGGTACTGACAGAGTTTTCTTCTCATTTCTTAACCAAGCTTTATATTTTATAGTGGTGTGAACTGCATGAGCTGTATTTTTTATTCTTAATTCATTGTTCCTCTCTATAGGAGCAAGCTATGATCAGCAGCTGAATGACATAATGGATGCAGAGATTCAGCCGATACTTCAGGATTTCTATCAGACACCTAATTACGGTAAACATCTGCTCTCACAAAACACATTGCGGCGTCAACAAATCTTTATAGTTGCTCAAATGTTCAGTAAAGTCTCTGATGAGGCCGTGTAAGGGACTGGAGAGTTGAAAATTATGCCCTTAAGCACATAATTCAGCCTGATATGTTGCCTCCATCCTCCCACTGCTCCTCTTCATCCCTCAGACTACGTGTACGAGCAGAGGTTGCAGACAGCGGCAGACAATTTCGTTGCAGCAGCTTCACAACTGCCTAGAGGTGAGACATGGTTCTCTCGCCTTCGTCTTTTCATCTATAGAACAGCCTATATGAGGTCATTATAGCTCCTCTGATCTCTCTTAGCTCTTTGTAATAAGCTGGGTATGATATTATGTCCTCTACAATAGCCTGGTTTAGAGAAAAGTGGAGGTGGGCTGAACTTGTTCATGCATTTGAGTGTTGACAATTTTTTTTCCACAATGATTTTTTTCTTTGTTTCTTTCCACAGTGTCTGGATGCTACCCTCCTTGTGGTTAGTGACATTTGCCTTATTTTTGTAATCTGGAATTAAAGGGGCAATATGTAACTTTTCAGAGTGGGTGAGGTGCCCCTTGCTCCCCATAGAGATGTTATTGCTTTGCCTGGAATTTTAACACTATAGCATCACACATATTTTGCATTTTAATGGTCAAAATACCTTGCATTCTTACTGTGAGCCTCCGTAAATCTGACCATATCAGGCATAATAATGTGACAGGGACTGGATAACAGACAGAAGGCAAAGTGGCAAGTGTTAGAGGAAGAAAACGAGAAGGCCAACCTAAATTTCATTATTACCAACCCAATATATAGCCCCCCAGGCTATACATAATAAATCCACTGTCACCTTTACAGTATATTTGCCCAAATCTACATAGTTTCAGTTTGTCAGTCCATTTTCAATGGGTTAGAACTGGGCCTGGTTTCACCTGTTGGGGTGTGGTCTTGTTCTGTAGTCATCAATCTGGAAGGGTCTAAAGGAGCCCAAGTAACCATGATGAACTTACATCACCCATGTGGTGTGATCCAAGGAACTAGAAACTGTAGCCTAACTAACATGCAACTCGGTGAGCCCAAACTTCTAAGAAAATATTGTGCTGTCCAAGTACCACCAGTTTTATAACACAACCAAACAGAGCTAAATCAGGTCTAAAATAAAACCAATACTGAAGTGGTCCTTTTCTATTTCATTTCATTTTTTATTTATTAATACTTTTTTTTAAATGAGGGCACAATGCAAAGCAAGCAAAAAAAGGTCGGATTGATTCTAAAGCCAGGGTTGCAGATAGAAAGTTAGGTGCATAAGAGGCAATATTAGGGAGATGATCCTATTAATGGTTGTCTGGCAAATTATTCTTGATTTGGATTTTGTGAAGACCGATCCCCAATTAGAATATATAATAATTTGATTTGAATAGCGTATTTGCCATGGGTGGAAACCTCAAATATAAAATGATAAAATACAAAAAGTGTATTTATTTGAAAAATACTTTGACACATAAGATATAAGTGTAATATTAGGAATTATTGCCTTGAAGAATAATCCCTTGTCCATCTCAAATGTATCAGGTTTCCAGAGTACTGGAGCTGTGTTCAATTGCAAGACATGCTCATATGACTCCTGTGAATTTCCCCTCGACTGCCCAGGTAAACTGCACCTGCCTCCCTCACTGTTGTTACATCACAATCTTCAAATGAAAAGATGACATGTTAATCCAGACTTGACACATCTTACATAACAATATTTTCCCTTCATAAGCATCCGCGTTTCAAATGCGTTTGATCCTTGAAATGCTCTTAGCTAAACGACGAGATCTGGGGGGAAAAACAGGCAAGGTTTTATTTCCTGGCTTTATATCTTTTGCACAGAGGCCCCCCAAGGTACTCTTTAAGTCCTTGGTTTCTTTATGCAAGGTGACAGTTGACTCCCACACACGATGGTATTTGTATCACACTGGTGCAGCTCTGTGTTAGCATATCATCACTTTTACTCCACTCCTCAGAGACTCGGAGCTTAAGCATTATCATTAAGAAGGGCTCAGTCTGCACGAGCTTCCCCCTGTGAATCCTATCTCTACAAATGAGTGTGTGTGTGTGTGTGAAAATGTGCGTGCCTATATGTTTATTCCAGTCGAAGAAATTACGGTAATAGAGAACACCAGGATCCGCATGTGGTGCAAAGTGCCGTTCGACTTGCCCACTGACTTCCAGGCTGTGTGGAGGTTTGCAGAAAAGGTACATGTCTTTAATGCCAAACAAATGGGAATATTTTGGGCAAATGTAATGTACAAGAATGTCATAAAAAGGAATGACATTCTGCTTCTCTCTGCCAAGCAACTGGTTAGGACAATACTAAATTATTCCGTTTCTTTTGTTGCTTCAGCTCAGAAAATGAAATGTAGGCCTATGTTAAATGTATCAAAATGAACTGGAATGATTCACCTTTTTAGTAGTAGCCCAATTCAGGTATACTCAGTATTCCTATTAAAATTATATTTATGCCACACAGGTGGGAACAAAAAAGTATAGTAGCGAGTTCTCTAATTCAATTATTATATGATATATACATGTACTGTAGTCCAGGGGTATCCTGTCCAGAAATTGGAGATAATGGGAGCATTATTTTTTTGTGTCAGTATAACTATGTAACTATCGAAATGATTTAAAAATATCTGGGAAGGAGGTGGCACTCTTGCCTGGGATCCAGAATACACACTTCTTCAGTACTTTTACGAAGATACAAGTTTGGCCACCGTTGAAACTCAGTTTTGAGATGGGCATGATTGATAGATGGATTAGCCAATCAGGGACATGCATTGCCCATGCGCGTTGGAAAAAATAAAGGGGAAAAATATCATAGGGCAACACTGATTCGTGCAGAAAGATAAATTTGATTTTAGTTGAAAACAATATGTGACCAATGAGCTCCTTCAGTTCACATCTGTCACTGAAAAAAGACAAATTTGATTACACGATCATGTTTGACCGGGCTTGAGGCACAATGGAGGGCGTGGGGACCAGACTGATATCAATCTGTACAAAAAATACAGAGAGATCATCATTCTGGATTTGTCAGGCAAGGGGTACTCTAAAAACTTACTAAACAAAACACCTACTAAAAATCTGTACGTACCATTAGTTAGTTCTAAAAAGACTGTATAGGTTTAAATACTTTTCCTCTTGACTGAATTTGATGTGTGTCTGTCCAGTTGAATACTCAGCAGGTGGATGAGTTCAGAGAGGTGACTGCCGGAGTGGACATGGTCTTCTCCATCCCCTCCACAACTCCACAGCACCAGGGCACCTACCAGTGTGAGATCTACTCCGACCAGCGCTCCATCGTCAGGCTCTACTATCATCTATCAGGTGGGTCATCATTTCAATTTTTATAAAACAATGTGTCTAGTTTATTGGTTCTCAAGTGGTGGTATGCAGGCTTCTTCTCTTAGTACTCACAGGTCAAAATGATTCTTATTTAGTCTTGGTTTGCTTGGTTTACCAGTCTTAGATCCCTTCTAGTCCTGATTTAGACATGTTGTGGTTGTTCTGGTTTTAGATATGGTCTGCAAGCTGTGGGGTGGGTGCCAGTGATGGTGCCCTACAGAGTTTAATTCTGTTTCTGTCAATTTAGCCACAATTAGTCTTGTTTAGTTCTGCTTTTATTGAAACTTGGTTTAGACTTGTTTGAGCATAACTGTACTCAAGAGAAAATTACTTAATCAATATACTGAGTTTACCAAAATATGATATCGTCATAGGAATGAGATCACAATTGGATTTTCATCACCATATTGTCCAGCCATAGTTTGGATGCTCAAGTTTGGACATTTTAAAGTGATTACATGCATGTTTTTTCTGGTCCCATTTTGTCCTGTTTTAGCCAAGATTTGAATTTTGTTTAATTATAGTGTTTTTTAATGCCAAATAGTATGATAACCACTGGTCTAGTTTGTATTTGTTTTTGTTCTTTGCTTACTGAGTGCGGTAGTGCCTCGTCATGTTGGCTTTATGCCTCCTTGTCTCTCCGTCAGTGACCCCCCAGGATGAGGTCGGCCACACAGAGCTGCAGGAGATATTCGACCTGTCTCTGCTCCCAGGAGGGTCGTTACTCCCCACAGAAGAGCTGTCCCGCCACAGTCCCTCTGCAGTGTTGCTCGGAGCCTGTGTCAGTGCTGTACTGCTGCTGCTGCTCCTTTCTCTGGGGTACAACAAAACCATTCTCACTAAATAACATGGACACACACTATGTATTATTGTCAGTAGATCTAATATTCTGCCACGCTTTGCTGTTTTCAGCAGGACTTTATATTTGTTGTCAACATCAGAGAAAAGAGGTGATGTGGAAACTGATGCAGTAGGAGACCCCGAGTGTTAAACACGCATACTGTATGTCATTTTGACATCTTCATTTTTATAGCTGTGGGTCACTGCTGTTAACACTAGATGGCGACATACACAACTGCATCTGTATTACCATCGCATCATTTAAAGGATCCATCCTAAACATGAACCATGTTTTACATCTTTTAATTTACACAGTTATTCACAGTTATTTGCTTGATTATCCCTTTTTACAGATTTCTTGTCTTTGATTACCTTTGAATCATTTTCATGGCAAAAGCTCTCTTTTGATATATAGATAAAAAATTTAAAACTTTTAACTCTTAAGTCAAATAATCATCTTCTCATTGAAAGCTGTTAACACTGAATGCTAAACAAATAAAAGTTGAATGCTTTACTCATAAAGAAAAAAATTGTCTACGATACCCAAACAGTCATGTCCTATTATCTATGCAGCAAAACTATTTTCTTCTGATCATACAGGGACATTTACACTTTTATATACTATATTTTTAGGTGACTTACAAAACAATTGGTATTTTTTGGTTGACGTGAGTGTGCAGATAGTACCTGGAAGTTCAGAATGTTATCTTTTTGTATTTTAAACAGATCCAGACAACTGCAGATAGTATGTTGCTTTAATTGTTTCTCTGTTCGGATTGTTCATTGTTTCAGATAAGTTGTGACCTTGTTCTGGGACAGAATGCTACAGGACACTGGTCTGTCACTGCAGTCCATCAATGTGGCCTGAGGATACAAAGTACTTACTCATTATGACCCTTATGATGAGTAAGTAGGCAATGGGGTGTCTTTCTCAAGCGCCCTCTGGTTCTCATATGATGCTTGACGTCCACAATATTTAGTTGACACATTTCCTCAAATTAAACCATGTAGCAAATTATGCTTGATGTTCAGTACGAATTGTCTCTATCAAAGAAAGCAACAGGGTTATTATATTATGACGCTCTGGTTCGGTTTGTTAATTTCATGTTTCAAAGTGTGTCTGGAGTGGAATTTATTCAAACAGGATTTGGCTGAAACAGAAAAAGTCAGACAAAGGAAAATAAAGTGTTCAGCAAAAGTTTAGATCAGTTGTTTTATTTATTAAAATTCCAACAAAATCTAGTTTTGTAGTTTCTCCTTTTCTTTTGAACTGTGATTGTGTCTCGCTGTTATGTTCTGAGCATAGATACAGACAATACAGTCAAACCTCCTCAAGTGATGTGGTTCTCACACCAAAAACAATGGTGGCGAGTGGTGCTGGAGCTTTATAAAGCCTCATGTAGAGTGGCTAAATTTAGACAGACGTGACTCAACTCCACTTGTCATTTCATGACAGATGGCTTGTACTTCTTTCCAATAGAGTCTTTTGTTGCTAAGGAAACGGTAGATCCACTCTTGCCCAATGTGTATACTAAATATATGCCAAAGTTCTTTTTAGGCGGTAAAGTTATGATGGAGCTTGTGAGAAGTTACATGTCCACCTTTTTGTTTAGGATTGTTCTCAGGCTTTCTCTTAGTTGATTGCCCATAGTTATAATGAATGTGCTTGAAAATTTATCTCTGTGAGTGTCAATGAAGCTTATGATGTACTCTAGTGTTTTTTTAAATTATGGTATGACCATTGGTATGACGAAAGTTCTAGTGTTTTCTTAATTTAGAGTCTATTTAATCCATATTTCGTCCTTGTTTGGGAATGTTCCAGGTTAGACGTACATGGAAAATATGGTAAATGGTCAAATATTTATATAGCGCTTTTACACCTTTTAGGCACTCAAAGCACTTTATATCAAGGAACCACACACCCATTCACACACATTCATACACCAGTGTATGCAGACACTAGGGGTGAAGTGGGTAAAGTGTCTGGAATCGCACCACTAGCCAGTGGATTTAACCACTGTGTGATGAGTTATGTTGAGAGTGGGATTCGAACTGCCAGCCTCATTTTAAATGATACTCTTAGGCTACTCTTCTTACTACAATTAGTCTGTCAATACAGAGTACAAATAGCCCATATGATGATGATAGATGCCTTGCACTTGTAATGTGTTACACTGTACTCATTCTTCTATAACCACAACTGCTCTGGGGTAGACTGATGGACACAAGCTTGCCAGTCTGTCAATTCATACCAAGCAAGGTGGGTAACGTGTCTTGCCAGAACTTGGTCCGAGCGGTAGAACTTTAGTTTGCTGGAGGAGTGCTCTAATTACTGAACATACTGGCATAGACTGTTCTGAGCTTGGCTACAATCTCAGCTTTTTACTGTATAATTCACCCAAAAGACTATTATTTGAAACAACAAATGCACTGCCCCAGACACTGACACAAAACTCACAAATAATTTCCCTTGTGGATCAATAAAGTTTGTCTAAGTCTAAGTCTAAATGTTCATTGAAGGTGTCATTGGCCGTGGTGGGGTATTGTGCATGTTTTCCTGTAAGTGCGTGTGCTCCACCAGAATGAGTGAACATGTTGTGATGAAAGAAAAAGCAGACATGGGGAACACCCTCAGCTCCATTCACACAGGGCCAAAAACAGCATAGTGATTTAAGACAAGCACAACGCCTTTGTTCTTATTTACAAAGTCGCTGACAATAATAACATGCTTAGAAATAATTGATTCCGTCTTGTAAATGTCATGAGTGAAACGGTAATGGTGAACATGTGTAAGCCTTGTTGGTTGTTTTGACAATGTATTAGAAAATATGCATGTAAGTATTGTTGTTTTTGTTTTTTGTTTGCTTTCAGAATATTATGTAAACCAGAGCAGACATTTTAACAGTGTTTGCTTGAGTCACTACATCTCTATCACACTCCATCCAGGCTCAGGCATTGTTTAAATTAGATTACATAAGGGTACATTAAGGCTAACCAGAAAGAACCTGTAGTAACAACATGACTTAGAATCTGACCCACAATCGTCTTGTTGGTAGAGAACTAACCATTTCGTCAACATAAAATTCTACTATTTACTAAATGTGTTTAAAAATTTCAGCTTCCATGGTGCCTTATATGGTGCCATTTTGAGGACGGTTGACCATTTAAAAAACATAATATCTACTTTTGAACTTTTAATTGCTAAGATAACAGTCTTAATTTTCATTCATCATTCTGAAACCCATGGATATATTCTGTATAGCTGAACACTGACCAAAAATCATTCAGAAATACAAACCACAACCACTATTTGTAACTTTGATGTTTTTAGTTAAGTCCCATGCCCCCCAACGTGTGGGCCAGCTGAGGTCATTCCTCTGCTGTGACGTCAGAGGTAGACAGGGAGGAGAAGACAGCCTAATTAGAAACAGATCCAGAGGAAGTGATCTTTCAGTTCGTCACACCTCAACTCTCTTTAAATGAAACTTTTTTAATCCTACGACTGACTCACTGGTACCCCACAACCATAAAGATCATCTATTGTTGCACAGTTCTACCCTTTTCCATACTACAGGGTTACTATTGGAGACCAAACATTGGGAATACTGTAATAGGAAGTCCCCGCATCTCTACTCATATGAGAGTGAAAACGTAGCCTTCGCTTTGACTCACACTTTATCAGGCCCCAGTCAAACTAAGGTCAACTTAATGTACAAATATCTCAGTTTTTCCACTTCCCTAAAACACTGTAAGACTCATCTAAACATTTCTGTGTTTTAGGCACACTAGGTTAGTGTGTCATTACACTGCTAGTCTTTGAGCCCTATGCCTTCCATCAGTAACTTCTATCATTAACTCAGGTTTAATATTATATAAGCAACAGCATCGATAAAAATATTTTTTGCAACAATCATATATATATGTGTGTGTGTGTATATATATATATATATATATATATATATATATATATATATATATATATATATATATATATATATATATATATATATATATATACACACACACACACACATACACATATATACATATATACATACATATATATATATATACACATACACATATATACATATATACATACATATATATATATATATATATATACACACACACAAATATTTCTTTATGCGGGTATAGAACAGTTTATTGTATAATATAAAAAAGGAACATTAATTTTAACTTGAACATGAGGTAAAAAGTAAAAAATTAAAAATGTGAATGGGAGGAGAGTTTAGATTTTTTATTTTTTTTTTCCTCTTACAATGATTAGTAGGTAACATCCTTTGCCACTTCTGTTGGTCATAACAAAATTGATGCAATCCCTTTGCTACACATATAAACTTTATTTATTCACATTTTTAGACAACAGATGTATAAAAAATATAAAATACATTTAGATTTTTTCAACAATACTCTTTTATGCAAAGTGTCTTATAAAAATCACATATTACACGAAAACATCAACATTCAAGGTCATTAATTTATGCCCATTTCTTCTCTACTTTTTTGCTATAATAACCATTTTCACACAAACTACAGTAGTAAGTTACATTGCAGTGGTCGCAGTCTTAAAAGTAATACACAATTCAGTGAACATTCTTGACAGTTCATTTTGGCTCATGGTCCATTTACATGTAAACATTTATCAGATAATTGCAACCATTGTGATCTAAAAACACACCTGAGAGTACAGGTTCAGTATGGTTCATAAATTTTTTTTTTTTGTATGGACGATATCAAATGTCAGCAGCATTTAGTTGTTTTTTTCAATAAATTATTACTTACCATGTGCAACAATATAATAAATAAATTAAATTAATTTGTAACAATCTACACAGTTCTGTGATCGTTTACGACATATCCGTTTGAACCAGACCCAATACAGGAACACCATGGTCATCCAGTAGCATGTGTAGGCCACACAACCATAAATGAGAAACTGGATCTCAAGTAACCTGGGCGGGGTGAGCCAGTCCAAAAAGGTTTCTCTGTAAATGGTGTGACAAATGCCGCCAACTAAAATGGAGCCCCACGCAGACAGAGGGATTAGAGGGATGTAGTTTCCAACGATCTTCTTCCGACCGGACGTCCCCCAGCTCCGTTTGTTGATGGTGAGGATGGCAAAGTACTTAGTGGGCAGCATGCTGGTCATGTACAGAGCGGAGTACAGCGACATGAAAACCATGATAGGGTCTTTGCGCAGGATCCCAGCATAAACAGCTTTGAGCAGCCCAATGATCTGGATACAACACAGAATCCACAAGATGTCCCACAGAGTGCCAGTCCAGAACAGGTGAATAATTGTGGCAGTCACAAAGAAAGGAAATACACCTGAGACTATGGACTCGTAGGTCATCCACAGATGGTGCTTATGCCACCACATGGCATTAAAGAGCCACTCTCTGAAGTAAGACTTGGTCCACCGTGTCTGCTGGTTCAGCCACCGCAAGAACTGTGATGGGGTCTCTGTGTAGCATTTGGACCGCGCTGTGTATCTAAACAGAATAAAAAACACCTATTTAGATTTTGTGGTCTTCAAGATTATTATTGTCTACTGTATGTTAGATGCACAGGGTTGCCTTACTTTGTGGCGTAGCCCATACTCAGCATCCGGTTTGTGAGATGTCTGTCATCTCCAAATGTACAATGTGTGCCCAAAAACTTTTGATTGTACCACGACTCCAGAAACTGCTGTAGGAGGTCATTTCTGTACAGCCCTTAATATACAATAAAATACAATAAGTACACACAATTCAGAATAGATCTAATTGCTTAACATTATGACAGTAAATTATCCTTACCTAGAGGACCACTGATGCAGGAGACACAGTCAAAGTAGGACTGACAAGCTCGCTCGACGTTGAAGGCCATCCAGTAGCGTAGGCTGCTCATGAAGCTGATGAAGGAGTCTTCACAATTTAGAATCATGACATCTCCTCCAACTGCCCCATACTTGGGATTACTCTCCAACACTTTACAAAGCTCTTCTGTTGCCAATGAGTCCAGCTTTGTGTCCGAGTCACACACCTGGGAACACAGACGAAACTATTAACAAGGATGTTAATGGCAACATGTTAAATAGATGCACTAATAGTAAATACCTGGATATAGTCAACAGAGGAGCCCAACGCTTTGAATGCTGTGTACATCACCTCCCGTTTGCCACCCCACTTCTGCATTATGCACACGCATCTTTTACTCTGGATCAGACCTTCTACTACTTTGCATTGCGGATCTTCTCCCACAGTGAAGTCTGCACCCAAACTAATGGCTTTGGCCACATCCTCATCGTCCAGGGCCATGTGGGGCTCCCAGGTGTGATAGTTGTGTTTCCACACATAACAGGCGGGGTCCTGGTCTGCAAAAACCTCTCTGAACATCTCCATCATGTAGCGGTCATCCTCAGAGTTACCATCCACTACCATGATGATACGCAGGAGCTCAGGGGGGTATTTCAGGGCCCGGATAGACAGCAGACACTCCCGCAGGTACTCTGGGTCCTCCTGATAGGCAGCTATTGTAAATCCAATTGTTTTAGTGTAAGTACAAGAGTCAACACAGGCTTTCATTCGACGATGCTCTGCAAAGGCAAAGAAACTTTGGACGAGAAGATGGAGTCCGAGAAGTAACCCATAAAAGCCAAAAGAGATGATGCCATATTTGGATGTGATCAGCTGAAAGCCTTGGATGTAAGCCCAGGTCATGATGCTCAGAACCAGAAGAGCAAACAGAAAGGTGAGGATGGCCCGCACCACTGTGCTCAGTCTCTTCAGCAGCAGCTTCAGCTCCATCTCACCACAGTCTCCGCCCTACATCAGCACAAGCACAGTCACTACAGTGTTTCAGGGCTAACACTAAAACGTGGGGAACCTGAAATCAAGAGTTTGTCAACATTGTTTTAGTCATGTTTAAAACAGACTTAATAATAATAAGTTATTGTCACAAATGTTACCCTATAGTTACCCTAATAGTCTGATGCATATAGCCATATGCATATGTCTCAAACCTGCTTATAGGACTATACATTTTTTTGTTTATATATATATATATATATATATATATATATATATATATATATATATATATATATATATATACACACGAAATATATTAGTGTAGTAAAATAGTTAGGTGGTAAGGAATAAAATCGAAATGGATATAAAATAGCCTACCTGATGCTACTTGGTCTTGATTTGTGAGGGATGCGCTGTGGACCGCTGAGTCCAGAATCTTGTTTCTGTCATGAGCTCTTTTGGATGGAGGAACGTGTTGCTTTTTATACGCGCACCTCTATAAATTACGCGCGTGCGCTGACTCAGACGTGCGTCAAGCACGAGGCGGTCCAGATTCCGACCATCAGGATCTCGTGGACATCAGAGTGCACGATTCTCTCTGCTTTGTTTTCATCCTTACCATGGAGATGGAGTCATTGTAGTTGCCCGTTTTTAGGGCATATTAGGGCTACGGTGTTGTGGTTGTTATTGCTGTTATTGATGGAGCAGTCAATTAACCCTATTGGACATATAAAGCAAGAACATTATTGGTTGAAATGTATTTATGAATAATTCATCTCTACCATATCGCAACAGCTTTATTTGGTTTTAAAAAAGGACAAAATGTCATCACTGACATTTTATTTGTGGTCCCCCTTTTAAGAGATAACCTACTGTTAAAAACAATTTTAATGTGCGTATTTGCGAGAGAAAGTTTGTGATGACAGTCGAGTGCCCTCTATGTCTCAGTGCGAGAAATGCACCTTGAAACACAGGTTTACCTGAAATCCTCCACTGGTGCCAAACGCACTGACTGGGCTCCACCAGCTGCTGGCTTCAACGCGTCTATTTCATCTTCCAAGGCTGTCCATGGAAAACTGAACCCCAGTGACCCCACTGCACTTTGATCACAGAAAAGACCCAGCAGGCAGACACGCGGGGCGATGAGCAGGGCAGGAATGATTGAGCTGATCAAATCACGTGGACCAAGACAGGTGTTGAGGTAATCTTCATAAGTACATTTCACATACACGTATAGGCACAACATAAGAACTATTCTGACTATACAAACTATAGCCAACGTGTCTTGTTCAATATGAAACGGTAGGCCTATAGCAGTTTCATCTGCCACAGGCATGCTTCAGTGGTAGTGGTGTATAAACATTAGACCTATATTGTATATTACTCGAACAGAAAAATTAACAAAGCAAAGAAGGACGTTTTTCTCTAGTCTCTAGTAGCCCGTTTATTCGGTCTAAAAGCTCGCTCTGTCGAATAATTTGAGAATTTACTGCCATCTACTGGGCAACCATTAAAGTAACCTGTATAGATCCGGAATAGTTACAGCCGATGCCTATTAGCAATCATATAGATTATATTATATTACATTATGTGAATTACTTAAAATAGTTAGTAAAAAAAAAAGGTATATTATTAATGTGAGTGGGCTCGCCTCTCCACAGAACTTAGATGTAAAATAAATATGATAAATAAGTGTAATCTCATACTGTGGAACATTTCAGGCAACATCTCTATGGAGAGAAGCTGGTGACAGACCCTCCAACTAAAGTTACACAGTGCACCTACCAATATAAGGGAACTACTCAAACCAAATCTCTGCACCATTGGGTATTTCTTGGAGATTTTAAAATGTGGAATATTTTCTACATTATTTAACCCACATATGTATTTGCTTTATTGCATCATTGTAGTTTTTAAAACTTGAGAATACCACCATCTACCGACAAATCTGTAAAACTGCAGATGGTGAGAGTTTGCATAAAAAAGTAGTTTGAAGTGAGGAGTGGAAATTGCACTTGTCTCTAAATCATACCACAGAACAATGGCTCATATCTCTAACCCTGTATTTTCTGCTACATTCAGTTCTCAGAGGACGACGCAAGTTTTTTTCCTCCTGGAGTCAGTGCCAATGGCCTGGTTTAGCCATGATTACATCCCTGGAGACTTTCTTTACAAGGAAATCTGTTGACCACTCATGAGGGTCCACACCCATAGCCACAGGCCTGAGCCATCAGCATGCTCTGTGTTGGACTCAAATAGATGCCGCGCCGCAGTTGAAGTCATGTACGAGCTGTGCCAGTCATATGCACATGTCGTGGTTAGCCCTCTGGGATATATTTATGTGGTTGTTTAATGTTGTTTTTATCACTGTTTGGATCATTTATCATTTATTTATTGAGGTTAGAGTTAGGTCTAGTCTAAATACCACAGTTATATAAGAAGAGACGTGGGTATGTAGCTGTCTGTTCTTAATATAAACCCTATTCTGAACATCTATGATCATAAAAACATGTTTCTGTGTCCAATAGGTCCCCCCTGTTTTTAATTGGCGGTCATGTCATCGTCCAGTGAGTCATTCAATGCCCTATGCCACACCCAAGCACCAAAATCCATTTAAACCAGTTTGGGAGCTTCATATTAAGTTATGCACCTGATCTGGTCTTGTAAATGTTTGTCCCATTATTAGCACTGTGCATGGTTTTGTTAGAATACCTATCCAATATTTTTAGGCCAAATTTCCTAATCCTTGCATGCTACATAAATTGCAAAATACCACCTTCACTTAAGTATTTCTTAAAGTGACGCAATAATTTCCTGTAATTTCCTGCAATCCCACAAAGAAAAGTATTTTCTCTTTGTGATTCAGTTTTGGCTACCTGTAAATATCAGTTTGACATTGCGACTAAAAGGTTTAATTATGAGACATGCTTCACTGCACATTCACTATACAGTCAATGCAGGTTAATTTCGGACTAGATTTCATTGTTACATCCAGCATTTAATGTGCTGGGGGTAGTATACATTTGGTACATTGTACATTCTGAATTGTATCTCAGTCACCTTTTAAAGAATGGGTAGAAAGTGTACAATTTTATCATAAATCATTACATAATGACTGACCACCATTAATAAATGAGCATTTTTAGATGTCCATAAAGTATAAATTTAAGTACTCTTAAACAAATGTTGGTGGCTCTTCAATGGAGAGGATGCATATAATAGTAATTGTAAGTTTCTTTTCTTTCATACAGATAGCTGCTTTTATTAATGTTGTCAGTCGTATGCCGCACCCATCGCTTTGCACTGCACAAACCACATAATACACACAACATCTCATGGGTGATTTAGCGTTACCACTTCATATGAGATTTATTTCAATATCTTTGTTTCTCAGCCAGAAGCCATGGTATTTTTAATCCAGGAGACATAATTGCAAACTTTAGCGTAGACCCCAGGCTTGTTTCTGAGAGCGCAGCCCTTGCCCCATGACACCACTCCCTGCAGCACGCCATTGCACACCAAGGGACCTCCAGAGTCGCCCTGAGCCACAAAGAAATGAGCTTTAGTCTCTTTTATAAAAGACTGAAAACTAAAAGCTATTATTTCCAAAATTACCTGGCAGGAGTCTTTGCCTCCCTCCAGATAGCCAGCACAAATCATGTTCTCTGTGATTTGAAAAGGGTAGGAATTGAAGCAAGTGTCATCACTCAAGAGAGGCACCTCGAGGCACTGCAGCTTATGCGGGTAACGTGCTGTGGAGGCAGCAAAGAAATAAACACAGGTGGATGACATATTAAAATCTGCTGTTATGCTCTGTACTTTTTAAATTCACTGTTGCAGTAGCCTATAGTAAAGGTTGTATTACTTATACTGCAGTTGTTACTGGTGCTGTTACTTGGCCTAATTTGGCTACTTCCACATCTGCTGTTTTAGTATTATTGTTCTAACCACTAATATACTACACAAGTAAAACTAGTACCACTACAAATACTGCTCCTGAGACCTCTCAGCTACTATTTTCTTTCTAAATTCATTAACTGATAATATACAAAAGTGGTAGCCTAAACATACTGAAAACCAAGCTATCAATTGAGTGCATGCTTATCCATGGGGTTCGGCTTCCTGTTATGTGCAACATTTTGAGGACATATTCCTGTGTCATATTTTGATATAAAGTATTAATTGCTATGGCAGCCATCCTGATTTTTCATCATTCTGAAAACCATGAATTGATAGATATTGTTTATTATTATTATTATTAAGTCATCTGATAATAATAGGAAAATGTAGGAATTTGACACCTAAAAGCTAGCATTAAACTAGGTCTAAACCAGCATTATGGAATCACTCAGCAATAGGTCAGGCTAGAAGGCCTACAGTTCTATAGCACTTGATATTTTCTGAGACTTACAGCCTTCATTGCTGGACTTTATATTGCCCCATCCTGACACTTGGCACATTGTCCCATCTGCAGCACAGGAGGTGGGGAGGGCAGCGGGGCGGACATAGCTGTTGAACGTCGCGGGTTTACTCAGCTTGATTAGCATTATGTCACTGTCCATGGTGCGGGGGTTGTAGTTAGGATGCCTGATAAACTTGGCAGACACAATGTACTGCTCTGTCCCTTCTTCCTCAAAAATGTCATGGTCTCCCAAACGCACCTCTACATTAGACCTGCACACATTAGAAAGCTCTAATCACAATCTAATCATAGGACAAGTTTCAAGGCATCTTTTCAACTTAATGATCCAAAACCACATTCTTGGAAGATTTATATGCATGATTTATGTGAGTGTAATCACGTTTCTTACTTTGATTTACAGTGTGCAGCTGAGAGCACCCACTCGTTAGACAGAACCGTCCCGCCACAGTAGTTGTATCCAGTGAAGAGAGACACTTGGTAAGGCACTGAGTTTTTGGGACACTCATAGCCTCCCACAATCTTGTTGTCATTGAGGGCAGCTGGAATAAAAAGCAAAAGTAAACATGATTTTAAACAATAAATATTCATGTCATTCAAATAGTCATTCAGGTTGAAACGATCCAAACCTGCCCACCCAAACAGAGCAGCTAACAGGAAAAGCTTCATGTTTTCCAATGACTAAACTGGCAAATGTGGTCTCTCCAACTCTGCTGCTCCTTTCCACACATTTTAATCTTATCACCTTTTTTCAAGGTCTTTAGGGTCTCAAACATTAAGCACATGTTGTATTCCCTAGAATGTGTTACTGGCAGGTGTCAAAACCAGATGTATGTAGATTCTATATTATGTAAATTACTGTTGTCCATTGCAGTTTCACAGACCCAATATTTTACAAGTTGAGTGAGTGGTTAACATTACCAACTTACAGCAAAAAATTCTGGGTTTGATTTCTAGACTAAAATTCAACTTCTCCCCATGTCTAGATAGGTTTCCTCTGGGCCCCACAATCAAACTCAGAATACTCCAGCAAAGTAATTTTGGCTCAATATTTGCAGATGGGACACTGTACGGTTGATGCCCATTTCACCTGATGGCCACAACCCAAAATGTGCACAATAAGTAAAATCCTCCAAGACCAGTTCAGCCAAGACTAGTTCAAGATCTGTGGATTGAAACCCAGGTTGCCCCAGTGGCACTGAAGGATGGGTCAAATGTAGAGGAAAAACCTAATCTTAACTGGTCAAAAAATGTATCTACCGGATACAAGGTTTTGTATATTTTTAGTACAATTGGAAGTACATTTAAGTACACAAGCAGATTGAATTATAATGATCTGATCATAATGAGCATCATAAAAAACTTTAAAATGTTTATATGAGATTTTGCAAACCATTACACAATGTGCCAACTGGATGTGTACACATGACACAACTACACATGACAGGTGTAAACTTCTTTACAAAAACTCACAAATGGAATTCCCCCTTTTAGAGAATGCTCAGTCACATTTGTGTTTTCCCGGTGTTTTCCAAAAGACCCTAAAATACTACACTAGAGACTAGTGATGAAACATAGCAGCTTGAAATAATCAAACATTGTATTTTAGAATAAATATTATGTCAATCTTTATTAGTATATCACTTTTCATTCAAATGTACCACAAAGTGCTAATGCACAGAGTGAAAAGGTTTGGACAGTTTAAAGATTACTACCAAGGACCTGAGGAGGTTATATATGAACTCATATATGATAAAAGAAGATCACATAACTAAATATAAGACTCAACTTTATAAGCCAACAATAGCACTTTATCCTCAAGCTCTGGAACGCATCAACAATCTTCCTGCAAAATTTTGAGTAAGTTATAGTTTTTTTTATAGATTTCTTTGGAAAGACATAAAGGAGAGTCTTAGTAATCAGTGCAATTTGTGATAAAATCATAATCGTATGAATTTCTCTGCACTCAAAAGGAGAAATGGTCTCACTCTGGCAATGTTCCCACGCTATTTGCTGAAATTTTACTGTACCACTAGACTGTGGCTTATTGCATAATTTCTGACCTTTCGATTTCAACAAACTCAAACAAATACCAGTTAATATATATATATATATATATATATATATATATATATATATAGAGAGAGAGAGAGAGAGAGAGAGATAAATATATATATATGAAAATTAACCCAAGTTGAAATGAAATCTACTTTTGTAATTGTTATTGTATATGTTATTTAAAATCCACAATCACACTACTACAGGAATCAATCATTTTCTCTTTATCATTTTCTCTTTATATCCACCCATAGTTCCCCTTTCATGATAACCAGACTGAGGAAGTAGCTGTGACTGTGGGTATGCCAGCAGAATGTGAAGTATGTTGTGGTACTATGTGGTACTAGGTTGTTATCATGATTGTGCATAGGTGTTTATCAGCACAGACAAGAAAACACGGCTGCATTTACCCAAACCTGTGATTATACACTCAACTCTCACATATAATGCATTCCCATCTTGCCCAGACAAGCCCTACTATAGAAAGACTTATTACGGCTATCATTTTTATTCCTCAGATTTTAAAGAAAATGTTATAATTATACATGTGTAGTGCTCAAAAATCATACACTTCCACTTAAGTAAAAATAAGTACTAATCATGATTATTGGAGTAATGGTAATTTAAGGATATAAGCTAATATATATTTAATGAAATTGCACAAATCTTGTATCATGATTACCAAGAGTAAGGTACACTTTATTGTCCCTTGACTTTATTAAACACAATGCTTGTCAGAAAATTGCAAATGTTGTCAATATAATAGACAGAGAATAACTATGTATATTATTGCCTCTGAAACTAGTACAACTTATTTTAAATCTGAAATATACTTAAGTAAACATTTAATCAAAATGTTTTATGTATCTGGTTACTTCCCACCTATATACCAATCATTTTTAAGAGAAAACAACATTGGCAAAAGTCCCTAGGCTAATTGCTCAAAGGTGGGACTGTTTGTCAAGGCACATGTGACTCACATATGCCTGGTTTAATTGCACATGTGAAAAACAGCATTTTGGATGTGGTCACTTGGATGTAAGGAACCTGGAGCACTTAACTTTGTTGCTGCAAATCTTTAATGAGTAGCATCACACCAACTTTTCATTTAACATCTAAGCATTTATTTACAATGATATGGAAAGAATAATAAAAAAGAAACAATTTGTGTCACAATATACTGCAGCTCCACCCCCAGTGTATAGCTCAAACTGCTGCAAATAAAATGTGCATTGGCAGACATGTTAAATACCAAAGCCAGTGCTGAGTATTCAGTGTCCTTATGCATTCTCAGGGGACTGGGACGTGTGGCTGAAACTAGGAGTGAATGTAAGGAAGTGGTTTAGGTTATTGAGGTTCTGCTCTTTTGCTTGTGTGTGGTGTTTTTTTGTGGAAAAACCCATTGGAGCGAATGGAAGCTGGCAGCCATTTTGCCTCCAAAAACAAAATTCCCGACCTCTCCACAGCCGTGAGACAGGGGTTTGAGTTCCAGTCAACACCACAACTAGATCAACAAACCTTTGTGGTCTGGACATGCGGCAGATTCCCACTATTTGGGTTAGTGTAACTCAAATCTCACATTTTCAAAACTGGTTTATGCCTTGGATCATCTCCAGGAGTGGCTTTACAAAACTGGCCCAACACTGTTTTTTCACTCAGCGTAAAGTGCTGGGTGTGCGTAGTGACGCTCACTGCTGTACTATGTCATTATAAGACTGCAATGTCCCAAATAAAAAAAGTCCCATACAGCTCTGAGCCCCCCACTCTGACATCTGCTGTATATGGCATTGTACACCCCTAACTCTCTGAGCATATGCCACTCTCTGTTCAAGCTAAACTGCTGCTAAACCTTCTTGAGTTGTTTTACACACCCAAATTGGTATTTGTGCGGTACACACATAATTGCAGGTTTGGTTGGTAAATCAAGAACCCTGGCAGGCTCTGGGCTCTGAAGGCTTCCCTCAAACTATAGCTTTGGGATAGCTATTAATATACCCTACAGACTGCAGCACAGTGCTGTGCCTAGACTTTTCCACAGACTCAAGTGCACAATGAAACAACAGAACTGATACGCGAGGTCTTCCAGTATTGTTTTGTAATCCAGTTTAGTTTAGTCCTAATTTAGTCCAGTGTAATACACTGTAATTCTGTTAAATCCCTATTTGGTTCTTGTTAGTTTTCACTTGATTCTATCTTGACGGTGGTCTTCACAATATTTTGGACCACTTGTGTATTTTGGTATGTATCTATTTGCGCCGAGTAAAGAGTTGCAATGCAGTTTCGAGTTAACTTGCTATTTTAAGACTGCATATGCTTGAGTTTGGCTGAATAGTTTTTGGTCACGGTGTTGCATTTCTCTCAGTGGGATTAGTGAATGTTTATTTATCCCAGAAAAGGGGGTGCAAAAGCAGAAACGTATGTCCTCCTACACTCTTAAACCAGGGTGTTGCTCTGAAATCATGCAGTGAGAGCACAGAGGGAACGGACGCTGTTTCTTCCTCCCCCTCACATCTGGACTATTGGCAGGACATTGTTCCTGTGTGCAGCTTCTTTGTGTTATCTAGAGACACAGGAGTTTAGGGAAGGGCAGATTCAGGCATCTGTACGGTGGGAACATGAACAAATTTTACACTCTTTTTGTGAGATAATTAAAGACAAAACTTTGGACATGTGAGAAATACATGCTTTGACTTTGGCAGCTCAACCATTGATTTCAGTGTGTTGGGTTATATGTGTAAATTATGTCGCTCTGTGGATTACTTTTTATATTTGGTCCAAACATCCCAGCCTCTTGGACATATAGACATCCAAGTTATCTTTCAATTAGAATTCTCCTGTTCTATAAAATCTTTTACATCATCTATGCAGCAGCACTAAAATAGCTGGATTTGGGCCTACTAAACAAACAATAAAAAGAAATAAAACAGGCCTATGTGCAGGCATATTGTGTTTAATCTAATTATACTAAGGGAGAAGTTCTATTCTTGTCCACCTACACCATTAACACTCCCCCCAAACCCCCCAAAATATCCAGCTGGAGGCATCTGACTTTTTACTGCTGTTTGAATTTAGTAATCTGCACAAAAGATTAACAGCTGCAAAGGCAAATAAACTTTGGAGCACATTTGTTGTTGATGCTCTTGACACAAAATCTTTCACAGTTATTGATGAAGCCTGAAATATTCCAAAAACCAAACATTGTCTTGCATGTTGAGGTGTTTATTAGTTATAGTTTGTGTTTATTTCTTGTTTCTTTTGACATCTTAACATACATCCAAATGAATTCCGCGGTGTGATGATAGGTGCCTAATAGGAGTAGCGTATATGTCACCTGTTGGTGTAACCACAAGCAAACACGAGCTTAGCTTCACTGGGCAAAAACACACATTAGGCGGCAGCATCATCGCTACAGCTCATACCCGGCTTCATGCACAACTCAACAACCCACAATTTGCGCCTTTTAGTGTTTTCACTCCAGGACTTTCCCTAGACTAAGACAAAGACTCATTTCTCTACAAACGTGTCGGAGCGTGTCCCACTGATGAGCAATAAAGAAGCACTTGACGGTAATTGCAGCTATTTAGACTGCGCAGATAGTTGTTGCGCGTGTGCGTGTGCGCGCTTCGTCCGAGTCGCTGACGTCACATATTTAAAGCTCGAGACCTCAGCTCGGCGCGGTGCAGTCTCCCAGTCTCCCTGGAGGAGTGTGCCCCATCATCAGCGTCTGGAAACTCCGAGCTGCACGGTAAACTACTTTACTACGAACTTTTATCAACTCTGGACAAGCTTAAGTTAAATGAATGCGCTTTGGTGTTTCTATTTTGCTTTTTTATTTAATCTGATATCAAAGCATTTGCTGGTAAAAAGGCAATTAGGCTAAGAAGTTCAGTCTATGATCTAGGCCTGTTTATCGCTAAACTGATCGGAATTGCGTGCAGTTTGCACAGTGCAGACAGCCATAGTTGTAGCAGTAATAGCTTACATTAGTTTAAGGTCCCTTTTGTCCAACTCTTTTTCAACTTTATGTGGCCCATAGGATTACGCTAAAATCAAACATAAGCTGCAGTTTCCTTAGGCCTACTTAGTTCTAAATTTTACAGTTATCTTGCATTTCTGTTACAGTCTTTTCTATATACGCAATTCATAACTGCATTTCTCTTAAAGGTGTCTCTTATGTATCGTTTATGCTTCCTTTCAGTTCTTCAAACAATGATGGATATAATAACTGCAACTCCATTTTTTCACATCAATGCCACAGAAATGACTGGGAGGAATGGCTCTTTGTACGAAGATGATGAATATGACTACAAGGACGATCATGCTGAGCTAAGGAAGTCCCTCAACATCATGTCCCTCATTGTTTACTGTTTGGCTTTTGTGCTTGGCGTATTGGGCAACGGCGTGGTTATCTGGGTGACTGGTTTCCGAATGAAGGAAACCGTCAATACAGTTTGGTTTCTCAATCTGGCTGTAGCTGACTTCCTTTTCACGGCTTTCCTTCCACTCAGCGTGACCTACACAGCCATGGATTTCCACTGGCCTTTTGGGAAGTTTATGTGCAAACTCAACAGCACCATAAGCTTTCTGAACATGTTCGCCAGCGTCTATATTCTGGTTGTCATCAGCGTGGATAGGTGCGTGTCTGTGGTGTGGCCAGTCTGGGCTCAAAACTACAGGAGTGTGAGAAAAGCATCCTGTGTTAGTCTAGGCGTATGGGTGCTGGCTCTCATCCTCAGTGCTCCTTACTTCATCATAAGGGACACAGCACCTGACTTTCATGATGAAAAAATAATCAACTGCTTTAATAACTTTGCTTTCTCTGACGACTATGAAACACCTGCGGGCAATGAGCTCAAACGTTTTCGGCATCAAGCAATGAGCATTACTCGCTTTCTTCTTGGATTTGTAGTCCCCTTCACTATCATTGTCTCCTGCTATGCTGTCATAATTCACAGACTTCGGAAGAACCGCAGTTTGGCCAGCCAGTCCAGTCGCCCTTTTAAAATTATTGCTGCTGTTATTACGACTTTTTTCCTCTGCTGGGCTCCATACCACATTGTGGCACTAATTGAGTTGGTCTATCACACGGCCAGTCCGCCAAGTGACATTTTGGACCATATTATCATAATAGGGCATCCTATTGCCACTAGTCTGGCTTTTCTTAACAGCTGCCTAAACCCACTCCTCTATGTGTTCATGGGACAAGATTTCAAGGATAAAGTTCGTAAATCAATCTTGAAGGTTCTGGAAACAGCTTTTCAGGAGGAGGT
The DNA here is from genome assembly GCA_029959045.1 of Taenioides sp. WSHXM2023. Taxonomy (NCBI): domain Eukaryota; kingdom Metazoa; phylum Chordata; class Actinopteri; order Gobiiformes; family Gobiidae; genus Taenioides; species Taenioides sp. WSHXM2023. The sequence goes on along the minus strand of CM057088.1, from coordinate 23,430,610 downwards.
CTCTCGTTCGTACACCTGCACAAACTCTATGATCACAAGTCGGAGTAAAGAGAAGTCTGTGTCAGAAGCTGAGGTATAAGACTGTCTGCAATGGCAGTAATACTGTCAAATGTACATATTTTTGCCACCAATGTATATAACAAATTACAGCTATACTTTTTATTAGGCTTTCAATTATTTTTGAATTAAGAAATGTTACGTTGTACTAAAATAGCCTATGAACAAGAGCTCCACTTTTGTTCCATTGTAAATATGTTTTAAATAGATAGGCGTATTTGTTTAGTTTTCTTTGTAAAATGTTCACATTTTTGCCAGTTCTTGAATAAATAAAATATTTCTTAAGGATTTTGTACTATTTTTGTCATGGTAAGTAACATACAGTAAATAAATTCAACATTTTACACTAGCTGACTTTATTTCTGTTCATAAAAAGATTTCATCACTAGGGGGTGCAATTCTACACTAACTGTTATTTCTTACTTTTACTTCTACTTTTTTTTTTTTTGCGTTAGATTAATTTGAGAATGGGCCAAACCATGGGCCAAACACATGGGCCTGGTCATTTGTAGTACATTTACGAGTATTCACAAATGTACTACATTTACGTTTTTCTGCATGTTTTCAATTGGGCAGCAATTGTCCGTTTACAAATTAGATGTAGTATTATAAAATCTGTAATGAATAATATTTACGTAGCACAGCCCCAGGACAGATCATGAATTGCAGTTATGGTACATTAGAGGCTTGGGTTAAATAGGAGTACGTCTAATTTGCTGTAATGGATTACGATAGGAGGAATAAATTTTGTATATTAAACGTTAGCTACATTAAATATGAACAGCATGTTAAACACCATACCCCTAAAATCCTGGTCTAAATTTGTGAATTGTACATTGCTGTTGTATGTGATATTTTAAATGGACCCCAGTAAGAGTAGCTGTCAATTTGGTAACAGCTAATGGGGATCTAAATAAATAAACATCAAATAAAATAAATAAAAAATCAATCAATGTTTTACAGTAGGCAGATGCCACCACCCGCCTCAAGACATGAGAATGTGCATGCGCATATCTCAAAATGTTTTGCATCAGTTTAACACAAAAACCTGAGTCCAGCGTAGTTGGCATTTCGTTTTTGTTTTCGAATTGAGGTCGACAAGCCCTGGGGTCTCAAAATGGCCGCCCATTCAAGACTCCAGATTAGCCTAGCCCGGCTAGGTACTTCCGGTGGCTCCGGGCCTATTGAACATGCGCACTAGTGCTCTTTTATTCGACGGGCACATGCACAGAGCGCGGTCCCACGCATCACGTGATCGCTTTGACCAATCAGCGAGAGGAGCCTGAGCGGAACCGAAGCTAACGATTATAAAGTTGTTTTAAGACAACTGAAGGACTTTGAGCTGAGAAAAGGTTTATGATCTAAAAATAGGTAAAAAATCGCTACAAAGTACGACATTTTTGAAAGTTGTAGGTGCCCTGTCAGCCGAACACGAGCAGTTTGCGATTACATTGCGCTCTATGGGAAAAATCCTTTCTCGGCCGGGGGAATTTTCGGCCACTACGTCAACTGGAGGCAGCTACAAGCTAGCAATACCCTATCCAGTTATTTTAATAGATCCATGGGTCAACCTGGTTACTCCTCCTCCCATTCACGAGGGGGCGCCTGTACACCGTGTGTAGACTGTCCACTCCCTTTCTCCGACGTACCAGCCTAGCCAGAGGCCTCAGGAGAACAGAGCAGCCAGACGGAACAACACGAGCAGTATGTTAGCAAGCGATAAAGACTACTGCTGTGACATTAAGGACGACCCATGGAATCTATCTGTGAAATTACAGTGAATACTGTGTATACATCAAGTTAGAAGTACTAACGGTAAGTTTTACATTGTCTGCACCGTGCTAGCGATCACACGCTCGCTCAACATTTTACTAAACGTAAAGACCGTGTAGTTTGAGATTCAGTCCCTCTGACATGTAGCGTTTGACAATGTATGCAATTAAGATTAGATTTAACAAATTTATTACTGCCTCAGTAAGTACTTGTCTCAAGGATTGTTTAAGTATGGTTTACATACAGCCTACTTTGATAAAATGATGGCGGAGGTAGACCTTTTCATGCACATATTTTATCTATTGTCACGGAAGCTGCTAAACACAAGAACAGGAACAGGCTCAATATAAGCCCCTGATCATTAGGTTTTAATAGTATTCCAGTTTGGTCTGGTTATTTACATTTAAACTGTACATACATACAATTGAAAAACATATATTTTAATGTTTGAATGCTTGTATTGTTTTGCAGGTTTTTGTTGTAAATCATATTGTTTTTGGATATTTATTCTTAAAATATCACGAGATCAATAAGGAAACTGGCTCTTGACCCCAGCTGGGAGAATGACACAATCATAGTGCCACCCCATCTAGTCTATGGCCAGAGTTAAAGGAACTCACTTATTACATTTACATACATAGAGAACTCAGACTTCAATAAACCACCATGTTCAAATCGCATTTTCACCAAAACATGTCAAACCATGCTTGTCCCCAGTCTACATGCAGGTCAAAAAACTGTGAACCAAGTATAGTACATCTCAAAAAATTTGAATATCATGAAAAAGTGTGTAGAATCCCTCAGTCGTCCAGGTAGAATCCATGGCAAAAATCAGAAATTCAGTTTGTCAACTGGACAAAGTTTATTTGGTCGAATACATTTCGCAGCTCATCCAAGCTGCTTCTTCAGTTCTGGTCAGATGCTGGTGGATACTGCTTTATATCTATCTGAAGGGAGGAGCTAACTACAATTAAATTACTCTGAGACTACACCTATTTGTTTACAGTTTCTGTTAGGTAGGTGGGTCTATTCAATATGAAGTGGGAGTGGGGTGTAGTTAGCATAACCATTCAGGGCCATGATGGGTGTTTTCACACCTCTGGACATGACCTGGCTAGCCCTATTGTTTTCTTTGTTTGTTTTGATTTAGGTTTGAGGATAGAGTTATAAAGAGTTATAAATGGGAGACCTGTCTCATAACAAACAGAGAAAACAATAGGGCTAGCCAGGTCATATCCAGAGGTGTGAAAACACCCATCATGGCCCTGAATGGTTATGCTAACTACACCCCACTTCCACTCCATATTGAATAGACCCACCTAACTAACAAAAGCTGTAAACAAATATGTGTAGTTTCAGAGTAATTTCATTGTAATTAGCTCCTCCCTTCAGGCAGATATAAAGCAGTGTCCACCAGCATCTGACCAGAACTGAAGAAGCAGCTTGGATGAGCTGTGAAACGTATTCGACCAAATAAACTTTGTCCAGTTGACAAACTGAATTTCTCCTTTTGCCATATCATGAAAAAGTTCGTTTTTGTAACTCATTTCAGAAAGTCAAACCCATATACCCATATCAAACCCATGACACACAGTGAAGCTTTTAAGCCTTTATTTCTTGAAAATGTGATAATTATGGCTTATGAATGAATGAAAACCCAAAATGGAAACCAAGGTTGCTTTGATAGCAGCCATCAGATCATATGCATTGTTGGCTCTGGTGTCTTTCATCTTCCTCTTGACAATACCTCAGAGATTCTCTATGGGGTTTAGGTCAGGCAAGTTTGCAAGCCAATCAGCTTGCTTGTCAGCAGAAGGAAGCATTAAGTTCTCTAAAATGTCCTGTTAGAAAGCTGCGTCAACTGTGGGCTTTAGAAAACACAGTGCAACAACACCAACAGATGACATGGCAGCCTAAATCATCACTGACTGTGGAAACTTCACACTGGACTTCAAGCAACATGGATTCTGTGCTTCTCCACTCCTCCTCCAGAATCTCTCTTGATTTCCAAAAGAGATGCAAAATGTACTTTGATCTGAAAAGAGACTTTGGACCACTGAGCAACAGTGCAGTTCTTTTTCGCCACAGCCCAGGTAAGACGCTTCTGACATTGTCTCATATCCCATAGGCTTCATCTGTGTGTAGTGGCTCTTGATGTGCTGACTCCAACTCCTTATGAAGCATCCCCACTTTCTTGAATGGATTTTGCTTGACGATCCGCTCAAGGCTGTGGTCATCCCTTTTGCTGTGCACCTTTTCCTACCGGACTTTTTTCTTCCCCTCAAGTTTCAATGAATATGCTTGGATACGCTCTGTGAAAAAACAGCTTCTTTAGGAATGACCTTTTGTGGCCTTCTTCTTGTACAGTGTCAGTGACTGAGTTCTGGACATTTGTCTAAACAGCAGGCTTCCCCATGATTTTGTAGTCTACAGACCCAGACTGAGAGACCACTTAAAGGCTGCGGAAATCTTTTGCAGGTGTTTTCAGTAAATTACCGTAGCTGATTAGGGTGTGACACCATGACTTTCCCATATTGAACTTTTTCACAATATTCAAATTTTCTGAGACACTTAATTTTGAGTTTTAAGATAAGATAAGATAAGATAAGATATACCTTTATTAGTCCCACAGTGGGGAAATTCCAGTGTTGCAACGCACAGTTCAAGAACAGCAGGAAAATGGAACATGCAATAAAACAAGATAATAGATAATAGCTAAAAAAAGAATAATTTAGAAATAGACTTAAAGATAGACTCTAATTTTGTTTTGGTGGAGCAAAAATATAAAATACAAAATATAAAATACCAAAAAATACTATTATGTACAATAAAAGTAACAGTGCAGCATATGAACAGAGTAAATCTCAGTAAAGTGACTTCAGTATATTATGTTATTTACAGTAATGACTATGTTTATGTACAGACAGGATAAATATCAGTAAATGACATAAGTGAATTGTACCAGAGGTCTTCAGTATTGCACATAGATAGAGTTGAATGACACGTGTTCAGTGTTAACAGTGTTCATTGTACAGTCTAACAGCAGCAGGAAGGAAAGACCTGCGAAACCTCTCCTTCACACAGCGAGGGTGAATCAGTCTATCACTGAAGCTGCTCTCCAGAGCAGACAGGGCGTCCTGCAGGGGGTGACACTCATGGTCCAGCATAGAGATGACCTTAGCCAGGACCCTCTTGTCCCCCACCTGCTGCACTGAGTCCAGAGGACAGCCCAGGACGGAGCTGGACTTCTTGATGACCTTGTCCAGCTTCTTCCTCTCCCTCTCTGTGATGCTGCTGCTCCAGCAGACCACACCGTACAGGATGGCTGATGCCACCACAGAGTCATAGAAGGTCTTCAGGAGTGGCCCCCTCACTCCAAAAGACCTGAGTCTCCTCAGGAGATAGAGCCGACTCTGGCCCTTCCTGTACAGTGCATCTGTGTTGTGAGTCCAGTCCAGTTTGTTGTTCAGATGAACACCCAGGTACTTGTAAGAGTCCACTCTCTCAATGTCCCTTCCCTGGATGTTCACTGAGGTGACAGTAGAGTGGCGTCTGCGGAAGTCCACCACCATCTCCTTGGTCTTCCCTGCATTGATGATGAGGTGGTTCTGCTGACATCAGTCCACAAAGTCCTGCGCTAGTCCTCTGTACTCCACATCGTCATCATCCTTAATGAAGCCAATGATGGCAGAGTCATCAGAGAACTTCTGCAGGACGCAGCTGTCCGTGTTGTGTCTGAAGTCTGCAGTGTAAAGTGTGAAAAGAAAGGGCGCGAGGACCGTGCCCTGGGGCGCCCCCACACTGCAGGTCAGTAGGTCAGACACGCAGTTCTTGGCTCTCACAAACTGGGGCCGGTTTGTGAGGTAGTCCAGGATCCAGTCTGCCAGGTCACAGTCCACACCGGCGGTCTCCAGTTTGTCCCTCAGGAGCAGTGGCTGGATGGTGTTGAAAGCACTGGAGAAGTCAAAGAAGAGAATCCTCACAGTGCTGCCGGGGTTCTCCAGGTGAGACAGTGAGCGGTGCAGCAGGTAGATGACGGCGTCCTCCACTCCGATGCCAGGCCGGTATGCAAACTGCAGCGGGTCCATCGCTGAGCTCACGGTGGAGCGGAGGTGGCCAAGGACCAGTCTCTCCAGTGTCTTCATCAGGTGCGATGTTAGAGCCACCGGCCTGAAGCTGCTGGGGTCTTTAGCGTGCGGTGTCTTAGGCACTGGTACCACGCAGGAGGTCTTCCAGAGTTGTGGTACCACCCTCAGCTTAAGGCTCATGTTGAAGACATGCTCCATAACTCCGCACAGTTCGTCTGCACAGGACTTAAGGAGCCTGGAGCTGATGCCGTCTGGTCCTGCTGCCTTCCTGGGTCTGATCTTCTTGAGCTCCAGTCTCACCTGGGCTGTAGAAAATGACAGTGGCAGGCTGGGGGGATGGGTGAGTCCATGTGTAGTGGTGGGCTGAAGAGCAGAGACAGAGGTGTGAAGAGGTGCAGGAGTTCCCCATTTTCATTATCTATAAGCCATATTCATAAAAAAATAAAATAAAATAAAAAAATAAAGGCTTTGACACTGTGTCTATATAATATCTGGTTTTGACTTTTTGAAATGAGTGACAAAAATATTGAACTTTTGCTGTCCCCTCAGCGGTTTAAACAGATTACCAGACTTCTCTTTCCACACATTATTCCATTATATCATTATATAGACATAACCCTATTTCCAATGGTTCCCTTTGCTGTACACTGTCTAAAGTGAACCATACTGCCCCATTTGAAGACCCTGGTAGGCCTAGCTCCTAATGGGGTCTAGGGCCTGTACGGTACAGCTCCAGATGTGGTTAAAACGACTAAACAGATGAGCGGATAAGCCAGGTGACAATTAGATGGCAAAAAGCAGATATAAACGTGAAAAGTATTTGATAATAATTGAAATTGATCTTGTGATAAACTGCCGTATTGCCAGTGATGGCACCATATATATGTGGAGCTGAAAGCTAGCACGAATGCTATGTAACAGCTGTTTTCCTCACATAAAAACAAGAAATCTGATATTTCTAGTGCATAGTGCATCTAACATGAGCCAAACCTAATCCAATGCATAAAGACTAAAGTGTGGTGCTATAAGCTATAGTTCCTCCAGTACATTGTAGTTCACTCCCAGGTCGGACATGCTAGGGGAGGGGAGCTCTAATATGAACTTGCAACACTAGCTAGCGATGTTGTCAGCGCACTAAAACAGTTTATCGCCATGTGATTATGTGTTATGGTGCTAAACTAACATTAGTGAATGGGATACATCTTAATGACCCATATGCGTTAAATGCAGGTAAGTGCGTAAATGAGGAGAAGAAATGGCTCAAACTTCAGTAGCCGGACATACATTCATACCTGATCGATACAACTAGCCCCGCCCCCAGGAAAGCCTGAAATCTGCTGAAATCCTACGAGACACTGACATGATACTACACAGGACAGCGGCTCTTTCTGCTGGAGACTTGCGCAGTAGAGTGCGAAGTGACGTAGTCTAATAATCCCTCTATATAGCTCCTTGTCTTGTGGGACGGCAGCATAGACTGTATATATAACTGTATATACTGTATATATGTGTAGAATCCCTCAGTCGTCCAGGTAGAATCCATGGCAAAAGGAGAAATTTAATTTGTGATGATACAGATAAAACTGGCTTTGGAGGTGCCGATAGCTGATATAACATGTAAAAATTCACGGTGAATCTTTGTTAAAACTTAGGTTTGGCTCTATTGAATTTTAAATTGGGTTTATTTAGGCTACCTTTATTTATTTTTATTTTTTTTTATTATCCCTGTAGGGAATTATCCTCTGCATTTCACCCATCGTTTTTCAGGAGCAGTGGGCAGCATATGAAGGCGCCCGGGGACCCATCTCCATGATCTTATTGCTAGGCTTGCTCAGGACCTCAGCTGGAGGATTTTTACCTATGGAGCATGTTTTTGGGTTGGGAAACCAGAGTGTCCGGAGGAAACCCATCCAGACACGGGAAGAACATGCAAACTCCACACAGAAAGGCCCGGGCAACCCAGGGATCGAACCTGGAACCTTCTTGCTGTGAGGCGTGAGTGCTAGCTACTCAGTCACCGTGCTGCCTAAATTACCGCCTTATTGTTATTCTGCAACTTTACAGTCATATTTAAAGACATTAGGTAGGCCTAATGGCATTTTTGCATGACATTCTAGCCTGTAAACAAAGTAAGTAAATGCATGCGCACCGCTGTAATTAATTGTATGCGTAAATGCGGACCATTCACAATTCTATTTACAGGTCATTTGCATATTGATCCATGTCCAGTAACATGCATACAGCCACTATAGTCACTTTACAGTAGGCCAATTTAAGAGAAAACAGGTTGTCTATGTGTGGTAGCTTACAGCAGCTAAGCGCTAATCAATGAGAAAGAACACCAAACTCTCTAATCCATGTCTTTATGGACCTTGCCTTGTCATTTGGAAGAGGAAGGGGCCATCTCCAAACTGTTCCCACAAAGTTGGGAGCATGGAATTGTTCAAAATCTCTTAGTATGCTGAAACATTGAGAATTCCTTTCACTGGAACTAAGGGACCAAGCCCAGCTCCTGAAAAACAACCCCACACCATAATCTCCCCTACATCAAACACTTGGCACATTGCAGTCAGAAAAGTACCGTTCTCCTGGCAACCTCCAAACCCAGACTCGTCCATCAGATTGCCTGATGGAGAAGTGCGATTCGTCACTCCAGAGAACGCATGTCCACTGCTCTAGAGTCCAGTGGTGGCATGCTTTACACCACTGCATCTGACGCTTTGCATTGCACTTGGTGATGTATGGCTTGAATGCAGCTGCTTGGCCATGGAAACACATTCCATGAAGCTCTCTACGCACTGTTCTTGAGCTAATATGAAGGCCACATGAGGTTTGGAGGTCTGTAGCAATTGACTCTGCAGGAAGTTGGAGACCTCTGCACACTATGCGCCTCAATATATTGGTTGGCCAATATATTGGTCGGGCCCTAATTTTTATTTTAATGGGAACTCTTTTTAGCCTGTGGTGTTTCTTTTTGCAGAGCATCATTCAAATGCAGAGGAACACTCCTATAACATACCTGTGTAATTCAGCATAAAGTGCATATCTTATCTGTCATTTTAGTTTAGTGCTTTTGTTCAGGTGATTCTGCTGGTTTGGGCTGTTTCACAGTTCTGTGCATTTCTGTGACCATTTATTAAATCCTATCATGGTTCAGATTGTATTATTTTGTATGGGGCTGCCGATCTTGACAGTTAATAAGTTCAATATGGACTATAAAGCAGTTTCAAAGCCCCCCAGAGAATTGGTGCAGCGTTAATTTGTTGTCACATGGGTGCAGGAGCTCTCTGGTATAGGCAAAACATCCAACTTAAATTACATATGTTTTTGTAAATGTCTTATAGTATAACTTTCCACCAACTGCACTAAGCAGACACGTTGATTAGAATAGGGGTTGCACTGCTCTGGTTTCTCCAGCTGCTGATTTTCTGCCCAACAAACCTTTGAATGCTGCAGTTCCTGTACTTGGTTGTAAATGGCAGTAAAATGTATTCTAATGACGGTAAACATATTCTGATTGGCTGATCTGTTCTGATCTGATCTGTTGTCATGGTTCACTGAAATTTGCACTTGTTTTGGCAATGGGCTGATCACGATATATGGAAGAAAGGCCATACCACTTGAACCACCTGAAAATTCCTAAAATTATCTGTTCTCAGAAGCTAAACAGGGTGGGCCTAATTAGTACGGAGATGGGAGGCCCGGTTCTAGCCTGTTGAATTTGGGTGGGCAGACAAAAAAAATTATTTTAAATTTCATTTGTCCATAGCTAGAACAGGAAAAAGGAAATGGGATTTAGAGTTGAGAGATCAGCAGGGCGAACAGAGCTGTTGGCAAGACAATTCCATGACTGTAGATTGGCATCTAAACAAAACTAAACTTATAAGTACCCAAACTTGATTTCAGACAGAAGTTTTCTGGAGCCCTTTTGCTTTACTTCCCTGAAAACTGCGTAGTGGAAAAATCTGACACTTTTGCCAGACTGCAAGAAGGATCTAGGTTTGATTCCTGGTAGTTCACACAAATGCTGATTTTTTTCAATGGGACCTGAAGTCTGAATCCTAAAAGTCTGAATCTAAGCCATCTCTTTTCTGTTGCTAACATAGTTGCTCACACAGAGCTTTTTATCACTGTAAGCAATGGAACATCATTTTTTTGGTTTGTCGTTCTAGGTGCCTTGGAGGAGTCAACCTTGGAAAGCAGTCAAAGCCACTACAAAGAAAGTGATGCCTTCCGTGCTTGGACAAAATCATTTCACAATGGAAAAGCAGAAGGTATTGGCAGAATGTTGCACCTTCATCTGCACAATATGTGGCGACGGATTTAGTCAGTATCAAAATGTGTTAAGTCATATGTCCATCCATGGACCTTTAGAGTCTTTTACCTTTGATGGCTCATCTAACGGATTTGAAGTGCCCAGAGAGTATGTCCTTCAAGAGAATGGTACACTGACAGTGTTAACTGGCTTAACATATCCTGAATACTCAACCAAACGACCATCTTCTCCTGGAATATTGCCATCTCATTTCTCATGCCCTGCCAACACCATGTCTCCTTCGCAGAAGTCTTTCTCCAGACATGTTTTGGCATCAAAATCTTTTGACTCAAACTTGGACCATTCTCATGGAGGGCTTTACCGTTGTGAAGTTTGTGGAAGAACTTTCAATAGCTTGCAATTCTTGCATCGTCATCAGCAGTACAGAAATCTAGATGGTGGTTTTAGGTGTACTTTATGTTGTAGGTTCTTTAAAGGCAGACTGGAACTTAAGAAACACATGCAAAACCACACCTATGAAAGGTTTCACTATTGCGCATACTGCGGCAAGCGCTTTGTAAAAACGGATACGCTGAAAGCTCATATAAACCATAGTCATTCATCTACCAAACTATTTGATGAGTTTGAGAATAGTCAAGATTTGAAGTTGGAAAGATCTTATAGCTGTAAAAAATGTAAGCTATCTTTTTTTTGGTTAACAGACTTCCAGATACATTCTTTTTACCTATGCAAAGGGAGAGAGGTGTCTGTAACATTTGAAACTGAAGAGGCCTCTAGAGTTAATCTGAAAACTTGTAATGGCACATCTACTCATGCTAGGAATGGAGCAAAGAAATTGATAAATGCAAGCAGTGAAACTGACTCAACATATAGATGTGGTTTGTGTGGGGAACGATTCCCTGAATTAACTGCCTTGAAAGAACACCATGTAACACATGAGTCTCAACAAAAAATGGAAAATCCAACTATGAAACCAAAGTCATTTAAGGGGCTATTAACAAAAGCAAATTACAGAATAAGAAAAAAACATTTTAATTTCACAATACATCCGTGCAAGATGTGCAGTTGTGTTTTTCACCATTCTAGTAGCTTAACCCAACATATGAAATACCATAAGGCCATAAATCATCTATCCAAAATCGATGGCCGAGCTCTTGGACCTGACAATAAAAATAACTCTACAGAAAACCAAAGGGCAGCTCATGGAAACTATAAATGTCACAAATGTGAGAAGAAGTTTGGTCTTCTGTGTGTCTTTAAGACACATTTAAGTTATCATAGAAAAGAAGGCAAGGCAGGAGCAGAATCTACAAATTCCTCCTCTAAAGATGAAAAGCCATGCCAAGACACTGCAGAGAGTGGTACTCATGAAGCTGCTCCAAGTGAAGAGCATGTCCTTGAAGAGGGCCATACAGAGGACACAGAGCAAAATGGTGTACTTGGTGCTGCAAATGCTAAGGAAAATGCACCTGAGCCAGTTTATACATGCACTGAATGCTCCCAGACGTTTGCATGCATGGAAACATTTGTTCTGCATCAACTTTCTCACGGCTCAGAAAACTAAAGGTAACTTTCACGTATTGTATATTCTGGTAATATCCACAATAAATGTGAGATTACTGATAAGTGTGTTGAGTAATTGCTTTTGTGTGTAATTTTAGATTTTGCTTGTAAATTTGCTTAAAGTAAGGAAAGGTTTGGTCTTTTAGAAAGACGAGTATGATTGTGGGGTCACCATCTGTGCCACCAATCATTAAAGAACCTGTAGACATATTCAGATTTTTGTGTTAATGTATTAGTTTCTTTTTGAACCTATTGAATCTTAAGTTATTGTATATTTTAATTCTTTTCAGCTGAAAAAGAAAAATTGCGCTGATTAAATTTGGAAAATGGTTGTTGGCAAATGGCAACTATTTTTTATATTAAAACTCTTATGTAACTCTTTATGTATCCAATATTTTAAACAGTACCACTGAGTGGCTGTCATTTTGCATTTTTCTGTTAATGATGCACTATAACTTTTTAGGTGGAATTCTGCATGCAATAACATGTTATTGCTTTGCCTGGAATGTTCCACAGTATGGCATTAAACTTATTTATCTTGAATTTATTCAATTACAGGTGTTTTGTTGCCCAGAAATGCATTGAAAAACATGCATGTTTTCTTATTGTGATCATTGTCACATAGCCACAGATCTGACCTGTAACTTGGCCTCATGGCACCACCTACTTTTCTACATGGAGGTAGATAAGTGTCACGCTGTAAAACATACTAGGCAAAGCAATGGCATCTCAGTGAAGATAATCAGCTCAGCATGATGATTTGTAAATTTTTTGCACTGGATTCCTTTTTTCACTAATCAGCAATTAGTAACTTGCAAGAGTGCTTGACATGCTCAGTTTTGACTTGAGACTATATGAGCCAGATTCCAGGTGAGGCACAGGTCACCTGGAACAAGCCCTTTTATAACTGGAGTTGGCCACTTGTTTTATCCATCTATCTATCTATCTATCCATCTATCGATCGATCGATCGCTTGGATGAGCTGCGAAATGTATTCAGCCAAATAAACTTTTATCCAGTTGACAAATTTAATTTCTCCTTTTGCCACTTCTTGGCAAAATTCATGGTACAAGGTACATGGTGTTGCTATTCCTTGTCTTCACTGAATTTGGATATTACTTTTTTTTTGCATTGTTAATTAACCTCGCTGCAGCAGGTTAGACAAAGGGGCCAGATCTGTTGATGGAAAAGCGCTACAGTGGAAAGTACAGCTGTGCGGTATTTTTTGTGTTTTTTTTTGCTCTTGCATGAGTTTGTTTGCTGAAACCTGGCAACACTGGCAACAACTAAAGTTGTATACACCTGCTCTCATTGAAAGCGATCCAGTAAAGCCAGAACTTTCTGCTGAATACTTCAAACTAATTCGTCAATAGAACAGAGGGAGCAGAGCAAGCCGAAAAATCAAAATCTTGCCTAATCTAGATACGAGAAGAACAAAGACAACTGTTCCCCATTTCTGCTACTAAAAAGGCCTATGCATGTTTTTGGACATCACTTTTGTTTTGGTTTGTTTGGGCACTTTGACCTCCACCCAAACCAAAATACTGCCCTGCCGTTGGTCCAGTTGGTTCAGTCCATGAATTTAAATGCATCTCTTCAAGGAGGTTTCTTATGAGTTTGTAAACTCACAGATGTTGAGAGAATGAATTTATCCATGCAAGATAATTGTACCACTTCGTATACAGAGTGGAAAGACCAAAGCCAAAAAGAGTGCCTAAATAATACATAACACAGGATCATTCATTTAAAAATTGGTTGACTTGAGACCATTATGTCTCAAGTCATCAGTATGTCATTTAACTCAAGGACGTCAAAAGTGGGGCTAGAAGGCCACATTGGGCCCTTCTAGGGTTTAAGACCAATATAACGTTTCAGAGATTTATCTTTAATTTTACTTTGAATACATAACTCTTGTGGTCATGAGCTTTGTGTAATGATTAAAAAGACAAGATCATAGATACAAGTGGTCAAAATTAGTTTCTTCTGCTGGGTGCTCCCATAGAGATAGGGTGAGGAGCCCTGTCAGGATCACAGAGTAAAGCCGCTACTCCTTCATATCGAGAAAAGCCAGCTGGGATGGCTTGGACATCGGTTCCGGTTGCCTCCTGAATACCTTCCCGGAGAGGTATTGTGGGCATGTCACACCAGATGGTGGCATGGGGAAGTCTCTGGACATGCTGAAGGGATGTACTATTTGTCTCAGCCTGGGAACACAAAGAGATCCCTCTGAGAGAGCTGGAGGAAGTGTGTGTGGAAAGATGTCTGGGCATCCCTGCATGGAGTGCTGCAAAGTGGAAGAAAATTGATGATATACTGTCAATAGTTGGAAGAGAACCCAAACCAGTTTCCTCCCCAAAAGGTGCACTAATTAAATACTGTTTAGTCTTAGCTACCTTCAATTTAGTCTACATATCTTGGCATCTCAATTGTTTATATGCAAGAAATTTGATTTTTGGTCCACAAAGGAAAAAATGTTTGGGCACCAAGATGTTTTTGTTGACATGTTCGGTGGTCAGGGGTATTAAAATCAATCTCATAAGTGGGTGTCAGTAGTGCTGCCCCATATTTCAAGCAATACCTTGGTCAGGAATACCTTGCTGCAGGATTGGACTGCTGTGATGTTTTGTGGCTGTGTGGGAAAGCCAACCATGGAGAGAACATTCAAACATCACTTTGAAAGGCCCCACCCAGCCAAAGAATCAAGACAAACAACGCTTCCTAGCACTCCCGGGTGCTACTGGTCTAATGTAGAGCATGTGTGGTCAGCAGTCTAGCTTCACATCCTCTCCATATTAGTTTATATTCGAGGGGGGCCCGTGTGAGGCTGGGACACCCATATTTCTGTCTACGGGCCTGGCCAAATTTATTCTCAAAGTGGGTTTGTGGGTTCAAGCAAATGACTAACTATCATTTAGTGCTGTGTTTGACTGGCACAGCAGTTCACGTGGGTTTGTGCGATGACACAGAAGTACTTGTCTATACCTGAAAATTGTTTCAGACTGCTGCAGTGTCTGGGAAAAATGGACTCCTTGGAGATCGATTCTGCAGACCCGCACCTCACCTGGACCTGCAGTGCTTACAGATCAGTGTAACACAGAGGTCTCAAACCGCACCAGACTCTGTATAAACCAATGTCAGGCAGTTCAGAAAGTGCACCTACACTGGGGCCAGCTCCAGTCAAATGAAGCTCACGGGGCTAGCAGTCATAGGAGTGAATTTGGAGCTGAGTTCCATGTTGGGAATAGGAATTTATTTGCAGCCAAAATAGCAAAATGCTCACTTCCTATCTGGAATGCGGCGGCTAGCGGGTGTCCATACAGTCTATACTTGCTACACTGTTATTATGAATTGAAAGAAATTATGAAAGCCTTGCTCCTGTTGTTTCAACTATCCACTATATTTTGAAGTACATTGTGCTCTCTTTGGTTGGTTTGATAGAAGGTCAAACTGTGGGTATTTTTTATTCCATCTGCTTATTGCTCAAGAAGCTTGTGTGAATGTCTGGATGTGTTCCAAATAGGGCCCAGTACTAAAGCCTGAACCGGGGCCCATGCACTACTTTTATGCCACTCATGCCTGGTCAAAGATCACTGTTTTGGGGTCACCCGCCGCTTCTGACAAGTTTTGCCTGAGGCAAGACTTGATCAAATGCACATTTAAAATTTTATCCATCTAAATTGCCATGTGGTATAGAGGAAGTAGGCTTTCATCTTTGGATGCAATCGCATTATGGGACATCCATTTGGTGCAAAGACCTGTTACTTTGCAAAGCCCTACACTTGAGAAATAGGTTGAGATAATGAAATGGTTAAGGGTCTGTAAGCAAACTGCAATGGGAAGAACTGGAGAGTAACTTTAATGTTGTGATTTCACATTCTCAGCAGGTCATAGTTGAGAAATAGGCTAACTTTTCTTTAATATTTGGGAAGGCCTTCCACAACCCAGTTGAATAGATGAATAACCCTGAAGCCTGATTTCTTCTGTAAACTGTCAAACTGGAGAGATAGGCACTGGATTCTATTAATCCCCTAAAGTCAATTGGTAAACAAAATAAATCAAATAGGTTGACCTTGTAAGAGAATCATTTAGTCTTCATCTTGATTTTGTGGTGTAGTAGTTCAATAATAGCATCACTGGCATTGTTAATGCAGAGTAAATTTGACAAAACTGAGGGAACATGTTCCACCTTCCTGTTAAGGGAGATGGCTTTGGATTTGGATCCCTGAATGGGCTTTGCGCCACTGATGCAGACCTACCGACGCCATTTTGAACAGATTCTTGCGCACAAAATGGTTCTGTGCAGTCTTTAACCCTTTAAAGACCACCCAGCATAAGGTAGTACATCAGGAAAGCAAGTAAATCTGATGTTTGCCATTGAGTAAACTGCTTCATACTTAAACAGACACACATAGACGATAATAAGAAAGTACAACGTCGAAGAAGACATTTATTAGGATTATCGTGTTTGCTCCAGGAGAAGGCAGGGAGGAGACTCAGTCGCTTAAAGGCGGGCAGCTCTAGGGAGGCAGACCATGAGGCAGACAGGCAGCCGCAGCAGCCACCGGAAGGACCCTACTGCTTTTTGGGCGCTCTCGCGACCGTAAAGGGGCGGGCACTGTGCCGTCCCTCTTTGTTATTGGCTCTAATAATGCGGGTGTAAAGCGTACTAACAGTGTCACCTATTGTGCAAGATACGTACATTTTCATCATGGAGGTTGACTGGTGTCTTCTGTTGAGAGGGCTAGTCTTTCCTTAGACACGATTTTGCCAACACTAGGTCCGGGCGAAAACGACAAAGACGACGTGGGATATTGGTGATATAAACGCCACGCTGTGTTTGCCAGGCTCATTGCAGCCGATTCCATACGGAGTGAACGTATGAGCAGACCAAGAGCCGAGTGGACCACGCATTGGGTAAGTGTGCTCACATATCTGTTGTGCCCAGAGCCACAGCGAAGCTAACTGCCTAACTAGCATCTGGCTAGTGAAAGAGCTAGCTAGCTTACCTACTCTGTACACGGTGTACGGCCATAGATAAAACTAAGGGTACATTTCCGAACCGCACACCAAACAGAATTCACATGCTCAAATAAATCCCGCTTTCAAATAGTTTTCCTTTTGTTCACTACGCATTGGGTAAGTGTGCCCACACATCTGTTGTGCTCAGAGCCACAGCGAAGCTAACTGGCTAACTAGCATCTGGCTAGTGAAAGAGCTAGCTAGCTTAGCCACTCTGTACACGGTGTACGGCCATAGATTAAACTAAGGGTACGTTTCCGAACCGCACACCAAACAGAATTCACATGCTCAAATAAATCCCGCTTTCAAATAGTTTTCCTTTTATTCACTGTATGGTTAAAGTAAAGAGCAAAGCGTGACTCAGGCATGGGGTTTTAAACGGGATTTCAGTGGTGTCCTCTGTTTAATAATAGTGAGTGTAACCAACAGTCATGTTGATTTTTTTTTTTTTTTTTCTTTTTTTTAATGTGGCTATTTAGAGATTTCCATAGTCAAATGTACTGAACTTGGGATAGTTGCTTAGTTACTGAGCACATAATAGCTTAATGAATACATAACCATGTGTAACAAATGTCCAACATCTCTAAATATTTTCCCTTGTTGATCAGTAATGTTTGTCCAAGTGTAACACTCATGGTAATATAGTTTTGCCTGTTGTAACTGTTTGCTAACTAGTGCATTTAATGACTCTTTAGTACAATAAGATATCAGTACAATATTGACCATTTTATGCTGAGACTAGTTTACTGTGCGCATTTAGTTTAGGTTTTATGCTCTGACTGGATACTTATAATGCAAAAGTTTCTCTTATTCTAAAGCATGTATATGTTACAAAGTTGATGTGTTTTTAGACAAAGTAGGAAATGGACATATTATCTACTTTGCCTAGGCATAGTGTTGGTAGTTTTCAGTTGTAGAATGTGATCATGTCCTACTACTCATGTCCTACTATGTCACATTACACATTGTGACATAGTACCAAGTAGGGAAAATTATATTTTTATTGTGAGAAAAAACACCAGGATTTAATTATACATGCTTATTGACCTATGACCAAACCAATGAAATTCCAAATTTTGTTTCATTTTATTCATCAACAGTATATATTTATATACAAAAAAACTTGAATTGTTTTTTTTGCTTTTTTGTTGTTGTTTTTTTGAGTATAGATTTTTTTTTTAGCTCTTACAATTGAATTGTGACCCGAATAATCCCTAGCACAAAGCAGCAAGCAGATGTGATCGATTTGAGGATCATTTAAATTGCAGGCCACTTTCAATTTAGCTTACTATAGCAAATATTTATTTACTGTATATCCCCTAATGACTAGGATCAGTTAAAAAAATATATTTAAAATGTAAATGATCAAGTTCAACATGTGAAATTGACATTATCAATAAATTAAACTTTTGGCAGGTACTTGCATATTTGCATCCCATTTGCATTCCATGAAATAGTAGGCTATACTTTGCCAGAGATTCTCTGCTTTGCGTAAATCCCTTAAACGACCAGGCAGAATGATGGTGATGATGAATACAAAGGAAAAAAATCAGTGTGGCAGGCTGGTCCATTCTGGTTATCACAGTAACTTAAAATCAATATCCCCACCTGCATCACTGCAAATGTTATGTCTGTCTTGGGGCATCCTCCTAGTAGTGAGGCAAGGAATTGTGTTCTGTGGTATTTCTTAGAGGGGCCCAAATTATGTCCTAATAGTGTTCATTTGATTTAAGATCAGGGGGGTATGGGGTCCCCAGATACTAGTACATAATGCTGGGCATTGTAGTGCACTACTCTATTTTGGAAAAATTGTTCTGACTATTGCAGTTTTGTTTTCAAATCTGTATTGAGTTCACATGGAACATATTAAACACATCCAGGAGTTGCTACAATATGTGCAAGTTCTCTGAGGGAGCTGACACTCAAGTCAGAGTGCATACAAACCAACTCATGCTGTGTATGTCACATGCTTTGGATGAATCTTATTTGTAAAACACTGTTATCATCACATTTCTTATATATTACGGTTCAGGGGGCTGGTCTGAGCACAGGAGTCTCATCACCTGTCTGATGTTTGACACATACTCTGGCAGCTCTTGTCCTGCTCCTTTCTGCGCAAAAAACAGCAGTACATCAGTCATGCAGTACACCTAGTGCATAACTAGTGAAAAATCTGTTTTAAAAAAAAAACAAAACTTGTATGGTTAATATGGTCAGCCTCAACCAATTTTGGGGTAGGTTTCAGTGATGCCTTTCTAGTGTTTTATTTAAGACCAAAGCATCTCAACAATTAAAGTTTACCTCTTTGTGAACAGTAATTGACAAACAATATACTAGAGGTGACAGTAGTTCTGTTGATAGAGCATTTGTCCACTGATCCGAAGGTTGGCAGTTTGAATCTCTCTCACAACATAAACATCATTGGTTGAGCGGTCAAATCCACTGACCCACAAGACACTTGACCTACCTCTCCCCCAGTGTCTGCATATACTGGTGTATGAATGGGTGAAGGTGGAAATGCGCTATATAAAAATGTGACCATTTACCATTTACTTGCTATTGACTGTAGCATTCTAGAGATGCTGGGGCTACCACAGATTAATTCTTATTCTTTTGTGCTTTTAGGCTTTGGATTTGTTTTGTGCTTGAAGCATGACTCTTGGTAGATGATTCCCAGACTTTTTGTCTAAGTAAGTACATCTGTTAGTTTACAATCTTAAAAAAGACAGACACATTTTTACATGCATTCGTTGTTTTTTGGTGGCAGCTGCATGATCAAAAAAAAGCAGAGTTGGTATGCAGTACCCCGTTATTGCCCTGTTTCAGAGCTGCTAACTTGATTAGAATATTTAGTATTGGCAGTGATTTCAGTAATCACTCGACAGGTCATACAAGGCAAGTTTATTGCTTCCCCACATGATCTTTGTATTTTGTTACATCTGCTCCCTTAAATTTTTGTACTACCACACATTGGTCCAGCTACTTGCACCCACAGCTCCATCTGTGGCTGACAATACTACCATCCACAGATTTCCTGCATCTGTTGATGATGGTATTCACTGCTACTATTATCTATTTATTCATATGCTACTACACCCAAGCTAAAATTCTCACAAAATACATGTGCACTAATTGGTTAGGTATTTTACTTTGTTCAGTTACTTTATAGTAATAATATAATATTATGCATCAAACAGGGAAATACAGTGATCAAAGAATAATCACAGAGATCAAGGGAATGCAAGTTTGAGTTTCTAGTAGTGATTTCAAGTTTTGTAATTCCTGGTGGGTTGTAGGAGTGAGTTCCAGAGAGCGGGGGCACCTGTAGCTAAGGGTCAGCCTCTCAAGGTCTGGTGCTTTGTCCTTGTGATGGGAGTGAGAAGGTTTGTGTCTGCTGATCTGAGAGGACAGGTGGGATAGTGCTGATCGAAAAGGGAGATGTTCTGAGTAGTGCTGCCACTAATGACTAATTTTCTAACGATTAATCTCTCGACTAATTTTTCGATTAGTCGACTAATCTAAACGACTAATTTAAAAAACAAAAAAACAAAAACACAAGCGGTTGCAATTTTCATGTGCTCATTTTATTTTATTTTTACTCTGTAGGCGTAATGCTTAATGCTACGTGGGCAGATTCATTTGCTTTCGTGTGTGATGAGACTGGTACACGCGGTGCACGCGATAAAATGACGACGGAACACAGAAGCAGACGCATTTTTGGTTCGCTGTTGGTGGATAATTTAAGTTTGGATTTTTATTTCATACGAGGAGGACTCAAATAATGTGTTTAATGCAGCTTTGCGCACATTTGTTTACGTTTTACAGAAGCGAAACTTAAAACCACATGGCTAATTTGCATAAACTATAAGCGCTGAAAAAACAGCTTGCGATGCGGTCAGCTTCTGTCGGACTAAAGGGCAGGACTCAGTGGAATATGCGTGTTATTTCTGTGACTGAGGGATGTTCTGCCTATGGTGAGTCTGTTCTGTGTTTCTATCGCGTTGGAGATGGTTCATGTTAAACTTTTCAGAGATTATACGTGTGCAGCGCAGTTCTTTATTTCACTCATGCACTTTATTTATGTTGCTACTGTTGTGATGAAAAGACTGAAAGGTGTAAATAATTCTCTTAAGACTCGCGCTTATGAGCTGTCTTGGTGCGCAGCTCCGTTTTCTGGGATTTGTAGTTTTGCCTGTAGTTCCCTCACTGGTTTGCGCTGGTTTAGATGTCAGAAGTGTTTTGTGGCTCCAGGTGTTTTCTGTGGGAGACGGTCCGAATGGCTCTTTGAGTATTTAAGTTTGCTGTTTGAGACCAAAAATAAATAGGCGAATATTCAACCACAAAAATTGTGTTCGACTAATTTTCATATTCGATTACGTCGACTACGTCGAATAATCGCGGCAGCACTTGTTCTGAGCAGAAGAGAGGAGAGGTTTGGATTTAGGTGATGAGAAGTTCTGTTTTTATTGCTGTTGAGGAAGTTGTCCATCGAGGTTTGATATCTGACAGGCAGTTTATGTACACTATCATACACCCTTGTCCTTGAAGTTTTTGACTTCTGATCAAAAGAAGTCTTTATTAACCATCATACAAAATGTTTCTTGATACTAAGGAAACTTGTTTTTTGTTTCATACAGCTTGTAATGCACATTTTTTCCAGTAAAATCTCAAATACTGAGCCCAAGAGTCAAAATTACTAGGTATCGAATATCGACGCTAATACTGAAAAATTAGCTGGATCGGATATTGGTTTCCAAATATCGGTTCATTCAATGTCCTGGCTGGACATATAAATTGATGTAATAAGACCAGTTACTGGTTGTACTTGGCCCAGAAAGTCTCATGTAAATGTGTCTACATGACACATTTGGATCAGTTCTGTCTTATTTTATTTGTGTTTTAAGGAAATGTCTCTGCACTGGAATTGGATGATATCAGGTATTGGCAGATACTTAAAGCTGTAGTATCGGTATCTGAACTGAAAAAACCGAGGTCTGTTCATTACTAAACATTTCAACATTTGCAACATTGCATTAATACGAACCTTCTAGTTTACAAAAAATCAGTTATTTCTGTGTAGACTCTTACCAATTTAATTAGCTTAAAGCACGTATGGAACAACATGGTATATAAGGTTAAATTTCTGGAAAATGTTGGTCTTCTCAGAGTGCTTCACTCTAAATGCCCACTGATTGCTCCAGTGACATTAGAGTATTGGGCAAATGTAGAGTTTCTGTACTTTTAAGTTAAAATAAAAAATGTGCCATTTTATTTGTTGCATTTTTTTAAACCATTGCCTATTTAGTAACAATGACAATTTGCTTATGTTGCAGGATTTCCAAATGTAGTGCCCTGCAAATTGGAATTCCCTTGCTCCTAAAAGTTGACAAGAGGTGAGGCTTACTTGTTTTTGATAATATTTTGTAATTATTGTAACTTGTCCCATTTTTTTGAACTTTTCTCTCTTGGGCTTTTAGGACCGGCAAAGTATGGCTCAAGGTTGGGACCCATACTTGCAGAAGTATTCATCTTTACCTCCAGACCATGGGACTCCTGACTCAGAAGTGAACCATCCTGCTGGTGGATATGTAGGTCATGCTGGATTCTCTAGTGCAAGCATTCCACATGGAGACTCTGCATCAAACTGCTGTTTCAGCAATAGTGTTGGAAACGCCAATTCCAACTGGTGCTCAGAGATGGGAAATTATCAAAGAAACCCCAGAGAAATGTCATGGCAACCTGATGGAGAACAAAATGACTACTTGACTAGATGGGAAAACAGTATACCAAATTTTGAAACAAATATGTCAGAAACAACTGAACACTGTTCAATTTCCCCACAGTTAGGACCTCAACAGGAATCTGTGGCGTCCACCAACAATGAATATTTTAACGACTGCATGAACATACAAGGGTCTTCAGATGAAGATGGAGAACCAAGATCATCTTGTGGATTCATGACCAGCACTTCTGCATATAACCCTCAAACTGGAGCTACTGCTAATTATCACTCACATTGGCCTCAAAAACCCTCTGGAGATGCCAATGACATTACATATCCAAAAACTGTTTGGCCAAATCTAATAGCAGAAAATACAACCAAATGTGTCCAAGACAGGGGTAAGTCATTTGAGTGTGCTAAATCAAATGCATGCACTGATGCAGAGACACAGGGGGTGGGATGTTTTGATCAAACCTGCAAACAAGAGGAATTTTTAAGCATTTGTGACAAGGCAAGTGTCTCTGAGAAATACAATGGGCATTACAGACAAACTTTGATGAATGCAAAGGAAACAAAGGAAAGAGGTGACACAGAAAAGGGTGATGGTGTTGATTCAGCACATATGATATTCAATGACAGTCAGCCAACAACTACCCAGGGACACAACCCAAACACTGAAAATCTGATGAATATTTCATACTCTTCAGAATTACCAGATAAGTCAGTCACAGATTGTTGTCAAACTGAAGAGGATGAGCTGATTAAAACTGAAATACAACCCAACAAAACTATTGATTTGATGGACGGTGATTTCAGCTTGAGTAGGTCCAGTGAAACCAGCAATGCTTTAGAGTCCAATTTTCACACCAGTGCAGCTATAATTCGAGATAATGAAAAGATCAAAGAAAAAGTAGATGATCCATCAGTACAGTTGGTCAGTAAAGGATCTGTTGCCATTGGTGATGCTAGGTCTCCTGAGTCCTCCATAGACCCTGATATAGACCCTCATTTGCATTCTTCAACAGAAACTGGAAGTGCAGAGCAAGTGCCATCTTTTGAAGAAGTTGATGAATCTTCTAATTTAAGTAGTAGCAGTCTTTCTGTTTTCAATGTTGGTGAAACTAGTAATCAAGGAACCTCCTCGATTGAAAAGACCAGTGGAATGACATACAATGATAAAGAATGTAATGATGATCCTGATACCTCACAAAAAAGCAGTGAAAGTGGTGGTCTAGGGACCCTTGAAATCAAAACCTCTGTAATTGAGCAAGCATGTACAGCAGAAAAGGATAGTGAATCTGACAATATATCAGGTGGTGATGATGCTGTAAATTATCATGGTAATAACAAGCCAATAGGTGTGCTTGATTCAGAACAGACATCTGTGGCGGACAGTCTAAACATCAAGGTAGAAAAAGAAATTTTGACTGACCCTGATAAGAAACCGATTAAAGACAAGCAGAATGCATTTCCAAAGTTTGACATTATGGGCAAAAAAGAAATCCTGAACACAACTCATTCAAAAGACAAATCATCTTCACACATGAAAATTGAGGCCTTAAATTCAGAAGTAAAATCAGTTTGTCAAACAGAAAGTCACCCCTGTGATCAATTAGAATGCCCAAGTGATGATGAGAAAAGTATATCCTGTATGGATTTTGAAATGCTGACAGACCAGAGTGCAGAGGAAATTGATCACTCTTCACCATTTGTCCGAAGTCCAAATGTCCAAGCAAGTCCAAACAATTATGATAAAGAACAGTCAGTGTATGCTGATGGTGAACCATTGTCTCCCCCCTCTTCTGAAGTGCATGAATTGCCTGAACTAGATTTTTCTGAACCTGCAGAATTATTCATTGAAAAATGCCCCAAAATGAGATCTTCTACAGAAATGTTGAAACGACTTCAGCCTATTGTTCTCCTCAAAACCACAGATGTAGTGAATTTAAATAGGAACAAGTATTTCTGTGCACAATGTTTGTACAATGCCTCCAGTTTGGATGATCTAATCGAACACCACAATCTTCATCATTCAATGCATAGTTTTCAGTTGTGCACATCTTGTGGTGTGTATTTGGCACACCAGGATCAAACAAGGAAACATTTGTGTCAATATAACCCTTGGTCTCCTTCAAATGTGGGAGAGGGGGGGGGAAGAAAAGGCTACTGTTGCAACAGATGTAGAGTTTGTTTTTCAAAATTGAATCTGTTCTTCAATCATATGTGCTCACACACAGGAAAAACACAATTTAAATGTGAAAAATGTGGACTGTATTTTGAGCAAGGTTCTTCTTTACGCAGACACAGAAATATTTCCAAAGAGTGTGGAAGGTCTCAACCAATTAACAGAAAACATACTTCAAAGTCTCACCCTGATACAGTAAAATCAGTGTTTGATTGCTATGTGAAGCTCTATGACATAACGAAAACAAATGTTTGTAAGTTTTGTGGTAAAATTTTCAAGAGCAAGCTAAAGGTTACAAAGCATCTTTACAATGTGCATAAGAAGCCAGGTATCGTCAAGCCAGTAGAAAAACCTTTTGAGATGGCTGTAGAACTTGGCTCAGATAAGAATAAGTACAAGTGTCC
The DNA here is from genome assembly GCA_029959045.1 of Taenioides sp. WSHXM2023. NCBI lineage: Eukaryota > Metazoa > Chordata > Actinopteri > Gobiiformes > Gobiidae > Taenioides > Taenioides sp. WSHXM2023. The sequence goes on along the minus strand of CM057088.1, from coordinate 23,405,523 downwards.
ATTGTGTCCACAGATTTTCAATAATCATGTGAACAGAAATCGTCATCTAAAAAACTGTGTCAAAATGACTACTTTTCGCAAGCAATGCAGAGTCAACGGAAGGTTCAAGTGTCCATTATGCCTTGCAACATTCAGCCTGTCTGCTAACAGGTATAGACACATTCATACTTTTTGTCTAAAAAACTTTCTATCATTTCTTGGAAGTGATAAATCAAAGCCCAAGAAATTTGATCGATATTCAAATGAGATGGCAACTGTGCTTAATAAACTGAAGGCAGAGGAAAAACAACTAAATGGCAAATCAACTAAAAATGTAAATAATGAGCGTGAACCACAATATCGGTGCAATCTCTGTCCAGCTGTTTTTTATCATCAATCTGGAAAATACAGACACATGAAGAAGCATAAGGTCTTTGAACTCACTGGACGAAGGTTTAAATATAGGAATTCACTCACTAAACATCATCTTACTAAAAGGCCAGTGACAAAGGAGACACCGCAAAGTTTCAACGTTTCTCCTAATCAAGGTGACAGACCCTACTACTGTTTGCAATGTGGGAAAGGGTTCAAATCAAATCTCCATCTAATCCACCACAAAATAACACACCAGAGAAGGATTCAGTGTACTGTTTGCAAAAAGATTCTTCCAACCATTGGAGAACTCATTGAACACAGAAAGTCTCATATAAATAGAGGTTTGCTTCAATGTCCAGATTGTCCCCAGAAGTTCACTTATCCTGTATATCTTTTAAGACATTTGCGGTCACACCTGAAGAGTCAAAATGAACTACTTCAGCAAGAGGAGATTGCCTCTCATTCTATCCAGACTCTCAGTGAAGCACAACATTCTTGTCCATTGTGCAATGAAGTATTTGATGACGCACAACTACTCAGCAGCCATTATTTGACACACCCCCCCAGACAGTGTGCAGATTGTCCATTTTGTAAACGGAAATTCACAAAAAGACGTAATTTGCTCCGGCACATGGCTAGGCATGTTGGTGGTAAACGTTTTTTTTGTAAATGTGGAAGACGATTTTCCAAAGAACTTGGCTTAAAATTACATCATGAAACTTGCTCATCATGGAATCAATCATTGGTATGCCGTTATTGTTCCCGTTCCTTTGTTCGTAAAGTGCATCTTTACAAACATTATAGAGGCCACCAGAACAATACTTTGACTAAATGTCCAACATGTGACTTATATTTTGGGGGTTCAAAATTGTGCCAGCATCAGAGGATGTGCAAAGGTGAGACAATAACTGACAGAAGCACAACATCACAAAAAAATAACCAGCCAGCTGTCCTTAAGGTGTCATCTAAAGGATCAAACTATAAATGTCCATTCTGTCCTCAAACCTTTAAGTATGGCTCCCTTTACCGTAGACATCTTTCTACACACAAGGATATGGAGGCCCATGCTTGCATTCTTTGTGGACAGAACTTTCCAAGTCGACTTTTGTGTTCTCAGCATGAAGCTTTGTGTGATGGTTTTTACAAATATGAAGAACTGAAGGCTAATAAAAAAACAGAAAATCTTCCCCAAAGAGACACAACTGACTTCAAATGTAAATTCTGCAACAAGACTTTCACAAAATCACAAAATCTTAGACGGCACATTTTGACCCACAATGAAGTGAAGCCTTATCGATGCAAAGTGTGCGACAGCTGCTTTTCAAGGTATGACCACCTGAAAGTTCACTTAGGTTGTTGTAGAGGGAAAGCGAAACTGCAATTAAGGCCTCAGATCTGTATTCCCAAAATCAGTTTAGATCAGGTTGGTACTGGTTGGCAAAAAAAGCTTGAGCCTTGTAATGTTGAAAACAGTCGGAAATGTGAATGCAAGATCTGTGGAAGAAATTTTGCAAGTCAGTCCAAACTTAATTGGCACAATTCAATGTTCCATAGTGTAAAGCGATTTAAGTGCATGCGTTGTAGTTCATTTTTCTCTACTGAAAAATCTCTTCGAACCCATATCAAGTTTAGAAGATGTAGACTGGCCTCCATTGTCAAAGGGAAGTCTCATAAATCAGAAACACAGGCCATAAATGTTTCTTCTGAAAAACACAACAAAATTCTTGCAAGAATTCAGCCCATTTCTGCAAAACAAGATATAGGCAAGATTTTGAAATGCAATTTTTGTCCTCGTACATTCCGAACAAGTGCACATTTACAAGTACATATGTATCTTCACACTGGTGAGCAGTCATTTGTCTGTGATTGTGGTAAGACATTTTTAAGAAAAAACCATCTGCAACGGCATGTGCAAACCTGTGTGAAAAAAATTGATCCAAGTCCATCCAGTGGCTTTTCATGTGCCTATTGTAGTTCCAGATTTTTGCTTTTTTCTCAACTCCAGGAGCACTTTTTAAATGCTCACAAACTAGAGACAAAGAGTGAACCTTTAAAAACTTCACCTCTGCAACATCATTTATCAAATATTCAAAAGTTTGAAGAAAATCTGTTGTATGAACCATCTCAGGCATCAAAACTCACCAGGCCAATTGATGGTGAAGATTGGCAAACAGCTCCCCAATTAAGGGAAAGTCCCTTTACCTGTAATATTTGTAATAAAGGTTATTGGAATAAAACCCTTCTTCGCAATCACCTTAGAAAATGTAAAAAGCAAGTCTCCAACAGTAACCATCCAGTGGAAGATGATGTCCCTTTAAGAGCAGATATTGAAATGGTACTCACCAATTCCCCTGCTGAACACTCACCTGAAGAAGAAATGGAAGAATTGGAAGACCTGGAAGATACTGAACCACAAATCAAGTCATTAGTAGAGAAAAAAACTGTTGTGTACCAATGTTCAGAATGTGATCAGAGTTTCATTGATGGGCTTATGCTCATTAGCCATCTAGAGGACCATGGAAGAGAAGAACAAGAGAAAAGACTAAATAAATGTTCTAAATGTGGAAAGATGTTCTCTAGTCAAGCAAGGCTTGAAAAACATATGATGGTCCATGAAAGTGGCATGTTTGTTTGTAGAGACTGCTCAGCAGAGTTTCCCTCAAAAACAGAACTTGAACTCCATAAGAAGCAATACCATGACCCCTCACACCCTTATTCTTGTCGATTATGTAAATACAGGTTTAAGACTAGAGTATCTTTATGTGATCATTGTACTAAAGAGCACCCAAATGATATTTTTTCTTGTAATCTCTGTGAAAGGAACTACACTCTCCGAGCATCTCTGGTGAGACATATGAACAGAAATCATGGAGAGCAGAAACAGCAGAAAGATGAAGCTAAAAAATCAGTAAGCTCTCAGAGCATGTCAGAAAGTGAAGATGATAATGATGACAACAACAATGAGGACAGTGACAGCATTGATTCTGATTCTGCCCCATATTTCCCATGTCATGTGTGTGGCAAGACCTTTACCACATCAGAAAATCTTGAGGACCATCAACGATGCCATCTTGGTGAAAAGCCTTTTGAATGTGCTGAATGTGGCCAATGTTTTTTTCAAGCTACCCAATTACAACAGCATGAACGAAAGCATAATTCTGAGTTTCAGTGTCGAGTGTGCAACAGGGGTTTTGTCTCTCTTTTTGCACTAAGAAAGCATAAGCATACCTCCGGAAAAAAGCGACCTTTCCGATGTACAAACTGTCAGTTATGTTTCAGAAGTCACTCAGAATTAATGGACCATAAGCTCAGTCACCAGGAGGAGAACTTTCCTTGTGACATATGCAACCGTGTGTTTTCTTCCAAGAGCAGAAGAGCAGAGCACCGGATAATTCACTTGTCAAGACGTACTGGACTGACAGACCACACTGCAGTTGTAACTGATAATAAACCTGCCTCTTTGACAGTGGCACCCACAAATGAATTTAAATATCGATGTGGTGTCTGCTGTGTGCGTTTTCGAAATCCTGAGGAGCTTTCAGAACATGGTTGCCTGGCAGGTATAGAGCGTCAGTATTCTTGTATGGACTGTGACAAACATTTTTTGCATTCCTCTCACCTGAAAAAACACCTGAGCACCCATAAGCAGTCATCTCTGAGTAAATATCCATGCAGTCATTGTAACAACAGCTTTTCTTCCTCTCATGATTTTCTGAACCATCTCAGAAACCACGATGAAACCCTCCACTATGGTCAGCAAGGCTTTGTCTGTCCAGTTTGTCATCAATGTTTTGCAAGTCCTGCTGAACTGGTATTTCATTTCCCAACACACCCAAGCGAAACTTTTGAATGTAAAATTTGCAACACAACTTTCCTCACTGCAAGCAAGCTGAAAGAACATGTATGTCACACTAAACACACAAAATGCAAAAAGTGTGGTCAAAACTATGTGGGGAGTAGTCATGATTGTTCTCAAAAGCAACTTGAGGGATCATATGGAGATGACGATGAAATCGATGTTACTGGTGAAGACCTGTGCTTTTGCCCTTTCTGCCCAATGCAGTTTTCTTCAAAAAGTCATCTCCTGGAGCATCAAAACAGACAACACCCAAAAGAAAAATCATTTACATGTGAAATTTGTGCCAGAGCTTATGCAAAACAAAAGTATTTAGATAAACATATCAAAAATCATCACCAAAAAGAACCTGCTCAGAGCACATCCCATATTAAGTTTCAGTGTGCCCAATGCCACAGTGAGTTCAACACGGCAAAAGATCTGTCTCTTCATTTGAAACTACATGCTGCAGAAAAAGAGGTTGGTGAATTCCGTTGTGATATGTGCTACAAATCTTATAGTCAGCTAAGTCTTCTTCGGCGTCACCAAGAAAGCCATGTTGGCCAAGTAGTGTACGAGTGCACAGAATGTGATAAAGCTTTTGCTTTCCCACACTTGTTGGAGGCACATCAGCAAAGTCATGTTTGAGTCTCTATGCATGGATATAATTTAGTTTTGATCTATTATAATTTACTCACATTTACTTTCAATTTGTTGTATTTTTGCCTTCCTGAGTTTTCCTCTCCGATTGTACACATGTATAGTGTAATATTGTGGAAGATAAATGCAAAGCATGAAACAGTGTTCAGACTGTCAAGTTTGTAAAATAGCATTTTATAGTTAATTTTTTTAATTGAAAAATGTCCATAGTATTTTGTTTATAAACATTTGTTACATGTAATGTGTGCATTTGTAGTAGTCATTCCTGTCTTCAAGCTGTACAATAGTTTTACAATATTTGGTGTTTTTGCTCTTTGGATAAATTAAGCAGTAAATTATTTTTCTGCCAAATACACATGGTTTGTGTTTTGCTTTTTTTTTTTTTTTTTTTTTTTTTTAATAAAACTAATTAAACTAATGTGTAATATCCAGAGGTGGATAGTATTCAGTTACATTTACTTTTCTTTCTAGCAGCATACTTTCACTCCTACTTGAGCAATATTTTAGTAACAGTGTAAAAAAATTTATTTATTTTATTTATTTTATTAGTAGGATAGCCCCTTGAGATGTGTCATCTCGTTTGCGAGGGGGTCCTGAAAAGAAAAGAAAAGAAAAATTGGTTACTATTGCAAGTCTTAGAGTGACAAAAGCTGTTGGTTTGTCTACCGCTTCTTCAGATATGATTTAGGTTTTTCCAATTTTTGTGTGTATCCTTTGAAAATACTAGATTTATATTTAATGTTTTGTTCTTTCAATTACATTCACAACTAGGTTTATACTGTAGAGTAGACTGTGTATGTGTATACAATATAAATATTCATTCTTTATACAGTCTGTTTTATACTCTTAATTTCATAGTACACTATTTTGTCCTGTATTTGATAAATATTTGGAAGTAATGTTACTAAATGCAATTTTGTCTACTTTATCCGCCTCTGCTAATATAAGAGCATGTACTGCTAAAAGGGGTATCAAAGTCTAAATTGCCTTTCTAATTTATTATGAACATTGTATGACCCTGATATGAACATAATTAATTTACCAGATAATAAAAAGCATCCTCACGTGTATGTTTAATTAAGTTAATGTGATTTGTTTACCCTTAGACTAGAGTGTTGTTTTATGCACATACTTGGTCACACTTGACCTTATCCATCCAAGGATCTATGAATTATGGAAGCGTGAGTCCATATCTGAAACCATGCTTGGCTTCTGCGCATGCGCAGTGGTATGTAGGCTTTCCTGCCGCGCTGCTGCTTTGACTTTTTTAATGTTCCGCCTTTGTTAGGTCTGCACACGTTTTCTCAATAGTTTTTGTACATTCAAGATTGCTACGTATTTCATATCAATTGAATTTGATGGTGAACGCGTATGGCGCAGTATGTTGCTCAGTGTACAAATAGAATTTGAACGGCACATGATGGTAAAGACATGAAGGTGCCCGGGATGCATTGCAGGGAGGAACTCTAGCTCTGCACGGAATACATCGGCGCTCCAGAAGCTGAAGTGGACCCATTCGAGGAGTATCGCATTTTATGTGCTGAGCTGGAGTCCATGTGGGCCCCGAGATAAAAGCAATATATTTGCACTGACCAAAATATCTATGCTGAGCCAAAGCACCGATAAAACGACCTTCCAGTCACCGGTAAGTGAGTGTTGGGGGGCTTGGTAATGTCTAGAGTTAGCTAGCTCCTTAATGTTAGCCCAGTTGCTTATAGACAGCCACAGATCTGCCACACAAACTGGTAGGCTACACATCAGCTAAGCTACAGCCGCGTAGCAGCTAATGTTAGCCATTGTTAGGACTTTTTTGCCATGCTATTATCCATTGTGTACTCAATATGAGTCTTCCATGCAATAACGTTACGTAATTGGACACAAAGATTGCTAAAAGCCTACATTTACGGGCCATATTTGCGGTTTCAAGTTTTAAAGCATTTGCAAGATGGCATTGTAGGCTACCGGTTACCCGGGGGGCGTGCGGTTTTAGCAGAACCTTAATTTGTAAGTTTACATTGCACACATTTTAATAACTGCCCCTTGCTGGTCTTCCTCACTACCGAACAATAGCCAACCAAAATAGGCGCAAAACACAACATTGAAATTCTAATCGCAGGTAAAATGTAGATTTAATTGCAGTCAATTAATTTATAAAACTGACACTGACTTGCGGGGCACAGTGTAATATGTTCAAATTACATTTGTTATTTTTATGTCTGTGTATTGCAGGAAATTTCGATTTAGCAGACAACCAGAGCAGTCTGAAGTATTGGCACAATGCTTGGGCTACAAGGAAATGCATCATCCTCTAAAGAGTATCAGTGTGTGGCCTGTTCCGCTACCTTCACTGGGCTGGCGTCTCTGCTGGTTCATCAAGCAACTCACGCTGGATCATTGCCCAAGCCTCCATCAAATCCCTCTAGCTCCAACCTTCTCTCATCCACACCAATGTATATATGTGACTGTGGAGAAGAGTTTAAGGACTTTAATGTTATGATTGAACATAAAAAGACCCATGTCTCTGAAGTGGAGTCTCCTCAATTATTGGTCAATAATGAATCGACCTCCAACAAAGATGTATCCAACACAGAGTGTAACCCGACTGCAGCCCAGACAAACAAGGCTCTTGAAGAAGACTCTGCTCCTGGACCTTCTGTGGATGAGAACATTGCAGGAAACAAAGACCAAGAAAGAGCTGCTGCTGCTGCTGCTGCTGCTGCTGCTGCTGCTGCTGCTGCTGCTGCTGCTGTTACTAGCACTGAGGACCATAGTCCTGTGTCGGCAGAAGCTGACCAACCACTAGAAAAGGAGCTAACAGCACAAGAGATGCCAGAGGAGACTGAGGGAAATGTAATGGATGAATCAGAGCCCAAGCATAAATCTCTGATGAAGATCCTGGCATCTGCGTATGGAAAGCACTTGGTGCCTCCTCAGTCTGAAGATGATGACAAAGTCACGGTGTCTCTTAAAGAAGAACCTGAACTAGTAGTTATTGCACCTCAAACAACAAAAATACCATCAACCGTCACTGATATGTCAGCCATGCAATTAAAGCGTCTTCTTGGGAAACCAGGTACAAAGACAAAAGCCCCATCTATTAGCAGACTTCTTGAGTCCAGTACAAAGAAGATAGTTTCTCTTACAAAAATCTTTTCGCCTGTAGTCCTTCTGGAAACTCGCCATAAGTTTATGGATCCATGCAGCAATAACATATATGGGAAATATCAGTGTGCTCGCTGCCGAAGGGTTTTCCAGGATGTTGATAGCTTGACAGAACACCACTTTTTGCATAAAAAGGAAAGAATTAAATGCTGCCGTTGTTGCAAACAACTCATTATTGGAAGAGTACCCCTCCCTGACAATCACATATGTCCACAGTCAAGAGCAAAGCCTCCATATTCTATCAAAAGTATTGCAACTAATGGTCAGAAAACAATGCTCATAAACAGCTTAAACAACAGAAAAAAGGTGTACTTTTGCCCTATTTGCAAGCACAATTATGCTCGGAGGTACAATCTTAAAATGCACAAATGCCGTGGCCCTGTTCCAAGCCCTCCTCTGCCGACAAAATCCTTGGCCAATTCAGCAGAGGCACTGCTCACTGTTCATGATGAAGGAAACAGTTCTCAAAGTATTGGTGTAGGCACCAGGACCATAAAAATTGAGGACACCTCAGATCCAGAATATGAAAAGGAACTTTCAAATCTGAGTTGGTCTTCTGCATCATCAATAAAGGACCAGCACAAAAATGCATCTGCATTTGCAGCATCTTTTCTGCAAGAACAGGACAGTCAGTGGTCTTCTACATCCGATAAAGATGAAGATGGAAGTCAGTGGACCATGCCTTTGAACGACATGAATTTGCTCACTCCTGTAAATAAAGATACAAATGCAAGAGAGATGGGTGAATCTCTGAATTCAGACACAGGATCTGTACCTATGCACTATTTTATAAAAGATGGAGTCAGGCGTTACCCTTGTAACAAGTGTCATCAAACATTTTGCTCATCCTGTAGTTTAAGTCGTCATCAAAAACTATGCTGCAGTATCCCAAAAGGTTTGGGGAGTGGGCACAATTCCAATAGCACGCCAGTAAATGCCAACAATGTAAAAATGTATCCATGTTATGTGTGTGGGAGAAACTTCAATCGCAAAGATAACATGATGGTTCATAGAAAGAAATGTGAATTGAGACGGACAATGATTCCAAATTTTGCCAGTGAAATTAACCCAAGCTTGCCCCCCTCTAATGCTCCACAGGATCCTCCGCAGGAGGATGATGGAGGCAACTGGAGCATCATGTCGCTGCCCTCAGTTCTCCCCAGAAGAGTGACATGTGAATGTGGCATTGGCTTCACATCTCCTAAACTTCTCCTGGAGCATTTACAGAAACATGCTCAGGAGTCCTACACTTGCCCCACCTGTGGTGTCACTGTAAATTCATGGGCAGATTATGAGATTCATCTGCAGCTTCACATGCACCCGCAGCATCATAAACGGCCCCAACCTTTACTACTACGATTTAAACAACCCACAACTGTGCAGCAGCCATCTCAGACGATGGTTCCTCCTAATGTACCTGAAAAGCATCAGTTTCGCCAAGAGCAACTTCTACACCCAAGAAAGAAGCAGCAAAGGACTGTATGCGCAAAATGTGGCAAGAGCTTCGCCAGTCGGTGTTCTTTGCGAAGACACATATCCTGGAATCGATGCAAAGCTCTTCGAATGACTGTTTCTAACAAAACCTATCATTGCTCTCTTTGTAATTCAGACTTCCCAAATGCCATCAGCCTTCTGTTTCACCAAAGGGGTGGGAGCTGCAAACCTGCCATCAAGCCTGTGCGCTGCCCAATATGTCTTCGTTGGTTCACCACCACAGATGGGCTGCAAAAACATCTACTTGCTCACAAAAACTCTGACACATTTCGTTGTGATGTCTGTCAAGGAACATATCCCAGCCTGAAGTCGCTCAAAATTCACCGACGAAGAATCCATCGTATTATGGTGAGGAGTGCCAATCCAGATGCAAATGAACCAGCAATTTCTGGATCTGTTTCTATGTAGTTGCATGGAAAATTGTTTAGCCATTTATGTCTTTTTTTTTTTTTTTTTTTTTTTTAAGATGCTGGTAAAGGAGATATACCACTGTACATTTTACTTGGTTAACATAGTTAATTTTTGTTCTGCAGATGTTGTCTTAATGAAAATGAAATGTCCTTTCTGGTTGCAGTTTAACATTAATAATTGTAAATAGTCTCACATTTCTGTGTAATGTAAGGCGTTTTATCTTTTAAGGAGGCGTATTATAGTCCAAAATAAATACATACAATAAGCATGTGTTGCTGTATAAAGCTTTGTTGATGTGATATGTCATGAAGTGGAATCTAACTGGCTACTTGACCCTGGTTTAGTCCTCTCAGTGTTTACATTTTAACTGATTTTGGGTTTTATAATGAGTGGGCCATGCTGAGCATAGTACTAGAACAGCACGTTTTTAAATTATAGGAAAGATTTATCCAGGGCATGATGACCACTGGAAGAGACGCGGAAAACCCACACACATTGGGCTCGCACCAGTCTATTGCGATTTGTGAACCAAAACGCCATCTGCAGGTCAAAAACGGCGTCTTCATTTGTTAAAGTCCTACGCCTATCCACCATTATACTTGCTATCCACTCAGTACCATAATATTACATTATAAGTGAACTAGAGACTCATATTGATACATTTAATTGGTTGCGCAATGCATTTCTACGCAGTCGACAACTACATTAGCTACACTTAAACACATTCATTATTGAGTGAGCTCATACCACATACTGCAGAGCTCCACTAGGGGGCAACAAAGATCATCTGCGTATGAGAGATGTGGAAAGACGAGGAAAAAGAAGAAATCAGACATTAGCGGCCGAAACAAATTTTCGTTTTTGTTAAAATTAACAGGCGAAAATGTCAAAGTGGCTCAAAAATCCCTCGTAGCGTCTGACAAAGAACCACAACAAGCTACAGAGCAGTGGAGATTTTGTTTTCTTGGTAAGGTAAGCTAGTAAAACCTGTTTATATACCATGCTAACATTAGCAACGTTGTTGCTAGAACAAAAGCATGAACGTTAAACGCATTTTTAGAGTTGCTAATTTTCTTAGTGTGATACTACGATGTTAATAGTGAATACTGATGCATTGCTTGCAATGGATGTAGCATACGCTATTGAAGCATAAATATAAGCTAACAGTTACAACCTGAATGACTGCAACATCATTAATGATGCCATTCTCGATATATACCAAATACGCCTTTAAAATATGTTTTATCTACAGGGCCTGACGCAATCATGGAAAGTGGATATGAAGACCTGCCAAATGTGCTGGATGATGGCCTAAGTACAGAATTGATGAATGCTGGTCGATTTTGCTTCAACTGTGAGCAGATTTTTTCAAGTAGAAAATGTCTTGAAGAACATCTTTGCTCTGTTCCATCTTACATTTGTTCCTGTGGAACTGAGTTTACGTCATATAATGACATGCTGCTACACAATAGTTCCCACGAACCAGGACACCAGGTGCTTTGTCATGAAACCATAAAGATGCGAAGAATTGAAAAACACTGGGAGGAAGAGGAAAAGTTGAAAAGGCTACAGTCTGGTGAGGTTATCTGGGAGAGTCCTAAATCTTTACCTGCAAAACCTGCCCCTCAAATACCCATTTTACCCAAGACTCAAGTTCAGCCACATGTGCTACCACAGTTTTCTCCAGATTTGATTAAAAATGTCTCAACCTCAGACGCAAGCAAAATATTCTCTGATGTTGGTGCACCAACAGTGGATCTATGGACACTTTTCCAACCTGTTGTGATATTGAAAACAGTGCGCTCATTTTCCAATACGAAGCCATACACTTGTGGTAAATGTGAACAGTCTTTTACAACAAGAAAGTCTCTAGTCATACATCATAACACTCACATTGCAGACAAAGTATCTGGCTGCATTGGCTGCGGACTACTCCTCTCCAGCAGGAAGGTTGTTCCGCGCTTCCACCCTTGTAATGCTCCACATGGCTATAAATTCAAATTGACCACAGCAAGACCAATTAACCAGATCACTGCAAACATTGCCAACGGTTTAGCCAAAGCTGCTAGTTCATCTCCACCACAAAGCACTCAGAGTAATGGTTCTTACAGCAAAATAAGAATTGTTATGGATGTTGATTACAGTCCCAGCGCTGCCACGCGGCCCAAATCTGTTCAAACTAAATCTGTAATTTCAAATGCCAAAACACTCAGTGTAAACAGTTCACCTGCAACACAGGCTGCTCCTGGTGCCGTGAGCCTTACACCTGGGAAAGGCTATGAGTGTCGAGTTTGTCATGTCTTCTTTGAAAGTATCAATGTCCTTCAGAGGCACAAGTGTGCTAAAGCTCACGAGTTCTTGATGAAACATAAACTCACTGCACCAGCTAACAGGCAAAGACAAGTAGTGCAAATTCCTAGTTCATCTTTGCAAAAGAGTGTCGCTAAGACTGTCCTGTCTGTCCCTGCTGGCAACACTGACATCAAGAGCAGACTTTCTAATGTGAACAATAAAGACACATCGGCAGCAGTTGCCGACGACGACTGTTTCATTGTTGAAAGTGGACCAGAGAAACCGGCTGAGGTGATTTACCAAGTGACCTCCTCTGTCCCCATCAAGACTTGAACTGTATTGACAGTACTTCTGATCATTGTTACTCTCACTGAAAGGCTCTTGTTCTTTTGTATGTACAGCCAAATACTTGTGTTGTAATTTGTTGTAACACGAACATTAAAACATTGGGAAAAAAAATTTGTTAATGTACATTGATGAGAATACAAAGTTACAATCGGTTCTTAATTAAAAAAAAAAAGTTTTGGTTTAAAATGTAGTCTGAACACTGAGTGTTAAGCAAATAATTTAATAAATACATTGTTAAATAACATTTGTTTAGTCTACCTGTAAATCTTTAGGACCACAGATGACGCCGGATTTTTATTTATTTTTTTACTGGGGAAAAGATTTTATAACAGGTATACGTGAAAAGTAATAGTAAGCGTTGTGCGCATGTACCACAGTAAACGTAATTTCCGTTTCGCGCCTCGGGTCGCTTGGCCTTTTTTCGCCTCTCATCATACCATCCTGTGCAGAAGCATGGAGTAGCAGTCCGTACATGTGCCGCGTGTTTTCAGTCCTACCCAGCTTTCTCTATTGAAACTAACGTTAAATGGTCACTTGTGATGTGATGAAGTCAACTAACTTTGGTAAGATTTTTTTTTACACGTAATTCACACTGTTACAAGCTACAGTAATCCCAAATGTTTAATTTTTGAGCAAATCAGTTGGCGTTTTGCAGCATAGTATTGCATGCCGTTTTTGTGCACTAAACAGTAAACCATTTAGATAAAATAACTTGCATCAACTGGGTTTCATTTCGAAAGATTGTGGGTTACAGTAGCATTTGAAATGGAACGTGAATGTGATATTTTACATACTGACAGTGTAATGTAAATTACTCTAAAGGCCTCGTTGTTTACTTTGTTAACTACAGGGAAGGTTTCCACTCGCAAACTGGACCACTAGTATTGGCACAATGCTTGGGCTACAAGGAAGTGCATCATCCTCTAAAGAGTATCGGTGTGTGGCCTGTTCCGCTACCTTCACTGGGCTGGCGTCTCTGCTGGTTCATCAAGCAACTCACGCTGGATCATTGCCCAAGCCTCCATCAAATCCCTCTAGCTCCAGCATTCTTCAAGCATCTCTGACTCCCTCAAATGAAGACTGGGGGTGCTCTGTGCCTAAAATATTCCCATCCACACCAATGTATATATGTGACTGTGGAGAAGAGTTTAAGGACTTTAATGTTATGATTGAACATAAAAAGACCCATGTCTCTGAAGTGGAGTCTCCTCAATTATTGGTCAATAATGAATCGACCTCCAACAAAGATGTATCCAACACAGAGTGTAACCCGACTGCAGCCCAGACAAACAAGGCTCTTGAAGAAGACTCTGCTCCTGGACCTTCTGTGGATGAGAACATTGCAGGAAACAAAGACCAAGAAAGAGCTGCTGCTGCTGCTGCTGCTGCTGTTACTAGCACTGAGGACCATAGTCCTGTGTCGGCAGAAGCTGACCAACCACTAGAAAAGGAGCTAACAGCACAAGAGATGCCAGAGGAGACTGAGGGAAATGTAATGGATGAACCAGAGCCCAAGCATAAATCCCTGATGAAGATCCTGGCATCTGCGTATGGAAAGCACTTGGTACCTCCTCAGTCTGAAGATGATGACAAAGTCACGGTGTCTCTTAAAGAAGAACCTGAACTAGTAGTTATTGCACCTCAAACAACAAAAATACCATCAACCGTCACTGATATGTCAGCCATGCAATTAAAGCGTCTTCTTGGGAAACCAGGTACAAAGACAAAAGCCCCATCTATTAGCAGACTTCTTGAGTCCAGTACAAAGAAGATAGTTTCTCTTACAAAAATCTTTTCGCCTGTAGTCCTTCTGGAAACTCGCCATAAGTTTATGGATCCATGCAGCAATAACATATATGGGAAATATCAGTGTGCTCGCTGCCGAAGGGTTTTCCAGGATGTTGATAGCTTGACAGAACACCACTTTTTGCATAAAAAGGAAAGAATTAAATGCTGCCGTTGTTGCAAACAACTCATTATTGGAAGAGTACCCCTCCCTGACAATCACATATGTCCACAGTCAAGAGCAAAGCCTCCATATTCTATCAAAAGTATTGCAACTAATGGACAAAAAAGAAACCATGACAGCATGAAAAAAGTGTACTTTTGTCCAATTTGTAAACAGAATTTTACACGCAGATACAGTCTTAAAAAGCATAAATGCCGCGGCCTTGTTCCGAGCCCACCTCAACACAGCAATTCAGCAGAGGCACTGCTCACTGTTCATGATGAAGGAAACAGTTCTCAAAGTATTGGTGTAGGCACCAGGACCATAAAAATTGAGGACACCTCAGATTCAGAATATGAAAAGGAACTGTCAAATCTGAGTTGGTCTTCTGCATCATCAATAAAGGACCAGCACAAAAATGCATCTGCATTTGCAGCATCTTTTCTGCAAGAACAGGACAGTCAGTGGACCATGCCTTTGGACGATGGACAAAAAATACTCAATTCAAGTGAGAAAAAAAGACGTGCACGTGTGAGCTTTTTTCTAAAAAATGGTGTCAGACGTTACCCTTGTAACAAGTGTCATCAAACATTTGGATTGACTAGTAATTTAAGTCGACATAGAAAAGTATGTGGTATTAACTCAAAAGGTTTAGGGAGTGGGCACAATTCCAATAGCACGCCAGTAAATGCCAACAATATCAAAATGTATCCGTGTTATGTGTGTGGGAGAAACTTCAATCGCAAAGATAACATGATGGTTCATAGAAAGAAATGTGAATTGAGACGGACAATGATTCCAGATTCTGCCAGTGAAATTAACCCAAGCTTGCCCCCCTCTAATGCTCCACAGGATCCTCCGCAGGAGGATGATGGAGGCAACTGGAGCATCATGTCGCTGCCCTCAGTTCTCCCCAGAAGAGTGACATGTGAATGTGGCATTGGCTTCACATCTCCTAAACTTCTCCTGGAGCATTTACAGAAACATGCTCAGGAGTCCTACACTTGCCCCACCTGTGGTGTCACTGTAAATTCATGGGCAGATTATGAGATTCATCTGCAGCTTCACATGCACCCGCAGCATCACAGACATTTAAACCCTCTATTATTACAATTAAAAATAAACGTGCCATTCCAACAGTCAACCACAACTGGCCTCCTTGAAAATGCACCACAAACTCAGAAAGAGTTTAAAAATTCAAATAGAAAACAAATGTTTGCTTGTCCAAGATGTGGTAGTACATTTGCCCGACGTTGCTCTCTCCGAAGGCACTTGACCTGGAGTCAGTGTGTAGGATTTTGAATAAATGCCTCCTTAAAGTTTAACAGATTACCCTAATCTTATCACTGCTGCTTACAAATTCATGCAGTCTTGTAGTTTGTTTAGAATGTAAACCACAGTAACCACAATAAGATTCAAGATTCATATTTTAACAACCCTTACCTTGGAAACTATACACTTTAATACTAATAACAGTAAAAATATTTGAATAGTTAACTTTGTAGTCTTGAAGAGTACCACATCATTATCTGTGAAATTAACAAAACTCACTCTAATTGATTCCAATGTTGGTGTGTTGCATATGTGTTGTGCCTGGTATTTATTACCAAAAATTAAAACTATCATGAATGTCATGTGCTTTTTATACAGGTGTCAAGGTATTAAACACTGTACTTTTAAAGTTAAAGTTTCATAGTGGCTTTTAAAATGTAGGATGTGCATGCATATATATGTATTTCTGAACTCTCCAATGTATGGACTATTAAATAAATACATTACATAATAAAATGCTGTGTGTACTTGGGCATGGGCATTTCTTGATTTGTTCAGTGCCGTTACATAGAATGAAGTTTGACAGCTATGTAGATTTTTTTTAGGTCTTTGATTATATTCTAGTGAAACAATGGCACTTTTTTTCATTTAAATCTTTAAGAATAATAGATCTCAGTTTTTATGTTGAAGACATGTTGTGTCCTCAATGGCCATGTCACATCCATGAACAACTGTAAAATAAGGTTTTTAGTGTAATGTAAGAAATCATTTTTATGTCATACAGATTTGATCACAGGTATATTAGAAACGTGGAAGTACACATTGTACAGATGTAGTAACGTTACAGGTTATTGTTGTTGCGATACTTTCTCCACATTGTAGGGGGCGCTGTTACAGAGTGGGTTTTTCAGCTTGGGGAGTGCGTTTCCTGTTTCCTGCCTCCTGGGTCGGCGTCTTTTTTCAGCGAGGCGCAAATTCCCGGGTTTTTGTCAAACTACGAGGATAAAATAGACGGACAATCGTGGCCCCGCTCTATAAAACTCTATCAAGCCTTGTTGAGTGGTTTGTGTTGCTAGGTGAGCAAAATCTAATGATTGTTTACTAATGTTAATGGTAATGCAAACACGACTAGCTAATGCTAGTATGATCCTTAATAAAAACGCTAATTTACTGACGATATTCACCTGTATTTACGTGGTTTTTATTGTATTATGATGTTTGCTGTTTTAACTTTAGATAGAGCTATAGTCAGATATATACTTAACGTGAAAAGCGTGAAACCAATAAAATACGGATTTGCGTTGAAGATAGATAGAGGCCCACCGTTTTTTTGGTTTGTTTTGTTTTTTATCATTGTGGTGCACTTTTGGTGAATCCTATTTTTTTTCTACAGAGCAAGTCACAACATGTATAGTGGAAATCAAGACCTGCCAAATATGCTGGACGGTGATCTCGACCCAGATTTGATGAATGCTGATCAGTTTTGCTTCAACTGTGAGCAGATTTTTTCAAGTAGAAAATATCTTGAAGAACATCTTTGCTCGGTTCCATCCTACATTTGTTCTTGTGGAACTGAGTTTACATCATATAATGACATGCTGCAACACAATAGTTCTCATGATTCGGGATACCAGGTACTTTGTCATGAAACCATAAAGAAGCAAAGAATCGAAAAACATTGCGAGGAAGAAGAGAAGTTGAAAAGACTTCTATCTGGTGAGGTTATCTGGCAGAGTCCTAAGTCTTTACTTTCGAAAGCTGCTCCTCAAATACCCATTTTACCCAAGGTGCCCCAAGGCCCAGTCCAGCCACCCATATTACCGCAGCTTTCTCCAGATTTGATTAAAAATGTCTCGACCTCAGACACAAGCAAAATGTTTTCAAATATTGGTGCTCCTACTGTGGATCTATGGACACTTTTCCAACCTGTTGTGGTATTGAAAACATTGCGTTCGTTTTCCAAGACACATTCATATATTTGTGGTAAATGTGGACAATCTTTTTCAACAAGAAGGGCCCTAGTCATACATCATAACACCCACATTGCAGACAAAGTGCTTGGCTGCATTGGTTGTGGACTGCTCCTCTCCAGCAGGAAGATTGTTCCACGCTTCCATCCTTGCAATTCCCCATACAGCAAATTTAATAGATTCAAGCTTATTACTGCTAGACCACTTACCCAAATCACGGCAAACATAGCCAATGGACTGGGCCAGCTTCCAATTTCCCCTCCAACACTGAAAATCACAAATAATATTGCACCCTCTAAAATTAGTAAAGATTTTGGTGTTAATTGCAGTCCCAGCGCTGCCAAGCGGCCCAAATCTGTTCAAACTAAATCTGTAATTTCAAATGCCAAAACACTCAGTGTAAACAGTTCACCTGCAACACAGGCTGCTCCTGGTGCCGTGAGCCTTACACCTGGGAAAGGCTATGAGTGTCGAGTTTGTCATGTCTTCTTTGAAAGTATCAATGTCCTTCAGAGGCACAAGTGTGCTAAAGCTCACGAGTTCTTGATGAAACATAAACTCACTGCACCAGCTAACAGGCAAAGACAAGTAGTGCAAATTCCTAGTTCATCTTTGCAAAAGAGTGTCGCTAAGACTGTCCTGTCTGTCCCTGCTGGCAACACTGACATCAAGAGCAGACTTTCTAATGTGAACAATAAAGACACATCGGCAGCAGGTGCCGATGACGACTGTTTCATTGTTGAAAGTGGACCAGAGAAACCGGCTGAGGTGATTTACCAAGTGACCTCCTCTGTCCCCATCAAGACTTGAACTTGGATTTAAGTGAGCTTTTTTATATTTGCTACCATGTCTAGCTATTGTGTAACATTGTAACATGTAAATAGGCCAATATCATTTATGTTTGTTACATGTTTTTATTTACTATTCAGTTTGAAAACATCAATCAGAATGAGTGTTGAAAAGTTTGCATTGTAATTTTAAACATATTAACTTTGGCACTACTTGTGTATATATTGCTGGACATTTGTTATAATAAACTATTTTTAGTCATGCCTATATTGCTTTAGTAATGTATTTTCTGTAATCTCATCTTAAATGTTTATATTTCTGTAAATTTTCTTTTGACAAATCTTGACCGTAAAACAATTCATAAGTATGTGAGTGGTGTTTTCTCACCTTCCAGTAGGTGGTGTTATTGCT
The DNA here is from genome assembly GCA_029959045.1 of Taenioides sp. WSHXM2023. Taxonomy (NCBI): domain Eukaryota; kingdom Metazoa; phylum Chordata; class Actinopteri; order Gobiiformes; family Gobiidae; genus Taenioides; species Taenioides sp. WSHXM2023. The sequence continues at coordinate 23,386,577 of CM057088.1, read as the reverse complement.
CTGATTGCATAACTTGTAGAATTGATTTTGACGTTTTCGAGCGAGTACTACCACCTCTGAAATATTTACAATGCTGGGGTTTAGCTGAATACCAATATCATGACTTCCATCTATCAACACTATAAAGTCACATCACATAGGCCTAGTATCATCTGCTTCTATGCAGTAGGCTTGTTGTAAGCACTCAGACCACGGTGTCTTATCGGTCTTTAACGGGGTAGACACGTGGATTAATAACGGCATTTTATTTCTAACCACATTTAACACAATCGGCCTCTTCGTACTGTGAGAATAAGAGCAGCCCTCATGATTTAACCCTTTAGGTCTTGCTATGCTGTATAGTAAAGCTACAGTAAGAGCAGTGGTGTACTTGATGCAAGTGAATCAAGCTCTAAGATGAGCGTGACATTGTCGTATGAAGATTTGGGCAAGTGAATCATACATGGATTTATATACGGTCAGTAATTGTAATTTTAGTGTCCTAAACATGTGCACGGTATGCTAAATGTTGCCACGGGTGGAGATAGGCCTATGGTATATCTATTGCTGTCATCACATTAGATAAGCTGACCCCAGTATTATGCAGGTCATTTTGATACAGTCATTTCACATAGCGAATTTTGATAAAGAAAAGCTGCTACATGCTATTGTAGGTATGCCTGCACCGGTGGCTTTGTGTTATTACTCACTGTTTATGACACTTTTTTTCTGTCTTTTTCTGCAGACTAACTACTGCTCAAACTCGTGCCAGTTAGTCTTCAGTTTTTATTTTGTTAATCCAAACATTTGTTAAGCAAGTTATTTCTCATATTAAAATATGTCCTACTTATTGAAGTTTTGATCTCCTTGAATGGTCTCTGATTGGATAGACACCACATGTAAAGTTAATTAATGCGCTGTGTTTTCTTTTATAGGCCTAAATAAACTATACATAGAAGAACTGTGGAGAAGTGAAGGGCCTCGAGTAAACTGGAGAAATTAAACCATGCTGATCAACACTGCTTTCCGAAACAGCAAATTATTCTTAACACCAAGAACAAGCGAATATGAACAATCTAATGTTATGGTAAGGAGTTTACTACTTTACAGTTTACACCATTTATATTTTTTAAGACAGACTGTCACAGAAATTGTATTAAAGACAAGACTGTTTGGAAATGTGTTGCAGGCTACAGGGTGTGATAAAAACACATCACCAGAAGACAGCACCCCAGGTCTGCCAACATTGGAACATAACAATGGCATTCCTCTAGAAATCAAAAGTGAGGAGATTGAGGTAAACCTGCTTGAAAATATTGTACATGTTCCTTGTCCATCACAGGGCATTAATAACCATTGGCAACATGATCACTTCATCAGAACATCCATAATGAACCAAAAAGTACTGGATGATACAAAGAATACCAGTACACAGTCTCTACATCTGAACTGGCTTTATCCTCAAAGGGTGGAGGAAAACTAAAATGCAGGTACTGCCCTCGCATTTGTAAATTTCAGTCTAAGTTAATTGTCCATGAGCGCATTCACACGGGAAAAAAACCTTGTGTATGTCCTGAATGTGGAAAAGGCTTTACTAGAAACTCTAATATGAACTTCCACCTGAAGTCTCACTTCAAGAACAAAATGTACATTCAGTGTTCATATTGCCCCCTCAAATGTCCTTACTCTCAATATTTTTCTCACATGAAGACACATACAACAACTGTTCAAATAGCAGAGACTTCACAAATCCAACTTTTGAATGCTAACATTGTGTGCAAAAACGAGAACAACAACCACAGTCATGACCAACTTAAAATGGCCTCTGATAAACAGGAAAACAAGGTATGCCAATACTGTACAAAATTTACAGTAGGTGTCAATCTGCCCTGGTGCGACACCTGCGCATCCACACTGGAGAAAAGCCTTATAAATGTGCTGTTTGCTCCAAGGCATTTGGCCAGGTGTACTGTGCGTCCATAAGCTCAAACACTGATCTGCGAAGAGGTACAACTGCACGCTCTGGCAGCACCAAAGGATTCACTTCCGCACTGGCCGCTTCAGCTGTCCCATGTGTAGGCATGGTTTCTGTTTTGTGCACTTCTACAAGAAGCACATGAGCAAACATCTGGAATTCCATTGGGTTCCGTTCGGGTGCAAGAATCTGAAAGTATTTTGTGCTTATCAGTGTAAGCAATGTCAATGTAAGTTTAGGACTCAGTATTTGCTGTCTAAACATAAGTGCTGCCCTGCCTCACTTCAAGAAGAGCCCTCGGTCTCAAAATCCTGTATTGATTCTGGTTCCAGTCAGACTATTTGAAAAATTAAAGTAGACCAATTATTAAATTGGTCTACTTTTATATATATATATATATATATATATATATATATATATATATATATATATATATATATATATATATATATATATATATATATATATATATATATTCGCTCACCTGCCTTGAAATTAAGTGACATTCCATTCTTAATCCATTTCATCCATTTCTGCAGCGCAGTTGTGTGATGTTGGACTGGAACTAAGGGGCCAAGCCCAGCTCCTGAAAAACAACCTCACACCATAATCCCCCCTCCACCAAACTTTACACTTGGCACAATGCAGTCAGACAAGTACCGTTCTCCTGGCAACTGCCAAACCCAGACTTGTCCATCAGATTTCCAGATGGAGAAACGCGATTTCTCAATTCAGAGAACATGTGTCCACTGCTCTAGAGTCCAGTGGCGGCGTGTACACCACTGCATCTGACGCTTTGCATTGCACTTGGTGATGTTTGGCTTGGATGCAGCTGCTTGGCCATGGAAACACATTCCATGAAGCTCTCAATGCACTGTTCTTGAGCTAATCTGAAGGCCACATGAAGTTTGGAGGTCTGTAGTGATTGACTCTGCAGAAAGTTAGCAACTTCTGCGCCTCAGCATCCACTGACCCCACCCCGTCAGTTTACGTGGCCTACCACTTCGTGGCTGAGTTGCTGTTGTTCCCAATCACTTCCACTTTCTTACAATACCACTGACAGCTGACTGTGAAATATTTAGGAGCGAGAACATTTCACGACTGGACTTGTTGCACAGGTGGCATTGTATCACAGTACCACGCTGGAATTCACTGAGCTCCTGAGAGTGACCCATTCTTTCACAAATGTTTGTAGAAACAGTCTGCAGGCCAAGGTGTTTGATTTTATACACCTGTGGACATGGAAGTGATTGACACCTGATTTCGATTATTTGGATGAGAGAGTGAATACTTCTGGCACTAGTGTGTAGATATATATGTGTGTGTGTGTGTGTGTCTGTGTGTGTGTGTCTGTGTCTGTGTGTGTAGAAATATACTTTACAATCAGAACCCATAAGATAAAAATATAAGATAACAAATATAATAACACTGGAGTGTCCAGCACAGTTGAATTGACTTTATTGACCCTAATTACAAATTACATTTGTACGTTACAACAGTGTTTCAGTACATTACTCCATTTATTTTCACCTGTATATTTAATAGGGGGTAACATGTGATTTAATTGAATTCAAAAACATTTTAGTTTTTATTGCATGGTTTATTTGTTAAATGGTTTTAGTTGGAGGACATGGTGTTGCGAATCCAGGTGTTGTAGTTGCAGACCTTGGTATAGACTCCAGGCTTGTTCCTCTGGGCACAGCCATAGCCCCAGGACACCACTCCCTGCAGCTGACCATTGCACACGACAGGGCCACCAGAGTCACCCTGAGACAGAGCGTTATGTGTTAGTATACCATAAATCACATGACTGTAAGCAGTAGGTTCATGCAGTGGATAGTTGTGTGATGTGGTTACCTGGCAGGAGTCCTTGCCTCCCTCCAGGAATCCAGCGCAGAACATGTTGGAGGTGATCTGTCCAGGGTAGGAGTTCCTGCAGCTACTGTCACTCAGGATGGGGGCATCCAGGCACATCAGACGGTCAGGGTAGTTGGCTGCAAATAATTAACAGTATCAAATTTTGTACTCATCTTTTTCACATTTACAGTACTTATGGGTAATATCTGACATCCAGAGGCGCTTGTGTTGCCCCATCCAGAGATGAGACATCTGGTTCCGGCAGGGGCGCAGCTGGAGGGCAGGGACACAGTTTTCACGTAGCTGTTCAGGGTGGCAGGCCTGCTCAGCTTGATGAGCATGATGTCGTTGTCCAGAGTATAGCTGTTGTAGTTAGGATGCCTGATAACTTTGGAGGAGCTGATGAACTGCTCAGTGCCTTCGCTGACTGCGATGTTGTGCTCACCAAGACGCACCTCAATGCGGCTAATATGATAACAGATTTATGTAAGTACATTTAAACTTACACAAGCAAGAACAGAAAATGTACTCAAAATGGCAACTTATTTTTTCACAATAATGTTACCACTAAATGTGACACACATGTTCTTTAACTTACGACTTGTAGCAGTGAGCAGCAGACACTACCCAGCTGCTGGTGATCAGGGAGCCTCCGCAGAAATGATACCCAGCATTCAGAGACACCTGATAAGGCACGCCATTCTTCCTGCACTCGTATCCTCCAACAATCTTGTCATCCTCAATGGGAGCGGCATCTGTATTTAAAATAATAGTTAAATTACAGAAAATTCTTGTTTTAGACGCTGTCCCTAAAACCCACACTTACAAGCCGCAGCAAAGAGAGCCAGAAGAATGAAAGCCTTCATGGTGGTAACTGTCTGAACCTCGATGTCTGCTCACCTGTAAATGTCTCCTTTTATATCTGCTTAGCCTCTGCTATCTAAACTGTCAAGGTCAAACTCTGTTGATTAGTGGGAAAAAGGCATCTGTGACTATTGCAAGTCAGTTAAAATTTCCATTGTTTTTTTTTAGTTCTGCATGTTGTTTGTTTGTTACACATATATTTGGCATATGGGGTTATTGGATTTAAATAAGATTTGTAGATGAAGAAGCAGGACATCATTATTCTTCCACACTGAGTTGCATGTTTTGTGTTGGTGTTTGAACCTTTGAGTTTACTAGAGGTATGTTGTAAGTAAATTACAAAATAAAACTTAAAACAGAAATGGCACTCAATACAATTTCAGATATACAATTGCAATTTATTTAACTCAACAATGTGTACAATAACTTTGGTTTACATATAGATGGTGAGCTGCAAATCCAGACACACTGCGGATCTGAAGAGCTGTCCACTTAGTTGGAGGACATGGTGCTGCGGATCCAGGAGTTGTAGTTGCAGACCTTGGCATAGACTCCAGGCTTGTTTCTCTGGGCGCAGCCATAGCCCCAGGACACCACTCCCTGCAGCTGACCATTGCACACGACAGGGCCACCGGAGTCACCCTGAGACAGAGCAGTATGTGTTAGTATACCATAAATCACATGACTATAAACATGCTGTTGATTTGGTATTGGTATTGTGAACACTATGATGTGGTTACCTGGCAGGAGTCCTTGCCTCCCTCCAGGAATCCAGCGCAGAACATGTTGGAGGTGATCTGTCCAGGGTAGGAGTTCCTGCAGCTGCTGTCGCTCAGGATGGGGGCATCCAGGCATCTCAGACGGTCAGGGTAGTTGCCTTTAAGACACAATATAATAAACATTAAGGCATAGATTTTATACAGTGTTCGAAAGGGTGCTTTCTCGTACTAACCAACACAGTACACAACAAATTGCACCAAAGTCTTCTATAAAGTGGTAATGGAAACAAGTTATACTGACTTCCAGAGGCACTGGTGTTGCCCCATCCAGAGATGAGACATCTGGTTCCGGAGGAGGCACAGCTGGAGGGCAGGGACACGGTTTTCACGTAGCTGTTCAGGGTGGCGGGCTTGCTCAGCTTGATCAGCATGATGTCGTTGTCCAGATTGCGGCTGCTGTAGCGAGGATGCTTGATAACTTTGGCAGAGTTGATGAACTGCTCAGTGCCTTCGTTGACAGCAATATTGTGCTCACCAAGACGCACCTGGATGCGGCTAACATAAAAAACAGAGATTTTATCTAATTCAGTTGTCTGATCTGTCTGCATTTTCTGGTACTTACGACTTGTAGCAGTGAGCAGCAGACACAACCCAGGTGCTGGAGATCAGGGAGCCTCCACAGAAATGGTAGCCAGAGTTCAGAGACACCTGGTAGGCTACGCTGTTCTTCCTGCATTCATAGCCTCCAACAATCTTGTCATCCTCAATGGGAGCGGCATCTATGGAGAGACCAGTGCTGTTTAACAGAATCATTATGAAAACATACTAATTTATCCCGCATACTCACAAGCCACAGCAAAGAGAGCCAGAAGAATGAAAGCCTTCATGGTGGTTGTGGTCTTAGCCTCGGTGTCTGCTGTAGGGCCAGGCAGGTCCTTTTAAAGCCCCTGTTATCATGAGCCAAGGCCATATGTCCCACATATGTCAATGTATAGGGTTTTTTGCTGAGTGTATGAAAGGCCACCTGGGAAACCTGGGAAACTTACTGATGACATTTAAGGTCACTTATGAAAACTATTAACACACTTAATCATTACTGTGCACAGTCTATAGAATTCAGATAAATGTATATTTCTGCACCACAGTGAACAATGTATGCATTTTACTGTTAAATAAATAAATAAATGCAATTCAGATCACACTGAAAATACTTTTTTTTTTGACAAACAAAATTCACAAACTAGAAACTTGCTTCAGTATTATGGTGCAACATTAAACAAATAATAATAAATAATAATAATAATAAAACTATGATTAAAAAATAAATACAAGAAAAAAATTAGGGCATACTTTAAAATAAGGTAAAAAAAAGACATTGAGTAAGCAAGTAGGTTAATTAATTACAGTTATTCACATTATAAGGCTCAGCACAGTGAACAAATCAAAACTACTGAGCAACCAGCAGGAACCCAAGTATTGTGTAGTATGTATTTAATTCATTATGACATAATGTTATTACTATTGTTCCACAGTATGCCATTACATTTCTAAATTACATAATTACAAAATATTTTGCTTAACAACATCCTGAAAACATACATCTTACGACCTTGTCTCTTCACAGATGTGACTTGTAACCTGGCCTGGTGGCATCATCAGAAAGGTTACTTGGCACACCTTTAAGTGTACTGTATGTATACCTATTTATGTGTAGGTATAGGCATTTTTACATTACATGCAGGCAGCTGTTTGATCTAACAGCTGGCAGGAGGAATTCCAAAAAGGGGCTCCTAATGCAACAGCTTGCTATATCCACAGATTGTTTATCTAACACACAATTTTCCAGGAAAGTGTGGGCAAAGAGATAAAACATTGTCCCTCGTGAGAAACAGCATTATGGTGACAAAAAAGCTGGCAAAAGTTTTAGACATTTACAACTGTTTGAATATTCTGCAACTGCTGAGCTTACAACCAAAACGATACAAATTCAACATTAAAAAAAATTTGATCAATATAATTTTATTATGTTTATTTTATGTTTAAGAAGTCTTCTTAAACATAAAATAAACATAATAAATTATGTTTTATTATGTTTATTTTATGTTTAAGTTTAAGTCTTCTTAAACATAAAATAAACATAATAAATTATATTGATAAATTTTTGTTTTATGTTGAATTCGTATCGTTTTATATATTAAACATTTTATTGTATAGACTACAGCCTCAAAGCGGTTAAAATGCATGCTTTTATTTGGACATCATTAAATTAACCATAGCCAACACTGACAGGATACAACTACACCCTAAAATAGGTAATAGAAGATTGAATAATTTGCTATATATTCCCTCTTGAAGTAGATACACGCATATTTTGCATTAGTAATTCATTACTTGCTATCTTTTTTGGTTTTGGACTCATTTAATACATTTTTAAATATGATTTTAAATACATGAGAGACTTGACTCCTGCTTGTGCTCTGACGCAAACAAAATGCGACTCTGGTAGGTTTGTGTCGACAGCTGAGCTAACAGCTGTACCGTATGTGTTTTGTTTTTGTTTTGTATGCGATTTCATCAAGGTAAGAATATTACAGAACTTCGTTAAATAAACTGTTACATGATCCTTTTTTTTTACTTGCATGGTAAATATGATCATTATTTCTAATGTGAAGTATGCTAACAGCTAGCAACATTTTTAAATCAGTTAACATAATGAGAGATACGCGACCGCTGCGGATTTGGTGCAAAAATTGCACATAGTTGCGGCAAAAATCATCATTCTCTATATTAGCTGCACTAACCATTATCTAGATGTGCGATATGATTTTGTGGTTTGTTGTGTTCTCTTTTGTTTCAGTTGTATTCCGGGCTATCGACAGCCTGTGTCTCCCCGACTACCCAGATTAACTCAATTACAGGATTTTACTGGTTCTCTTGAAATTAAGTTTATATTTCGAAAATGGCCTTTCTACTTGTGATTAATTATGATCTTCTTTAAAAACCACCAATTTCTAGTAATGGCTGTCTTATATTGTCTAAAAAGTATGTTAAAATGTGCCTACTCTTCCTGTAATTGGAAATAGACTTAATCAGAATGTGGAGTAAATTGAGTTAAGTTTAAACTTGTTCATGGGTAGTGGTGACTCAGAATTGGCCCTCCAGTCAGTCTGGCCCAGGACAGCTCTGCCCAATGACTGAGTACTATGAGGAGGGAGGGCTGCTGTATGAGCAATCACCTCCCATGCACATCAAAGTGGAGTCTCCAGAGGGACCCCTAGGAGGGGGAGCCTCAGAAAATGGCTTCCCCCGGGAGGATGATGACTCTGATGGCAGCTGTGACCAGAGCAGTGGTTTACCTGGGGGACTCCCCTTTAATGTAGTTGTGGTGCATCCAAACATCATGGCTCCTGGAATGTCCTCAGATGATCTTCTGTCAATTGAACAAAGTAAGTATGAGTACACACATAATGCGTTAAAAGTAAAACACAATTAATATAATATGATTATTTTATTATATATATATATATATATATATATATATATATATATATATATATATATATATATATATATATATATATATATATATATACACACACACACACTTGTCTTACTCACTCACTAACTCTAAACTACAGAATTAGGCCCTAATAATTTATGGAATATGCTTGTTCAGCTACATATTGTATTGTGAGAGTATGTTGTTTTCTATTCATACTTTTTATGTCACACAGACAGAGCTATGTCAGCTGCACTTGCAGCTGGAGGTGCTGGAAAAAGGAAGAGCCGGTTTAGTGGTGCAGAGCTAGAGGTACTGGTGTCTGAAGTCACTCGCTGTGAAGGGGAGCTGTTTGGTCCTGCTGGAAGACTTAGACGACGGGAAAGAGAGCGCATCTGGGCAGGCATCTTGGACAGAGTAAATGCAGTGTCCAGAGTCCCCCGAACCCTTAGAGAGGTGAAGAAACGTTGGGATGACTTAAAGAGACGCAATGGAGGCAGACTGGCTGATGCCCGCCATCGCAGTTGTTATCTTCCATCCAGCAGAGGGAGCTCTCTTCTTAGCCGTTCTCAGCCAAGCCCCAGGCTTCAACCAACCAGGCAAAAACCTCGTCTGAAAGCAACTTTTCCATGCTTTGCTGACTCTGATACAGGTAATCAGCTTTTATAGTGTGAAATATTATATAGAATACAGTTCAAACCCACTGGAGACAAGCTGGCGATGCCAGATATATTATTTATTAATGCAAAGCAGATATATTAAATAAAACATTAAAAACATTGCTGACATGTGTATGCAATTGTTTTTATATTTTGCAGGTGTAGGGGTGGAAGCCTCAGAAAGAGATGCTCTAGAGAAAGAGGAGGACACTGCTGAGCGGGACAAAGATGTGACAGAAAATGAATGTGAACCTGTGGAGAATAGCATGGATGACAAACTGGGGTTAGGACTGGGTTTGGGTATTGGACCACCTCCTCCATCTGAAAGGTGGCTGCCTCCTTCCCCACTGTACAGTGCTCCTTTCCTCAATGGCAGTCCACAGCCCGGAAGCCCCCAACCATCGCTAGGTACACAGCAGGGTCCTCTGGAAGCCCCACCACGCAGCTCCTGGCTAGAAGATGAGCTCAGAGGATTAGGGGAAGCAGCTATTCAGTTAGGTAACCATGTGGAAAAAAGTTTAAGAGAATTTGGTGAAGGTTTCAGGGAGGACATGAAAACACTTGTTGCTTCTCAAGAGGCTCTGGCTCTGAGTCTGCAACAGAATAATGTCCTTCTGCAAAGACTGCTGGGAGTTCTGGAGGCTCAGCAGCCACCACCACAGCAACAACAACAGCGTTTACAACAATCACATCCAATTTCAAAGCAGCACTTACAGACTCCATCACAGCAACTTGAACCACAACAGATTACTGAGACGCCTCAGCAATCACAAGCCCAGCATAATCAAACTCAAAAGCAGCAACCTCAACACTCATCTCATTCACCAATGGCAGTTACAGCAGCTGACATGCATGGCACCTTTCCATCGGATTCGCTCACAGAAGAAGACAGGAGTGGACACAAGCCACGGCGAGGAAAAGTGTCTGATCACAGGCGCAAAAAACGTCGATGAGCAGGAACAAAAACTGAACTACTGTACTTAAAAATGTGAAAAAACAAGTACCCACTCTTTTATAAATACCTGAGTGAAACTACATGAACTGACTTTGTTATTAGTTCAACTTATTAATGCCAGTCCTTAGCAAGTGAACTAAAGTTGATGATACAAGTAATAAATTGGACAATAGCCTTAATATTAGCTCTATTATTTATAGCATAAGGGATGTGCTAGACTTTGTCTTTCTACAGTGACACAGCTACAGGATGTATGAAATTAATGTGTAATATGCATGTAATAATACATGCTTTGCAGTAGACTTGCTTACAGTGTTACTTAATAGTTCAGCATTGACAATATTAACATAATATAACTTCATAGTACTTGTAAAATACAATGGTATGTGCATATACATTATAATGTTAAGTAACAATAACTTGGAAATGTATGCATTTTAACAGCCTCACAGTGCATTCACAAAAATGCCAAACTGCTTTGTTTTTAGACAAAATGTAACATCCTCCTGATACATGTGGGATTTGTCTTCCTTGTTTATTTGCCAACAACACTATTTATTCTGCTCTTGCATGCCGTAGGCTATGGTATGGTGTAGAATTTGGGGGTAGATTAGCATAGTTTTTCCACCACTTGTGTTTTATAATTAGCTACTGTAATGTCATTAAAGTCAATAAAATATAAACCTAAAATTCATAAGGACATTCATAAAGGAACCGTCCGTTACTTAAGGTCCTACGTAGTCTGACGACCACTGGCCAACCCCTGTCCAAACCTATTGGGCTATGACTGCAACAAAATGTAGTATTTTATTTTGAAAGGTGTCACCGGAATTATTTGGGTTTAAATTTTTACCACGCTTTTACGATTTGGATGGGAGGTGCATGTGTAGAATATGGCGACCGTAGAGTCAACAGTCTCTGCAAAAACAGAGAATTCCTCTTCAGATAAACTCGAACCGATGGACACACTGCAACCTTCGGACACGCTAGCGTCTGTGAACACGGAGACTTTTGGGCAGAAAGATGAGAGCACGACAGAAGACAGAACACATAGTTTGGGGTTCGTACAGAAATCCATTGCTGCCACATCCGTGGTTGCTGCTGCCGACATCCCAGCCTGCACGGCCCATTCCGACGATAACGTCCAGCCCAGAGCAGAGGCAGACAGCACAACAGGGAATTCACCCGAAAACCACAAACCGGTGACTGAAAATGGAGCGTGCGAGCTGAATTCACTAATCTGGTCTGAAAGCGAGGACTGCACTGAGGAGGTGCGTGCACCTGAGGAAATGCCAAATCCTAAACAAGGTATGCCAATAGCCTTGATGGAAATGCCAACTATTTACTTTTTCAGTGCTGTGTCAGTCACTTTTCGCAATGCATGGGGTTCAGCTCCCTCTTCTTTTGCCTGTTCAAAAGACTAAAAGACTGCGATTTGCGTGGCCTTATGATATTTTGATTACCATGGTGCTCTTTCATTTGCAGATCTCAGCCCTGTAACTAAGAGTGTTGGAGAAGGTAACTGTTCAACCAAAATAACCAGATCAACCAAGATAACCAATCAACCAGAAAACTCCCAAGAGAAGAGGAGCACAGAGGAAGAACTGTCAGTGGAGCAGAAAGGGGAGGCTAATGACAAAGAGGAAGAGGCAGAGAAAGAGGATGATGTGGAGCCGTCCACAAAACAAATGAAAAGACGTATGGTGTGTAAGGAGTGTGGCAAGATCTTCAACCGACGAGAGACCTTCAATTTGCATCGCCATTTTCATTTGCATGAAGATGAGCTCAAACCCCTCACCTGTAAGGAGTGTGGCCTTACTTTTCAGCAACGTAGTAGCTTTATTAAACATAGAAATGAGCATAAAGAAAAAGAGGCTGAACGTTTAACTGTAAAAAAAGGAGGGAGCAAAAAGGAGCAGAAGAACTTTCAATGTGCCGAGTGTTCCACAGTGTTCCTTACAGTGGAAAAATTGAGGTTACATAAGTGCAGTTATTCAGATGATATACTTTTTCACTGCCCAATTTGTCGTCAAGAATTTAAACATAGACCATCTATGCTTAGACATATACTGTCTCACTCACATGAAAAATTTCAATGTGCTGAGTGTGATCAAACTTTCCCTAACCCAACAGCATTAGGTGCCCACCAGTTTGGAGCCAGCCATGGAGTTGTCAAACCATATGAGTGTCCTGATTGTGGTATGGTTTTCAAGCACTACTCTCTCATGGCAGAGCATCGGCTTAAGCACACAGAGAGGTCATCCTTATTTCAGTGCAAGGTCTGTGGTAAGTCCTTTAAGTACAGCAGCCTTTTGCACCAGCACCAATATCTCCACACGGGACAGAAACCTTTTCGCTGCTCTGAATGCGGGAAAACATTTGCTTTTGCCCAGAATTTGAAGGCTCACTGCCGGCAACATTCGCTTGGTATAATTTCTGCTGCTACGACCGAGAAGACAAAAAATGATCTCCCTACTTCAGGACATGCACTGGTGAAAAGATCTGAAAAAGAAAATGTATTACAAAACAAGGATGTACCACGCACTTATAAGTGTCCACTTTGCACCCAAAACTACTCGACACCCGCCAATTTAAGGACCCACTTGCGCACTCATGAGGCTGAATATGAAATTATGGACAGAACCAGGTCACCGAAGGAACCACTGAAGTGGGACAAAGCACACAACTGCCCTCACTGCCCCAACATCTATAGTGATGAGTTGAGTTTAAAAATGCATATATCTAGTGTTCACAAGTCAGATTCACTAAATAATATGCCAATCCTACCCTCAAAAACCATTCCATCTCAAAGTAATGATAATATACTAGAAAATGTTGATGAAGTTAAGTCATTTATGTGTCCTGAATGTGGTAAATCATTTCGCCACCGCTCAGTGTTGGAGTTACACATGCGTATACACCCCAAGGACAAACCATACCAATGCAAAGTGTGTGGTAAAGGCTTTAGATTCAGTAGCTACTTACAGCAACATCTGATAATACACACGAGCAAAAGGTCACACAAATGCCCAGATTGTGGTAGAGCTTTCGCTTTTTTGCAGAACATGAAAACTCATCAAAAGCTACATCAGAAAACATTTCGTTGCAGCATTTGTTTCAAAGGATTCAGTGATGAAACTCAACTGAAACAGCATATGCTTTCTCATAAAGGCGACAAACCTCACAGGTGTAATATCTGTGAAAAAACCTTTGGATTAGCCTATCAGCTCCTTGACCACATGAACACTCACACAGGTTTTAGACCTCATCGCTGTGAGGTGTGTAACAGACCTTTTACCTGGTTAAGTAGCCTACTGGCACACAGGAAAACACACAAGCGTCAGAACCAAAATAACTCATTGCAGATGAAGGATAGGATGAGAGAAGGAGGTACTAGTAGTGGGGACACTCTAGGCATGTCTAGATCATTTGCAGGATCAGGGATGGTTGGCGCATCCATTTCGTCTAATATTCCAATAGGAGATGCTGAGTTACACCCAATTGCTGACCAGCCACCTCTCACAGCTGGTGTGGATCAAAAACCCCGGCAGGTGAATGAGCCAGTGTTACCGGAGCTACAACCTGAAGTAATGCCTGCCTCATCTGTGCAGCAGACCTATGTAGCTTCACAGGCAATGTCTTTTGAGAATCCATCACAGCCACGCTCCATGTCTGGACAAACTATAGAGCCATCACACATAATGGAAAATTCGCCCTCTTATATTGGCCCTGGCTCTTCATTTGTGCCAAAAAAATCAAGTCCTTCATCAGCAGCTGAAATTGAGCAACACAGGCAATTAAAAGCCATTGCATGGAGTACTCCTTCCACAGTAGTTTCCACAAGCTCTTTGCATTCTGAATTCACTCATTCTGGCTCTTACATGGACGGAGCAGCATTGTGGAGTGTTAGACCTGCTGCACCAAATCCAAATTCACACAACTCTCCAAAAAAACTGGGTCAAGAGGTCCAGCTACCCACATGGCAGGCTCCTGCAATGCCCTCACAAACTAAACTGTCTTCTCACCTCAAAAAAGAAGAGCTCTGCACATGGGACATAGGTAGTCCACAGGTGCAGACGATTGGTCATACAGAAAAGTCATGGGTGTCAGGTTTTTCTAATGCATCTTTAGCACAAATGCCCCCTCATGGACTTGGAGCTCGATGGGACATGCAGACATCGCCTGCCATGCAAAAAACTTTAAAATCTCCTGACCACTTGGTGAGTAACCCAGATTTTCAATTGCAGCAAAAGCAGGTGTCTCCGAGCTGGGGTGGAGTTCAAAGCCAGACTACTACCGTTCCCATATCTATTCAGTATGAACCTCATCGGTTTGGCCAGACCATAAGTGCACCAATGTGGGGTTTTCAGAGTAACCCAGTGTCTGCTCAGACGATGCTCAAACCAGGAAATGTACAGGAACTGCAACAGCAACAGGCAATGGCAACAGGCGCTAAATTAATCATAAACCAGGCGCCTCCCTTCTTCCCACCTCTTGCCACTCTCCCACCTATGGGTCTTCCAGCCTCGCACACTCTCCATTCAGTCCCTGTGGGTGCACTCCCAAGACCTCCACACCCAAATCTCTTTTTCCCGCCACAAGTCTCTCAGGCCCTGTCTATATCTCAACTTCCTCCTCAGCGAGAGGCTCACAAACTTGGTCCTCGTTTATCCTTTTCACCTGATCGTCTCCACCAGTGTATGATCTGTGGCTGTACTCTGCCCCGAGAGGTGGATCTACAAATGCACTACATGCAGCATGCCCAAGGAGAAATATAACTTTTAATGCTAATCACAAGTTAGGCCCATTTTTTTTTTTTTTAAACTGAAGCTCCAGTGAAATGGTGTCATGGCTCTTTTCCATCTAAACTTCTCAGTTCATGTTTATTTTTTTTCTTAAATTCTAGTTTGGTTTTTTTCCTTTAGTCATTTCACTTACCAAGAATATTGGATTTCAGTCATTTTCTAGACTTTATTCTTGTCCGTCTGTGTGCCAGTGCCTTTAATTATTGACATGTCTACTGTATTTGTGTGCTAGGCAGATCCCATGTTTTGTGTCATTCCTAAAACCTCAGATATGTAAAACTGACAGAAATGGTATGATGTGATGAGTATATGTAATATATTTCATTTTGTTTGCTATTTTTTGTGTATACAAATTCCAAAGCTTGGTTAGCAAAAGACTGCCAATTAATTTATAGACTGTGATATTTGTTCAAATGCTGTATATTCTGCGAAGATACTGTTTAATTCATCAGTTCATCCGTCTACCTCTATAAAAGTTCTTGGAGTGTTGTTTCAAATAAGTAACAAGTTGTGTATCCAGATCAAACAAATAAAATATTCATTTGTGTACATTTGTCTTGTACAACTGGAGTAAGAATAGACAAGATCATTTCTGGTGGTTTGAAAAAGAAGCGGCAGCCTATCTCTAAATCACACTAAAGTTGCAATAATCACTGAAATATCTTTAAGCAAAAATTATGCCAATGCATTTAGTTATAACTGATTCGTAGTCACATTATGTACAACACAAAGAAGAAAGTATAAAAAGATATGATCTATTATTAACACAAATAAGAATTTCTTACAGATCCATGAACAGTAAACCCATCACGCAGGTGTAGTAGTCCCCAGTAGAGGGCGATAATGCTAATAATCTAGTCCGCCAACAGTCAACCCAAATCCAAACAGAAGAAGAAGAAGCAAGAGCTGCAGAGAGCCGCAGGAAACAGCTCCAACTGCGAGGATAAAGAGCTCTGAAACTGTAAGTGATTTGCTGCCCATGGGATTAACTGCACTGTTGTTCTGTTAAATGTGAATATTAATCCTACGTGTGTTTGGTCTGTAGGCAGGGCGTTTCAATACAATGATCATCACACCATTGCACCGAAGCTAGCTAACACGGTCTTAGCAACGGGATACCAAGATGGACGAGGCTGTGGGAGTTATGGAAGAGGAGAGCGGAGAAAACGTGCTCAGTCAAGATGATCATGAAGATGATGAAGCATCTGGAAACAAGCAGCCATCTGCTGAGACCAGCACTGAAAGTAAGAGAACAGATTTGTTTACAAAATACTTCCGCAGTAAATTAATTACGACCTCAAACACTTGTTCCTTGTTTTTTCGATGTGTTTGTCATGTACACCGTCCCCGTACAAAGAAAATCAGGAAAGGTGCTTAGTGCTAGGTTATTGCATAAATTCATATTTACTCCTGTAGTCCCTTGATAGGTAACTGTTAAAGAAATGGGCATTCTTTACTTTTGAAATATTGTATTTTTCATTGGTGGCACACGAACAGTTGTTCTTCATATTCAAAAACGACATTTCCTATCACATACATCATTATTCACATATTTCACTGTCAGCTAATAACAAGCACGTGTTGTAAAAAGTATCCATATCTGGTATACATTTCTGCTGTTGTTTGTAAGGCAATAATAATGGTAATGGGAGGAATTATTTATGGTTAACAAATGACTTGACGTTAACTTTCAAGGACTGTAAATTCCAGTTGACTTCCTGACAGACAAGAAACTATGTTGGTCTCAAATTCTGCTATGCATTTCTATAATCAAAAATACATTGTATGACAGTTATAACCACTCAGCAATCAGTTGCATTTAGTTGCCTTTTATCTAGATCACGGGTCTCTGACCTGTAGCTTGGAGTTACCAGTAGCTCTCCACCCCCTTTCAAGTTGTTCCTTAACATTTAGGAATTATACATATGAAGAATTAAAATTTGATTCATCACTCAGTCATTATCATTGTATGTATTCTTTATAAACACAACTTTGTGCCCTTAAAATGGATTATGTTTTATGTTTTATAGGTGTTATATCTGTATTCATCTTAAGGCTAGCTGTCATTGTTATATTGTGACTGCATTTTTGTTTTATAAAAGTAGCTCTCCAGTGTAAAAAGGTTGGAGAAGCCTGGTCTAGATTATATTATTTATGCTATAAATGTGCTTGTTTCTTATTTTAACTTTGAAGAAAAAATGGTCCTGATTCCTTTTTCATCTCTCTTTCCAGGAAATGGGGTTTTCTGCTGTCAAAAGTGTGGAGATGCCTTTAGAGAAGAGGCCACTTACCTAATGCACCTTCAACAGCATTCCCAGGAAGATGACCGCACCTGTCACGAGACCCGGTCAAGTGACGAGAAAGATGTTGAGACGAACCATGACACAACAGTGCCTGATTTCCATTCACAAGATGATACAGAGAATAGTGAATTGATTCCAAAGGACTTGTCTGAACAGATGGATCCTGGGATAAATCAGCAGCATCCCTATCAATGTGAAGAGTGCGGAAAGTCTTATGAAGTGTTTGGATACTTCCTCAACCATCAGCGATCTCACAGACAAGCTTCAAAATCAGTTTTTCACAACTTAGAACATTTGCAAAAGAAGGCATTTCAGTGTGAGTTTTGTGGAAGGAGTTATTCTCGTGCCTCAGCTCTGGACGCTCATCGTCGGTGTCATGAGGGAAAGTTGGTGAAGAAAAGCCGGAGTTCGCCTGAATCACTTGGCTCTGACCAGAGAGCAGAGGACAAGTCAATGGACACTCCCACTAGGACTGTAAACTTGTATGGGTGCTCATGTGGTAAATCGTTTGCAACCCTTTTGAGGTTGAAAACCCATAAACGATTTAGCCGTAATGGACATTGTACACCTGAGGAATTGTTTGATAAGCAAAAGAGAAGTGATGGTTTTCAGTGCGCCCAATGTAATAAGACATTTAGTGGTTATACTGCTCTTGCCAGCCATGTGCGGTGGCATAATCCTGACACTGTTCGCAAATTTCGTTGTGAAGAATGTGACAAAACATTCAAAACTTTAACTTTTTTTCAGCGGCATCAGCGACTTGCACACACTCAAGAGATTGCATCAAAATCATTTCTTCACCAAGTGTGCCAGCTACAAAAAAAATCATTTGAATGTAAAGTTTGTGGGCTTAAGTTTTCTAGGGCATCGGCTCTACACTCCCATGAACTAAATCACAATGATGTTTATAATGAAACAGTGCTACCTCAAATGAACACAGAGATGAAACTGGAGAGTGAAACCACTAAACAAACTAAGGGTCTTGATCGTCTGTTCCAAACCCCTGTTCTTGGAGACGGGCATGTAATTGACACTGAAGATGACGAGGAGAGTCTTGAACCTGGGGACTTGATTGTGAAAGTGATCAGTAGTAGTTCAAGTGAGTCTGAAGATAATACAGAGCAAGATGAAAACTCTGATTTGGAGCTTGTCTGTGAATCTGATTATGAGGTAAGAGAGGATGGGGACTTGGCTATTCACCAGAAAGTGGTGTCAAAACCTAACATGAATTTAAAAATTGTACAGATTGACTATGGGGAGCCCGGGCCAGCAACGGAAGACAGACATGACTGCCCAGATTGTTACCGATGGTTCACAAATCCAGTATCTCTGCGTGTTCACAGAATGTGGCATGACGTTCGCAGAAGAAGACAGGTGACTCAAGGTCAGTCAGAAACAATTGAACCTCTTGATTTAAGCTCCTGTGAAACCATAAGCAAGCACTTTCAGGAAGCAAAGACCATGATTTATCCAAATACAGCAGACTTTGTTAACTATGTTGGCTTTTCCTCTTCACAAAACAAGGACAGTTTAGATTCAAAAAGGGAGTACAATCCCAAGAAAACTCTGTTAGGTCCCAAAATTTACCATTGTGAACAGTGTGGGAAGGGATTCTGGTCTTTAGGGGCCTTTTCTCATCATAAGTCAAGTCCCATGCAATGCACAGAATTGAGACTGAGAAAAGGTTTTGGGGGACCATTTACTAATGGACACTCCCGCACAAGTTTTAAGGTCGCGTGCCCTGTTTGTGGCAGAAAGTTTCGTCACAAAGGCATTATGTCCTTGCATATGCGGAAACATGAAAATGGAGATCACAAATGCGACATCTGTAACCGGTCTTTTCGTCTCCTTTCTGGCCTCCTCCGGCACCGGGCTGTGCATAATAACCAGCTACTACCGCCGCCAATCAAGTCTTTCCAGTATCAGGTTGAGCAGTTGCAAAAGAATACGTACAGCTGCCCGGACTGTGGAAAGCGTTTCTCGCGAGCTAAGGCCCTTCAGTTTCATATGAAGAGCCATGGTTATGAGAGTGGGTACTCCCCACCTTCTCACAGGTCTGGAGACCCTGTGGAAGACCTTCAGTGCCCAAGCTGCTTTGCTCTTTTTAATAAAAAATCCTCACTACGAGCGCATAGAAAACTTTGCACTAAGAGAGAGAACAGTACACAGCCACCAGATAAAGACTCAGTTGGTGTCATTCAAACTAATAACCAGAAAGAAAACCATTTAGAAAATGATAAAACTGATGAGTTAAAATACAAATGTAAAGTGTGCGAGCGAAGCTTTTCAGTGGTTGGAGCATTAAATTTTCATAAAAGAATTCACACAGATAGCCACAAAGCATTAGCTAAAGCAAAAGCTTTGGTTAAAAAATCAAAAGTAGATGATTCAAATAAAGGCATGTTTAGCTGTGCAGACTGTGGACGACGCTTTGTGTCTAACTCAGCCCTTGGCTCTCATAAAAGGTGGCACAGAAACAAACCATGTACTATGCCTTCCCCAGACTCGGAGGAGATAGCCCCAGATTCTAAGAAGTCAGACTCTGGCCCATTCAAATGCGACAAATGTCAGAAAAAGTTTTTTAACCTTTATGTGCTTCACCGCCACCAGTTAGTTAACTCTCAGTGTCAGATCAATGAGCAAAAGCTAGTTCCTGCTGTAACTGTTGACTATAAAATCCCAGGGGAACATGACACATTTTCCTGTACTGAATGCACCCAAAACTTTCAGACAAGTTCACTACTGGATGATCATATTAAAAGTGTTCATTGCAACTCTTTAGTGGAAGATAAGTTGGGTAGTTCAGGTGACGGCCTGAAAAAACAGAGTAGTGAGTCTAAATTTCAAACTATTAAACTGTCTAAATTGCCACGTTGTCCACTTTGCTCCATGTCATTCAGAAATATCAGAGGCCTTCGGGCTCACAAGTGGCAAGCGCATTCAGACGGCAGAAACAAAGGCACTAAGAAAGGGAGTAATGAAGCACAGGAGCAAGAGTGTCAGAGTTCAGAGGAAACTAGTCCAGTTGAGACAAAAAATACAAAAAAGGACCATCTGCTTGCTCAAACCATTTCAAATGTCAATATTGGAAGTGATTATGATTCTCATAGTGCCGCTTTAAAAGTTAAAAAAGACATTACCCAAGACATTAGCATTATTTTACCTGAAAATCCTTCCGAACATACAGCCAAATTTTTCAAGTGTGACAAGTGTGGTAAAGCATTTTCAGCTAAAGAGCAATTGGAAAACCACAAAACTAAGGCAAAAAGTCGACCGTTTAGGTGTGCGCTTTGCTGCAGTGGCTTTTGGACAGAGAATCAGCTGCAGCAGCACTTCATTTGGCATGACAAAATCCGGGGTAGCCTTCCGAACGAACTTCGCCTTAGAATCAATGCCGCTACAGCTATAGCAGCTAGTGTCTATTCTGCAGACAGAGCTATTTCAACTCTTAATGATCCAGTGCTGATTTCTGATGATAAAGCACTCCATGAGTGTCAAAACTGTGGCAAAGGCTTTTTATCTCCAACGTCACTTGAAAAACATAAAAGGGAGTATTGTAACACTGGTTCCTACCACTGCTCCTCTTGCCCAAGTACCTTTAGTGACATACAGGAACTCATAGAGCATCATCAGGAGTGTACCGCTGCTGTTCAGACAGGGGGAGTGTTACTGCACCTGTCTTGAATGTGGAACTGCCTTTTCTTAAAAACTACAGTGAACACATGTTTTTTGGACTATCAACGCTGATAAGAACTGAGGACTGTTCTTTCACATGTATTTTGTTTGAAAAGTTAATGTAAAATGTAAACGCTCCTTAGTGCTTATGTGTACTTATCTCCCTCACATTGGCTAACTTGTTTTGAACACAACTCAAAATAGACCCATTCATTGTCTGTATGACAGTAAAAGCTTTTGTTGGAAAATTTGATGCATGTTTGTCATTCAGTCACTTTGATTGGCCATATCGGACTAATATGGTTCTAAGCAAATGGCAACTTAACCAACAATATAACATTAACAATACACAATTTTTCATTTTATTAAATCACCAAATCAAAACGGACATGTCTTGATTGCCTTGTACTTTTTAGTGCCCCTCATTAATGAATGGAGAAACGCTTTCAATCAAATTGCTTCAGATTGATTTGTATTGTTTTCTTTAGATGACCAAGAAAATGTTGTTTCACTTGTATGACCTCTGATCTGGGAAAAGGTGATGTAAATAGTGTATCAATAAATAGTGCTATATATGCTGAGAGACTGTGTTTAGTCTTGTTTTTTGATCATTAATACATGAAGCATTAATAATTTACTTCTCTATCAGTAATTTTGTTCTAAATTTACAAAATTATTCATGTCATATTAATTGATAGATAAAAAAAAAATTGGTTGACTGCATCAAATGACATGACTGTTATCAAATTGTTATAACAAATGATTATCTCTCTTGCAGCTCAGCGGTGTGCCTCACGGCACCGTGAAGAATCCCAGGAAGCCGATGAGGGCAGTGGGTCTGATGAATCTGCTTTAAATGAGTCTGATATTTATTCCCGGACATTTTACAAATGCAAACTTTGTGATAAATTATATTTCTACCTGCATGCTTACAAAAAACATAAGAAGATGCATAAATTAGAGAGTGAAAAAATGAATAATCCATTCGACTGTCCTGTATGTGGATGTGTATTTCCTACACAAGAAGATATGATTAACCACCGGAAACTGAACAAAACGTGCAGCTCAAACCTCAGATGTGATCCGTGTAACAAAAACTTTGCGTCAGTCCCTTCTTGGAGTGGCCACTTAAAGCTCCATGAAGAGAGGCCTTTTTGGTGTTTCACCTGTGCTAAAGGATTTACTGACCAGAATATATATAAAAATCACATATATTTGCACAAATGTAGGCGATATAGTTGCACTGTCTGCAATAAGCGCTTTTTGTTTTTTAGACATTTAAGTGATCATTACAACCTCCACACAGGTGCAAAGCCACACATATGCACATATTGCGGTAAAGCCTTCTCACATTCTGCAACTTTGTATGCACATAAAAAGACACATCGTATGATCAATCCTTTTAAATCAAGACTCAAGTCCAGTTGGATGTCAAAACAAAAAAACTGTCGCCTCAATAATGACGAGAGGAGACAACTGCAGACCACATTGCAGACGCTGTCAAAAGCAGGTGTAAGTGATATGGACCCCCAGAGTGGAGCTGATCACACTCAAAAATCTGGCACACCTGGATCCAAATGTTGGGAATGGGAATGTTGTGATTGTGATATGGGCTTTGATGAAGTTTCCCAGCTGCATAGCCATTATATCCGGCATGCAACTGGAGAGATTCCAATGTTATATTTGTGAGTCAATGGTGATTTTGCTTTAATATTAGATGATTCTAAGATTCTAACTCTTCTTTAGCAATAGGTATGATTTTGTTTCTCTATGCTTATACAAAGCTTCACCTCTGTAACAAAATTAAATAAATTGAAATGTATGAAAGCTATTTGGTTCATGGGGCTTGTGTATAAAATCACAGATGACCATTCTGTTTTCGAAATTTTCTGAATTTTTTAAATATATATACATAGTCTATGGGTGGCGCAAGCTTTAAACTTTCTACCCGAGAAACTACAATTCCCACAATCCCTCGCACTGTTATCGTGCCTGACGTCACAAGGTCTGCAGCGCCAGGCTCAGTTGCTTTGTGCAGGAGCCATGGGCAGAGCAGAGTCGAGGGATGGGATGTTTGGGCGGTGTGGTAGTCGACTGAATGTAGCCAGGTAACTTATATCTTCATTTTTACATATTTGATCATGTATTTTGACTCCATTTTCCTACCAGTTCCCAGCTCCAGTTATAGACTCGGTATCATCTTGGAAGTGCAAATAATTGTAATATTTCCCGTAAATCAGTGCAAAAGCTAACAGGCTAACAATTGTAATGTTGAAAGAGGTGTACACGATTATTATTTATGTAGTACGGTAATGTCCACATAGGCTTCGCAAAATACTACGTGTTTCTCTGGTATAGCCTTTGTTTCCATTTATAATACGACTGGGTTAAGTCCATTCATTGCCTACCAGCTGTCGCCTCCTCTTGACTAACAAAGGCGCCTTTTGAAACTTTTTAAAGCAACCTCCCATATTATTAGTTAATTTAAAACAACATGTAGTAACAGATATAGTATTAATATTATGTTAAATAATAATTATGTTATTTAATTTGAGCATTTGTTTTATAGGCTGATGAACTTTTGAACTACTAAGAAGCTCGGCAAAGATGCAGACTTCAGTCCAAATGAATTGTGGTTCTAATGCAGACACCATGCTACAAGAACAAAATCTCGTGGAGGAGGACAATCTATCTGCAGTAGATCATGATGACCCTTTAGTCATTGCCCTTGAAGAGATAGAAGAACACACATCAACAGGGACCCCTGAAGAAACTACTGAAAACATGGTCTTTACCCCTTCAGAAACCTCATCAGAGCCCAATTTGGAGTCACAATCGGACAGCACTCCTCCTGGTCCTGACTTGAATGCTAAAAATGTTCAGTCAAAACCTAAAAAACAGGATAAAGCTGTGCGAGCTGCAAAGAAATATGTTCCATCCAAAAAAGCTATGACGGACCCACTAAAAATTGACATGTCCAAACCTCTGGCCACTCCTCTCACTTGTGAGTAATATAGTGAAATTACTATGAAAGATTATTACCATGGAAGAATTGTACATGCCTCTAACAACTGTGGTCGTTTGTGCATCAAGTGCCTATAATTAAGAATCTGTAACATTGTATAGGATTATGGAGAAAAGCAGGCAAAGATGAATTAATGAATGTTATAATGAATTATAAAACATGAATGAAAAAACATTTTAATTTCTAAAACTGTGTCCAAATAACTACCTTTGAAACATTTTCTACCATTCATAAAATATATTGGTTACACCTGCAGAGTAATCTTTTTAGCCATTGCGCAGCAGTATTTCCAACAGGCTGGTGATTAGACAGACTAATGTCTTAAAATGAAATGTATAACACAGTAGATATTTTATACCACAATACAAGTAGTAAGACATGTTGATTTTTAGACCAATTTAATGTTGAGCTTGTTGAAATAGCATGTTGTGCTGTGTTAACAGGAATTGTCTTTACTGTGTTTTTGATTTGCATGCCTTTTAAAATCGACCAGTAACACATTTTCTCTTCTTTCTCTTAGCATCCCAGATTTCTCTCCAGTGCATTGAATGCCACATAATATTCAGTGACCACAAGAGCAAAGAGCGTCACCTGAAGTCCAGTCATCCTGCTGAATATGAGCAGTCCATTCTGAGGAACGCCCTCTTTGCCTGCTACGTCTGTGATCGCCATTTTACAAACTCTACTGAACTTATGGCTCATCAAAAGACTCACATAGAGAGGAACCCCTTTAAATGCCCTATCTGCGCCCAGACGTTTAGTAAATTGTCGGAGCTCTCAATTCATAAAAAGGTTCATTTCGGACAGCATGGTTACACCTGCACACAGTGTGGGAAACCGTGCAAAACGTTGACGTTACTCAAGTACCACTGTCGCACGCACACCGGAGAAAGGCCCTATGTGTGCAAAGAGTGTGGGAAGAGGTTCACCATGCCCAAAGCCCTGCAGAAACACATGGAGTCCCACTTACCAGAGGGAACTCGGCCAAAGAAACAAGGTAAGCCAGCTTCAGTTTTGAAGTAATATAGATTTACTTCAAATATTTGTGTATGTATCTTTCATATTAAGTAATAACAATTGTACCTCTCAAGTAAGAATAAAAAGTCACTAGATTTCTTGTTCTTGTAAACCTACAACCTGCAAGCAATGTTATTACAAAAGACTGCTGAAAAGTGCAACAATATTTTTGACAGAAATTTCATCAAAACGGTGTTATTGTATAAAAATGTACAAACTATACACCATAATACTAAGTAAAAGAAATTTGTCATAAAATCTGTTCTCACTCTCACTTGTTCAATCAGGTTAGCGTCTAACACCCCTAATATTAGTTTACCTGAGAACCTTAAACACTTTTTATAAATTTAGCTAAGTTTAATTAAGCTAACTCTGTTTTTCCTTGCTAGGTGCACCTTCAGCTGTTTACACCTGTTCCATTTGTAAAGCAACCTTCAAAACTACAAAGACGAGGCATTACCACATGAAGAAAAAGCACAACATCTCAAAATCTGCACTGACCAAAACAAGTGTACAACCAGTGAAGCAGTGTACACCCATCATTACTCCCATTTCAATTTCACAGTCGTCTCTTCTGCAAGTTGGACCTAATGGACCTTTGCAAAAAGTCGATGCCAACATTGACACTGAACAGCTTCGCAAACTAATTGAATCATTAGGAAATGTACAAAAAGTGAACCAGGTAGTCATTTTGGGGCAAGTACCACCTGACGCCCCACCACTGGAAGTACAGCAAATCACACAACCAGTAACTTTAAATATAGATATGCCACAAGCTGATTTTATGGACTCAAAGACTAATAACTCTATTGAGGATCCAATGGAGCAAACCATCATCTTGGAGCCTATCACCCCTGATGGACAGCTTTTAAACCCTCCTTTTTCTGCTTTGGGGTCTAATTTAGGAGAGAATCCAGCAGCAGAGGTGATTTTTCAGTCCATGGATACAGATACGCATCTGCAAACCGATGAAATAGTTTGTCATAACAATGTATTAGGACAAAATCTTGCACCGACACTTGATCAAACTATTGTTCTTGAACTCACCCCTGCGCTGACTCCAACTGCAGAACTGGAACAATCTGAAAATGTTCTTCAAAATGAAATTCCACCTTCCACATTTGTTCAAAATAATGAACTAGCCAATCCTCTTGATGAGACATCAATAAGTGAGCAGGAGACTAGCATGTCTGTTCAGTCGCTATTGTCTACGGTAGAGCTGGAAATGTTACCTTTACAAACAGACCAACACATTGGTCCAGTGTGCACTTTTAGTCCCCAAGAGACACTTCCTGAATACCACACGGAAACTGTGACTCAAGATGAGACTGATTCACTGATGCCAACCAACTGTATTGATCTAAACGTCCAAAATGTTAGAGAAGAGGTGGATAAAGTGTTTGAACACGCAGAAGAAGCAACTATAGAACAAATAGGAACAGATGAACCAAAAGCAATGAATGTTGCTGAGGAATTAGAAAAACAAGATAATCATGATGAAGAGAAAAAAGAGGGAAAGACGGTTAACACACAAATGAAAGCAAAGCAGGTAGAGCAGCCCACAGAGATTCCCATAAATGTCATGTCTGCTCAAGAACTGGTAAAAGTACGAAAAAGAAAACCACCTAAAGCATTTTTCTTTCAGGGATACATGCAAGAATTTGTGTCATCCATATACGATGAATTCCCAAGTACTACAAAATGTAAAAAAGCCAAAAAGTCTCATCTTGTTGTGAAATTTGGTCCCCCAAGTAAAGGAAAGCAAAGCAAAAAAACTAGCAAGTCATCAAAGCAACCAACTAAAGAAGATTCAAAAGAGAAATCGCCAAGTCAAAGTAAAATACAGAAAAAGAGTAGAAAGGACAAAAAAGCTGTGAGCTCTGATTGTACTGCAGAGATAGAAGTACCTGCTTCATATGAAGACAATGAACAGGCATCAAAACAAAGAGAAGGTAAAAATAAGAAGAAAAAGCAAAAGGCTGGATCAAAGAAGACTGAGAAGCACATTGGTGTAACTTCGCCTGTTTTTAAAAAGAAACAGATGAAAATTATCCAATCTAAAAGTGTTAAGGAAAAGACTACAACAAATATTAAACAAAAAACTAGGAACAAAACAAATCAGCAAACCACTCCACAATCAAAATCTGAATCCCCTGATAAAACTACTTCTCATATAAAAGATTCTCTGCTGCTGCTGAAAGGACACAAACAGCCACAGCTCAAAGTCCACAAATTGGATCCTTTACAGGCTTCTGGTAAGACACAAGAGGTATTAATGAGTGAAACCCAAATGTCCCCGAAGGAAAAGAACAGTCCAGCCAATCCTACTTCGAACGAAATCTTGCCTGAAAACAAGAAAAAAGGAGGTAGAGCCAAGAAAGCACTCACATTATTGTCTTCTCTTCACACATCCAAAAAGCAAGAGGAAGCCTGTCCTCCTAAACTAAAACCTACTAGGAAGCGGAAAGCGTCGTCTAAAGTGGAGCTTGAAGGAGTGATAACGTCAAAAAAGGCTATTGAGTGCAAGGATTGTGGGCAACGGTTCAGTGACGTTTCTTTGCTTCAAAATCACAAGGCCACAGTGCATATTGTAGAGAGTCCTGGTATTACGTTTACAAATGGAAATCTTTTCGAAGGGGTGACAAGGATAGATCTTTACCAGCTGCCAAAACAAGTTAGTAAAGATACAGGAAGTTTGAATACAGGTTGGGATACTGAACCTGAAATGACAGACTTAGACAGGGAACGTTGTGTTACTTTTCCAGATTTGAACACATCACCATCTTTACCTGTTCCTCCTTGTGACATTTACTATGATAAGGACAGAAGAGATATTGAGGAAAATATTGTGAAGGCTAGTCAATCTAAAGTTGTCTCACCATCTCTTCAAATAGCAGTTAGCAGAAAGGAAAACAGCACTGATATGGAAGTTCAAGCCACCACTGATGAAGATATTAAGGAGGACTTGCTTCTTGAGGTTGATCTGGTCACAGTTGGAGAACAAAGCGAGAAAGATGATGCCTCTACATCGCAAGACAATTCACAAAATAAAGACACTGAACCTGTTACTGCAGAGAGTGAAGGAGCTGCTTCCATACAAACAGATCCAACTTTGCACACGGTTTCTTGTTCCACACATCAACATGATATCAAGGAAGAAGAAGAGGAAGCAGTAATTGAGAGAAATAAAACTGGCCGCAAAGGAATTACTAGTACTGAGCAGGAGAGTGAGAAAGGAGAGATATCCAGCGAGGAGTCAGAACAGACAAAGCAAAATGACTGTGAGATACTATACGAAAGACCTGCTTTAGACTCTGTTTCGAACAATAATCAAGTTGACAGCCACCAAGTTCAGATCACAACTAAACCTTCTGCTCAGAAAGATGTAGCCTCTGCCTCTGCATTGGACAGAGACATCACTGTGGACCAAGAATCCTGCAGCACTGAGAAGGAAGCAAATAAACAAGTCCAACTAGAAGATGGTGACTGGGAAAGGGATCAGTCTCCAGGAATTGTACTGGAGAAAGTAGTAATGTCAGCCCTTAATTCTGCTGATAAAGAGAAGAGCCAAACACAGGTATTAATTATTAGTTCCATTCACAGCGTCTAATAGATCACCATTTCTGAAGTATGTGACTATTTTTAGAATGGAATAAAACTGATCAAGTAAACGTGATATAAACAGCTATAGAAAACAGCACTATACATTTAGTTTTTCTGTCTAATCGAATAACAATAAACAGTCAAGTTATGTAAATATATGGTGAAGGACAGGTATACAGTCTATAGTAAAACAGGTTTAATAGTATTTTTGCGTCTTATTTACTGTATCATTAGCATAATAACTTTTTTTTTTAATTGTGTAGGATTTAGAAAATGAGAGCCAAGACATCAAGGTGGAGGAAAGCATTGCATATTCAACACAAGGGGTCTCCAGATGTCCAAGTGCACAGTCATCACACCGTGACATAAGGGCTGTTCTTGTGAAAGAAGAGAGCCGACAGACCCCACAGAGAGGGGAACACATCCGCTGGAACATAGAGCCAAACTCCAATTCCTCAAGTCCTGGTAAATATAAGACATGTAAAACAATATTAGGTAAAAATAACACATTAATTCACTAGTTTTATTCTGTTTTAAAAGAAGCTATGGTGACGACAGACAGTGCCATAGCTGCTCTAAACTGCAGCTCGAGTCAGTGCATATTCTACCCTGTCAAAGAGGAGGAGAGGGAGGTGTTAGTTGGAGAAGTTGAGAACACCGCTCCTGCATCATCAGAGGTTAACCATCAGCTAGAGCATCGCACTGCAGGTAAGAAATATATTATAAACATTTCAGTTATTAGTACATTATTGTTCAAATAGAAACTGTATTAATGCTGAATCTCCTGGTGACAGATGAAGTTGTTTCTGCTCCACAAGAAGTGCCGTCACAGCCAGGACCCAATAATCTTAATGATGCACATGGTGAGTGTCAAATGCAGTGATTTAAGTGTTGAGATGATAATAAGGCACTGGATTTATATAGCACCTTTTAAAGTCAAACAAGGTACTTTACATTGAATTGTTCATTACATGATTGTAGCCACAGCTGCTCTGGAGCAAACTGATGGAAACAAGGCTGCCAATCTGTACCATATGCCAAAATTCCCACCATTTACTCATGCACACACTACATTCATACTAGGCAATGTGGGTGGAGTGTCTTGTCTAAGGACACTACAGTGTGCACTAGAGCCACTGCCTCCTTGTTACAGTGTCTCCTGGTATTGGGCAAAAAATGACACACACAGCTGTATTTGGAAATAATAGACTCTTTTCTTTGGGCTCATTTTGTCAAATAAAGTTATTGTTTTGAGCTTGTATTTTTGTGTATTTTGTGTTTTAAGTAGTATTTGATGTTTTGTAGAAAATGTAGTGACTGAGGAGCAGACAACGCCAAATCTTCGTGACTTTCTTTTGCAAGGTTCTGATGAGGAGGACTGCACTTTTGAATGGTCGGATTCTCGTGTTAACTCTGAAGAAGAAATAATGGCCAGTTTCTATAAAAAACAGTTGAATGTTGGGTATGCTTGGCTTTTACTCCGATCGTTAGCACGTTCTTTTGTCTCTATATATTTAATTTCTTGTTTTGTTTTTATAGTGCATCTGCATCATCTACAGTTCAAGACAGAAGAAGGGATATTGCCAAAAAGCCTATTGATTACTTTTTAAAGTACTTCAGTTGGGATACATGGCGAGAAATCTCACATTGCACTAATAAGCTTAACAGTTTGTCCAGTCCTGTCACTGTTGAAGAAGTCGCACAGTTTGTTGGCATCCACATTGCTATGGGAAGCTTGAAGGTTTGTGATATTCTCTTGTTGTTTCTTTGTTTTTTTCTTTTTGTTTGTTTTTTTTTGCTATATAATGATTTGCATGTTACTTTGTGTTTCAGTTTCCCAGTCCCTATCTTTACTGGAAGGACTTAACTAAGGTTCCATTAGTTGCTGATGCAATGCCAATGACCCGGTTTCTTGAGCTGTCTCGTCTGTTGAAACTCGCCTGTCCACAAGCCAATCAACAAACCAGTACTAACAGTAGGAGAGATGGCATTACTGTTCTGTCAAATGATTCTAATAACAGGTGCCATGGTGATTTGCAACATGGTAAAAAGGTAACTTCTGACCCTCTGTGGAAGATTCGGCATGTATTGGAGTGTTTTGTGAAAGGCTGTTGTTCTCTGAGGCGACAGGGAGATTATGCTATCGATCAGAATCGACTCCCACTAAGTACAGGGACCCAC
This sequence comes from Taenioides sp. WSHXM2023, assembly GCA_029959045.1. Lineage (NCBI taxonomy): Eukaryota > Metazoa > Chordata > Actinopteri > Gobiiformes > Gobiidae > Taenioides > Taenioides sp. WSHXM2023. The sequence goes on along the minus strand of CM057088.1, from coordinate 23,355,461 downwards.
AGTAACAAGTATTCACTTCATTGCACAACTATGGTCAATTTTGGTGGGATGGTTTTGGATCTTGATCTCAAATTGGATTTTTTGGACAAAGAGGGTGTGGTTGAGAAAATGCCCCCCAAAGGTAGCATGGTTTTCCTTTGTAAGCAGGAACTTTCCACACCTGCAATGCTGGAACGTCTTTTAGCGGCTGGTATTCATAGTGCTGGCCAAGTAGGTGGAGCAAAAGGACAAATAGGAGATGAGTTTGTAAGCTCTGATGGAAAACTGTTGCTGCGGAGATCACACTGTGGCTTCATCCTTTCTACTATAGGAAATGGCCAAAGAAACATTGCTTCTCTTATTGACAATTTTGAAAAGGCACACATATCAGCTCGCCTCAACAAAGATTTGCAGAATCTCTATTCTATTCCCCCTGCTGTTTTTTCTCCAAGTTGCTGGCCTCAAACAGTGCTCTGGTATCTGACAGATCTGGCTTTGGTAAACTCCTGGCTGCTGTACCGACAAGATGCCAGAAATAGTGACTCACCCTTAACTCTACTAGCCTTCAGATTGGAAGTCTCAAAAGCTTTGATCCTTGCCAGTGGTTTAGACACCCAGGACTCACTTGCCAATCAAACAGAGGATGCCCATTCACCCGGTGACACTCCAAACCCCAGCCTGCTACACGAAAGCCCTCTTCCTGATGCTGCCACACGCTTTGATGGTTCAGGACACTGGCCTGAGCAGCTCGCAGAGGGTCAAGGAGGCAAGTGCCGTTTTGGCGACTGTCAGAGGACATCTCGAGTACTTTGTCTTAAATGCTGTGTATTCCTTTGTATTTCACGCAACCACAACTGCTTCATAAATTTTCACAGTCAAGGACATCAAGCAAAAGAATAAGATCAAAAGATATCAACAGTGTTCAGTACCCTTTCATTCATGAATTTTGGCATTCCTCAATACTTTTGTATTTATTTTTTAATTTGCTTAATTTATTTACAATGCACAAAATTGATTGGGTAATTCCTTATGTAATTCCTTTTGCACAATAAAAATATCTGTTTTCAAATGTATCTGTCATATTTAAATGTATCGTAAGTTAAAATTAGGATATAAAGTACTTAAATGTGTACACAGTGTGCATGATGAGCGCACAAGAGGCGGAGTCCGCGGGGTCAGAGCGGACGGTCCTCGTCACGCTGAAGCAGGAAGTGAGGTTCGTCTGTGGCTTCTTCAGAGTAAACTCACTCAAACTACACCACAGAGCTGGGGAGCGCAAGGTAAATACGGCATTGTAACATTTCATTCTTGAAACACATGGCATCACAAAATTACACATAAGTTAACATAAAATACGGAGTAACGGTAAAAATCAACCCAGTGATGATGAGCGCAAATTCTGTGATTAGCATTAGCTACAGCTAAATGCTAACATGTTGTGTTAGCCCGCGCAGCCGTGCAAGAGCCACTTCTTTAAGTTCTTATTAACTTTGGAGTTTTTTTCTACATTTATGTTTGATTTGTTGCTTGGCCCTCTCTAGATTTGCTCTCGATTGCACGACTATGTATAAATAAATGTAAATTGTAAAGACAATAGCAGTGGCGCGATCGTTAGCTTCCCCTTAGCTAACACTTTAGCTTTTGCTAATGGCCCTCTGCTGCAATGTAAAGTCAATGTTTGAGCTTATAAAATAAAGTGTTAAGAATTGTTGCCTGAGAATTTAAACAATTGAAACGGCAATTGGCGTACGCAAGTATAAACGTTACCGCTACTTATTAAATATTTATGTTAAATGTCGCCATCTGTTGACTGTTCTAGTTTTTAGCGGTTTTATCGTAAGTTTGTTGGCAATATACATAAAAAATAAAAACATTTAATTAAAAAATATTTAAAAATATATTAAAAAAATTAAACGATTATGAGTAGTCAAAAATGCCAACACATTGCACACGAGGAGTAGTAGCGTTATAATTGGGAACATAATCATCAGATGATTCATCAGGTGGGTCGTAACTTAATGGTTGTATGGAGGATATTTTTTTTCTTTGGTTTCAAATTGTCAATGATGGCATTATAGAGATGCAGCAGCCTTGTAATTATGATGACAAAACAAAAAAGAATGAAAATCCATCAGCTGTGGGCGTGGTGGGGCCAGATAAATATTAGACTTAGACAAACTTTATTGATCCACAAGGGAAATTATTTGGATACAGTAGCTCACTTATCACAATATAATATAATAACAGAGAGTAACAAAAATAGATGGTATAGCAAAAAGATAGCAAGAGACAGGTGTCAAATGAGACATAATTATAAAAATAAATGTATATGTACAAGTCAAAATAAAATGGAAAAAATAAGTAATAAACTATAAAATAACCTATAAAATCAGCCAGTAGATAACGAGGCTACCTTGTTATCTATTTGCTGTTAGGTTGTCATTCAAACTCCCTACGCTTCTAGCGTAACTGACTTGCAGGCGCGCTGGGATTACATGGTTTACGTACGCCTCTCACACGTTCCATGCACAAGATGCTGTTTACTCAACCAACGCAGCGGCTTTTTCCAACTGTAGCTTCCTCACAGTTGGCGCAAAGTTTGTTGCGATGGCAAACAAGAATCCACTACCAGTTAGCTGCAAAAGAAAGTCTGTTTTTGAGTTTGTTTGTGAAGGGGAAAAGGAGCTAAACTAAGGTGATTCTTGGAGATTCCTTCCAGTGATGCCATGCACTGAAACAGAGGGCAAGACTGATGCCTTGGTCACTAAATTACTTTTGGACAGGTAACTTCTGCTTATCATTTGAAAACGTACAGTATAGTTACAGCAGTAACAGCGATTCTGAACGCGCACCAGCTGTAAACAAGCAGCATAAGTGTAAGGAGGAGGCGGGGGGAGGTGTTTCTACTTAGAGAGCTGTAGAGGAGGGAGGGTGGTTTCACGCATCTGCAACATTTGAAAAAGGGCGCTGGATTTCTCCTTCTTTGGAAAATCCTCTATATAATCTTTAATCTTGTTTTCTATCTTCTCTTCCCACTTTCTAGGTGTGTGGAAACTCTACAATGGACTCTGACATTTTGAACATTGAGGATATTGTGATGGGACGGGCATTGCCAGATCCACCTGTAGCAGAGCCACCCCCAAAACCTGCAGAACCAATCAAACCAAAACCTGCAACAAATGGACCCCCAGCAACAACTGTCACATCATGTGAGTATGATGGCATACAGTCAGTTGTAACATATTTTGAAAATAAATTGGAAAATACCTAAATGTTCTCTTGTGATTTGTAGACCAGCATGAAAATCTGCAGTGTTTTCAGTGCTTCATCACTTTCTGTAGTGCCAAAGCCAAGGAAAGACACATGAAAAAGAGTCACAGGGAAGAGTACAAGCAAGTTCTGCAGCAGGTAATGTCATGCATCTGTCATATGTATCACTTTGGGGTGGTTTGTATTTTAGTTATGCCTATAAAGGCATCTATTCACTGTTTTTCTTGTTTTCAAAGGGAAACACTCTTTTCACATGCTATGTCTGTGATCGTACATTTTCGTCATCTGAGGAGCTGACACAACACCAGCCAACTCACAGCAAAGATGATAAGCCCTTCAAATGTGCCCACTGTAAAGAAAGCTTCAAAACTTTTTCAGAGGTGAGTCATACAGAAGTGTATGTCTGGTTTTACTGTCATAAGTTTAGACTTTAGACATGGTTTAGTACAAATTCTGGATGTCACATTATTTATTTATACTTTGCCGCTGATGTCATCAACATTCCCAGGGGTGTGATACTAACTGTAAGGATGCTTTTCTGAGGCTTTTTATACTTTAATCTGCACTTTATTTTAACACAGTCTGACAAATAATTGACTTGGTCAGAATTACAACAGGTGAGATGATATGTGTTGTTAAACATGTCCCTTTGAAATAAAATTGGTCTCAAGTTAGCTCACATTAGCAAGTAGTTTTTCAGTTAGTCACCCTCACCTATTTGTTGAAAATCAGACACCTAAACAGGACCATGAATTGTATTGATTACAGGCTCCTGAAATATGTTTGAATCAATTTTGTACATTTTCACACATTAATGTGTGCATTGTGTCTCCATGGTAACTGCTGGATATTCTACCAATACATATATATTGAGAATACCTCTAGCATTATATCACTGCAAAGTATCAATTAAATAGATGTTAAGTTTGAAAACACTGATGTATTATGTACACATGCTCAATTCTGAATTGTATTATTTTTCTAGTTAACAGTTCATAGAAGACAGCAGTGCCCAGAGAGACAGTTCCCCTGTAAAGATTGCAGTGAAACCTTCAGGAGTGCAGCTATGCTCCGCACTCATCGACTGGCCCAGCACCCGCGCCAAGAAGAGCCCACTGAGCTACAGCCTGATGATGCAAACAAGGCTCCCACATGTAAGAAATGTGGTCAAAGCTTTGAATCAGAGACTGAATTTCTTTCCCACACTGAGGGCCCCGATGGACAGTGTAACGGTACAGCTTTAGTGAAAAAACGCCAGGCCACCAAGCGAAAGAAGAAAGATGAGGGTGAAGAAACTGAGGACCCAGAAAAAGCCCAGAGCACATCTGAGTCGACCAGTGCTGTGGAGGAAAAGGGAAAACCAGGCGGAGCAAAGCGTGGCCGTCCTGCTAAAGCTGCAGCCAAGACAGAAGAAGAAAAACCTGCAGATGAAGACCAGGCAAAGGAGAAGAAGTCCAAAGCTGAGGCCGCTCCACCTCGTCAAATGCCCTGTCCTGACTGTGACCTGACCTTCCCTGGTTTGATTCAGCTGCGTGCCCACAAAAAGGAGAAGCACACCCAAAAGAAAGCTCATCCCTGTGAAGAATGTGAAGAGAGTTTTGCCCGTCAGGAGCAGCTGGATGCCCACATGTCCAGGGTACATGCTGTCGGCCGCTTCGCCTGTTCAACGTGTGGCAAAAGCTTTGGCCGTGAGCGTACATTGAAAGCTCATGAAAAAACCCACACGGAGGAGGAAAACCAAGCAGCAAAAAGATAATTGGAACGGTTTGTCTGACTTTGAAGATTTTAGTCCGTATTGGTCTCTTTTAACGTTGTAGTTTTGATCATGCATCACATGAATTGATGTGAGGAGACTGGTCTTTTAACTTGTTTTGACCATGAGCTGATGTAGGATATACATTAGATTTGACTAACAAAATGTTGAAAAAAAAAGTTTCTCTAACATTTTTTAACAACTTTTTTATCATTTTATTTTGTTTTAAATTGTGTATTGTGTGTCTATTTTAATTTTGCTTGACTTCTCTTTTGATTGCTTAAAAAATTATTTTGAAACTGTACAAAAAAATTGTGAAACTGTTTAAGCATCTTGTAATGAAGTGTTTTTGTACAACTTATAGTTTATATTGTACATTTTACCATTGATATTTTGATTATCTTCATCTCTAAATTATGACGCAAATATAGATTTTTTAAAAAACAATTATGTTGATTATGTTTTAGCTAATTGTTCCAGATGCAATGTGGAGTGTTTGGCTTGTGGGCAGAATAGTTCCACAATGTTTTTTTTTTTTTTTTTTTTTAATAAGAATTTGGATTTGTTTTGGTTTTTCATTATCTCTGGCTATTTAATGCTTTATAGTCTCATACCAACTGTGTATATAAGGAAATTGTTTTGACACCTGTCGTCATAGCTACAATGTAATAAAACATACTGTTGCAAGTGAAAACTTAATTTGAGCATGGTGTTTTCATTATTGAACGATTTTACATATTTCAGAACATGCTTTTAAATGCACTTAGTGCAAAGTGGAAAAGTAAAAAAAAAAACAATCACTTTAAGATATTTTTTATATACATATATAAATAAAATATTTGTTTCAATTGGCATTTAAATCATAGAATTTACAAGGAGGCGTTTGTGTGACAAATTATGGCAGCTATTTTAAATGAAATTTCTTGATCTTTATAAACAAACGTCTATAATTCCGTCAATATATTCATGCATTTCTACTCCTGGTCGGTAGGGGCGCTGTCATCGTTCCTAACTTCCTTTATTGTGGCACTGCATTTGTTTTCCCCCTCTGGTTCTGCGGCTGCTTCATTTAGGTGAGTTCTGTAGATACGAGCAAAAATGTAACTATATTGTTTTATTATTGTACAATATTTTACACTATCCCCTGTCTGATTAATCACCAAATCGATGGTAATATTTACTCCGCAGTTTATTTAATATATTTTGTGATACAACAGTTCTTTGTCAGGTCAGCCGCTGCACCTACCGAGACCGCCGTGGCTCTTATTTGGGAAGTACGTAACGAGGCTGGCACTAAACACGGATTTTTATTGATGCATTCCCAAATTTGAAAGGTAAGACGCCTTTTGCCATGCCCAATTTGGTTTCCTTTATTTTACCACACTGATCGCCCATACAGTAAAGCCATAACCAACTATAGCGTATGTATTGTTGCTTTCCTTATAGCAACCATGTCAATTGAATACACTCTTGACATCCAGCTTACTGAAATGGGATTTCCAGACATCGTCCAACCACAAGAAGCGTCAGTCGCAGAGAGCCCTCCAAACTCTTCTTCACCATCTAATGATTCTTCATCACTAAATTGCACGTCCCAGAAGTCACTACCAGGTCAACAAATACGGAAGCAGCCAGCAAAGGCAAAGAAGGCATGTGCAAAGAAAACGAAAGGTGCAACAGAGGAAATGGAGGAGGACTCAGATGACAGCGATGTTTCGTATGTGGAAGAGGAGATTGAGGATGAAGATGACTTTTGTGAGGAGGAGGAAGAAGAGGAGGAGAATGATGAAGCAAATGGTATGGCTCTGCTTTATTTTAGCTAGGGTAAATAGGGAAATAATGCATAAGAAAATATGACATTTTACTCCTATCAATTATAAATATATTTGCATTGGTATGGGAGCTTATTCTGGTCCACAATACCCAGAGCAAAGTTCCTTGTCCAGTTGACCTTACCTTTTAAAACTTTAATTACAAATGGTAAAAGGAGAAATTTATTTAGAGTTTATTTGGTCGAATACGTTTCGCAGCTCATCCAAGCTGCTTCTTCAGTTCTGGTCAGACACTGCTTTATATCTGCCTGAAGGGAGGAGCTTAATTACAATGAAATTACTCTGAGACAACACATATTTGTTTACAGTTTCTGTTAGTTAGGTGTGTCTATACAATATGGAGTGTTGACAGTTTCTGTTAGTTAGGTGGGTCTATTCAATATGGAGTGGGAGTGGGGGAGTAGTTAGCATATCCATTCAGGGCCATGATGGGCGTTTTCACACCTCTGGACATGTCCTGGCTAGTCCCGTTGTTTTCTCTGTTTGTTTTGATTTAGGTTTGAGGATAGAGTTATAGATGGGAGACAAATGATGTCTGAGACCTCCATTTCTGTTCAAGGAAGGATGCTCTTTCTTGACAAAAATAGCTTCTTTAACTCCCCTCTCAAACCAGTTCTTTTCTCTGGCCAAGATCTGGACCTCGCTGTCCTCAAAGGAGTGGCTCGTGGCTTTTAGGTGGAGATGTACGGCAGATTGCGGCCCACCCTGGTTTTCCCATCTGTGTTGATACATTAGTTTGAAAAGTGGCTGTTTTGTTTCTCCAATGTAGCGCTCACTGCAGTCTTCACTACACTGAATGGAGTAGACCACATTTCTTTGTTTGTGGCTCGGTGTTTTTGCCCCTCTCCATTGAAATATTATTGCTTTATTATTGATAATTCTTGTTCATCATTATTTGTCTTCTACAACCTAACTTTTGACAGTACATACATAATTGTGTAAAAATGAAACATTTGCAATATAAATTGATCTATATAAATTTTCTATATACAGTTATATGGATTATGAAATCTATGCTTGTTTAAAAGTTGTCTACTTTTTTTTTCTTCAGGAAACTTCAAATGTAATGTCTGCAATCTCCAGTTCACTACAAACTTTAAACTCCAGGATCACATGAACCTGCACACAGGAGCACGACCCTACTCCTGTGCTGAATGTGGGAAACGTTTCTCCCAGATCCGTAATTACCGAGATCACCTTCGTGCACACGCCAGACACAAAGCCAAGCCCAGGTGTCGCATTTGTCTAAGGCACTTTGTTAATGAGGCTGATTTAAAATACCACCTGTCTATGAATCATTTTGAAGATAAATTTTATGAATGTGATAGATGCAAACGCGTCTTTATCAACATGGAGTCTTGTCAACACCACATAGAGTTTACATGCATGCGTAAAGTTAAGTGTGAGAAATGTGGCCGCTTTTTTCCGAAAGAGAAACTACTTAGAAGGCATCTGGAAAGTAAAACCTGCTATAGTAAATTGAAATGTGCAGATTGTCCAAAGATTTTTACCAAGAAAAATGCCCTGCTTAAGCACAGTTTCTCCCATTTGGGCCTATTGCCTTATACTTGTGTTAGGTGCAGGTGCCACTTCCGGCTTGCAAGGCTGTACCTTCGGCATCAGTGTAAGCCTCAAAGCATTCACTGCGTGGCTTGTCTGAGAGAGTTCCTCAATGATCAGGACTTCCAGCAGCACAAAAAAGACACTGGTTGTTGGGGCAATCAAGACCATAAAGGAGATGAAATCCGGTGTTTGGAGTGTGGGCAGAGGTTTGACACTAAAGATGATCTTAAAAAACACGCTGGTGCTCACCAGAGAGTGCTGAAGTGTGCAGAGTGTGGGAAGGGCTTCAGATCCGCCTTGCTGTTGATGTCTCACATGGGTGGTCACGCTGGACAGTCCCCCTGTCTCTGCCAAAGCTGCGGACTGGGGTTTCCACACCAGCAGAGCTATGACAGCCACCTGAAGACCTGTGGACAAGCATCTCCACCCACAGTGAGTAATAAGTACTATATGCCATAAAATGACTTAACGCTACATGCAGTGTTAAAGAAACTATAAGAAAGAAATATTTCATAACTTACTACAACAAATGAAAAATGTATTACATTAAATAATAGTCAGAAAGTATATGTGCTGTGTATTGTAATTCTAACTGTGATGTTATTTCTTTCATTATTTACAGAAATCATCAAAAAAGAATCAGTCAAATAAAAAGCCACAACAAACTTCAACCAGCACCAATTCTCCAGAAGTATCAAAATTACCCATACCAGCTTTAAAAAAGGTGATTAGCACCTCAATATCACAGTCTTGCAGTAAAGCAAACACCGGATCAGTGGTGTCTGTACCAAGTTCGTCTGTTTCTACAATGACCACGACCACGGCTCCAGATATCATCACTAGTCCGTGTGCAACAGCTGGGGGACCATTAAGCAGCTCTGCTTCTCCAAGTCTACAGACCATAGGTCAAGACAACAGTCCAACTAATTCAATGCAAGCGGTACAAGAAGACCCTAATGACCCCACTAAAGGATGCTGGAAGCTCTCCCTTGACAAGCCTCCGCCACCTGGAGTTAATCTTCTCTTGTTTTTACCTGTTGGTCAAACTCAAAACAGTAACTTATTGCTACCGTGCGCAGTTCCTCAGGTGGTGACTGTACCAGAGATCCAGGTTCAAACTACTCTAAGACTAAATGGCATTGTTGGGGGAACACCGGTGAATACTCTGTTGGGAGCTACTTGTAAACAGGAAACAAACCCTGCACCCCTGGATTTGTCAAATAAAACAATTCCACAGAAGTCGGCTCCAGAGAATGCACCCACTCTTTCAATAAAAAGCGAAGCTGAGGAAGTAGAAGTGTCTGCACCAATAAAAAAGAATGAAGAAAACCAAATGATCGAACCAGAAAAACCACTCTTTCGACATGAAAACAATTCTTCATTGAATAAGAAAAGACCTGCTGAAACATCTGCAGATGAAGCACCAACATCACCCCTGGGCATTGATGGCTTACCTAAGAAAAAAATTAAAATTGAAGTGGATTGTGAAGTTAAGACAGAATAACTTTTGATTGAAGTTTGTCCATCTTTTATCATTTTGATTCTACTGGGTATATTTTGATACATTCCAATCATGTTTGTTCTAAAAACTTTCCTTGAGTATTATGGGGCTGTACTCAAACTGACTATGCAATCTACAATGCATGACATTTAAACATGTTTTTAACTCTTGAATACTAATTTGGTTTAATGCACTGGATGTGTGCCATTCTTCATGTAGCACTAATGCAATATACTTTCTGTGTTTGTATTCTCAAGCAAATAATGGGTCTTTCATACCTGTATGCTTTACAGTGGAGACTAGTGCATAGGATTTTTTAATTGCATTTAGTTTACTTATTTATCTGGCAGACATTTGTATGTGATGACATTTAAATTAAAAATGAACAGGGACGTCTTTGTGTTTTACTTGTCATTGTGCCTTATGATATTTATAATTTTCCCATTTTAAATGTTTCTGAGTTTGTATAAAAAGACTACAACTCCTGTCACGTGGTTAAAGGAATCCGGAAATGCATCAAAATCTGGCGCCGAGCTGCTTCGTAAACGCAGACAAAAGTAATGTGCAACAAACCTAACCTGTATGTTATCCATACATTTATAACATCTTGTCTGAATTCTAATAACAATTTTTAATCCAAGGAGACAACGCTGATGTAATCTGATGTCATGGACAAATACAGACACGACTCTGTAAGTGTGCGATCTTATTACAGGTTTTGGGGCCAAATTCTCTCAAATAATGGGTTTGCGACCTAGCTTGTAATCCGAGTAATAATACGTAGCGTTGTTCTCTATAACTTAAATCCACAAAGGTAAATCCGCTGTAATAACATTGCATGAGACTGGACATTGCACGAAATATGTGAATTTGTGCAGGGCTGCTAACACGCCCACTTTTCCTCCCACCGTTTTGCAGCATGGACGGTGCTCTTGGATGGAGATGAATCAGTTTATTGGCGAGCTCATGACAGCAGGAGGTTCCCTGGATCATCCGCGCAAGAGTCCACTCGATGTCGTGAATGTGGCGTGGGGTGCGGCTGCAAGAGACGTCACAAAGTTCAAAGGTGTCGTCTTTGAAACTCGAACTGAAGTCTGTAAAACTGAGCTGGAAATAGAGGGGTGTGTGGATCCTGGCTCTGAAAAGAAGACAAGAGGTGACTGTAGTAGTACTCCCAATATAGGACGTATTATTACAATAACAACAATCTTTGATGTAAGTAAAAAGTGCATAAGTAAATTTAAACAGTCTCCAGGTCAAGTTATAGATCAGATCTGTGGAAAGGGATCCTCCCTCACTGTTAGAATGGTTGTTCCTCTAAATGTTATATACAAGATCTCTTTGAAGGCTTCTAAAAGTTGTTGTTTTAGCAATAAAGCATCTGGTAAGGCATTTTAGATGGGTTATTGTTTGATGCAACTTATCCATAAAAACAAGCAGGTGGCAGACCCCACCCCACCACCACCAGAAAAGCTGATGATGACATCTAAAGATGCTTATTTTACTAAAATTATATAATGTATATAAATACTATGGTTGTCCCCCATAGTATAATTGATTAGAAATTAGAAATCTGAGTTGTTAATAAGCAGTAGTTTTTACGCCAGAAGAATTTAAATAAAGTTGATATTGTCAGTCGCAGTAGAAACTTGTGGGTAAATGCTGCCATGACATAGTATGTGTGTAGAATCCCTCAGTCGTCCTGGTATGTCCAGTTGACAAATTGAATTTCTCCTTTTGCCCTGACATAGTATGCTAACTGTTAAATTTGTTGTGTATTTGTTTAGATCTACATCATGCTTGCACCTGTCCTGGTTGTCCATCCTCCAGTTCCTCTTTCCAGCTGTTTCAACCAAGACAGTCTACATCACCTCCACCACGTGCAGATGCTAAAGACCTCAGCACTACCAGCTCCTGTTTACCTGACAGCACAGACAGTTCAGAGCCCAGTAGCAACACTTCTGACTTGGCCATTGCTGAAAGGCGCAGAGACAGTGAAGGAAGGCCTGAAGCATCTCTCTCCAGATCTGCCTTCCCCCAGACCCCAATATTTCCTTGTTTATGTTGCCAGCGAAGCCTTCAAACTTCTCAGCCAGATTTTCCCCTCTCCCATCACAACCCCCATCGTCATCACTGCTCATCGGTATCTTGCTTGCCTTGTTCTCAACCCCACTCACACACATCTTCTCAGAACACATGCCCTTGCTACTCCTTTCAGCGTCCCTCCCCCTCTTGCAGCCAGCCATGTCCACACAATCAACACAGACAAACACAGCAACAAGAGTCAAATCCGAATAATAATAATAATAATAATAATAATAATAATAAGACTCCTAGTGTTACTGTGCACCCCTGTATGCATTGCACTGCCTCTTTCTCGAGGCCGTCACAGCTGTTGCAACACCAGCGGTCAGAGCACGCAGACAAACCATCTGGATTTCTTTGCACTGAATGCGGTCGGACATTTAACTCACACAGTAATCTTCGCATTCATCTAAATGTCCACACAGGTGCGAGGCCATATTCTTGCTCAGATTGTGGGAAGAGCTTCAGTCAGTCGGGTGCACTGAAAATACATAGGCGCATTCATACAGGAGAGCGACCTTATGCATGTGGTTTTTGTGGTCGAGGGTTCCCACATCTGGCGGGAGTCCGAGCCCACCAGAGAACACACACAGGAGAGAAACCGTACAGGTGTGGTCATTGTGGAAAATGTTTTACCCAATCAGGAGCGCTCAAGATTCACACTCGAATCCACACAGGAGAGCGGCCTTTTGCTTGCAAAATCTGTGAAAAAAGCTTCTCCAACAGATCTGGGATACGCTTCCACTATCGGACTGTCCATGGTTTGATACCTGAAAATCAAGATGAAGGATCGGCGAGTCGGGGTTCACACCTGGGCAGGCCTAGGACTGTATCTTCCTCTAGTGTTCAGATAATCAACTCCTCACCTCCGAGTTCCAGCAAGATTATTATGCCTCCAAATGTTTCACCAAAGAGAGGAGACAATGAGAAAAAGGCAGAGGTTGAGGTTGCTCTCTCAGATGACCATAGAATCCTTCTGCTTTATACATGTGAAGATTGTGGGCTGCGTTTCAAAGATGCTCCCTCTCGGAATAGACACCAGACTTTGGCTCACTACTTTTCCGATGGGAGGCTCGGTGAAGCAGGAAGCAAGGAAGTAAGCACAAATGATGGCCAAGCATAAGAAAGTGATCTTACTTAATGTAATTGTAAAGTTGCAAAAAAGTTTATTTATGGCAACTTGTATCCAGTCAGATAATGCACCACGAAAAGTCAGAATATTACTTCCGACTCCTGTCAGTTTTATTAGAAAACAGGTTAACAAGTTTGTACAAAAAGCACAAAAATGATAGTATTACATTGTTATGACACTGTAATGATAACCCTCCAATTCCAATGTTTGTATATTTCAATGTAACCTTAATTTTTTTATTTTTAAATAAGCAAAATGTGCTTGATTTCACCAACATTATCAACCATGTTAGAGTGCCATCTAATGGACAAAACTGATCATAGCAATATGTTCCTCAAACCTAAAGTTCAGGGTTTGTTACTTGACATCTTCTTTCACATTTTGTAAAATATTGTGATATGGTGTGACTCCAGTGCAACCAGAATTGTGATGACCACAAGTAACGTGTACATTTCCACAGATCATTAAAGATTGCAAATGGTCTTTGTATAAAAGTGCATGTGAAAAATAGTCAAATAAGTATACATCAATAAAAAAGAATCTTCTGCGGAGAAATATGTTACTATGGCTCTTTAGTCCTGTTGCACTGAAAAAAGTACAAAAATGCATTGCCACTGTCCAAAGTGCCTTTAGTATTGGCTATATTGCTTTCACTGAGCACTACTGTCCACTACTTGAGGTCATTGTCCCTATCCATCTGCCCCAGCCCATTCTGTAGTTCAATTGAGTCCTTTCTCTTCAGTTCACAAAGGCTGCTCATATGTGTGCTTCTGTAGTAACGAGTCACAAGACTTGGGTTCTGCATAGAGCTCATTGACAAGGCCCGGGACAGCCTTGTGGATGACAGGAGTGCAGTAGCCGTTGGATAACATCTTGTGTGAGGGGCAGTCATAGTGAGCGGAATGGGATGAGGTGGTCCCTGAGGCGGGGGCTGGCACTGGAGCACTGTACGTGTTGGACTCCTGTAGCTGGTCCCCAAATGGTGTAGCATACTCAGGCTCTGGAGGAAGAGGCTCTGCGTATTCAGGCATTTGGCTCGGAGTGTCATAAAGATTCAAGGCAAAGGGAGTGGTGTAGCCCTCATCTGACGAGGGCCTAAAAGTCGACCCAACCTTCTGGCCTACAGGTTCTGCATAGTCTAGAAAAGATAAGTAACAACAAAATAAATCACAAGATACTATTCATCCTGACATTTCAAACCTCTTTAAAAAGCTACAGGACTTCATACCCATCCCAATACCTAATGTCGGCAGGGAGCAGCAGTAGCAGTAGTTTTCAATAAATGGTTAACGGTCACATTTACCATATAACACTTTGCTACAACTATTGGGCACTCAAAACACTTACATCAAGGAGTCACTCACCCATATGTGCACACATTCAAAAAAGCGCAGACACAAAAACAGTGCATGGACAGACCATTAAACTCACTCTGGGGAAAATTAGCATCACTAAAATGCATCTCTGATAGTGGGCTGAAGAGCAAGACCGAACTTTATGTATATCTGACATACAGACTTGACTCAGGAAATTTTGTGTGACTGGAATATTGTGGAATACAGTGTATAACTTGGAATTTAAGCTTCTTTCTGTTAAGATGAAGAGAATTGTGATTGATAGAGTGTGCAGCAAGGCCTTGACCATACACTATTTTAATTAGGTGGTCTTTAATTCAAGCCCTTGATTGTTTTACCAGTGACCTTATGTCCTATTTATCACTGGAGCTCTCAGTAGCTGGGGGAGGGGCTGGTGGAGGCAGAGGGGGACTGGTAGGGGTAGTGGGCCCTTTATCCTGCTGCTATTAAAGGGGCTCTTTCAGACGAGCTCCGTGGACCAAAGAAAGGAATGTTTATACTGCAACTGGGTGATGGGTCCAGCCACGGAGAAGAATGGACTGGCTGCCGGGAACGCCGCTTGACTGTCAGGCCTGGCGTGAGCTTCTCAAACTGACCAGTCAAGCCTGAGGCACTAGTGGAGCGGGAAAGATGGAAAGAGAGGAGGAGGGAGGGGTAGGCCTGTCACGAAAACATATTTTGAAGTACAGTATATTGCTACAAAAAATAATGATAAATATGAAAAAAAAGATAATAATTAAATAACATAGTAATTAAATAGCTTTATACCATAGAAGTTATTCAATTACATCTCAAAACGTATTGCAAAAAAATTGAGAAATTAAGAAAATAACCAAAATCTACACACTAATGGAATGAAAATATACATAAATACTGAGCCCTCCAATTGAACCATAAGTTAATAGTTATTATGACAGACCTAGAGAGGGGGAGGAGTGAGTCCAGATAATTTGGGATGAGCAAAATTAACTAAGTTTTGATGAATTTTAGAAATGACAAAAAAGATACAGCAATTCATTGTTAGGACTGTAGAGTCTTACCATTAAGTGGAGGGTTAGGCAGAGCGTCATGCACACTTCGCTCCAGCGGGTATGAGATAAACTCTGATGTGGGACATTGTAGTGCCTTTATCTGAAGCTTCGGACATTCCACTATGAAAGCAAACATAAGTCATACAAACATTCAAGAGGGATAAATAATAAAAACAAACCTAAGTATAAAACTTACTTGGAGGTAAAGAGTATTTCATTAGTGAAGCCTTTTTCCTGAAACAGATTAAAAATAATAATTATCAGTGAGACAACTTGATGTTCCACTCTCATGAAGTGCTCTGCAGTAGTGTGAGTGAAGTGCTTCTCTTCTGTCTTCATAACAGTCATAGTGACTGAAGTTCCCACTGTGGGTGAAATAATGTGCTGTGACCCTGAGGTAGTTCTCATTATTGATGGAAGACAGTAATCTCCAGTTAGCGCGACTGTGTTTGTCCCTGCTGTACAAGGGGCGCTGGGACTTTTGTGCCGTGCCGTGCTCGGGCGCGGTTGCCTGGGGGTCTGTGGCCCGCATTCGCACCTGCACGGATCGGGCCTGGGCCGATGGGGTCGTTGCACGGTGCTGTTTGTTTGCATGTCGCGCGGCGGAGGGTGGGTCCAGCGGCATGAGGTGTCTATTGAGTGGTGGGACCGATGTGGGTCCTGCTGCGTTGTGCGCTCCTCCGTGGGTTTGTGGATGTGGTGGTGGCACGGGGGAGTGTGGGCGGTTGGGGGAGAGAGGCTGCGGTCCTTGTCGGAGTTGGGGGCGGATTCGCCGTACGTTTTGGAGCAGACTTTGTTTTGTGTTTTCCTCGTGGCGTGTGCACGTGCATGGGCGGCCGTGCCGTGCTTTGGTCCACCAAATTGTTTTCCTTCCTGTTTACAGCCAGATCCTGTAGTTTTTCTAACGTTACTAGCAGTGGGCACAGTTTATGAAAAAAGTAGGTCATACAGAGCATTAATCTCACGTTAAAAAAATTAACACAAAACAATTTTAACGTAGTTAACTCGTTAATAGCGCGATATTTTTGACAGCATATAATAATAATAATGCATACAGTAAAATAACGTATGTTTCCTATTTATATTTACTATGAATAATTAGTCATGCCCTTTCCATCCTATGTCCATGCTTGTACCATGCTGTGAAGTACTAGCCTACTGAACAACTGGCTATCACAGCATGTAGGCCTACAAAACACAACCTACTCTAATCAAATACTTTTTAAATAAACATGGTACCTTTGCTTCCACCAGACTCCTCCCAGCAGACAACTGCCGCACATGATCAGTCCAAGGACCACTCCCACTGCCACTATAACCGGCTGGCTGGAGCCTACAGAGGAGCGTGAAAGTAAACATTTGTACAAATGTGGGAAAAGAATGTAGTTTATTTGCAGTGTGTACACTAACAAACGCTAGAACCTCAAGGTTGTGCATGTCTACCGGTTACATTGGCCCTGTTCACATGCACACCATAATATGATTTCTGGACCTTTAAGATTACTTATATGTATGTAATCTAAACTGCAAAATTTGATGTGAGTAATGAGAAGGATCCATGATCAAAAAGAAATGAGATGATTTTACATGTCATGTCATTTAAATAACCTTATAACTCCCAAAAACTGATATTAGATTTTAAGTGTGTGTGTAACTGCAGCCAGTCTGTGCATGGGCTGATAGGAAAGTGCCTTACTTAGTCTAGTTTCAATTAATACTGGGCCTTCAGTGGAGTTGGGATTATTGCTTGGCGGCAGTGTAATGTGGACCTTCACAGATGTAGACTCTGAAATATGAAAAATAAAACCATGTTCATTGTTTAGTACAGAAAAATATATTTATATAATATATGGAACTTTTCTGGTGAAGGGTTTGCCACCTGCTTGTCTCCATGGAAATCTTAATGCATTGCCTGGAATGCATTAAGATTTCTCCATGGAGTCAAGCAGGTGATGCAAGCAGGCCAAGTTACAGGTCAGATCTATGAAGAGGCAACACAACTCACAGTAAGAATGCATGTTATTCAAGTTATTTTCAAGCAACAAAACAAAATTAACGAAAAAAAAAAGATTGATACATTTAATATAATTATTATTGTGGCACAGTACAAGCCACACACATTTACCTGCATTTGAGCGTGTTTTTGGTGAAAACTTGGAAATAGGACATCCCATAACCTGCACCTTTAATGAAGTTCTGCCCCTCCAGCTTGTTGGGAGGATCCGCACAAACCGGGCCACAACTGAAGGCGCCAAACTGTTGAGTACCCTAAGGTGGCCATCAATGTATGCCTGAAATACCTGGAAACCATGACAACCAGGTTACTTATTGATGGTAAGCTCGGTATGTAGTTAGTTGACATACCTTTTTTTCTTTGCTTAGTGGATCTTTGTACAATTTCCATGTCTTTTTGTCTTTACTAAAAAGAAGACTATAAAAATGCACATAGTCTTCATTTGAAACCGTTGTTACTATGTCTAAAAAGAATTGTAAGTGTAAGTAAAATTAAGCACTGAACAGAAACACCAGAGCAGATTAAATAGCAACCATGTTAGACTTACCTGTTATCATGCTTCTATCACTCAGCTCCAGCTCAACCCAAGGAGAAGGGTCCTTATATTCAGATTTCCAGGAAATAAATTCATGACGAGATTCTCGACCCGCCAAGGACCAGAACTTTCTGAGCTCTGGACTGTTTGTATCCACAGAAGAGGCATTTGAACCAGATATCTGCAATATACTGTTGCAGTCTGCCAATAAACAAACAAAATAATTGCAGATATTTATGAATATGCTGACAAGTTTATAAAACATAATAGCCCTTAGCTAAATTCATACCTCGGTTGAAAATAAACTTCTTTTCTGACAAAGATCCCCTAATGAAAAATAATATATATATATAATTTCATTTTTGTTTTGTTTTTTGATATAGTGTTGTGTAAAATAAGAATAAATGTACATTTTTGACAAGACTCCATTGGCAAATGTGGATTCATAAAGTGTAAGACTTCTTCCTCGAATCACAGTAACACGACCTCCAACAGAGTCAGAGGTGACCCCAGCATGAACCGCAGCTTTACACAGCACTGAAGTCTGCCATAGACACAATTACAATCATCTGGTTATAACAAGTACTTCATCATTCTTCTGTATTGGCTCATAGAGACTTACATCTCTGTAACCCTGCTCCGAGCTTCCCCAAACATCACCTGTGACATTTTTACAGCCAGCAGGACAGTACACTGACCCACTGAACAAACAAGGAGAGGCATGAGACATGTTCAGCAAAATGAAGAGATTTGTTGGTAATGATGAGGGTAACTCACTTACCTCAAATACAGTGAATTAAAGTGAGAGACTCGTTGTAAACAGGAAATTACCTCTAGAAGAGAAAACATACAAATGTGTGTATGAACTGTGGTATCTCGGATTACATAACACCACCCTATTCACTGGTGCAGACACAGAAGCGGTGTGCTATATTAGGACATGATCTGTGGTGAGTCTTTGTTTGAGTCCCTGTTGGGTTCACGGGTACAGTGCGATCACTGCTCACAGACAGTGGTCTGTGCCTCACCATGAGCTTAGCTCCAGACGCAGACAGATCCCATAAACAACAGGCAAAACAGGAAACTATGATACACGCTGTGCAATACAGATGACCTCAGTCACACTAAGAGAAATAAACACTCATTAAATCTAGGTGTCCTGACAACCTGATATATATTTTACAAACTGGGGATTTCATCTTAGTGTGATGCAACATGTTTGAAAAGAAAAACAGCTGATTCCTTGTATTTAAAAAAAACTTATAGCAGCCCAAAAGTTTATGTAGATGCTTTTTTTTGTAAAATATGTTGACAATGTATAAAGACTGGAACCAGAATAAGCCTTTGACTTCATTCTACTCCTTCTCAAACTCATTGAGAAGGAGTAGAACTCATTAACTCATTAAATGTTATAGTACATCATGTTTTGTGTTAACAATGTTTTAGACAAATAAATTTCATTAATTCATTCAAAGGAGGAAACAAAGTGAAGTGAGGAAACAGGGATATTATATTTGTAAAAGTAAAGATAGATTTGTTTATCTAAGTCCCTCCTTCCCCACTGTCTTAGTGGTGCATGAGTACTAGTTAGCAGGCAATTCATGTGGGGGGACTGAATGAAGAGTGGGGGAGTGGGTGAAAATATTCCTCCACAGACTAAAGCCTGAGGCCTGGATCCATTCAAGGCTCAGAGAAGGAGCAGAGCTTTCTGAGCAAACATGCTGGAGCAAAGACAATCATGAGGAGTGAATGCCAATAAGCACTGACTCATATACACATCAATATAGCAGACTTATGTTAAAACAATACAGACATTCCAGCAAAAGGGCAATTGTTACACATGAAAATGCCATGTAATCAGTGTTATGTAATATAAAATAATATAATTCTCAGATTTTGAAAACGTAAACAAGTTGTTGCCATACCTGGATAGAGGTCTGTTGCATAAGACAGCAAAAACCCTCGTCCAGAGCGGTGTGTGCCCGACATAAATGTTATCACCACTTCATTACTACTCAGTGTCATATTCCTCTGAGACGCATCCAGCTTCCCACAAACTGGTCCTGGAAATATCAATCTTTTTACAAAATGTAGCAACAGGCACAGCATATTACTTTTCTTTGCGACTGAATTTCAGCCCTTATTTTTGGTGTGTTAGTACATTTCTATGCCCCCGAGATATGGCGGATACACCTGGGTGAAAGAAATGTATGTGTCAGTCTATTGCGAAAGTGTCTTCTATTGCCTGTTATTTATGTGTCAGTGCAATGGAATGACAAACTCTGTGACTGAAAAGTGCTATTAAATTAAGTTATAGTTTCTTACCAAGACTTGTGTAGCCGTTTTTATCTGTGATTACAAGTGAACCATTGCTGCAGCCTGGGCTACTCTCAATGTCAAAATCTCCAAACAGTAGGCGCAGCGTCCTTCCTTCTGGTACTTGAAGCCTCCACTTGCAAAATATATTGCTGGGATATGTGCCTGGATAGTTCTGAGAGGCCAAGGTCCCAGACTCTGCTCCAAGAAGTGTGTGTCCACAGCCATTTCCTATAAAGCAAAGTACAAATATTAAAAAATGTACTTTGATACAGTCTCCTTAAGCATGGCCTCATGTGTTCCCCTTTTTGCTGGAACATATTCTGTCTTCTCTCGATTTCTGAGATGATTTCAATGTTTTTTTGTTGTATGTCCTCAAATAACTACTACTAACTTTACAATTTAAGTTACTGTTAATAATGGGTGAAGTGGACAAAAATTTCTTAATATTTTTATAGGTCAGTTACAAAATTCAAGCAGTATTTCATTTTTTAATCCAAAATTTGCAAAAACAAGCCTATAAATGTCTTAAGTATAATAAAAACATGAATTGACGGCATAATTAACCACTAAAGAAATATAACTTTGTTCCCTATAGTTAGGAAAAGCACACTGCAGGTTTTTGCCATTATATTCACTTTTTCCATCTCCAAAACTATAAGTGCAATATCATACATTTTTCAATATTTTTTGCCTCTACTGCTTACTGTATAATGAAAATAATAGCTTCAGCTGTAATAACATAAGTAATGCTTCCTCCTACTTCTTCCCAGAAATTCTTAATACTTTTTGTTCCTTTTGAAACCTTTTCTCCTTGAGATAAAGTGACTAATTCAAATATTTAAGACCCCTAACTGTAATGAGTCAAACAACAAACACATTCCCACAGTGGTCAGACACAGATAAACGCTGTGGGGGTAAAAACCACAAAACATCCAGCACTCAAGTGGTCCATGAATGGTCCGAATGGAAAATACTCCATCAACTATCTAAGTCAACACACTATTCCTGCTGTGCCGTATAAGGATTTTGGACTTTTGCTCAGTGTAGAGAAGATAAAACCTCAAATTTCCAGGGGTGATATGGTAAAAAAATAAAACATCCTTTAGTTGACCTGTGTCTGTGATCTTGTGACTGACCATCTCTTTATGTCTGTCTATTTGTAGTATTGTATTGTCTGTTTGGGTGTATTGTTTTTACTGTGTGTATTTGCTTTATGATTACATCAACCTGTCTAGGGACAGCAGATGGAAATTAGCCCTGGGCTACAATCTGATAACATATTTACATATCATGTATATGGCTCGGCTCAGCACCATGGGGAGCAGGGCCTTCAGCCGCTCTGCTCCCCATCTATGGAACTCACTCCCCCCAGACCTCCGGAACATTGAATCATTACCCATTTTTAAATCCAGACTCAAAACTCATCTTTTTAAAATAGCTTACCCCACTTGCTGATTGTTATACTTTATTTGTATTTGCATTGTCCATTTTCTCTGTTTTATTTAGTATTTATTGCCTGTTTTATTGTTTGTCTTTGTACGGTGACCTTGAGTGTCAAGAAAGGCGCCTTGAAATAAAATGTATTATTATTATTATTATTATTATTATTATTATTATTATTATTATTATGTTCATTAATGTGTTTTTGTCCCTATTTCAAATTTAAAAAAATAAAAAAATAAATAAATAAAAATAAAAAATATATA
The DNA here is from genome assembly GCA_029959045.1 of Taenioides sp. WSHXM2023. Lineage (NCBI taxonomy): Eukaryota > Metazoa > Chordata > Actinopteri > Gobiiformes > Gobiidae > Taenioides > Taenioides sp. WSHXM2023. The sequence goes on along the minus strand of CM057088.1, from coordinate 23,333,386 downwards.
TATTACAGTTTACAGTTTCGATTTCATGACAACGTAATGAAAGCTACATGAAGACTACCCAGATGAAAAAAGGTGGAAAAATTAAGCTTTCTGGTCAAACAGAAACATAGTGAATGACAAATTATTTTTATTGCCTAGCCCTACTCAGATACATTTATTATTCATTTTAGACTTTATTTGAACAAACATTTTTATCAGATTACTGCAGTCTATATTCAGATCTGCTTTCACCCTTAAATACCAAAAATTAAAGACTAAATGCCCAACCTCCAGCTCTCATGGGATTCAGTGGAAATGCTGCTGTGACATAGACTGTGAGCAACAGAGCATGGATCTGTCACCTTCCTGTAGAGACCACAGGCAGCCGCAAAGGAAGTTCACTGTATCCCTCCCCCTGCTCACTAAGTCCAATATAATATAAGGTTTATTACATAGGAATGGACATGAGTGCCAGTTTTAACTCTCAGAAGGTGATTTCCAATGAGAAAATACCACACATCCAGTGCCCCACTGCAACATTGTTCAAGGCTTTTTTTTGACATGTCCACACAGGTCCACAGAAACAGACAAGATGTTCACCTGTGTTTCAGTTACAGAAGTGGTCAAGTCCCCCATTAATGACAGGAAAGACTGTAGGCCTATATAGATCTTAACTCAATGAAATAATTTAATTTAATTTGGTATGGTTGTATGTTGCTTTGAGTTCCTTGAAGGTGGAAAAGTGCTATATAAAAATGTGACCATTTAACATGTTCTTGTAGAGCTATTTGTATTTATAAGGCATTTCAGCACAAACCAGTATTATAAAGAGAAAACAGATAGACATGTAGTTACAATATGTTGTTAGTTACAGTTTGCAAAGTATTTTTTCTGGCAGTCTGTGAAGGTAAATGTATCACCTTTGAACCAAAAGGCCTATGGTATGCATAGATCATAGCTTAGGCCTACTATAAAAGAACATAACCAACATGGTAGGGTGTTTATTACATGGTATTATAAACAAGTCACTGTCTTCCACTACTTCCTATTTTCTTTGCTGCTTATTACTGCTGATAGCCTAAAGGTACATTTATTACTATTATTATTTGTTTAATGCACAAACAGTGTGCTTCTTGGTAAAATATAGCGTTGCCAAAAAGGCGCAGCATAGTTAAATAAAGGTCGTTAAATGTTATCTTTAAAGCGCTACAAACAAGTTATTTTTTCTCACCTTCCTGTCCAGACACATCAGCAAAATAAAAACTAAAAATAATCCAGGCAGATGTAATAAGAGTCTTTACAGCATCTCCGGTTGTTTCGTACATGTTTTCCAGAGCTCGCGGAACGTAAGGTGCAACTGAAAAGTAAAGCTGTTTGTCCCATGAAAGTTTTGGGCAGTGAGGGTGGGCGTTTACTATCGGGCAAAGTAATGAAATACGGGATCCTATTGGTGCGATTTTCATGTCAATCAAACAAGGCCCGGAATTCCTTTCCCACAGAGAGGCGGGATCATTGGATATCAGGCGATGGTGCTGTAAATAAAGAACTGGTACATTGTTATTTAGCAAACAATAGTAGAATATCTGAAATGATCTTAAATAAAATAAACCAAACTCGCCAATTTACATGGGCCTATTATGACTAAAACATAGCATTAAATGTGACTTTCACGTGAACTGCATAGAATGCAACTGAATACTGCCATCTTGTGGTCCGATACCCGCAACAACAAAAACAGGCCTAAACTGCAACCCAAAAGGAGCTGTTCATTTCTAGATATGCTATATGCTATGTGAGGTTATTGCCCTTTGATACCAAAGTTTCTATTTCTATTCAAATAGGCATACTGGAGGTTGGAGGCTTGGCTACATGGAAGCTGAATGCCGTGACAGTGCCCAGATCCGCTGAGCCCAGTCCTGGCGCTCAGAGCAGTGTGACCGATTTACGCTTTGCGTGCGGACTACGGCTTCTCGTGACACCGGGACAGATGCTTCTCAGGCAAATGCTGCGTTTAGTGCAGGAAGTGCGGCGAGGGAACATAGCGCATACTTCCCTACTTCTCTGACGGAGGACCTGTCTATTGCTTTAACACGGTGAGTCCTCACACAACATAATCAACTTGTATCGAGCTTGTTGCCAATTTGATCAAATCAAGCTTACACTTTTTAAACACTGGGCGTAAAACGCCATGAAGCGCTGTCCCAAATGTGCGTGTGACGCTCAGCGTCACTGAGGAGGTGAAGCCGGCTGAGCGCGCACGCAATTAGTTCGCTATAAACAGCACCACCAGCACGACTGACTCTTAAGGCTTTCTTGTAAGGGTATACAAGTAGGCTACCTAGTTCATAAATAACCCACATTTTGAGTAGTTTAAAGTACTGTTTTTAGAACCATATGGCCTAACCTAACCAAGTTTTTCTTGACTGAGAAATGTAGACGGCCAACTGTAAATCTGAATAGGCTTAGGCTATAAAAGCACATTGCCTTGAATTGAACACAATCGCAGAACAATGTGGATACATCTGAATAAAGTATGCCTATCTGTTTCTGTAAATAACTTTTTTCATTAGATGTTTTATATGCCTAAGCCTAATTTTGGATTACCTTTTCCAAAGTGCTCATCCTAGATGTCACACTAGAGGCTATAATCGGTTGTTTCTTTACTGTAGTAAAAATTGGTTTTCTTGTGATTTAATATAGGACATATAGGCTTCTTTTATAATTGCATATTCGAGTGTGCTTTTGATTATCAATAACCGTCCATGTCTTTTGTTGTGTTAGCTGAGGCTCATGCTGAGAGCACATTTTCAAGTAATCTCAAAATGCTGAAAACAGAAGAATCCTCCCCAGTCATCCTGCACCTGGAGCCTATCGGGTAACTCAGTATGAACTGTATTTTAATGATTGATTTCTATGTCAGTCTGTTTTTATGAAATATGCCATTGGGAATAATTTGCTTAGAGGACATAAATAATTAATCTATTGTCCCTACTGAAACTGCTAAATCTATGCTAAACATTCAACAGAGATTCTGTCGCCTCCTGCAGGGTTAATAATGAAATTGCAGGGAGTGGTACAGTCTTTGCTATAGACACCCAACATGGTAAGTTGTTATATTTCTTCATAAAACCATTAATGAATTATGGGTACACACAGAGGCCATAATTTGTTATTGTTAGATGAGAGTAAGGCTGAGGGAGAGGAGACTGAGTATGGCTATCCCATCACCTGTGGAGACAGCAGTGCAGTTCTTCTGATTAAGAAGTTTGTCTGTCCTGGAATTAATGTGAGATGTGTCAAAGTAAGTTATCTTGTCCCTAATTAGTTATTCTCATCTTTTTTTTTTACTTAATTGTTCATAAAGAGTAATTGTGTTTTACAGTTTAACAATGAACTTATTAGTCCCAAGCAGTTTGTATATCTGTCGGGAAAGGCTACACTGAAGGACTGGAAACGTGCCATTCGACTGGGCGGAGTTATGCTCAGGTAAGCATACACAGTTGGATACATAGTGCTTCGAAGTATTCTCGATTTTTGTTAAAAGACTGTAAATGTTATTCTGTCAAATGGTAAAATACAGAAAATAAGGGCTAAGGCTAATCATTTTAATTCATTTCTTCTATCTGGTTCATTTTGTTCCAAACGTAAAGCAGGAAACAATTATCTAGGCGTATAGTAGGAGAACAGGTGGATACAAATGCCAAAGACTTTTACAGTTTCATTGGTGATTCCACAATGGACCCTTTCTCTGTCCTGTTTAATGTTGTGGTTTAACTGCACCAAACAGATGCACAACCATCACTTTTCTCATACATTTGTCTCTTGGTCTATGTTGTCAGTGTTTCACAGCACATTCCAGAGTCTTTCTGTAAGCTGTGTTTTTATGGCAAACTGCAAGCATGTTGCTAAGCAATACTCACCCTTTATCATGTTTGCACTTGTTCTTGGTGTTACTTTGATTTCATTTGAATCTCTCCATGGCAAAATCTGTTATTTCATTCTTGATTTCTAACAAATGAATTTCACTGTTCGTAAACAGATTTTGCAGACAAACATAATGTTGTTTTCTAACCTTCTCTCTTATGAAGAAAAATGATGGACTCGGGCCAAATAGATTTCTATCAGCACAGTACTGTGTGCAGTAACACCTGTCGCAGCACTAAATGTGATGTGCCCATGAGCAGAGCCGTGGTCCAGCCCAGCCCTCCCAGTGTGACAGGTACCCTCACTAAACTGCACAACCACACACAGAAAATACTTACCTTAATACCAGCCAGAATCCGTGTGGACACGTCTCCCTCGATTTTTGCACATTCTGAGGTAATTTGAGCGTCTTACAGTATGTACTATAATTTACTGTTGTTATTTTCTCAGGAGAGGATTTTAATGATGCAGCAGGGACTGAAGAACATTCAGAGGTAAAATCTGGTGCAGAAACAGAAGATGGTGCTGCTGCAAACCAATCCCCTAAGCCAGCTACAACAAATGGACATCCTGCCAAGAAGGAGAGAAGTGACTCACCAGGTAACAAGAACCAATATACAGACACACAAGGGGCCGCTGTGATGAAATGAAACAGATTTTAAACATACAGTTTAGATTCATACCCTGACACTGGTAGTGAGCTACTGAAATTTACAGCTTTATTAAACTTTGTTATACTAATCTCACCGTGGCCTTCTAGCATACACCTTTGCCTATATAGATATGTTACTTATCTTACTTAACATGGTTCCTATATTTTTTACAATTTTCCAGATGGAGTACTAAGTCTCTGGAAATCTGTGGCAGAAGCTGGATTAATGGGAAATGTCTTGTCAAGTGTCCAGACTAAATTATTATTGACTTTGAAAGAAATCGAGACTCGAGGTTTGAAGGACGACTTACAGCTACAAGGTGAGTTAGATCAAACACTTCTAAGCCTTTTCCACCTTCACCTGACAATGCCATAAAAATCATTCTAATATATTTTTGATAGACGCCGTAATCCTTAATACATTATGTGAGATGTTTGGACTTTGTGAGTCAGTGAAGCAAGCTGTGGAACTGAAGCATAATTTCAATGAAGTAAACAGAATCAACAATCCTTTTTATGGTAAGAGTGTACTGTGAGACTATGACTATAAGAATATTTACAAAGCTGTTAGACATACATAGAAATACATACAGTTTACATGAACATAAACAATACGTAAATGAACCATATGTAAAATTTCGACTGTGGCCTAACTGTGTCCCAGATGTACTGTACATCTGTTTTACTGATAACAAATGTAATACAGATTTATTCTTAAATTACAAAAACATTAAACATCATGGCCAAGTTGTTTATGTTATAATTTTATGTTTTGGTTCTCAAGATGATTATCTAGTCAGACACGAGTCTCTCATTTGGGTTGCCAGTTTCAATGCTCAAATCCGGTTGGTTTAAACCTAAAAGGTCTCTGAGTCTGATCTGAATCCTCACTAAACCCCAGCACCCACAGCCAATCATTAATCAGTGCCTCTGCTATTGCAGTATATGCTGTCCATATACTGAGAACAGTATGTCCTCTATATGCAGGTTAAGGCACAGGCAACCCAGGTTAAATTGTGATTGTAATATCTTTTTTTAAAACTGTGCAGGATAGTTTCTTTAAAACTTAAAGGTAACTATAAATATGAAGATCTGATTAGGGGATTGTTCTTTCAACAAGCTCCAAAATCAATTTTTTGCAACTTTTGTGCTTATTCATGCTGCTTCAGAAGTATGAAAAATGTGGACTGTTGCCATAGTAATTAACAGTTTAAAACAAAACATCCTATCTTTTAAATGACAAAAGTGCTCAAATCTTGCCTATTTTTACTTTTCATCATTCTGAAACCCATGGATAACAGAAAGCTAAAACCCTTTAAATTACTATTATAACTAAGTAATCTAACATATTCTAAATTTCTCTAAATGATTAAAACTACAAGAGTAAATAACATGATGTATATAACATAATCTAAAACTAGAAATGCATTGTTTCACAGGAATGAATAGGACTTTGAAAAAAAGAAAGAGAATGGAAAAAGCCTCTACCTGCAAAGTTTCATCCTCAAAACAACTCCGACTTCTGCCTCACGGGTCACTGAGCAACTATCTTAACATACTGTCGCCGGTAACAACCAGCCCAGCGATTTTCCCTCTCTCTGCTTTTGGCCTGTCCGAGCACAATATAAGCCCTCTCCACTTTGGCCCTTTCTCCGCTCACATCTCCACTGACACCGCAATGTCTGGACAACTCTCTGACAAGTCGATCGTGGATGGCCAAAAAGTCAAACTGGAGAGGAGGGTGAGAGAAAATAGTAACTTGAGACGACAAGGTGTGGATGAAGAGGACAGGAGGGGCAGAGGGAGTCAGAGGGAGACGAGACAAAGCACTGGTACTTCTGACAAAGAGCTGCAAAATAGAGGAGAGGAGGCAGAAAGCAACAGCTAACATGACACCAGTGCACAGAAGCATCTCAGAAACTTAAGGAGGAATAGGTGCTCACAAAGTATTACAGCTATGGGCAGACAGATCTCAAATGAATTATTGGTGTGTATGACATGATGGACTAATATTGCCTGGATTTGGATAACATCATAACATTCAGTATGGCTGGACTGTTTAATTGAGATGGAGACAGGCAAAAGGAGTGTTGTCAATATGCTGTTTGTTTTGATATAATATGATATGGTCTTTCCTATGAAAATACCATGTAATCCTGTCCCTATCTGAACATAGCCCAGATGTAAGCCATCCGAGTACATGTGATATTAGAGTCTGAAACAAAACATTTGCCATTTGGCCTGAAGACATTGCATTTGAAAGATGGATATACTGTATATATAGAGAACAAATACACTAATTAGTATTATTGTTGAGTATTGATCTGTTAAAATATTCTATATTAATATTAGTATTTGAGGAAGTAAAATGTGATTTATAGAAATATAACTGTTTTTTAAGATGTATGTTGTATTATTGTTTGTAATAGATTTATTTGTTTACTTGTACAGTATAGATCGATTAATCAAATGAAGTAAAACATCTATGCAAGGAAATTAAACTGGGAAAATATGTTAATTTTTATTAGTAGTCAAGTGTATAAATATGGTTTTCATAGCAACAGTCCTAGTTTTTCATCACTGTGAAACATAGATAAAGTCTAATGGGAGACTTTGTTGTTGATTCAACAGATAAACCTAAAAATGCAAAAAAGAAAAGGTATAGGCCTAATATTTACGATACTAGTATGCTGTTACTGAGTTCAATTAGCCATTTCAGTTCTTTCCCTCAACGTGACTTCATTCATATCTTGGTACTCTGTAACTAGGGTTATTTTTCCATTCAGGCTTGAGGTAGCATATAAGGATTTTACAACATGTGAAAAGTCATGAAACATTTTAGTATTATATTCACTGAGAGATCATTTATGAAAAAATGTCCATTCAAGTGAACTGTTCTTTCAGTGTTGGTACATGTAAAGCCTGTGACTGCTGTTGAAAGCCAGTCCTTTTTGACTTTCCTCTGAGCTGTAATGACATGTCATTACCTCTTCAGGCCTGACACTGTGGATGTAGTTGTTTGTCAGGGCTTAGGAGCGGCAGACTCTGAAAGGCTTGATAAAATCTTCATCACTTTTAAGATGCTCTGCTCTTGTGATGATCAAATTTGTTCAAGTGAGAAATGTGCTGCATAAAAGTTAGTTTCATTTGCTCCTCTGATGCAGGTTAAGTGGGTTCAGACAGGGGCACACAGTGAGTTGAAATAAATTGCCAGTCTGACTGTGAAATACCAGAGTGCAAAATGGCTTACATGCATCATGCAGGTGTAATTATAGGTGTTGCCTTGACATATGCTGTGCTCCTTTGGTTAAATTAAGTCATCTACAGAGCTATTCGTTGTCATCCATCTGTCATCCTGGACTAACAATATTAGGGACTCATGCATGTCCAAGCAGGAGACCAATATCTGCCTCCCTTGTGCAATTCAATCCATTGCTGCAACATAAACCTATATATGACAAGGAAACATACTGTACTGTGCCACATAATGGCATCTTTATGCAATTGGGGCCTTTGGAGCAACCACTAATTATGTTACTTCAGCCATAGTTTAGACAGGGGACTGCTTCATGCAGAGAAAGAGCTGCAACCTCAGCATTTGTGAGGTGAAGCTCTTAATCCCAGCATGAGTAATATATGACTAGACAACTTGAGTAGTTTTACACAGGTAATTATTTATTTTGTGTTGCCTAGGACTGCTATTAGTACTACCAGTGGCTCATATTTAAAGGTGCATTGTGTAACTTTTCTGGTGGAGGGTCCGTCAAAAGCGTTTCTCCATGGAGATGTTATTGCTTTATCCGGAAGGTTTCACAGTATGATATTAAATCTTTCTATCATCATGGAGATCAAACCAGACCAAGTTACAGGTCAGATCTGTGGAGAAGCAACCCCGCTCACAGTCAGAATGACTGCTTTTGTAGGTATTTTTGAGCTATAAAACCACCTGTAATTGAATAAATGTAAGGTAGAGCTGTTTAATGTCATACTATGGAACATTCCAGGCAGAGCAATGTTTTATCCATGGAAACAAGCAGGTGACGGACCCCCAACCAAGAAGATACACAGTGCACCTTTAACTATCCCCTGTTGTTACTGTAGTAATTAATTTACGTTTGTATTCATATAAATACATAGATAAACAAGCAAATAAATAAATAAATAAATAAATAAATAAATAAATAAATAAATAAATAAATAAATAAATAAATAAATAAATAAATAGGTTTATCTGAGGGGATTGTAATTTAAATATTATTAGACAATATATCCTGGCCCTACACAGTGAATGCTGACTTAATCTGGTGTTAGTCTGGTGTTTCTTTTCGTTCTCACAAGCACTTCTTTTTCACGGTATAAATCTGTACTTGGTTGTTGTTTGAACGTCTTCCTGCCGCTTGGGGTCGCCCGCCCATTACGCAGCGCGGAGCACGGAAAAGTGCGTTTGGAGAAAGAAATCCGCTCTCCCCGCGCTGGAGCCGAACTGTTTACCCTTACGTCAGTTTGCAGAAGTCGCTGTGCCCTGTCTCCGCTCCGTGTCTGCCGCTGAAAGTCTACTCACTGAAGAGGAGAGGAGCGACAGATGGGGTAGGCGCTCTGCAACTTACCCGGACCTTTCCAAGTGACTGAAATGAATCCTGCGACATGTTTCAAGTGGACTAAAACAGCCTCAATATGAACACCTGCGCTTTTCTGTTGATTTTAGCCGTCCAGATCTACGCCGATGGCATTGAAGGACCAACAGGTAAGACACAATTTCATCCCGACTTTCCCAATAATAGTTTGTAAGTTTTTAGGTATGAATAAAAGTTAGAATTGCGAGTAAACTCAGTGCACGTCTGTCTAGCGTGGTGCCAACTTTAGATCGCTGCTCCTGCGTAGTACCCTTCTGTTTCATGTGGCTTTTTGGATGCGAGCTTTGCAATTTGGAAGGATTCAACTTAATCTGTAAACTTTTAGAAACATTGTGGTGTTTTTATTGCTTGAAAACTCACTTTGCAATGTCATTTCATGTAAAATGTTGCTTTTATTTCCCTAAACATTACGTGCTGTGCTTTCCTGCTCTATGGCTGTGTGTGATAGCGGCTCCAGGTATGAGGGAAAAGCAGCTGCTGCACCTTTTGTTATCCATAAGTTATGTTTTGTTTATCCAGGGCGACAGTTACCCCTCAAGCAAAATAAACGGCACTCCCACGATATGATATCCAGGATTTATGAAAGACTAGACAGGATTGCCTGGAGTGGCTTGGGTTAGTGTGTCAGTTTTCTAGGCTACCTTCCTAAAAGTTATCTGATTGGTTGGTGCTTTTGTGATTTTAAATTTTGATTTCAAACATGGTCCAGGATTGGCTCTGCTGTTTTTAAATATCTGTCTGTCTGTTTTTCCACTAACATTTTTATTCAAATTCAATATCCAAATTTAAATGGATATTGTTAGTTTGTCTGGATGCACAATTTCATAATCCTAAAAGCCCTTTGCTGTACTGCTTTATGGTAGCATCAAACAGCCACTTCTTATATTACACTGGAGAATTGCAAGGCTTGTATCAAAGCTATACAAATAGGCCTATATCTAAATGGAAATCCGTATTATAATAGGAAGAATAATAACAGACTCCAAAACATATTCAGCTCTCAATGCATTAGCTATTTAATATGTCATTTAAAATAATGTCTCTTTTGAAAATGTTTGTTCCAAAGCTGTAATGAGCATAGAGATACACATACATATTTTAAGCTCCCCAAAGAGAAAATTGAGATGATAATAATAACATTTAGACCATGGCATAGTGGTCAGCATACAACACAATGTTAGTAATTTGTTTTAAAAAGACAAGTAATTACATATAAATCTGCGTTTTCACAGTCGTCCCTGGGTTTGTATTCTTGTTTGCAGCACAGTGATTCATGGAAGTCACCATAGGACACAACTAAGTAAGCAGGATGTGTATTGTCAAGAGGTTGATTGGAGCAGATCATTAAAAGGAATGAGCCACGACATTTGAAAGATTAAATCACACACAGGTAATTAAAAGTGTGCAATGAAATACTTCACCCGGGCTGTGTGAGAGAGGCTGTCAACACAAATTTACCCCCTGTCAGGTTTTTTAGTTTGTTAACTGGAGTGTTGCAGCCTGCCCCATCTGCACATGTACCTTCCCATTAACTCCTAATCGTTACCTGTTTCTGTACGTGACTGATCCTGGCCTTTCCGCGCTCCCACATTGTGAAATAAACAGGTTGAAATGCAGCCTTGACTCCCTCCATCTTTCCCAGTGTTGGATTTGATTAACTCAGGATTCAGACCACGCCTTAACCTTGGATGCTTAATAACAGTTAAGCCCAGACAGTCCTTCTGGGATTTCTTGCCTTTTTGACCTGATCCATATTTTCATAACTTCTGCAATGATGGTCATGTCTGAGTTGTAGATGTGAAATTTCAAAGAGTTGTGCAATATTTTAAAACGAGATGCAATATTCAATAGCCATGTTGAATATTGGCTGTATTTGGGTTTTATAATGTTCAGACTTGAAAGTTTAGTTTATTTAGGGTTAGCCCGAAACTGACTGACTAGGGAAAACCTACTGAAAACTTAAATGAATCTGGATATCTTAATTTATATTTATTTCCATGAAGTTGTTGCTTATACTAAAAAAAAAAAAAAAAAAAAAAAAAGAAAGTAAATGTTAATAAAACAATTGAGTATTACATGTTTTATGGTATTTAAACACTTTAAGGCATTAAACCTATTTTATCTATCTTAAATTCATTTACTGGTGCATTCTCACCTTGAGCATGATAATCTCTTGCCCTGGTGATAAGTAATGGTTATAGCACACCTACTTGTCTCCATGAAGATAGATTTGTTTTATGCCATACTGTGGTATATTCCAGGCAAAGTAGTGACATCTCCATGGGCACAAGCAGCCAGCAGACCAGAAAAGTAGTGCACTTTTAATAAGTGCTTGTCTGGAAGATACAAGTTTTATTGTGATACTCTTGTTATTATTGATGTAATTAGATATTGTCTGTCAATTATAAAATCAAGATCAGTTTTCTATGCAGCAGGAGACTGATTTTCATTCTCACCAATTTTGTTCAAGGATGCTGTGAAATCAAAATTTTGGAGCTATTCTTTTCTACCATCCATCTTTCTTGCTGATATCAAACCTGAGCTGACACATTCACTCTGTCATTGGGGAACAGAATAGACCCTCTCTTACCATCTGTTTCCTCTATTAACTGTGAGTGTTGTCAAGTGAGGGGTGTAATTATCCCACGTCTCATGACTCATTGGCCGGTTTGATCTGAAGTTAAGACAGAATATCCCTTTTGCTTATTTCAGTGAATAAGAGATCGCTTGGGCCGAGATGAAAAGAACTGTGTGAAGCAATGGTACGTCTGGTTGGAGCATAGAGTGGAATGAATAATGCCCCAGTGCTGATAGCTACATAAACATTGGCAATAGCTTTGGGGATGTTTTAGGACTGCAAGAAGATAAGGACATTAAAGGTTAAATGTTTTAAGTTATATCAGATATGAGTAGTACAAGTACAGATAAAGCAGGCCAAAGGAGCCATTGAAGTTGATTTCTTGTTATAGCCACATATCAGTTCAATGTTCTCCCATTTCACTGGTTTATTATTGTTGCATTATTCATATCAAGACTCCTATTTGTGGCTGCTAGACATCCATTACTGAGGGTCTATTAATACTGTGCCAGTGTTTCCCACATGTTTCTGCTGAGACTTTAGACTGAGATATAAGAACAAGTGTTGTTACGATATTAAAATTTAAAACTCGATTTTGATACTAAGGAATAAAGTTGATAATCGATGAAGAATTTGATACCACAATGATTTTGATAACTTAATGATATTTTACAGCATTCTGCAGATTTTGACTTGGTTTACATTGAAATAATTTTTAGGAATGTTCTACTTAAGGCATATTTTTTAATAATTAAAGTCAGTGGAAAATAGGACTGAAACAACAACCCTTATTCAAATAGCACCAGGGTGTTCTTTGTTTTATCAGCGATCCATGGGTGCTGGCTGCAGTAATTTCTCCGTATGCTTAGACAAATTGTCACACTGCTTTCACTTTTCATATTAAAATAAACCGAATCACCAGAGTACCAGAATATCGAGGGGCTTTATCATTTTTGAAAGAAAATCAATACTAAATGAAACATGCTGGTTGTCTATATCAACATAGAAATTGAGGTTTTAATTCAGAGAGAGGTGTGCAATGTTCTTTGTTCCTCCTATGTTATTGCCTGTCACCAGCACAAAGATATAGTTTTACATAGTTTTTTGTCATTTATGTTGCCCTTTGTGAGAAGGTGAAAGCATCTGACTAAATTGTACAACAATCAAATTCTTAATTCAGTTTCAACACTGAACAGTAAACCTTTTTTCCCTTTTAGATTAGAATGCAATTTTCAGCACAAAGTTTTAGTTTTACAGTATTAACTTAAAATGAATTTCGATATTAGCTTTAGTATCAATTAGTATCTCAGTATGTTTTTGTTTTTACAGTAACTGTCCAGGTACCCATTAAGACCAGGACAAACTATAAACACTTAAGTGCAGAGGATATTAATTAATGATCTAACAGGGGTACTTTTCATAACTGTAAGCACCTGTCCAATAGTCGGCCTCCCCTGTCTATTACTGGTCCCATCCCTCATTGTCTTATGATGGATATCACCTCCGTTTGCTCACTGCTGAGTGGGCAGAGGCGTTTTGTGCTAACCTGTGATTGTTGAGCTTAATTAGCCCTGCTGAGCATTTCCACAACCCATTACAATCCTTTTCCCTAAATCAGCTCTGTGCTTGTGCTTTCGGCCAGGTCTGTACTGTGAAGTGAACCCATGCAGAGGAGTGTTTGTGCTTCTCAGAGGTCAAGTGCAAGTTGGGAGCCATGTTTCTGAAGCTGCATTATCGTCTTTTTGAGAGCAGGGCATCTCGGTTGGCTTTGTGTGCGTCATATCACATGTCTCTGTGGCCAGTGGTTTAACAAAGAAGGCTGAAAGGACCCGTTTGGAAGGAAATCAGCCCAATTGGAGGTAATTGCACCTGACAAGCATTATTCTGCCATGCTGCTTCTGTGAGAAGTGTATTATTTAGGGGTCAGGAACCACTGGCACGTCCACAAATAGAAGACAAAAAGCTAATTTTATTCCATAGACTGGATGTCTATGGCCAGAAAACAAAGGTTTGGGTAATTAACAAAGCTTTCCCTTTTCAGATGCATGGTGTGGTGTTGTCTTGTTTTATGGTAAAATAAATGACAAACTTACATTTCCCATATGTGCATACGAATTTTTACACTAAAATTCAATGAATGCTAACTGCTGAATAAACATCGATGCACTAATAACTATACTGAATAATAATATACTGAATGTAGAGTACAATGACTAAAGATGTGAAATAGACAGGTTATCTCAGATAAATCTTAGTAAAGACTTTTATGTAAAACATAAATACCTCTGTGCTGTATCAACATCACCATTAAATATAAAAATATGATATGACTTATGTGATAAATCATCTTTGACTTGACCATTAAAAAACTCTTTTCGAGATTATGCCTCAACATATCTTGTAATATCTTAGCATCTTATTGTGGATCCTATTAATCAATATCTTATTGTGACATTTACACCCCTAATACTTATGCAATAATTAGACATTGCTGACACTGTAAACGTGAGCATAATGTATTAAATCAGTGTGTGTGTGGTGTGAAGCAGCCTCCTCCATTAGCGCGATTGTGTGTGTATCTTTAGGAGCAGGGAGCCTTCCTCTTGTGTCCTGTCATGTTCTAAGGCCCCACTGATCTGACTGACAGAGGCACAAGTGCACTCTACAGCACTCTTAAGCATCATGCTGACTCCTCCATAGTCACTGGGCAAAAGAAACGCCCCTCCTCCACAAAACAGCAGGGACACCAGCACTCTGCAAGATCTTATTAATGTGCTATTGATTGTTCAAACTCCTGCAAAGTCCATTTTATCTCAATTTGATCAAAGTGGCATCCTGCCTGTGGCGTGAAGGAATGGTGCAGGAAAACAAATGATCTGACTTTGAACAGTTGTAGGACAGTGAAATGGAATTATACTGTTTCAGTCAGGGGGTCAGACTCATCTATTTAATCATGTAATAAAATATCAAAATGACAAATCATTGTTGGCTAGTATAGTATTTATTTGAAAATCTATCATGAAGCTAATTGCATGATACCTACCCAAATATATTATTTCTAAAAATCTAGACTTAAAACCACAACAAAAACAAGTCCAAACTGATGAATATAAAACAAAAGTAACCACACAATCTCGTTTGAGCTCTGAAACTGAAATTCAGCAGGGTTGGATGGGAGACCAATAGGGAATATGAGGTGCCTGGGGCAGTAGTGACTTGAGTCTAGTGCATACTGTCGTTTTCTCCCACCTTGTCTAGTACCAGTGTAATATGTGCACAAGTCACTCGTAGTCAGAAGGGCTGATAGCCCTGATTGACAGCCTCATTTTAGTCAGTCTACCTCTAACAGAAGCTTACCATCACTTACTAGTGAGTGAGTGAATGAATTATGCAATGTAAAGCATATCTGAGTGTGTAAAAGCTATTCAATTTTATTGCATTATGCTTATACAAAACCTGATCCTATAACCCTCTAATTGTGCTTAGTTGGTTTAATTTAGATCCCATTAAGTTGTCTTTCAATAATGCTACTGTACTACTACTGCCACTGTGTCCTTTGCCTTTTGCAAAGCGCAAGAGTGCGGGTTGGACACTTGCATGCAGATGTGTAATTATCTTCCAAAGACACTGGCGGTGTGCTCTGCTGAGGCACTTCCCTGAGGTAGCAGACAACAACCCTGCAGAAAGTGGGTCTACAAGACTGATGCAGTGAGCAGTACCACCACCACCCAGAGGAGAGAGAAAAGCCTTACGTGCAGTTTATATTTAGAGCCAGTGTTTCACTTTTTGTACCTTTCCCTGTGTCAACAACTTTCAGAGGCAGATTCTTCAAGTGGTGGCAATGAAACAAATGCAAAGGTCACCAAAGTCATAGTTCAGGACTAGGCCAGGAGCATTGCTGGGATCAGTTGTTGAGCAGCCTGCTGTGCACTCTCCATGACAGCCTACTGAAATCTGATCCCCGAATGAGCCTTCAAGACAAAACAGCTTCTTCAGGACATTTTGACCCCCTCCACCTGTTTATCTTTTTGTTTCTCTTTTGTGCCATGACTCACGCACTTAAAGGAAGTAGATTTTCTAGTTTGTCTTGCCTTTTTGGGATTAGAAATATGTTTTTGGAGAGCTAGCCGTGAGCCTGGTGACAGAGAGAAGAATCGTGCATTTATTAAACACACTCTCTAGTCTCTTCGTATATTGTATTAGGACAGTAGAGATCTTACCAGCGTGCATAATGTGTGCTTTGCTGACTTGAAGCGGCGCAGTATTGAAAGCGTTCAGTGTGAAATCTCTTATATCAGTTCAGCTATAGCTTCATCCTCTATTTTCCTTTTTTGCTGAATGGCAGCCAGGCATTTTGTCGCTCTCCTCCAGTAGTGCTTCTGACACAGCAGTGACTCAGTGGTTGTGTGGGGCGAGTCCTGACAACTGTAGTGGCACAGGTGTCAGCTGTCAACAACTCTTAAAACTCAAGTGAGCACAAAAGTAGGGCTGGGAGAATTGATGATAAAGTCAAACAGTGATCTGATCCTTATGTGATGAAGTGGTATTTTAATGAAACTCTGATTCACATTTTATCTTGTAACATCTATGCTCAAAGACACATTATTGTTAATCTAACAGGAGGCTACAAGGCTATCTAAAGACTACTGAAAAAAAATTAATGATTTTCAGGATTAGTATTGTGAGTTATCAAACCTCTTAGCAAATTTGAGGTGTATTAACATTTTCCTGTTCCTTTTAGTGTTTATGTCAATGTTTGTGTATTAGACTAAAGAATGTTTCATATTATTGGATTGCTTTCTTTCGCTACAACAAAAATAGACATGAATTATATTGGCCGTATTTGCAGTGTCTGTAAAAATTG
This sequence comes from Taenioides sp. WSHXM2023, assembly GCA_029959045.1. Classification (NCBI taxonomy): domain Eukaryota; kingdom Metazoa; phylum Chordata; class Actinopteri; order Gobiiformes; family Gobiidae; genus Taenioides; species Taenioides sp. WSHXM2023. The sequence goes on along the minus strand of CM057088.1, from coordinate 23,316,755 downwards.
ATTGATTGACTCTGAATTCTGAATGACCAAATGGGCCTTTATCTGAAATGTATAAACTTGTCTTGTTGTTTAGTTCTTTTCACTCCTTCTGATTATGTTTGCACTCATATAAACAACTTGCTAAAAGCAACTGCACAGATTGCGACTCAGGCTTCATGAAAAGCCCTAGCTGTTGGTGGTGTAATTGCTAAAAGTGTTTCCCAAAATTTCAGTCAAAATGTGTGGCATCAACAATTTATTTTTCTGTTTAGCATATTTAGAGTGAAACCATTTGTTACTCCTTTACAACTCTGCAGTGGTTGCATCTTGTTTCATCAGTGCTCCATGTGGAGAAAATTATACAAGGCTCTGTCAGTTTTGCTAGCATAAAACGTTAAATAACTTTTGCTATTATTTATGAATGCGCCTGACTCCCATTCTACATGTGACCACAGGGGCACTGAAGCAGGTTTCTTATTTACATGTAAATAGAAACAATTGGTGAAACTGCTATTATATCATAGGCCTGGTGCAGTGGATTCTGACTGCCACTCTCTTTGCGCAGTAACACAAGTAGAAAGTGGGAGTTTTTAAGAGTTGCTTTGGTGTGGTTCAGGTGCAGGAGTGAGATTTAACAAAAGCACAGCCTATTGATTTCTCAAAGCGTCTGTCACAGTCAGCTTATTGTCTTCTTCCTCTTGAAACTCTTGCCTTCGATCCTCGGTGACCTCCCATCGCACTGCTCTCTTTGATACCACGCTTTTGCTGCACTTACACCATGGGACCAATGCCATCGCATTGTAAAAAATACTGTGGATGCCTTTGTGTTTTAAAGGCTTCTCAGCAGCTTTGCCCTTTGCAATAACTTAGGCTTGACGATGCAATTAATTAAAGTTTAATTGAGGTTGAGATTCATTCATTTCTAATCATGAATGAAATGCTAATATTTTTTTAATAAAGAGGTCTACAGCCAGTAAAAGCACGTGGTTTGGAGCTGACTTCAGACTTTGGGAAGAAATTTAACTATGTGACTTTAGAAGACTGTTGCCGTGAATGTTCCACAGTATGGCACCTGGCATCACTGGAAACAAGCAGGTGAAATCTATGTAGAATAAGAATGCATGTTTTTCAAGATATTTCTACTGATAAAAACACTTTTGACTAAATAAAGGCAAAATGTATGAGCAAAAACATCTCCAAGGGAATCTCTTTTTTCCACCAGAAAGTTGCCAAGTGTACTTCTACAAGTTAACTATTAAAAGTCTGTCTTGTTCCTGTTGAAGAAAATTAATATAGAAAGCCTTTTTAATTTGTCAACAAGACAACATAAAAATCATGCTCAATCAATGTAAGAAAAAATGTGATTAAGATTGCCAACTATATGGTTCAAGCCGCTCATTACCAACTGATTGTGTGAAAACAGTATGTATTATTCACATCTTTAGACAAGGTGGTGCAGCTGCCGGAGGCTAAGATATGACTCACATTTTTCTACCTTGTATATTGTAACAGCTGCCGGCTTTGAAGAGATCCTAATGAATAGAGATAGCACCAGACCGGGAAAATATGTGCCCTTTCGCTTTTAGATCATTGCGCTGATCAAAGTGTGGCTAAAAAACACACACTTTGTTAAAATACCACCCTGTGATGTCTGCCAAGGTTATCCTCCCTGGAGGGTTGTGTACAGGTGGCATTTACTGCGGCTCCAGTCTGCTCAGGGCTCTTCGGGGTCCTTCTCACTTCCTGGACTGGACCCGACTGCCTGACGTTCCTAAGAGACAGCCCATCAGACACTTTCAAAGGACTTTGTTTGTTCCTGTACCGCTAGAATGGATGAGTGGGGCCAGCCATGTTCAGAGGAAGTTTGGGAAGATGGTTCTCTTTAAGCTTCACTATCCAATTGTATTTTTTTTTACGGTACAATACACTCTTCACTCCACTGCAACAGCCTAACTACCGTCCTGCCTAAATATGTACAACTAGACGCACACCTTTGCTGCATGAACCGATATACTTCCAGCTGAAGTTAAAGCTTACTTCAAATCTAATAGAAGCAAATCCATAGAATTACCTGTATTATTTAATCTTTTTAGCCATTTTTTTAACTGTGCTTGGCAGAGTGTCAACTTACCTTAAATGTTTGATCCTTTTCCAGATGATTCCCCTTAGCGTAATGTTAAGATTGCATTTTCCTCCAATAAAATGTGCAGGTGTCCTTAAAGTAGGACTAAACACTAAATCCAGTATAGCAAAAGAAGTTGCTATACTTGAATTTGCACATGGTGTTTTAATGGCATTATCTACTGCTCTAGGTAATTTTTTGTCAATTTCTGTGCAAACTAGATAAATGTGCAACTTTGTGGTAAAAAAATGAAATGTATAAAAGTTGTGTGTGTATAAAAGTTCTGCCTCCAATAGCCACTGCAACTATTTGTAGTTGGTGACATCACAAAAGTCTTCCCTGATTACAGCCTATTGTTCTCGATTACAGTGTGGATACCTGTTCTTTAAACCTACAGACCCCGCCCCTCCTCCCCCTGCACTCACCCTTGTTTTTTAGTCTTCCAGGTACAGCCCAGGTGCAGCTCTATTTGAAATGTGGTTGTGGGCGGAGTTTGTGTTTCCTCCCACATTAATTGGTTCACCGGGGAACAACATCATATGCTGTATGAGCAAGCAAATTCAAACTGCCTTTAATAATTCTGTGACTTTCTCTCTCATCCTGGATTCCTCAAAAATTTTAAAAGTTTCAAAATTTTCCACTCTTATGACAAAAGAATCATATTGTTTTCACTAATGATAGGTGCTTTGGTTTGGTTAGGTGCATTGACTGGGCAGAACAACCGCAAGCCACAAGTATGCGATTGCCCACAAAGCCCATGGGTGTCGTTAACAATGGGCTTAATTCATTGTACCAACAGAAAATCGTAATTATTGCTTCCTTGGTTTACGTGTGGGTGTATGAACAAGCTGGCCAGGGTCCGCTTAGTGCTTATATGTGAAAGGGCCAGGACTGCTCCCACCTGATTATACTGTATGTTAATATTTGCCAACTCCTTCGGCCATTTTCGATGTTCATAAATCACATACATGGATTACAGGTTCTTACTTTCTTTATTTTTCTACAGTGAAAATGCAAATGAGAACATTAGCATAAAGTGCTAATATTTCTCTGATGATAAATTCTTGGCAGTGCACAAGATAAAAGGCGCAGTTTTTCCGTTTAGAGAGAGGTAAGTATGTAGATTGTGTCAGGACCTCCACAGATATAGGTCCATGGCCCTAGACTATTTCGGACAACCGGGGTAATTAAGAATGGACTTAGCTGGGATTATGTCTGCGCGTAAGGCTGATCATGGGAGACAGCAGTGAAGGCATTAGGAGAATAGTGGTTAATTTGGGTATTACTGCTCTTAGCGCTGGTATCATGTGACATTAAGACAGCTGACAATAGAAGCCTGTTGATGCTAAGATCCTGAGCTCACCGCTAATAGGCTTTACTCCAGATAGCTTTGTTTACACACTCCTCCTTCTTTCTTTATCTCCCTTCCTCATGCATTCAGACTTTCACAATTTGTCTCAGCCTAATTAGAAAATGGAAATATTTTGCAGTACACGTCCGTGGGGCATTTTAGCTCTTTTTGAAGTGTTTGCCTTACTACAGCACCTTTCCAATGATGATTGTTCCTCTCTCCCTTTCTCTTGTGAATGCACACACTCTTGTCTAGTTTGGAGATATTTCTGTGGAATGTAATTAATGGTCTCATTAAAAGAGGGAACGAGCTGTAGGGCTGAACTAAAAGCCTGATACCCCTGGGTGCCTGCCCTCATCTTCTTCTTTAGGAGGCGTGAATAGATGGTGCGTGCCCTCGGAAACAATGAGAAACAGGGCTAGTTACTTTCTTAGTTCAGCCCTTTATTGTGAGGTGCACGCAGCCGTAACCTGATGCGTGCTGCCTGTGCTCCACTCCTGTTGTTTTGGAGTAAATTTTGGAGGAGGTCTGTGTGAATAACAATGTAGCCGGGCTTTATCAAACACAAAGGTTGTATCAAATGATCCATCTAATTCACTCCATTACTTTCTCATAAAGAGGTCTTATTTTTGGAATATACTTTTCTCTAAGTGGTTTGTTGGCAGAATTAACAGCACATGACTTGATACAGAAATGGTTTGTTTTGACCTTATTTAGAGGGAGCGCTGAATTGTTTTCCACAGTCTTTAAAGGCTAATCCCATCAGAGGAAGTGCACAGCATGAAGGCCTAACTGCAGCAGAGTCTGAGCTGCCAGGACCGAGCAGACAGGAATGTGTTTGTCTGCCCAACTTAAAAAGGCTTTACTCAATCCCAGCTGGAAACAAAGAGAGAAAAGTCCTCAGTAACAATTCAGTGTTTAATTCCACTTCCTGAACTCTGATAGCTAAGGGCTTATTCCTAGGTTTCAGAGGACATCACCATTGCTTTTCTCCCAGCTCCACACTTGTTTGTTGTTGTTATGGCGTACATCATCAAAGGTATAATACTTCCTACAGCTGAAGTATAGTTAGGCTGAAATGGAGTAAACTAGAATGGACTACACTATCATAATGTCTTGAGGGGTCATATGTTTGGTTACTGGGTTTCGTACTGATGGTAAATAAACTTCTTCTGTGTTTAATCTCCAGCCCCGTGCAGCCCCTTCTTCCATTCTAATTCTACAACACTGATGGGCAAAAATTAATTGTTATTGTTATCGTTATAGAGATTTTTGTTGTAATAAAGTGAGTTTTTGGCTCTAGTCACAGAAATGATCTGGCTCAGATCTGCCCCCCCCCCCTCAATTGTCCAAGTGGATAAAAGCATTGCACAACTTTTGATAGGAATTCCGCCTAGGTTTGTGGCGATGCAATTGTGGACTCGATGTCATTACGGCAGATGAATTAACCAGGTTCACCTCAGAGAAGAGCCTTCCCGCTCGGCTGCCCGTCTTTTGGCTTGGTTAGGCACACGTCCTCCAGGGGCTGTGGGCTCATTCAGTGCTGCGGAGATGGAAAGGAGGATTTATCCCAGTCCAGTGAGTCCCTGTGGCGGCTGCCGGAGGATTTAAGGGCCCTCCATCCGTCTGTCTGTGCCTCCACTGAGATACAAGCAGATTTTCCTTTGGCCACTGTATTGGTTTGAGCCAGCACCTGCAGCTCATGCACTCTGTTTGAAAATTAATATTAGGGCAAGTGAAGGAGAACCATGAGTGAGAAGCTATTGAGATAGATTGCACTCACACTTTTGGAATATTTTTCCTCAGTACTATCTATTATTACAATCTGTAATTGAATAAATGCAAGATAGATCAGTTTATTGCCAGACTATAGAACATTCCAGGCAATGCAGGAATATCTCCATGGAGTCAAACAGATGGCGGACCCTACTCCAGGAAAGTGATGTAGTGCACCTTTAAGTGATATGCTAATTTGTTGACCGTCTAAAAACTGCATTTTCATTTAATGCAAAAATACAGAAATAAAACTACACATTAAGTAACATGATAGTTTATTTTTCTTATTCTGTGACCAGTAATTAACTTGTATTCATGCAGCATTCCATGAAATTCAACCAAAGGCATTTTTTCTTTCTAGCAACTATAAAGTATATTTTATTTTTGTATACCTGTGTATGGACTAAGAGCCTGGATTAAAGCGGCCAGGTGCTCAAAAGGGCACAGTAATTTAAGTCTACAGCAACACAATCCAAAAGTAGGTTATCTCCAAATTTGTGTCCCAACAGATGTTTTTGCTTGTAATCAATCGTGGTGTTGTTTTCTCTGGCAGAGTTGGAGCCTGAAGCAGCTGGAGAAAGTGTTGAGGCTGATTTACTGGAAGACACACAGAGAATGCACCTGCTTTTCCACAGCTGTCGTCTGCCTTTCACTTTCACCCATTTCTACCTTTTGTGCTTTGTGATGGGCTGTGATCTTAAAACAGAAGTTTGATTTATAAGGCCTGGATTGAATTCACTTTTCCCTCTCTTATGTTGCGGTTGACTTCCTTCTAAATCCATGAATGGTAGTGACAACTAGAGATGTCACCACATCTTATTTTCACAGTTATTGTGAGAAGACACTTCACAAATAAAACAACTATGAATTCATTTGCATTCATGTTGTCACCTTTCCTCTAATATCTGACAACCTTTGTGAAATTAAAGCCTGAATGATAATGTAGTTAATATCAACAGGAAACAAACGGCCAGTGGTAAAAAGGATTTTACATTTAGACATTGTTTTTGGGAGTGAATTGAAATTATATTTTTGCATCTAATATGGTCACGATGATAATTGTATTGTTCTTATTGTGACCTGAATAATCAGAATTGGATTAACTGGATAATCTTGCCATCCCCATGACAGCTAAATTGTATAGGTCGGACCAAATGCTCCTCACTCTTCCTTCACCTGTTCTATCCCTTGAGGCTGCGGTGGAGTCTACCTCAGTGATTTTTCAAGTATTTGGGTGTTGAGAGAGCTCAAAGCCAATCTGTCTGTGACAATGTGCCCGTCTGCCTCCTCCCCAGGCACTCATTAAACCAGTTTGTGAAAGTATGTGTTTCCTGAGGTTGTGATGGAAGGGAAAAACATTCCTGTATCCGAGGTTAAAAGACCCCCGACAGAGACATAATTTCCAAACCTGGAGCGAAGGGAGAATCTAACTTCATTAGTCAGTTCCCGCTGTACACATTAACTTCATTATCCTAACCCAGTCTAGAGTGCAAGTGTCACACCTGCAAGTATGTAAATCGCCAAGCCCTCCCCCCCACCTACCCCCCTCCCGAGTGAGTGTGTAAGGGAATGAACGAGGGTCAATTGGAGCCCCAGGGACTTTTAGCAGCGGTGCAATTTGCAAGTATATAATGAGCAGGTAAAGCATGCTACAAACTCTCCTTCTATAATTTATCCCATTGAAGTCACACTTGCTTCAGTACAGGCCTGTGCATGTGCAGACAGGCTTTTGTTCAGGTCACAGTGGCAAACAAAATATCTGTCACTATCTCTCCTCAGGCATCTAGAGTGAACTGATTTTTTTTACTTGGTTTGAAGGACCATAAATTGAAAACAAACTTTTTGACAGCATAATTTTGGTCAAATTATAGTTTGATTTCTTAAATTTTGAAGTAACAGGCACAGTAACAGGAAAAGTGCTGAAATACTTTGGAAGGCCGGATCATTTGTTTTGGAACCACCTATTAACACCATGCTTATTACTGACAACAACTGTGGTTGTCACATAGACGATATCTGGTGGGTAAATTTGGTTGTTATAATAGTAGCTTATTGCAAATATCATCACTATTTTATTTTTCTATTCACATTTGTAGATTTTACCCACAACACTCAAATGTATTCTTCCTAAAGTTAGTTGAGAGATTTCAGCATGCCTCCTTTGTATATCTATACGGGTGACATCACCGTTTTGTGGTTATCCCTTTAAATGACTTGTGGTTACATGTGACGTCGTTTATTTTCACTGTTCCACTTTGCTCAGCTATCATTCAAAAATCTTTTACATAAACATTTGCACTCACACTCACTTGGCCTTTAACAAAAAGGGCAGACATTAACCTCTTTTAACCCAGATCGATTGGCTACGGCTCAGGTCGGGGCTCAGAGCTCTCTATTATGGACTCAGTGTTGGTTTACACATGTATTACTGCTGCCTATGCCCCCGAGACAAAGCAACGGCATGATAGCTTTGAGTGGAGGGCAGTGAGGCAAAACAATCATATCCATCTTGTTCTTATTCCCAGTATTGACTGAAATCAAGTTGTTTTTTCTCTTTGTTTGTTTACAGTGTATTGCGGAGGTAACTGTATGCGGCAGATAAAGCACTTAGGAGCTGCTATGAAAACTACTTTTTAGAAATGCTTTTAAAGGCTTTAGGCTTTTAACGTGTTCGTTACGCACTTTTAAACTGAACGAAACTGCTAAACTAATAGAAGAATGACGTGTGTTTCAGAACAGGTTTGTAAAGATCTAAACTACTACTACAAATTACACACAATATAAAGTATATTTTGTGGTTTGATTTACAGAGAAAATTGTATTAAGTTAAATCACTCAATTAATCAACTAAAAATAATTGTCTTTGCCAATTGCGGGTATTCAGTTATTTTAAATGTGACTAATCTTGCAGCCAAAAAGGGTTATGTTTGTTGTAATGTTGTAATGTCTGTATTCACCTGCTGATACTAATCGATACCAGTATCAAAACTACAAACTAATAGGATCGATTGTGACTTTCTGAATAGTTTTCCTTTATATAAAAATGGAGTTTAAAATTTTTGTAGCGTTACACCACTGCCTGTTGAAGCTTCTTGTTCTTTCCCTGTGTGACCACTCTTGGTACATTTCATATTCCCCACACACACGCACACAGAGGTCTAATCTAACATTCATAAGAAAGGCTTTGGTGTGGGTTTGGGCTAAAATGTAAACCTAAGCTCTCTGTCAGACTTCCAGTGAGGATGTTTCACCTGACCTACAAATGCTTCACAGGAATCCACCCCCCACCACACACACATACTTACATACACACAGTCAGTTCCCTCGTCCAATGCCCTGGTCACAATGAAGTGTGTGTGTTTTTGTGTTATTTGGGGGTAAGACACATTGAGATGAGGGACGCGAGCTCACCACTGCCCTACACCTAGCGCTACTGTTATTGTCACTCTCAAATTGACATCAGGGGATCCACTGAGATTCAGAGAGCTGCTTTTTGGAAAAATCGGAAAGACACTGATGAAAGTGAAATCCTCTCTGAACCAATGCTCTATCTAATGTTGTCATGATACCTATATTTCAAACTCTATTTCAGTGCTAAGTCAAAAGCTTGATACCGATTTTGATACCACATAATAATAACACTAAAACACTATTTTTAATACAATAGAATAGTATACTTTTCAACACAACAACAACAACAAAACTTCTTTAAAGGTTGTATAGAGGATTTTCCAAGGAAGTAGAAATCCAGCGACTGTCCTTTTTCAAATGTTGCGCATGTGTGAACCCCCCCAATAGATAACAAGGTGGGCTTTTTTGGTCATCATAATTACAAGGCTGCTGCATCATAGGTTAAATCTACCTATGATGCAGATTTAACCCAAGCTGTATGGTACAAGAAAGCCTTTCAATAATTGCTTATAAATTATCCCATGATACATTTGGCCTAAGATTTTGGGCATTGGTTTTGTACTTCTAATCCATCATTGGTCTGACAGAAGGCTAAACACACATTTTTACATGTTGAATACAATTTTAGGTAAATTATAGTTTTGCCTTATTGCCGTCGTGTGTGGTAGGGACTTACAATAAATCCGGGAGGCACCAGCAAACCCAGACAAAGGGAGCACTCAGGTTGGTCATTAGTGGTTATAGCAGCATGAAAGCTCAAATCACTCTCTGCGCTGTTATTATCTCTGCATCTGTGTCTGTGATGGCTTCCTGTCTTCAGAGGGGCTTGTGGTGGGAGCAGTGACCTTTCATTGGAAACTCCATGTGACCATAAGCCTTAACAACAAACCAGAACAGAGCAGACAACCTTGTAGCACCGAGCAGCTCTGTGGCAGAGATATGGGAATTCTGAGGAGTATAACTTTACAGCAGCCGCGACAAGAGGTTACCCCGGTGAAAGGAGGTTTTGATAATGCAGTATTAATAATATTTAATACTTTTAATAATAATTTTAATGCAATACCTCAATCTCAGATAAGTGAAACAAGAAATGTTAAGGCCAAATAGTTTGCTCCTACAATTGTGTAAAAATGTTCTTATTTTTTAACTGTTAATTTAAGTTTTTGGAGTTTGGCCAGTGAGAGATGTACAGTAGTGCAAATAATGCTTTGGAAATCTCAATCTGAAATCTGGTTTTGCAAGATGGAAATTGATTTTGGATTTGATGCTATTCAAAAGATACATTGTTTGAGCACGGCTGTTGGTGCACTTTTTACTAACAAATACTTTGTCATTAGTTTAATAGAGCATTGTGTTTCCGTCCTCAAATTCTGACCACCTCAGTCTCAACACCTGAAAAGTAATATTCAATTAAAATCTTTATATCTAGGACACGTTGACATAGTTTATGCAGACACTGGAGGCATAAGAGGTGAGATGACATGCCTTGCTTAAGGACACTATGGCAGTATAAAATAAATAGTTTCATATCGGCGGCCTAATAGCAAAAGTACTCAAGTAATTGTTTGACCAAATTGCGGCATCACTTGAAATCATTGCCTCTGTCCTCTGTTCAGCCAAAGAAACACCAACTGCCCCACTCATTTTATTGACCTTGATTGACTTTTATGCAGTTAGGCTAACAGGTCTGTAGGTAATAAACCTAATAATATGTTTATGTTCAAAGTTCACATTTTAAGGGCCTCAAGGAGAATTGACAAAAATATAAATATAAACTACTAAACTGATAAACTAATTCAAGAAGAATCATATTTCAGAGCATTTGTAGAGATCTAAACTGCAGGGGTAGCAGCTCTTATGCAGTATCAGACTTGATATTTTGTTTTTGTGGAGGAAATTATGGTAATTCAAAAACTGTAGTTTTTGCAATTAGCAAATTGCGTCCATTCAAATTGTGATTTTCAATCTAACTGCGATTAATCTTGCTCTCCTAGTAGTAGTATGAATGAAGTGACACGTTATTGTATGAGTTAGTGTTGGAGAAGCCCCCATCCCTTGTGTGCTTGCTGGGCCTGGTGTCTGGAGGAGCATATTTACCTTGAAAATGTGGAAGCACACACCTTCAGTATCAAGCTGAGATCTCCTGGAGTGTGATGCCATGTTTCCAGCTCTCTCGGCTTCTGTTAACCCTGTTCAGCAAAGCCATTGTGGCAGAGAAGTGAGCACCAGGGGCTGAAGAGGTGCTAATACCATTATGACAAGTCAAGTTCGTTTCTTTTCAAGGGCTGCTCCATTCACTTCTATACACTTGACACAGCACCACCTCTTACACACCCTCAGGCTCCTGCTCACATGGGGTCCTATTTACACCATCTTCCTCCTATTATTTTCACTCGTACAATGGTATGTTCTTGACAGAGAAATGTCTTTACATGTCTAAAGCCTCTACAGTAGGAGTTGGAAAACCTTTATTCCTTTTTACTGAAGATGGAAATTTTCTTAGTAGCCCCCTTTTCACTTCTTTTCATATGCATAAATTCTTGCTGGACTCAAATGCGTCAAATCCGGCTTTCATCCCACTCTCCAAATGTCTAAATCTCTTGTATTTTATCTTCTTGCTCCGCTCTTGTATCCAGTGAGAAGTCTCAAATCAAACAGCAGCTCTGAGAAAAGGCCAGAGTGGTGTCATCTCCTGCAAGGCCACGGCGAGCAGCATGAGATTGACGCGCTGTGTTGCCAGATGTGTTCTACTCTACTGCGCTTTGTGTGTCGGTCGGCTGTGCGCTTGTGATTTGTGGGATGTGAGAGAAAGAAGTCTGGAGAGACAAAAAAATGAAAGGAAAATATGAGGGCAAAGAGAGGGGGCTTTGCTTTGTTCAAGTTTACATAATTAACATTTTGTTAAACAGAATTGTGTCCACACGCAGTATCAGCTCTGATCTCAAATGCAAATATTGTCAAGAGGATGAGCAGAGAATAGTCTCAAAGTGATTCACAGCAGTCGCTCTCAATTCTCTGGGGCTTCTAGGTAATTAACTGTACGGTAATGAAAAGTTGACAGTGGGTTTTATGTTTCCACAACCAATGGATTTCCATCTAGAGCTGCATAATTCTACCAAAAATATTTTCCATGGTAAAATCTCTGATATAGCGATGTAAGAGATGAGACTCTGGACTCATTGATTCAAACATAACTGAAATACCAAATATATCCTGGTTAATAAATGAATATTGGTGTTTGATTACCTTTTTTGTCTTTGGGTTTATTGAACAGCAGATTCTTTAGTTAGTTTGGTTGGTAGGGGTAAAATTGTGCATTGGTGTGAATATTTTGACTGAGTGGGTGATGCTGGTGTTTGTCATGTAGTTGAAGAGGAACTCCAGAGAAACGGCTGTGATTAGCCTCCCACCCATGGGACACTTAGGCTTTCCAGGACCTGCTCCGTCAGCACCAAAACAGGACATTTATCACACAATGCACCGCTCCACCGCCAACTCACAACAGAGCATGTCTAAATATATGCACTGTCTGATAACACTGAGATGCAAACAGATATGCACAAACAGGTGTAGGTTTGTCGCTAAGCTAATAAGCAAATGTGGGAAAGTCTGGTTCAGTGCATAGTCTCACAGTTAGACCAGTGCTTCCGGGTTTAGTTTTCATATGGAGCTCATATTTTGAAAAGCCCATTAAAAATAAACCAGTTTGTTGCTCATGCCAGTCCCAAGGTTGTGTAAATGAAGAGGCTTGGACTAAAAGAAAGTTGGTGATTTACATATTGTGAGGGCAACTTAACACTAAATAAACTTGTTGCTGATTAAATGTATACTGCATTTTAATTGGTCTGGTCTCCCTTGTCCTTCATTTGTCATTTCAGTACAAACTTGTTTAATTTGTCTTTGCCTGTCAATAATGATTAAATATTTGAATGCCTTTTACTGCCCCCTAGCATTTACTTTACTGTGCTTTTCTCTGTTAGTAGTCATTTAGAACTTACAAATGCAAAATGTGTAGTATTTTTTGTTTAAAAGCCCCTACTGCGCTATTTTCAGAGTTGTGTGTTGTTTCATTCACACATGTCTAACACACAATTTAAACATGCCTATTTATTCTTCTCTCTGAAAACCCTCTGTTCCACCTTGTGATTTCGTGTGGTCATGAAGTGCTCCATTGTGTTTTTAAACTCCATACACCTTCACTCAAAGCATTTGGATAATTTCAGCCCTGGAATTGCCAATCTGGACTGAACAAAAGGTAAAGCTAACACTGCATGACATCACAAGGTGGAGTATTTTGCGCTTTGGAGATGTAGATAGACTAATAATAAAGAGTTAATCAAACATGCTTGAATGAAACAAAACACAACCCCAGGTATGATTTTGATTAGGTAACATTTTATCATATATAGCATCATATATTTTCATGTATATCTTAAATCTCACAAGAGTCAATTTTGCGTAATATAGGACCTTTAAACAGCAACATAGCAAAATAAATGTAGTCCTATAAACCATTTCTTGAAGTTGAAATAACGCTATAACACTAGAATATAGTGCCGGTAAGAGGAAGTAGTTCTGTTTTTGGAGCTGAGCTTTGGCAAATCGATATCAGTGAAAATGTGAATGTGCTGTAACTTTAAATAAAATAAAGTAGGTGTTATCTCGTTTAAATCCCGCAGTTATTTTGAGATTTGTTCATCACAGTTCCAAACCGGCACCTGGGAATGCGATAGCCGTCCACAAAGTTTATTTTGGATGCAACACTACGGTTCTCATCTGTCTCCATTTTGCTAATCATAAACATTGCACTTGACACTAGCTCCAGCAACTGCCAGTTCCCAGTATTAAATTAGCTCAAGTATGATATAGTATAAGGAAACATAATGCTGTCTTCTGCTGTACAAATAGCTATGACAAAGAGTACAGAATTATTTAGCATCATTTTTAAAAATATATTTGGCCTGTAGGGTTTTATATGACAAGACAGAACATTAAGGAGTAGCAGAGTTGAGACAACTGTAAAACAGGACTTGTAGAGTTGACAATATTGGTTACACAGTCAAATTTTAGAGATTGTATTTGATTTTATATCTGATAAAAATCATTGTATATTGCCTACTTAAATTTCGTTGTAGTTTAAGTTAAAATATAATTATTAAGAATGTAATTACAAGCCTTCCAAAACACTTTAATTTTTCATATCTGAGATATAATGTTGTGACCCCAGCCCTTTGGGACAACGGATGGAAATTAGCCTTAGGCTACAATCCGGTGTGTTTACATTCATGTTGTGTCATGATTGTCCATTAACATGCTCTGTCCCAATCAAATAAATAAATAAATAAAATAAATAAATATAGATTCATATCTGCTGATAAGACACATTCAGACAGGCAAGGCAGATGAAGTGTCTTGCACAGTGACACAACAAAAGTGCACAGTGCCTGTAGCGAGTTCAAACTCCACAGCATTTTAATCGAGAGATAAGGTCTATGACTTGGTAAACTAATTTCGGGTAGCTTCTAGTTTTGCGATTAGTTACAGCATTAGAGTATTGGCCTTAGATAAAGAACTTATAATTGTACTTCATCTCACTGTTAACAAGTACACGTTCTGAAAGTTGAACCAAACAACCTCAGGCCTTTACTTTTTAATTGCTTATTAGCGTAAAACAAAGTAAACACAAGGCCTGGTATATCTGCTGTACAGAAAGGGTGATTTAAAATGGCACACAGAAGCTGGTTCATTAATATGCGCCTGTAGTTAGTGATTTTAATTCATACTGACATTAATGTTATTTTGAAGAAACCAATTGTGTTATTTTTTCACAAATGTACTCAAATGCAGAAGAGGCCACTCCAAGCGGCAGTCTGCTTTAGTCAACTGTGTGGCGTCTGTAATTTACCCGAGAGCGCCATAAGTCATAAACCATACAGCACAGTGGTAGTTAATATTACTGAAACTGTGATGAATAACTGCAGATGAAATGGACTTTAATGTGGTCCTGACTTATTGTTAGTGGCTCTGATAACTCTCCCACAAGCACTAGGCTGCACTTTACTTTATATCCGCAGCCAACACATTAATAATCTATCTGGAAGTAATTTTGGTATTTTGTCTTCATTACCTGTAACTTATTTAAGTGTGCATTTATAAAGTACAATACACTTTGAAATAAATCAGTGTAACCCACATACACAAAGTCTATTGTAACATGGTCTATAAAGAAAGTTTTAACTATGTGTTTTTATAGGCAGCTTGTTAAAAGTTATGAAGCTGTGTATGAGTGCATCACAGCTCATTGTTAAAACTGTAAACAGTAGCTTTATGGAGAAAGGAGCGCAATACACCCAATACAGAGATCAATTTATGGTGCTAATTGGTTGTGTGTGTAGAAACCCTGCTTTCAAAAAGAAACGTTCATTCACCGGCTAAATCACAGTGTTTTCCATACCAGTAGATTTAGTTCAGACTATGATGGCACAAAATAGATTTACTACTCTACTACTCTAGATTTGTATTTTTTTTCATTCTATTTTTTGAGTTTCAATATCATTTATTGCCTGTATTTCATATTTAAGCAGTCTTTTTTGACAGTGTAGTTACATTTTATGTGAATGTCAATACTAGGAGCGACAAAGTGGGATTTTGTTATGCCAATGTTTTTTTAGACTATGGGGGAGAATTTTAGACTATGTGTGGCCACCATAGTCTCTCCTGTTAATTGGAAACACTGAAACCACCATGTCAGTGCCTGATGTTGGAGGCTAAGCAGGAATAGGCCTGGTTAGCTGGTTAGTACTTGTATATTTTGCCCACCTACCTTGTATGAATATGGTGTGCGATTGGTAGTGATGGCGCAGTTTGGCAGTCCCCCTTCCATAAGCCTTTACCAGGGCAGCTGTGGCTATAAGTACAAGCTTTCAATCACCCAAGTGTGGAGTGAATGACTAGTGCTAGAGGTGCGCGATATATCGATTAAATCGATTAATTCGAATTTACAGTTCAGAACGATGTGTTTTTATGAAAATCGATTTTTTTATTATTAGTATTATTTTTTACACGCGAGCGTCGAAAGCGGAACTAATGCGCTGCAGCGCTCTACACGGGTAAGTTAGCGGAGCGGAGGAGGTGTCGTATTTTTCTGCTACGACTGACCTGTGGTCCAGCCGAACGATGCAGCCCTACTTGAGTTTAACGGTACATTTTGTTAATAGTAGCTGGGCGATGCGAAGCGTTTGTCTGCAAACAGTGTATTTTCCCGAGGATCACAAGGGGGGATTAATCGCGCAAGGATTGAAAGATGCTTTCACTTCGTGGAAACTTGCAGAAGACAGACTCATCTGCATGACAACAGACAGCGGCAGCAATATGATCAAAACTTTCTAAAAGTGTTTACAATGGCCTGGTCTGCCATTTCACTTACAAGTATGTTTTTTGCTTGTCAGATTGCACTTTAACCCTAAAGTTAAAAAAAAAAGAATAAAGTTAAAACTTGTTTTGAGCCATTTATTTGTCATCTGTTATTTGCATTTGAGTAGGGCAGAGAAAAATCGATTAAAATCGTAAATCGGATTTTTTGTAAAAAAAATCGGAGATTTTATTTTTAGGCCATATCGCCCAGCTCTAACTAGTGCACAAAATTGTAAAGTGACTGTCTGGAGAAATACTTTATTGACTAGAAGCTAATCTCATATACTTGTTGTTAAATTTGGCTACGACTGACTGAGGGTGATTTTTTTTCCTGCACCAGTGGTTTTCCTGTTATGGATACTTTTCAGTTTTCCTTAACATGGTTGTGCTTATTGATATATTTTCCACTCGATACACATTTTCCTTGCATTCAGCCTTCTCCATGCTATATGATTACTTGTTGTTTTAATGATTTTTCTCTATGTAAAGTCTGGTATAGAGTAGCATGTCAGTTATGCCTCTCTCTCGTCATTATGTACAAACAGCCTCGCTAGATCAATAATTTAACTCACCTCAGTTTCTCAAACGCTGGGTTTCTTTGACTTGTTCTCTCTGTAGTCAATAACGCATTTGTTAAAGGACCCCACAAGAGGGACTGCCCGGGTTCATCACGGCCTTATTACATACGTTTGTCTTCCATTGACCTGTTGGGCTCACCGGATGATCCATGGCGCTTCCTTTGCACCTTTTCACCGTTTTTTATCGGAGCGCCGGGCCCTGCTGACAGCTCGTGGTTCATACATAAAAGTGGCACGACTACTGACAGCAGATTTGTCTCGCTGAGGTTTTTGCCTGTAATTGTGCCGGGAGATATGGTGACCCAGTTTGAGGCAATGAAGTGATAACGGGCTGAACAAAACTGTGAGTCGAAAATGTGCTAATAAGAAAACACTTAAGATTCATGTAATTTAGGGGATGCTTAGTCCTAATTTTACATGCTGATATCTGAACCACCAACATCTTTGCTGCATATTTATTGCTCTTTCTGAGTAATTTAAGTGCAGTTTAATTAAATGTTATGCCGCAGAAAAATGTCATAATATCATCAGCCAACGCAATGTAATATTTCAACTATTTACATTTATTGAAACAGTGTTATGGAAAGAGTTATACACTATCAAATACTTTAAGAATTGTGGTGGGTGGTATAATAAAAATATTGCAAATCATTGCTGACCTTTAATTGTCATCAAATTGGAATAAATATGTAACTTATTTGTTTCTATTCCTTATTTGCATAGATTCCTATTTTTTGTACAGTCCCTACTGCTGCCTTTGCTAATAAAAAATCTTAAGCTTTTTCTCAGGCATTGAAAAGCAAATATATAAAACATCCTGAGCCAAAACGCACATCGCTAAGTAAATTATGCATTTTTTTTTACTGATTTATGCTTTAATACCTTTAGGAGTCTCTCATCCTGCCAAACTGAAGATTTTCGTTGATCCATTTTCTCTGTTAATACAGTAAACTGGCACAAACCCCAACAGTGAGAACTGCATTGTCAAAATGTGTTAAAACAACCTCAATTCAAAGTTATTAGTCGTAACTGTGAGTCACTTTTGGCACAGATCTCACAGCTGATGGGTTTGTTAATGTCTTAACTGGCACACTGTCATCTCTTTGTATAGCCCTCAAAATGTCCCACGTATAAGGCTGGAACAGAAAAACAACTTTAATGCATAGAGACACATACTGTGAACGCTGGACCCTTATTTCTTTATCCAATCCAGTGATTTCTCCAGGGTCCTGTAATTGTGATGGCCACGTCCAGAATTACAGATAAAAGTACAGCGCTGGCATTTGGCTTTAATTGGCTGTGAAGAAAGCATCCTCTTCGATAAGAAGTTAGCACGGTTGTTATTACTGTATGTGCGCAGGTCGGCAGTGCTGGTTAATGTTTCAAAGGTGTCGTCAGAAGCTTGTAGCGCCCTCAGGGTTAGCTGTATACCAATCTTGATTTTCTTCATTGGACTACCAGGCTGAAAACACAGTTAATCATCTGTAATAATAAGCAAAGGTGCAGAGGAGGTAACCCAATCAGCAGTGAAGATTGGAGAAAGGCGTACATAAATTTACATTTGTGAAGAGTTGTGTCTCCACCTCGAGTAGACCTTGTGTGCCGACTGCCAAATAGTAGTGTTTGTAACAGGCTCAAACTGCCAGGGGCAAAATCCTAGCAGGTATTCATGTTCAAAGATTGGAGCAATAAAGAAACAGGCAACCACTGCTGTGATTTACCATATCTGTCAGTCAGTCAGGAAGCTAAGAAGATAGAACAAAATGTCATGTCTTTCACACCGAAGATGAGAGAAGTTTAACTAAGGTAAAACTGCATGAGCATTCAAATGCTACATGCTAACATCTAATTGAGTGCTAACGAGCCGTGGCAGTTTATAATAGCAGATATGTTAGGCAAGGTTGTTTGACATTTGTGTTTCTGTATATAATTCCTGCTGTTTACTCCTGCAGGGTAATTTTCTGTAATAACAGTCTTGCCACACGCTAAGTTTTTTTTTCCCTGGCTTGTTTTCTTTTTTTTCAGACAGATGAGAGTTGTTCCAATACAGGTTATATAGGCCAACAGTATCACATTGAAGGGGTTACACAGCGCACTGTTTTCTGAATTAAATTCAGGGACCTAAACCTTTGGCAATTAGCCCTGGGTACACTCATGTCCAACATGTAGACTCCATACTTTCACTATTGAACTGAATATATTGAATATATGCCATAGCCCATCAATGCAAATGTTTCTCAATCGCCAAACTCCCTGACAGATTTTTCACTTCTTCTGAGGCAATAAATATTGATTATAGAAATATCCCACTGACCTCTGCACTTATTCAGGCATACCTTTTGCAAATGGAGCGATAGTCATCGGACGTGGACTTGAATTCAGTTTTATGTTCATTTAAGGATTGTTAAATGAATTGTATTGTTAAAGATAGTATCTTTGGTCCTTAATCTCAATGACAGATATTTCATGTTTCTTAATTTCAGTTCCACAAAAAGAAATTATTTCATCCTATTTTTTCCCATTCTTAAATTTGACAAGATCTCTTTTTCATCTTGTTGTCATTTTAACAAACCAACCACCCCCACATACTTACTTGCTTGTTGGTAGAAAGCTCTTCCAGTATTGTTAGTGGATTTTTGGATAAGTCTGTTCTGCTCCTCTACTGACCTCTCAAATTGAGCACAAGTTCACTCCAGGACAGCGAGTAATGGGCACTGCAGAATATTGTTTTAAAACTTTCACCATGAAACAGTGGCTGATTTTATGAAAGCTAATCTAAAGCGAAGTTTTTGACAAGCCTTTCATTGAGGAAAGTGGCGATAAAGGAGTGATTTTTTGATTAATTCTCAGCTTGATCGTCAAATGTGAAACTAATGTAGTGGCTTTTGGAGCAGACCGACTCAAAGCAGTGACCATGCAGCCTGATTACCCTTGTGTTCACCTTGTCATCTGAGTCCTGTGAAGAACTCTGAGGGAGCAGCAAAATCCTCCTTGCGCCGACGATAGACTCACACTTTATATGCAGATGAGATGCAGAGTATTTTTAACCATGCAAACTCGGGTGGATAACAAATTGTTTGTTTTGGGGCTTTGACAGTTTATTTGAATATGTAAATACTCAGTGAATAGGGAGTAAAAAAGAGACGGGACAGGAAGCCAGCAATAACGTGTAGCTCATTTACAGTTTTGTCTTGAGATTATGATACTTTGTCAGCATTTGTCATGATATACAAATATATTAAAATTATTGTTTTTGTGCCCTTCTGCGTTGAAGTTTAGCTGTGATCTTTATATTGAAGTATATCAATGTCTCTCTCTTCATCATCCAGGTGTCAGTCAAACAAAGCAAAAAAAAAAAATACAGTGCATATTTATAACAGCTGTTGTTTGCTTTTTAAAGGCTATTACTGAAATATTTTAACTTGAGGCATTAAAATAGTGGCAATAGTAGCATAGTGACCTCAGTAGTAAAGAAGGCATGCACTTGAATTATGTAGTGTTTTTGATAGGTATTTTAAGTCATTGAACTTCCAGTTGAATGGTCATCATTTAAAGTACTTGTTACAGTCAGTGTATGTCATGACCTTGACAAATCCTTATACACTCAGAAACAGCATTCCATTCTCCTGGTCTGATTACTCTCTTGTGATGAAAAGAGCCGGTCTCTATAGTGGAATGTCTAATTTCCCCTTCGTCAGTCTGTCTGCTGACATCTAAAGACCGCAAAAAAACCTCGAAAATCAATGCAGCTTTTCATTCTCCTTCCTTAAAGCATTTGGATTTTTCCAGCTGATACTAGTATTCCATATTTGTGACATTGTTATGGCATATATACCATATTTTGCCGATATGGAGATCAAAAGTTTGGATTCTTCAGCAAGACCCAGGACACATTTATTGTAAAGTTCACAAAATAACTTCTCACTTTTGAAACATTTATTTCTCTTGGATATATTATAATTGTTATAGTACTCTTTTTCCTTTTAAAAGCATCTGTTGAAGACACTGTGCACTGACACTGAACGTGTTAAAAATTGTGGAATTTTTCAGTATTGAACCATATAGTAATTCTGATATACAGTAATATCCAAGCCCCACATATTTTGACATTCTTGAGTACTTTAACCAAAGCCTGTTTGAGTCCAAGTGTACTCTATTACAGGGTCAGCCACATCTTTTCACCTGTCATAATACCTCTATGTATCACACTGTGCAAAAAATAAAAACTGATGGATGTGAACTTTTATTTCAACGTGTACAACAACACACCAACTCCTGGAAATACTTGAGACTCAAATAGAAACCTTTCATTCTCTAAACCCACTGTTGCACTGTATCATAAAGTAAATCTGAAAAAGCACTTGTAGCTTGGGTGCTAACAGTCCATCCATCTGGTGCTGCAGTGGAGCTAATACCGGCTCAAATCAGTTGAGCACCATATAGAAACCTTTGCAGTATATAGTGCCCTTCGACTGTACTTTTAACCCTTGGCTGTTTTAAATCCAGTTCTAGATCAGTGATACAAGAAGGTGTAATGGATTTCCTTATTGGCTTTGAGAGATATAGACTGTGTGTCAGTTATTCTCAGACATTTTCACACCTCAGAAAACATTTTGCTTTCCGACTTCCAGCCTTTTGATAACCCAGTGCAACCCAGGTCATGGGAAAAGGGAGAGAGGGAACTGGACAAAAAACAAGACTGAACTACTTGAGCTCACATGGTGGTACTGGCGATTCTCGTTATAATTATAAATAATGCAATTTATGGAGTAAACTTCTCACTGTTTCTATTTAAAGGTACACTACACGACTATATGTTTTTTCTTCTCTGGAATGTTCCAAAGTATGGCATTATATCTAGTGTGGTTTTATTGCACCTTGAAAAATATGCTCTCTTTGAATATATATATATATATAATATAATGTATGTGCTTGCCAGCAGTGAAGTGGTTTATCCCTGCCGAATGTCTCTACCCTCTGTTTCCCATTTCCTGGTGCATTTTACATTACGTTTTACCATTTTACCATTATAAGAAGTGTGACGCTATTGTTACTCTAGGAATGGCGGTGGAAAATAGATGGGTGTGCACTGTATTAGGCTGCCCCGAATGAGGTGGTAATGACTGACCCAGCATTGGACCGATTAATGCAACGCCTGCTTAGTCGTGGACTATTCCTGGCCCGTTCCAATTAAATGTGTTCTGAGGTTATGCACACCCACACCCCTCTCATGCTCTGTACTGCCCCCCGGTGTGCATGGTCAAAACTCAGCCTAATTTTGGAGGTGACCCGGCGCTCTCGAGATTAAGTTATGTATCATTTGTCTAATCCTTGCTGACAAGTGTGTGTGAGTGGTAAAGCCAACTTCTGCAGCATGTCGTCCACTAACAGATGGCATAAATCATTCTCTTAAATGCTGCATTAAGTATTAATCATTCTCTGTGCTGTCACTGTCACACTGTTCGGTGAGCCGCAGGCGTGCAAAGTGTGATTAATGGAGGTAAAGATTTAAGCAGCCACTTTGGAGACCCGCCCCTTTTTACCCACTGGCCCCAATTGGCTACGGCAGAGCTGGTCAGGACACCTGGGTTTTACCATCATACTGGCTAAGCACGAGTTTAAGTGAATGAAACACAAGGTTAATTCCACCCTCAGAGTGTTTTCATCCAGCCAGCAAAGAGGGCATATTCATATATTGTCATTTAAAAAGATTTTGAGGTTAGTTAATAATTGTGATCATTCAGGTCACAATATAATCGTATAAACTAATTGTGATCCTTTTAGATGCTAAAATATCAGATTAACTTTATTTTATCATTCAGGAATTATGATTTCATAAATGTAGTTACATTCTAGAGAAATGGTGATCTGTGAATGTGAACGAAAGTATATTATGGATTTCAGTATTTATGTCCATAAGCATGAATAATGGTCAAATTGTAATGTTTCTTCTCAACAATCATAAAACACTCAAATTTTCAATTGGGAATATGTTTTCTGTTTTGGCTGCTGTTTCAGGTAACCATTACGGCTTATGTGATCTGTTTATAGATTCGAGAGTCCAAACATAACCTTGGCTCTGTCTGAAGGAATACACCGGTATTGAGCCCCTGAGGGAGGTACTCAAGATTTTTTTTATTGAAAATCAACATGGAGCATATATTGTAGACTATAACAGTATTGATCTGCCCTCCATATTAACTTTTCTTTGTCTGTTTCTAAGCTACGTGTGAAAAGAATGAAGTACTGTCATTAAAAGTTTGAATTTCAAGGCAATGAACTGTATAGCATTTTTAATCAATTCTTTTATTTCCACATTCTTGCACTGTGCATAGAAATAATAGAAAACCATGAAAAATACATCTTGCTCCAGTGGGTTCTTTTATTGCCCCAGGTCTCTGTTTGGGCTGCTTTGAACACATGGATTTATCATTAGATGTATGGCTTTAAACTCTCTGCAAGTACTCCCTAAAGCACACCCACCCTCTGTTATGTGCAGTACGTTGACTTCAGGATTACCACCCCTCCCTCTCTCTCCTCCTCTCCTCCTTTCTTTGCCATTCATGGCCTCTGGAATCGCTGCTCCATCTTTTTCTCTGCAGCTTTAATCTGACGCTGATGCAAAGTGAAAGTACTGACGTTCCTCACCCCCCAGTGGACCCACTCTCCAGCCTGTGCCTTTACATTACTTTTACTTAGCTCCAAGCTTTAAAGGCAGTCCCCCATTCTACGTGTCACTCTGGCCTCTCGCCCCTTACTCCATATTGTTAGATCAGAATGAGAGTGTGCAGCTGATGTGGTTTGGTGAGTCATACAAAATTATACACAATATGTTTGTTGTCTAGGAATATAATCTAATCTAATATGGAAAGACTTGAAGGAGACATGCAAATATGGCATTCAAGTGATTTTAAATATTATAATGGTTTCCTCTTCTTATTTACTCAGTCAAAGTTGTATTTAGAGTGCTTCAGGCATGTTTCAGTAATAATGGCATTGCTCCAAAATTTCCGGTTTTCCCCTACCCCTCGTTCACGCCCACTCCTCTTTACTTCACTGTCTGTTCTCCAACTTGATTTCTTAATTCATCAGCAGCAGAATTCAGCAGCATTGTGTAACCATTTTGATTTTAATGAAAGAAAAAAAAGCTCTTTGCCATCATGAACATTAATATCGTCCACCTCTAGTTTTTGCCTTTCCCAAATTTCTGTCAACAAGTCTGGACGCCATACATGCTTGGCTGAACACTGAAGTCACTTTTACTGATTAGTTTCAAATTGCTGACTTTTCCAGACAGCATGCAACCTTAAGGGCTGTGCATTTGAATGTGTCATAAACTCTATCATCAAACTTAGAACAAAACACCAGAGGCTTCAAAAAGGAGCACGAAAATACGTTAGACGTTAGAGAGACAGGAAACCGTAAATAGCTTTCACTATAATAGCCCATTTATATTATCCCCATCTGTTAAACTAAAATGAAGAAGTCAGAGAAACAAATTATTGATCTTAGAAGAAATACTTAGTTGCAATGTGTGATAAATGAAGGATGGGTCAAATGCAGAGGACAAATTTCCCTCTGGGGAACCTAAGGCTAACCTGACCTTACCTTACCTTAAATATTGGAATTGTGAATTTGGTCAAGATTAATCTTACTGGTCATAATGCATATAGTCATACATGTTCAGGAGATACACCATCACCATTAGAAATACAGTGGAGGAAATAAGTATTTGATCCCTTGCTGATTTTGTAAGTTTCTATACTGACAAAGAAATAAATATAATATATATATATATAATTTTAATGGTAGGTTTATTTTAACATTAAGAGATAGAATATCAGAAAGAAAATCCAGAAAATAACTTTAAAGAAAATATATAAACTGATTTGCATTTCATTGAGTGAAATAAGAATTTGAACCCTCTAACCAAAAAAGACTTGGCACTTTGTGGCAAAACCCTTGTTTGCAAACACAGAGGTCAGACGTTTCTTGTAGTTAATGAGCAGGTTTGCACACATATCAGAAGGAATTTTGGTCCACTCTTCTTTACAGATCATCTTTAAATCATTAAGCTTTCGTGGCTGTCCTTTGGCAACTTGAGGCTTCAGGTTTTCTGTAGGGTTAAGGTCCGGAGACTGGCCAAGCCACTCCATGACCTTAATATGGTTCTTCTTGAGTCACTCCTTCGTTGCCTTGGCTGTATGTTTTGGGTCATTGTCGTGTTGGAAGACCCATCCACGACCCATCTTCAGTTTCCTGGCGGAGGGAAGGAGGTTGTCACTCAGGATTTTAACGGTACATGGCTCCATCCATCCTCCCGTTGACACAGTGAAGTTGTCCTGTGCCCTTGGCAGAAAAACACCCCCAAAGCAAAATGTTTCCACCTCCATGCTGGATGGTGGGGATGGTGTTCTTGGGGCAGCATTTCTCTTCCTCCAAACATGATGAGTTGAGTTAATGCCAAAGAGCTCGATTTTGGTCTCATCTGACCATAGCACCTTCTCCCAATCACTCTCTAAATCATTCAGGTGTTCATTGGCAAACTTCAGACGGGCCTGCACATGTGTCTTAAGGGTTAGGGTTAGGGTTAGGGGTTCTTAAGCAGGTGGACCTTGCGAGCACTGCAGGATTTTAATCCATTGCGGCGTAAAGTGTTACCAATGGATTTTTTTAGTGACTGTGGTCCCAGCTGCCTTGAGATCATTGACTAGCTCCTCCCGTGTAATTCTAGGCTGATTTCTCACTGTTCTCATGATCATTGAAACTCCACGAGGTGAGATCTTGTGTGGAGCCCCAGACCGAGGTCGATTGATGGTCATTTTGTATTTCTTAAATTTTCGAACAATTGCACCAACAGTTGTCTCCAGCTTCTTGCTTATGGTTTTGTGAACCATTCCAGCCTTGTGCAGGTCTACAATCTTGTCCCTGACATCCTTTGACAGTTCTTTGGTCTTTTCCATGTTGGAGAGTTTGGAGTCTGATTGACTGATTCTGTGGACAGGTGTCTTTTATACAGATGACTGGTTAAAACAGGAGTGTAATTCAGGGGACGAGTTGATTCGGAGTGTCTAACTGGTCGGTGGGAGCCAGAACTCTTAATGATTCGTAGGGGATCAAATACTTATTTCACACAATGAAATGCAAATCAATTAATATATTTTCTATAATGTGATTTTATGGATTTTCTTTTTGATATTCTGTCTCTCAATGTTAAAACAAATCTACCATTAAAATTATAGACTGTTCATTTCTTTGTCAGTGGGCAAACCTACAAAATCAGCAAGGGATCAAATACTTATTTGCTCCACTGTAACACATCCATACATAGATCTAAACTACAGGTTAGCAAGTTTTATACAAAAAGGCTGTGAAATTCAAAATACAAACTATTATTATGTGCCAAACTACATTCTACTGTATTAAGATTACAATTATTTGTGTCATCAAAAATAATACTGAGTGTCATGTTTTAAATTTTAGTAGTACCAGTTCTTAGTGGAAAAACTAATCAGGTTTGAAACTTTTGCCTAATAAAGATTTCCATGATGCACTAGTAATTTCCAGATTGTGGGAGAAAAAAGGTTTATCTTGGTATAAGGGAACACTGCAAATAAGAAGTGATTGATGAATGGTTACTCGTCTAATGTTAAAACATGCTTTTTGAGACAGAATCATTTAGTTTGATTAACCTTGAGCAATGACTCTTGGAAGTGATCCGACTTTGGCTGTCTCTGCTCGTTCTGATAGTTATGCATCAGTGACATTTCCAGGCTGTGTGGCAGTCCAGCTTAGCATTCAGCCGCCATGACACGACAATATTGACAATGGACCATAATGACAAAGCAATAGAGACTTGTGTACACCAATAGACTTACAATACAAAAGCATTCAAGGACAGCTATAACTTCATAACAATACAGATTAAATATTAACATAGTTTATATTGTTAAGAAGCATACCAATTATTCTGTCTGATGTTTAAAGTAGGGGTGGGTTTTGAAAATGAAAATCACCAACTCAAAATGTGAGTGGACCGTAAAAATATCCTTATTAAAATACTACGACATCATTCAATCAATAGCAGCAATTATATTATTATTCAATATATCCCATCTCTATTTTAAAGGTGCACTGTGTAACATTTCTGTTACATAGTGCGTCAGCTACTTGTCTACAATGAAGATATTATTGCTTTGCCTCAAATTCCATATGTTCTATATGAAACCATACATCTCCAAAATGTACAAGTCAGAACTGTGGAGTGGTGAGTAGGCCTGTCATGATAACACATTAAATATAATATAGAAATATAGATGATAAACGATAATATTGCACCTAAATTATACAACTGATACAAAAACCCAAAAGCAGATTTAAACCACAAAAACTATTTGAACTCTACTGTATTATTAATTAAAAAAAAAAATAAATAAAAAAAATAAAAAATGAGCTGGAATAAATAAACAGCAGAATGAAACACATTAGTACTTAGTCTATAATGTGCATTAAAAGTTATTAATTCAACCTTTTACGGCTTGAGTCTTATTGTATAGCCAAAAAAAATAACCAAAAATGTCCCAGCAGTGCAAAGGAAATCAACACATGATAAATATTGACCCCCCTCCAAAATATTGTTCCAGCTTTCGATATAGTGATTATTGTGGCAGGTCTAGAGACAACCCCACTCACAGTGGAGCGTGTCTTTTTCAAGGTATCTTTAGCAATTAAACCATCACCACCTGAAAAGAGTGTAGAGTGCAGATGGCCATTGCATACTGAGACTATTGAAACTATTACAACCTAGACTGAAATCTCCAGCCAAACACCAGGTGTTCTCTGGTATTTCCAACTCTAATCTTCTGAGTGAGATTTCTAAACCTACCTTTGCCCAGATTAAGAGCTCAACTCATTTAGTTGAACTGGATAATAAGCTTGTGAATGTTAAAAGAGGTCTAACTGGACGGCTTATATAGCTCATGTTTTATTGTATTTCCTACATTGCAAAATAATAACGTGATTCTAAAAAGATATAAACCAAATGGTATGCTGGTCAACTACACCAGCGACAAACTTATTTATTGATTAAAATGTTGAAAAATCCTCTTCAGACGTCTTTTCATTTAGTTTGTTTGGTAGCCATTCACCCAGTTTCAGTATTCCTCGTTCATCGTAGACATTGAAAGTGAATTCTAAACTGTTGAAAAGTAGGACATCTTTTTAATTTCTGTGATGAAAAATACATATAAGCTCATGAATCAGTGAGTACAGACTGCGTCGCTCCAAGTGGCGTTTTATCATTGGGAAATTTAATTCAAAATGATGTGAGTCGGATAATGAAATCCATCGAGTGTCAAAATAAAATGGCAGTAAATGGGCAGCAGTCTTCCAGTCTCTGCTCCAGTCTCTGTTCCACTCTCTGGTCCCTGGACGTGAGGCTGAGCACCAGGAGCCATGGAGGGGCCCTGGGCTGTCCATCAGCACAGCTCACCTATGGGGCTCACTGGCCTGGATAATCTGAGTTTCGGCTGCCTCTAATATTAGTTTGGTTAACTTTAAAGTTATAGCCCCCTTAAACACAGCTGATCACAGTCTGCTACAGGCACTGTGACTCTAGATTAGTTTCAGCTTTTGCACAGGGGCCAAGTGGGAATTACTTTGCAAATCCATGTGCAGTACTTAAAGCAAATGTTATACACGTTCTTGATTGTTTTTATTAATTACAATCACTGGTCTCAAATCAAGTGAAAATAAAAGCTCTACTGATCAGAATATAACTACGCTCGCCTGTGCCATTCAGTGATAAGAAGTTTAAGCAGCCCGTATGGCACATATTAGCATGGGCGACAGTTCTCCTTTGGCTATCAGCCATACATAACAATGTAGCCCCCCCCTGCACAGTCTGTACATGTGCCAGAATGTCCCTGTTCTGTACTAAAATATGTCTCTGAGTTTATAGGAGGTCTTCAGTAGCAGAATTGCAGATTTTTGCAAAGAAATGAGCTGTAAAGAGTGGGCCCAAAGAGACTATTCTCTGTATTCTTTGAGTAATACTGAATGTTGAGTTCTACCCATGGAGCTGTCACAAAAACAGCTTGTGCTATTCTTGAGAATTATGATGATTTCACTAAAATATGCAATATTTCGCACATAACTTAATGCATTCAGATTGAAAAAGCAACATCTGCACATCTTTTCATCCACAGTTTTGGAGTTTTACAGACACTGCTGGTCCTACTTGAGTTTGCTGTCCAATAAAAACACATGGTGCTCTGGAGGCCTGCTGGTTGTCTCTGCCCTGTAAGCATTGAACTGATTTTTGTATTCAGACATATTGTTTTTCCTTTTGGTGCACATGAGAATCTCATCAGTCACACTGGCGTTTCTTTTTCTTGGAGAGAGATAAGTCTGGAAGTGGAAAGAGCTGATCAGCTGAGAGTTTGGATCTGAGGAATCCGAAGACCAGAGAGTCAGTGGAAAGTCCGCCCTTATGGTCTATCTGCCAGGGCAGTCTCAGATCTCAGTTTAAACATCTTTTCATCAGCTTTCAATCTTTAGATCTTAGAATTTATTATATATTTACTGACCTCTGTAAAAGAAATGTAAAAGAAAAAAGTTTTTGAAAATATATATTGTGTACAGTATATTCCAGAGCTGTTTTGACGTACACGGTCATCACATGCATTAGACTGTGTAGTCCAGATGATAATAATTGATAATGTATCAGTCATTCAATAATCAATAAGTAACGATCAATACTATTAGTCCTTGCAGCCATATCTCAAGTACAATATTAGTAATAAGTTTGTTTTCTGAATCTATAGTGAAAAATTCTCTGACCTCAAAACAGAAAGTAATAGTCTTTTCGCTGGTGTAATTTGGATTTTCATATAAATAAGAGAAGTAAAAGGCACACAGCAAACTTAAATTTGCTTCAAAAGAAAGGTGTTCCCTGAGGAGAGGCAGCAGGTCTGTGCTCAAAGTGCTGTGACGGAGGTGTGGCTAATCACTTTAAACAAGGCTTTTGCTTTCTACCATTTTCTGTTGGTTTCACGTAGCTGGAACACGCCACCGTCCTTGTCATCTTGGTAAAGCACACAATCGCCTGAGCACTTTCCAATCTGTGCTTCTCTCCCTCTGCTCTGTTAACAGACACACGCTGATTAGCCCTCAGGAGACCCAGTAAAAAACTCAAAACTCATATGGGCTTTTCTGTTGTGTTTGAAAATATACGGCAAGATCCAAAATCAGCATTCTGCACAAAGCAAGAATTTTAGTCTCATCTCTGTGGCAATCTGCTATTTTGGTGATATTGTCATGTTGTTATTCACTATTTCTCTATTTAATACAATTTTCCACCTGCTTTTACTGTTGGCACATTTGTGTAAAGATCTGAGTGAGTGACAGTTGGATTTAACCAATCACAGTGAAGTGTGAATTTTAGATGATCTGATTAACTCTTAAAGGCAATTGAAGAATAGAGAGTGAAGATGAAAAATCATGATCCTGCTCCAAAAAATAGCCCACTTAAATACCCCACTTCAATTAAAATCTGTCAGGGCAAAGCAGAGGATTAGTTCTAGCTCTTTTCTGGTAAATTCCTCATGTGTTATAAGGACCAGCTGTATTAGTAACATAGGCATCCTTTTCAGAGTTTTCAACTGAGAGTAGAAAGAAGAGCTTGTGGAGGTTATAAGATCTGTACTGAAAGCAGTTAAAAGCAGACAGCAACATTTACCAGAATCGTTTTTAAACTGGAGGTCATATGCATCACCACAGAGTTCGGCGCTTATATAAAGACAAATAAGAATAGATTAAGTGTTAACTTGTGGCGTTTGATAACCTGAACACCTATTATAATGGGAGGTTGGGTATGTCTTGGATGCTAAGATTTACAACAAAATCCAGTAGGTTTTAGGGTAATTTGAACAAGTATCTATCACGTTGGGGGTGTTGTACATGTATTTCTGTGAAGGAAAGTTTAGAAGTTACCATGGTGATACAATGCAAACATTAGCAAACATAATCAAAAGGTTTAAAGATTATTTAAAAACGCAAGAAAAAATACAAAATTTATTTAAACAACACATTTTCGGGAGCCTGTGATCAATACGAGCGTTCATGGTCCTGTTGGCTGATGCTAGTTAATTTGTGACTGTAATTTGATGTCTGACAAACCAGCTCACCTGTTGTAGTTCCAGCTAAGTCAACTCTTTATGGTCAGATTGTATGAAATTAAATCTTAAATTAAAGTCTAATTTGAGTAATAGAGCTTCAAACAGAGCAATGCTTATAGTTAGTATCACACGCCCAGGGAAAGCTGATCACATCAGCTGCAAAGTATCAATACTGAAGACATTTTTTTTTTCGAAATAAGGTTAAAATGATCTATATCAGAACGATTATAAGACCACATAAGTAAGTAAATCCAGTTTGAATTTTTAGTATCGTAAATTTCTAACTAGGACATTATGAGATGCAACAAAATCTAGTGGGTTTTATACTATAACAAAGATGTAGGTGTTGGTGGTAAAGTTATTGTTTTAATGTCACACTTTAGCTTGTTTGTTAAGCACAAATACATTGATTATTCTTGAGTTTGAAAGTAGAAATGTTGAGTTCCTGGAATGCACCATAAGCTCCTGCCCCTATTTGTCTTTACTCTTAATGACAAAGTGGCACCTGTGGTGTGATTGCTTAATGTCTGTTTCTTTTTCTCCACACATCCATCTTTCTTTGAATGGCATCTCGGTTGACAGCACCACATTGAATCTGCTCACAGCTTCAAACATCAGGCTGCGTCTAAATGAATGCTTACAGACAGCGGAGCATGCAGATTATTGTGGGCACACTCCAGCGGACTGGCCACTTGGCACCGGTGGCAAAGGATTGATGAAGAAAAGGCCAGGACTGGGCAGGTGGCAGCTGCACCAGGAAGTGTGCCCACCGCAGGCCAAGGCAGAGCGGTGCAGCCCGGATGTTAGGAGCTGGTCAGGTGGGCACTGACGGCTGCTGGGAGGATGCCCGGTGAGAACAGGTGAAGCTGGACTGATTTCAGAAAAGCTGAAATATGGAATACGCTGTTCCAATTTCTCTTTTGGCCTTTTCTGCAGCATGACTTATTTAGATGATAAACTTTAACTTACTGCACATTTACATTTAGGCATTATTTCTTTTCAGTAATTAAAATTTAATGTTTGTTTATGCAACCCTACTGCTATGGGTACTGTCCAGGATATTCCACTCTTCAATGGTCCACCGCAAATCTGCATTGTAGAGATCCTATTGAATCACTTAGAATGAAAAAATCTACCATAGTGAGATTATTTCCTCCTGTTTTTGGCCTAATCTTAAATATTAATCTTAAAATGTTCTTATCACTGAAGCAAACAGCGACAGAATGTTACATTGTTTAAAGGAAAAGGGTCCTTGCTCAGAATGGAGGCCAGATGCTAAGTTTATGTTACTGGAAACCTTTCTGCAAATATAACTCATGGTCAGATAAGTATATTTAAACAGTATACAGTCAGGAAATTAGACTCATACCTTCTTTAAACTTTTTTCTCAGATAAAGATTTGAAAATGGAAAAAAAAAGTATTAAATGTTCTAATCTTTTCTCATAACTGTCATACACTAAAACGGCTACACATTTGTCTCTCCACAAAATTAATTAAAGTCCTCTGAAAGCTAATTAAAATGGTAGATCACTGCTATAACTTTGAGATACTGTGCAGCTCCACTAAAGTCAGTGTGATTTTGCTTGTTTAAGAAGACAACCTAAGACAGTAAAAAATGTTTAAAAACCTAGCCGAATTGTTTCCATTATTGTTTCCTCATTGTTGATGTCAATTTTAAATCTGCAATACCTCCTCTTCCATCATTCCCATTTTGTGTTTGTTCATCTTTGAGTTAGTGGAGTTGAAAGAGGCTACGATTGGCTGCTTTTGTGTTGAAATTGACAAGCAGAATGAATTGCAGCTCCTATTAGAAAGTTTGCTGCAGTGAAACCTAAAGTCAGGCTTTGAGCCCTTTCATCTGACCCGCTGACATCAAAGTTGTTCAGGTCCTATGCAGTGAGATTAGGGTTGCTATAGTGAGTCCCAAGTGGCACAATGGGTATGATTTTGTGGGACATTGGCTCATTTTTAGTAATTGTTGTCACAAATCAAGATACTTCGACATTTCAAACTTGATTTCAATACTAAGGATAAGGCTTGATACTCAATACCAATATCACAAATGTAAATTTCAATACAAAATAAATTTTACCATGTGCTCATTAACTAGTTCTGGCATAGACAAGACATTGTAAAACTTGTCTGGAAATGTCCAATGTTGTCTTTTGTGTTTTTAGTATTGATTAGTATCCATGTATTGATTCACTAATATGAAGTCACTGACGCCAGGAGTTGGGGGAATGACATGGTTGCTGAATTGGGAATAGCTTTAATGACATCAAACACAGGGGTCTATTTTAAGCTTTGCTTTACCATAACATCTTTAAATCTTATCAGACGGCAGTTTAACAGAGAAAACAAACCTTCCTTTGCCCCAGACACTTCCTTCAGAGCTTTAGAGGGATTTTCAGTCCAGCCCATTTGACATAGTCTTTTCTTACATATTACATTTTTATTTTGTCATATTCATTTATTAAAGAGGGACTATAGTTTTTAGGTGGATGATCCAAAACCTTTTCTCTGCAGAATGTTCCACAAAATTACATTGTCCATGGAGACCAAAATTTTGATTTGATAAGTTAAAAAAATATTGAATACATACAAAATTAGTCAGTACCATATTATGAAACTATTGTGAAATTCTAGGC
Organism: Taenioides sp. WSHXM2023; assembly: GCA_029959045.1. Taxonomy (NCBI): domain Eukaryota; kingdom Metazoa; phylum Chordata; class Actinopteri; order Gobiiformes; family Gobiidae; genus Taenioides; species Taenioides sp. WSHXM2023. Next base: position 23,283,299 of record CM057088.1, on the reverse strand, counting down.
AAAGCAATAACATTTTCATGAGACATGTATAGGTACAACAAACCCTCCATGAGAAAACTTACATACTACACCTTTTTATATTTCTATTTATATATGTTTTTTCTAAAATAATTCATAATAATTCATTCATTCTATTTCATTAAGAAAGTTGTCTTAAAAATAAATTGCACAGATGTTTGAGTGACAATAATCTTTGTCACGTTCAGGACCACATTTCATGCAGATTCATGCTCCAAACTTAGTTGATTTATTCATCCACTTTGAGCAGTAATCTGGCATCTTCACTTCAAGCATTTTTAACCTAAGCTGAACAGATGTTAAAGCCAGCAGACAGGTGAGGTCCCCAGCTATTTCAGTGATTTGTTACAGGAGCTTTTGAATTGACTGTGCACCGTGATCCCCTCGTGTATAATTTCCGGTGTATGTGTTGGAAGCAGTCGAATGGAAAAGTGACTGCTGAATTTTAGATTTGCCACAAGGAAAGGCAGTGACAATAACCCTTCTTCTTATAAAAAACCATTGCCTTGAAATAGACGTGTAAAGACATTCAGAAAAGTATAATTAAAAGTAGCTTGCGATCAGCAGTGTGAAGTGGGATTTCTCTACCCCGTACCTGAAACCCACAGGAGCCTCCAAGTGGAATAATTGATGTATTTTTTCACTTTGAGACTTGAGAGACAGTGCAGACAACAATCTCACAATGCTTTTTGTCTCTGCGTCCTTGTTTTTCTTTGCGTTGCTCTAAAAAAAGCATGAAAATCCGATATTGGAAGAAAAACATTACAGAGTTTTATTCTATTGACATCTGAGACACCCTTTTATGAGCTTGCTGTTGAGAATTGACTCGGTGCATTTACAGGGATTTAGAGGAAGTAGATTTATTGCCTTTGTACTGTCAGAACCACTACATAAAATCCAAAGTAATAATTAACATTTTGAAGCGATAATAGAGACTGATTTGAATAATTTTGATGCTCTTTTGCTTGCCATAATTTATACAAGACATGCTACATTTTTGTATTTAGGAAAATAATTAGTGAGACAAAGAAGCAAGGAAGATCATAAAAAAAACAACCAATTAATTAGTAAAGGATGAGCATTTGCAAATTATTTGTCTGTGTGGTACTGTTGTCACAATATTAAAATTTCAAACTATTCACAAATGTTAAAAAATGTCCAAGTTTCATTAATGTTACCATATGGTCTTTTACTAATTCTAGCTATAGATATAGAATATAGATTAAGGCATTTCTAAAATTCAGAAATGTATTCATATTTTTATTTTTTTTCCCAATTTCTCCTAATACTCCTTGCAGATATGCTTGTCCCAGGTATTTTGATATAACATGAGCAATCCGACACCTAATATCAATACACCTATATCGATTGCATCTTTTGTCAGCTTCAGTGTACTAGTACTCCTGAACATTTCTTCGTATCACTTCATTTCTGTATATTTTCTATCTTGCTCCAGACATTATGTTATCTGCACATTTCGGTTTGAGCACTCAGAGACCAGAGGCATCCCCAATCGGCCGTCCTGTCTCAATCTGTTTCCTATGTGCCCGGCCACCACCAGGGTTGAGTTATGAATGCCCGGGGAGGAGGCAGCCCGATGATTTCATTGCATATTCAGGTGTGCTGGATGGATGGCTTTCAGAAACAGCCGAGGGAGTGCTGGGGAGGAGAGCCTCAGTGGAGAATAAATATACCTGTCTCCTGCTGATGCATCGGCCACGCAGCGCAATGCAAATCAGCCCCCTCTCCTCCGCTAACTGCCTGCTCCTGGATCCAGATTCTTTTACATCCAGATTCCCACTAAGAAGAAGGCTTTTGAGTAGTGTTGTCAAGATACTATTTTATTATATTTTTTTTTATAATGGCAAATGAGAGAAACATTTACACCTGAGACTGAACAATTGCTCAGTTTTTAAAAGAACAACATACATTTAATAAGACGGATTGACTGATGTCCTATAGTGAACTCTTGTCTTCACTTTCATTGGGTTGTCAACAAACGCAATACCCAGATAATACCCAGTACTTCTTGTTTGAAGTACGGAGTATGGAGACTGAAAATCACTAGTAGACACTTAGACTTAAGTAGCTCGCACATCATAATATATTAAAATAACAAACAGCAAAAATATAATTGGTAATAATACATTCAGAATAAGTAGCAAAAATGGCAAGAGACTGATGTCAAATAAGCCGTATTTATATCAATGTATATATGTACAAGTAAAAAGAAAATATAGAACTGGGGAGGATAGGACTGAATTGAACCTTTCTTGAAAAGCTGTAGATCTGCATTAGCTGAAGCAACTGATGTTTGTTTGTTGATGAAAATTATGTTTATAAAAATGGACTCCCCAATGTCTTCAGTGGTTTTAGTGTTCATTACCTGCGTGCTATATAATTAAGGGCAAGGATGAGTTGACATTAAAACAAAGCTTTTGAACTACAGCTCGCGTCACATTTATTAAAGGGGGCTGGGTCCATGACATTCTCCTTGTTATTTCATAAGGGCTGAGATAATGCCTGTGATATTAATTTATGACTAATGGAATTAAAACCAGTGAGTACATTGCTTTGTTTGACCTTTTACTGTTTTTAAATCATCCAAAGGGCACAATAATAATAACTTCTAATGTCTTTAGCCTGTATTGGTCAGTGGAGTTTTTCTGGTATGGTTTAATTTTTCTGTATAAATTATAACATCTATGAGAAGTACCATTCCATGTATGTGTGTGTGTGTGTGTGTGTGTGTGTGTCATGTATATTCTTATAAATTGTTTAAGATTTAATTTGCGAAAACAGATAGCTCACTTTTCAGGAAAACTGTCACTATGCAGTCTAGTGGCATCAGTCAAAGTCTTTGGTGTTGCATTAGCAAGAAAGGAATCACACACACCGCTATTCCTTGCAAAAAGTTAATTTATTACATGCAACGTTTCACCCGTGTGGCCTTCTTTGGGTAAATAGTGAAATGAAGGTAGGAAGCCATCTTAAATAGGATGTGGCTCACACCCAAAGGCAACAGGTCACATATAATAAAGTGTGGCCTGCACCCTAGGTGGACACCTTCCATAAAATACATTGTATAAAAGATAGCAATCATATAAGCAATGGCATATTCTTGCAGTAGCAGAAATTACAAACCTTTTGCCACTTCTTCATTGTGATAAATGAACTCTTATCTTTTTTTTTTGACTAAATAAAAGCATTACGAAATTAGCAAAACAGCAATACGTATTATTTCTGCAGTTCACAACAAGTATTTAGAACTGTAGAAAATGTGTTACTTTTTCAATAAATACAAGACCAAAAATCTGTGAAATGCAATGATAGATGAAATCTCCAGATGATATTATAGAACTTAACTTTGCTCTTCCTATCAGCATATTTGCCCTGACCTCTTCTTAAATTCCTCTTCCGCAAAGCAAGTAAAGCTCTGTTAAAAATACCAAATGGCCTTTTCAAAGTAGAACCTTTAAGTGCAGAAACATCATTCAGTCATTGATTGTAGATTTTAGTCCAAAATACTGCACTTAACTGATTATGCGGCTGTGGCCAAAAGACACCATGAAGCACCCTACAGGAAGCAGTCAATTTGCCTAATAGTTTGACTTTCAAAACTGAAAGAATTTTTCTCACAATTATTCTACTTGTGAAATATTTTAGAAATAATTGCTGAGTGATACAGGTACTCATTATAATAATCACTTTTATAATAACTTGTTTTTTAGTCATTTTTGGAGAAGCCTGCCATCTGTTACATCGTTTGGGATTTTAAGTTTATAATTACTTTTCTTGTGAAGTTTTCTGTACATGGGCTGTACTGTTATCAAATAATGAATAGAGACATCATTTGTTCTTGAATGTTTTATGTCGTGTTTGTAATGTGAAGTTGTGTTTTTAATTAGATAAGTGCAAACTGTCTGTCAAAGAAAATAGGTGATACAATGATATCAAATCTGACTGTGTTCTAACAATATACTATATTGTAATGCAGTGCCTGTCTTTGCTTATTGCAGCTCCATACTGAACAGACTTCTGCCGTTTACTTACATCTGTCCACCCCTCCTATTGGTTAGCTGTCATGAGCTATGATTGAGTGACAGGCAGCTTTAACCAATCACAATTAAGTATGTACTCTCAGAATAAGTGTTAAAGGATTCTTTCTGATAAAAATAATATTATGATCTAATTAATTTTTTTGACACATTGACCAGCCTTGCTAACAATTTCTTTGATTTCCAATGCATTGCAACAAACAAATTAATTCTCATTTTGGCCCTTGTTGAACTTGTGAGCTTAAATTTAGTTTTTGCAAAAATAGAGCTCTTTACAAAAAAGTATCCCATAAATTAAAAGATTCTGTTTTAAGCTGTGACATCTGAACAGGGATGGGTACATGGGGATGGATACAACAGCATCCTCAACACAGCAAATCTATATTTTTAAAGCAGTAAAAATATTATCAATGTTTTAGATCAAATGTTTATGTTTCATATAGTGGCTATATTTTCTTTAAAATTGCAAAAACGTGGAATGTTCATTTTGGGAGATGCCTCTTTGATGGTAGCCCCCTTTGAAACTGACGGTCATGACAAAGCATTAGCACCAGCTTACAATATACCCCGGGACAGGAAGCACATGATTCTTTAATTTTACCAGCTCCTGTGTTGATTTATTCAAGTGGAAGTTGATGGAGACCTAGCACCCTAATAAGCTTATAGACCAGCATTCTTATACTTAAAACATATGCAAATAAAGGGATAAACAGAGACGCCGACATTGTTCCTGGTGCATATCTGACACTCTAATTAGATAGCAAGGCAGGGGATTATACAAGTAAACAGAAGAGATGCCAAAGCCCAAATTAAGGGCTACATGTGGCTCGAAGGACTCCGAAGAGGCAGCAGACTTAAGTGCACGTCTAACATTTGAACCTCAGACAAATGGGGATGTCTGGTAAACAAACATTTTGAGTTGCACAACTACTCACTGTGTAAGACTCTTTACTTCAAGTGTCAACACAAATACAGGCATGAATATCCCCAATGTGTTAAAATGGAAATTATGTAGAAAACAGTCCAACATGTTTTCTGATTTATGCAGTGTGATTTCTTAAACCATAGCTGCTTATGAGGAAATGTGTTTCTTTATTATACAGAGACAGGAATGAGTAATATTGACAAAAATGTTTCCAGATGTATTTTTAGAGTATACGATAACATTAATCTTATGATGTTCTGCAATCGTCTAAATCTTCAAACCAACATTCACAATATTGTCCGATATTGTCCGATATTTCATATATTGAGGATTTTTTCTCATTAGAGATGTCAGTGCAAAAGATGCAATTGAGGTAGGTGAAAGGTTGTCTTTCTAGCACCAATGTGTAAAACATTGGCACTAGAAATTGCTTCTTTTATTAAGATATCTTATAGAAATATATATATTTTTTTTAATAATGAACAACCAACTCAATATTCCAACTTTCCTTATTTTCAAAACAACATTACCAATTTTGCCAATAATTTGATATTACACTCCTCAATAAGTGTACTTTTTGGAGAAGTCACTGAAACAAACAACAAAACATAAATGTGTGCAGATGTTTGTCTACTGAAAAATGTTTGTCTCCCCATTGGCACCAAGTTGGTATAATAGTTTTGAAAGGCAGTTGACAGCGTCCAGTTTTGTTATCTTATAGGAGCACCTTCCCTTCAGCTCTGGCCTCCGTCCCTCCCCTCCTTCTCCTGTTGGTTAGACTTTGTGGGCATGAGTCTGTCAGCTTAATTTACCGAAACAGCAGGGAATAATATAGTGCCAGTGCCCGGATATGTCAGGGCCCATACGAGGCTGTTCTATCGAAATAGACCCCAGTGCAGCACAATTAACCCCTGGCCCCACCAGCAGGTCCACGCTGTAACGGCCCAACACAGAACGATAAATCAAACCTAGAGGGAGAAAGCCCTGCTCCTATTGGTTGATACTATCACCCAGTGGACTACGACTTACATGGGCACATACTTCTCCTTGCTATTGTGTTATTGTGAAGGTGCAGTGATGTAATAGTTTTGCCCGAGGCGTAGGCACTGGGGTTTCTGTAACTGTGAACCCACCATCTGGACTCAGATCTCAGGGTTTAACTGGTTTGAACTTGAGCAGTGAGAGGTTATGCGAGAACTACATTATGGTGGTTATATGGCCTCTATATAGCAACCTCAATTTTACATCAGTGTTAAAGCTAATGTAGAAGACTTCTAAAGCTAAATGGCAATTGTCCTGTTAGCGGTAATGCAATTACTTCTCTTAAACAACACAGACTCTCAAAACAATAACAGTGTGACGTAAAAGAATGGAGAACACGAGACTAGAAGATGCAGGTGGTGTATGGATTGTGTGGCCCTGCTTCCAAGTTAAATTTAAAGGCGCACAGTGTAACTTTTAAAAGGTTATGCCACCTGTTTGTCTCCATGGAGATGTTATTGCTTTGCTTAGAATCTTGTACAGCATGGTATTGAACTTGTCTTTCCTTATGGAGACAAGCTGTTGACTCGACCAAGCCAAGTTACAAATCTGTTCTGTGTAGAGGCGACCACGCTCACTTATTTCTGACCAGTTCTGATCTTCTGACCTTTAACTGAATAAACCCAAGATAGATAAGTGTTATGCATGCTCAGGAATTCTAGGCAATGCAATATCATCTCTATCAAGACAACTTTACCTCCAGAAAATGTATACAGTACACCTTTAAGATTCAGCTTATGTACGTTAAGTTTAGTTTATTCCTGATGCCTTTTCACATTTTGTATTTTAAATAATATCTAATGAATAATGTGAGCACTTTAGTACTTGGACATGGAGGTCAAACTAGTCTCAGTAAAAGTCTCTTTTGTCCTTGCTTTGTGAAACAATTTTTCTGCTTTCTGTAATGTTACCAATTAAAGGTTGTGGCTGTCATGGACATCTGTAGTAAAACGGAGAATTATAAAATGTTTTGTCGGCAGCCTGTCATATATATTCATTTGTGTTTAATGGCAGAGTAACAGAATGAAAAGACAGTTGTAAAGCTGTGAATGCAGAGATCACCTTCAAGACCTTCAGTATTCTTGCTATTATCATGTCTGTTTTATGCATTGTGCTTTCATATCGATATGGATTTGTTTAAGCCAGTACCAATCAATCCGATATTTATCTTGGGCTATAACCGATATTTTATGATGATGGTCAGTCCCAATCAACTGTAGTAAAGTTTTGAAAATAATTATTAATTTGTACTGTTTTAATGACTCTTTTTGCTCTTGTGATTCCATTTAACTAACTATTCTGTTTTTAAAAACTTAGAAATGCACTGGACTGGGAATGACACATGGGAGTACAGAGTCTGAAATACCTTAACAAAACTATTATATAATATCAGACCAATTCGATATCTGAAAAATCAATATTAGCACCGATATATTGTCCATTCCTCCCTCTTACTATCACTGCTGCTGCCAGCCCAGTGCAAACCGTCTGTCTTTGGCCTGTAATCTCAGACTTTAATGTGAAATATGGCAACAGAGGCAAGGAGCAACCACTGGAGCACATTATTCAGGACCCAAGAGCCATCAAAGCAGCCACTATTAAATATAATTTGAGAAATGTGCTTTTTGGACTGTGGTATAGTAGTTTGTGTGGTATTATGATAATCAACACATTCCCTGCGGTGCCCACTTTTCTGAAACATTTATTGCTGTTTGTGCATGTCTTTTGTGAACATGATCTGGGATTTGTACTTTGTTTGTATGTTTTTGTAGGAGGGGTAATTCTCCTCAGGCAGCGGGGCAATTATTGCTTTTGCCAGAGCCTGTGGTCCTTTGTGTTGGTCTATAAAAATTATAGTGTGTTTGTCGTCAGATTTGTTTTTGCCCAGGTCAGAGTGAGAAAACATTTCATTAGGTGCCATTGGAAAGATGAAAAGGCTTTTGACCAATCAGGCCATTTTAAAGCTGCAGAGGTTTTGTTTAAAATCACATCAAAGCATTTTTCTAGTGTTGTACAATTTTCTAGCTACAGCGTGATAAGCCCAACTTCAGCTTTTCAAAGGCAGGGCTTGCAACATGTTTGAGTTGTGGTCAGGGAGGAGGCAGTGAGATAGAAAAAATAAACAAATGAAAAGAAAAAAGGAACATTTACAGAAAGTTACTCTATTCATTAATTGCTAATCAGGCTGCTCTTCATAAAAAGAGAGTAAAATTGCCATACCATCAAATTCAATGAGATGAACCAACCTTTTCTGAAAGTATAAAAGGGTTAATCTTGTGTTTTAGTTTTGGACTGTCTTAATCAATATTTTTAATTGACTGAATTTTGTTAAAGCTACCAATACACAATATGCATCCATTGGGCACAATGTCTGCTAACTGCAATAATGACTTTTCTGTCTTGTGTCCAGCGGCCGGCTGCACATTCGAGGAGGACTCTGACCCCAGCCTGTGTGACTTCACTCAGGGGGAAGACGATGACTTTGACTGGATGTTGTTCCGGACATACGGTTCACCTTTCTCCAGCTCGGACCTCCTGAGGGGTGAGTACCCGCTTCTGTCTCCACCTGCTTGTTTGCAGAGTATCCATTTTGTGTCAAGGTGTCTGGGGTGGCTGATATTGACAAAAATGTACATCTTGATGTATAAATGTATATCTTTCTCTCTTTTTTTTCATTATCTTAATTATGATATTCAGAAGATTGTTTAATCATGGAGTCATGCATCAGGAGTAGAGATAGACCGATATATTGGTTGGTTGATATTTTGATATTTTAGCTATCGACCTTAAAGCATAGGCCAATATTTTGTTTTAGTGAATCTGCGGCCTAAAAAATACACATAAAGCTTTATCATTTTAATATGAACAGATAGCTGCACATGACTACACTGCTCTTTTATAGCTTTGTAGTAAAAAAAAAGGCTTTGGATGAGTTTGTACTAAATTTAAACTACGTAATTTGGGGAGAATAATCAAAATCTGCCGAAAATATCAGCAGAAAAATATCGGTCAAAACAAATATCATCAGACCTTATCAGCCATTGGTTGCTCTGTATTCTAAAAATTGCCATCAGCCTTCAAAAAACATATCAGTCAGTCTCTAATCAGGAATCTGATGAATGCGCCTGCAAATGTCATTGTTGAGGTGGACCATGAAATTAACCACAAAAGTGAAAAAATATAACTTAAATTTAAGATCTTTGTTTGGGAGATTACACTAGACATTTCTGTCTCTCTTTGTCTTTTTATAGTTTTAATTATAGACGATATTCTAATTTTACATAGCTCCAAAACAACAATTGTGGTATTATACATTTTTCAATATATCTCCCACCCCTACTTTTTTACAGTGACCTGGTTCATACACTTCAATAAGATGTTTGTTTGTGACAGTTGCCGTCTATATGCAAATGAGAAATGTCCATTGCCTTTTGGTGATAATGAATAGCTGAGTTTCCGTCCAACCTGAAGGATAATTTTATGTTAAGCAGTCTCATAGGGCTCAGGCAAACAGCATTTTCCTGGCCTCATCGTCACTGTACCGCAGGGTGCCACAGGGAGAGGCCATGCATACTTTATAAGGTGCTCCTCAACTGCAGCTTTAACAAACACCTAGGGGGACCTGACAAAGACACAAGTGCAATTTCATCTCCTCAGCAGAAAGCTCAGGCTTGGAGCTGGTGGAATGCTCCTCTATAGGCCACTATACAGTGAGAGATTAATATGCCGAAGATTGAATAGTGTAGATTGAATCATGCTTTATAACTGATCAATGTGTAATGAAAGGAAATGCAATTTTCCTTGTTGGTCATAGACTTGGCTTTAAATAATACACTCAGATACCTGATGATGGCAGGTACATGACTTTAGAGATTGATAGAGAGAGGCAATATTGTCTCACGAGGTCTTGTGGCACGAGATCTTGTCTCATCCCTGATAGATAGCTAGATAGATAGAAGGCGATTCAACACATTCATTATCAAAGTTATACTTCATCGAATATTATATTATAAAAAATATATTATAATCACCAACAGTGATTATAATATATGGTCATCGACCACCAGCTGATCTGGAGTTTTGAAAAAGTCTTAAAAAACCATACTGGTTGACCTATAATTATAATCAGTGGATAATGTGGCTGACAGTGACACAGAGAGACAAGCTGCCCATCTCAGAATAGACCTGTAAAACACCTGCAGACAACTGTCATACTCTTCAGAAAAGTTACACAGTGCATCTTTTAAGTACCTGCTTCACTCTTCCTTGAGGTGTCTGTCCAAATAGACTTCTTAACTTGAGCTCTAATCCACTATTACACTTAGACCTCTTTCACCTCCACATCATCAGCATTCAGGGGTGACTGTACGGAGCCCGAGCCACTAGCCAATTCACAAAAGGCGATGAGATAATTAATACTTTTCCCTTTGGGTTTAATTAAAAACTACTGCCATGGCATTTTGAGCGATCTGGGGTCTTCCAGAGAGGAGGCAGAGGACAGGTGGAGCAAGCAGGTACTCCTAAATGAACCCAACAACATATATCTCTAAAGATCCTCATTAAAACATAATATGCTTTGAATTACACTGATGGTGTTCACATTACTGCCTCATGGTTGTTTCACCTCTGTTAGGTACATCTTGACATTTATCTTGGTATTTATAGTTGCCAACCTTACCTCAAGATTTTGTATTGCCTATTGTGTAGTGTGGAGTATATCAAATATTTTTGATGGCTTGTTGTGAGTTAATTTATTTCTGTCCTTATTACACTGATCAGGCCCTTCTACAAACATGCACATTTAGATGGCACCCTGACTGCTCAGATGCGGAGTGCCAGTCATTTGTGCTGGACAAGAGGTGAAAATATCAGTGTTTATATTGCCGCGAGTGTGAAGACTTGCTTCTTTTGAGTTGTTAGCTGGTGCATTGATACATTAGCAAAGCAAAAGGAGAAATTTAATTTGTCAACTGGACAGAGTTTAAACTCTGTCCAGTTGACAAATTAAATTTCTCCTTTTGCTATGGATTCTACCTGGACGACTGAGGGATTCTACACACATTAGCAAAGGAAAAATAAGCAACTTTTATATCAGCAGTTTTTATTTCAACCTTCTCTCATGTCCTAATGCTCCTGGATGGTTTGTTTATGTAAACGGTATCCATTCTGTATCTGTATTAGAGCATGGAAACCCGACCGAAGTCCGACGGGACTTGTCGCAACCCAACAAAATGTACTTGCTATACCTTTATGGCCAGGTACAAAAGGGAGATGCAGGAATAAAAGAGAAGTTCATCTTTAAAGCGCATCTTCAAAACTTTTTATTTTGAATTGTGCCCCTTTGGTATTTATCTGACCATTGTCATTGTGTATTGTTACTGTTAGCCTTGCCTCATTGTTAAACATACTTTGACATTTTCACTGTCACTGTGTAAAATAACAGTCCAAAACTGCAGAAAGCCCTTTTTTTTAATCTCCTTGTGCTTCTATAGTGTATCACATGGGGCAGACACAGCGAGCGGATAACTAGACTTTATGAGATAAGGCTATTTACATAGGGCCAGTATTAACTTTGTGAGGCTGGAAAAATCGGTGCCGAGGGAAGATTAGCAAACACAGCTGAGATAGCAGCAGCTTGTGGCTCCCTGGAGAAATTATGCTCTACTATTCCCGCCAAAGAAAAAAAAAAAACAAAAAGACAAAATACATTGAGATCTTAATATGAATTTTGGTATCACTTCTGGTTTTGAATGCCATCAGATTTGCTATTGATAATCTCTTCTCTTTGTAATAACAAGTAAATTATAAAAAAGAAAGCATGTCAAGTGTGTATTTATTATTCTGAAAAGTTTGAGCTGATTAGAGCAGGCTTAAGGGAGAAACCAGCACCTCGAACAGCATCACGTCTGGAGCCCCAAGTTGTATACAAGCTTGTATTTTTCAAAGACCTTATTTGTCTTGCATTAACACATGGGAAAAAGCCTGCAAGCAAGACTTTTTTGTTGTTGTCTTGACCTCAATTTGTCAAGTCAATATGTATGTTTAGCTCTCAAATCTGGTAAGGCCACTGCTTTCATGGAGGTGCGTCCATCACTCACAGAAGGACTCATAATGCAGGAGAAGAGGAAAAATGATATATTTTTCAAAAAGGGACTATATGCTGCAGCCAACCTAGCACAAGCAGAATGAAGCTAGTTAAAATGGTTCATAAACCAGTCCCAGATCTGTAGTCTAGCAAGTAAGTGGCAAGTTGTTAGACTCTGGCCTCATAGCAAGAAGGTCTGGTGTTCAATTTCCAGAGCAGATGGGGTCTTTCTCCTAGTGTTTGCATTCTGTTTTCCCTTCGCTCCAAAATGTGGGTCGCAGCAGCTCACAGCTAGTATTCTATTGCATAAAGTAATTTTGTTGTACAAGTATGACAAATAAAGCCATTTTTTTCCACTTTAAACTTACGCCAAATCCACCTGAAAAACTTTGTACATTATACTATATTATATACAAAAGATTGATTTTGGTGACCTCAAAAGTACAAAAAGGGAAAAGTTGAAAGCGATATGGTTTAAAGGCTTAAAAATATTCATTTCATGTCTATTGTATTAGTACATTTCCTATTTACTGACATCACTGAACACTTCCATAATATTTTATTTAATTTATCCCTGGAATGAGATTGTAGACGTTCCATCAGCGTGTAATAAGTTAAATAAAACTGACTATTTTCATTCAGTGCAGCAAAATTGCATTTCTGTGTAACATTTATTCGTCCAAAGTGTTTTAACTTCAAGCCGTTTCTGTTAGCTTACATAAAAGGTGCAATCAGTGGATATGAATAGCTCTCTTGACCATGTTATGACTTCTATAGGACACAGCTCTGAACAGTGTGGCAGGGTCAGTGTGGGTCAGTCAGGATGTACTGCTGCAGTTGGTCTCTTGTAATAACCTTAATTCATCCAGGCAAAGACACACGCTGGCCTTCAGGTGCAGCGCTGGCATCCGTTAGCCTCTAAGGACAGTGTCACATCTCGGTGCGCCGGCTGTTTGTCACCTTTGACCCCTGTCTGGCCTCTACATCAGGTGACCGTGTGGTATAACGGGAGAGCAGCATCCCACCAGCAAAGAAACAGATTTTCTCATTTCACATAGTAGCCAATGTTCTGAAAATGACCTTAGCTTTGTTGATTGGAAGATTGGAAATATGATAGAATTTAAAAGCTTTATTGTTAGTTACACGCTCCTCTGAGAGTACATCTGCTTTATTAATGTATTTTCTAAATTCATCAAACATATCCAAGTTAAGTGGATCTTGCTCCCTCTCTCTCACTCAAGGACAAAATACCAAAGATTTAGTCAGCACAAAATAAAACACTTACTATTATTGCAAAATCACATCTGGTAAACACTGTAATGCTCAAACTTCATCATGTAAATAAATCTCTTGGTTGTTGTTTACTGACCCCTTCTGGCTGGTCCACATTGGTCCTTATGAGTAGACGGTTTTTAGCATCAGATATATTTATTGATACACAGTGACATCACGCTAGAAGTGTTACATGTATCTATCTCTATTGGCAGGATGTTCAGCAGTTTCCATGGAGACGTAATGAACATATTGGCGAACACAGACAAAAACATTGTAAGATAGTTGGAAAACTCAAGAATAAATACAAAATGTGTTTAAACAGCACATTTTGAGGAGCCTATGATCAATATGAGCGTTCATGATCCTGTTCAGGTGTTTGATTTTCAACAAAAAGATGAGATTGACTAGCTGTAACTTTATGTGTAAGAGACTTGTTTATCAGCTCACCTGTAGTTCCAGCTAAATCAGTTCTTTCTGGTCAGATTGTGTTAATATAAACATCAGATTAAGTCTAACATGAGCAACAGAGCTTCTAACAGAGTAGTGCTTTCAGTTAGCTTCACACCCTCAGGGAATGTTTATGACATCAGCTGCAAAGTGTCAATGGTATTACAAGAAATATGATATTTAACTGAAACTGGGGCCAGAGAAAATTCATATTGTGCAGCTTTTAGTTGTGGTATAGTGAGATTATGTTGAGGCACAATAATAAAAAAATAAGTTTAATTTTTACTATGAATATACCGTAAAATCACTATAAATATTCCTTCTGCCCCCCCATCTGTGAGTTGCCTTCATTTCATCCTGGAAACTCACCAAAACAACCAAAACCATGTTTGTTAAATCTTAAGCATTGCTTTTAAGTGTTTAACAGATGTGTTTTTGCTTGGTTCTTGCCATACTTCATCTAATCAAAAACTGCAGTTGGAACCTCTTCACAGACGCCTGTCATATGGTGCTACACTGAGGCTTATACTGGTGTGTTATCGCTTTGTGGTTGTATGTAAATAACATAGTAATAAGTAATTAGGTGAGGATTTTAGTTGTAAGCAGATTTTATGTGGGTTAAACTTGTAATTAACCAAATAACTGAATATGTTCAGTGTCTATTTCAGGTAATGCTAGATTTATTGAAGCGTAAAGTGAAAGGTAGTGGCTAATTAAAACACCTTGCAACAAGCAGAAATAAACAAATTAGTGCGACTGACAACTGCAGCGTCCACATGACAGCCCACAGTGTTTAAACCCATAATTACTGTTACTTAAGTGTGTTAAAGAAGAGGTCCAATTTAATAACAAATAACTTACAATATAACTTTCAGTATATAACAGAAGTGAGTAGGGGGTCCGAGATATTGTTATTGTTCTGATATTGAGTACGATTGCATCAGTCTTTTTAAACAATGAGTTCATATTGGATCATCCCTAAATGCAGTAACTTATGGGAACTGTACATTGTCCTTTAAAGCTCCCTGCTATTATAAAATCTGAAGAATTGTAATTTTATTATTGATGGAGAGGACCTTCTTTGAGGAAATGAGGAGATAAGGCAGTAATTTATGGCTGACAGTTTTTATAACCTGAAAGAGGAAAATTGCATGGCTTTTAAGTTGCTATTTTGGAAAAAAAAATCTCTCTCTCTCTTATATATATAAGAGAGAGCGAGAGAGAACAGCAGCGGAAATGATTTGAGTCATTTTAGCACTGGTGAAAAGTCAAACCTTGTCACTTTGAGCATAATGGCACAGCATGTAAAAAGGCTATTGTGGTTAAACAGCACAATGAGCATCTTGCAGTGTAAATTAGCCTTGTGCACTCAGCTAATTGGCTCCATGTGACAAAGAGAAATAGGTGGGGTTACTAGAAAATGAAATCCAACAAAAATAAGTTCTGCTTTCTTCAAACTTTTTCCTCTACCTTTGTCACACTTTTTCCTCATCTCAGCTCACAGCATCTGGAGCTATATTTAACACACACACACACACACAGTGTAAAACCAATATATTCACAACTTTCACCTGTTCAGACCAGCATTCGCTAGCCTCTATGTATTTGAACTTTTTCTTTGCAATTTTCTGTTGTTGGCCGAGGGTAAAAGGAACTTCTTGTTGATTTTTAAAAACCTAAACTAAAATCTCAGATAATGCACATGTCTTTACAAGGGCTTAAAATTGTTTCTAATTGTGGATGATCAGCAGGGGGTTTAAGCAACATGTTTGCAGCCATTCATCTTTTAGTGAAAGCAGATTGTTTGGGATAATCAATTTGTCTTGTAGGTGTTAAAAAAAATGTGTGTATATATATATATATGTGTGTGTGTGTGTTTGTGTTTGTGTGTGTGTGTATTAAGAAATAAAATAGAAAACAAAGGCCCTAGTCTTCTTGACCCGTTAAGCTTGTCAGCCTGTCAAGAGCAGTGGGCAACCCCGGTGCTGCTCTTCAGCACCCATCTCCAGCTCTTGAGCACTGAACTATTATTAATGTTTGTTGTGTAATACTTTTAGGTAGTAGTATTTCTGTTATAGTCACATACACCACTTTTTGGAAGCCCATCTTTTTAGTGTATTAGGGTTTTTTCTTGTTCTAGCTCTTTCCCCCTCTTTCTTTTCCTCTTTCCTCTCTCTAGGGTGAATATTGAGTCTAGGATGAAAATGTCTGTCTTTGCCCATGTACTTTGTGCAGGGGGAGGCTGAGTGATTGCTTTGGCTTTTGCTCTTACCATCATGTCCACGCATTCTTTATATTTTACGCCTCAATATGGACCGTGACTTCAGAGCAACAAAAAACAGATGAAGGTCAGATGTGACATGCAGTTTTTTGTGCTCATTTATGAGTATTCCTCTATCAGCCAATATGGACCATTATATAGCTATTCTGCTGACAATAGTTTAATTGCCATCCTATTATTATTATTATTATTATTATTATTATTATTATTATTATTATTAGAATTTACTTAATAAAAAAGGCCAGAATGAGAAGTGATTGAATACAAATGGGGCAACAGCAACTTGGCATTTTGGCAGTAAGTTGGTTGGAGTGTTTGTCTACTGATCTGAAGGTTGGCGGTTCGAATCTCTGTACACTGGTATGAATGTGTGTGTGCATGGGTGAGTGGTTCCTTCATGTAATGCGCTTTGAGTGCCTTGAAGGTGAAAAAGCGCTATATAAAAATGTGACCAGTTACCATGGTATCATAATGTCTCCAATTAAGATGCTATCCAGGAGATGCTAATTTTCTAAGCAAATTATGTGGAAAAACACAAAGAGAACAGTGATTGATGGCGTTGGGGTACCCTGCTCTGGGTCAGGGGGAGTGTCTATCGGCCCAATAAAGCTGCAGTAAATTCTGACATGTATTTGCTGCTTCAGGGTCCAGCTCACTTTACTATGAGCTCCATGAGTTATATGCACTAAATCTCTCATATCAGACTGCTCTTATTTATGGTTATGAGTGCGTGCACACAATGGGAACAGGATAAGCAAGAGACAACCTGGGGAAAGCAAAACTGATATGATACTATTGTAATTTTTGGTTTAATTTTACAGAAATCTGTCCACTTTTATGGCTGTTAGCTGGTATACACTCACATTCATTCACTGCAGGCAATTTAGAGAATTTTGAAATTCACCTAACTCTTAAACAATATTATTAGCTCTTCTTTTTTCTTTTCCTTTTTTCAAAATCCAGTTGACCTAATAATCTTGTTATGAGTACTTTCACACCTGAGTTAAAAATTTACTTAGAATCTGAGCAACGTAGAATCACTTAACACTTAAATATTATTGGATAGGAAGCCAGAGTTTCCAAAGACAACTGAAAACAATCTACAACGTCTGCATTTTATCATCTTGCTTAAATGCATAGGTAAAGCCAAGCTATATAAAACCTAGTATCCCTTGAATAAAGCACTATAGAATCCTTGCAGTTAATTGCGTTTTAAACACTCATTTCACTCCAAGCTCTCTCCCTCTCTCGCTCTCATATTATTTTTAATTTGCTGACTCATCTAGTCTGCGCCGCTATTTTCCTCCACAGGCTTTATTTCTATTGTGAGCTTGACTGCTTTTCTATGGGAAATAAAACATGCCATCTCTATACTACTGCTGCTACTGCCATGAAGCCACCATCATCTGCCTCCCCCCGAGACCCTGGTTCATATTTTAGTGCTCCCACTGGGACAACCACTCTCTCCACCAAGGATTCATAAAGTGGCTCAGTCTGCGTAAAGCATCTCATAAACTCTGACAGACGAATAAAGAGAAGTTATAAAAAAAAACACAACTGTGAACAGTGCTTTGTGCTCCATATGCATATTAGGTGGGTGATGGAGCGAAGGCACTCTGTGTATTTTAAGCAAGTTTTCTTCTGCAATGATCAGGGTGAAAAGAGCTTGAAAATGGCGAAAGTGAATACCCTTTTTGAATGCCATAAGCCTGTATCTGTATGCTCCCATTGATCGTGTGCTGCTTGGTTTAATGATTTGAGTGTATTTCTCTTTGTGCAAGTGGTGGGTGGCAATCTCGCTCGCTAGGAGGGGTTGTAGAGTGTAGGTTATTTTATCTCCATTTGCGAGAATAACATTGATTTCGAGACGTATTGGATGCCATCTGCTGCTTTTGGAAAGACGGCAAAATGCCAAGAGGCCCCTTGAAACAATAAAGTAACATTTCACTCCTCCTTTGTAAGAGCTTAAGCACTTTCTTACGTATAATAGGGCTGCAAGATTAATCGCAGTAGAATCAAAGTCACAATTTGAATGGACGCAATTAGCAAATCACAAAGGGAGCAATTTTCAAATTCTCCTCCACAACCACTTCCACAAACTACAAAATATCCTTCTTATTCTGTAAAAAAAACTGCTAACCCTGTAGTTTATTTAAATCTGTACAAACCCATTCTGAAATGGGATTTTTTTTTTGTCAATTCTTTCAGGCGTGAATTTTGAACAGAATCCTATAATTGAAACAAATCTCAAATCTAATCTCAGTCCCAATGAAATATCACAGTTCTTGCCGTGTACCCAGAATACACACTTCTTCAATACTTCACGAATGTGTGTGACTCTGGTCAATCTCCCTGTTTTCAAAAGGGTGTGATTGACAGATGGATTAGCTAATCGGGGAGTTGCATGGTCGGATCCGAGTCGGAAAAAATAAAAGAAAAAAGTATCACAGGGGCTGAAAAACAGCGGATTTCTGCAGAATCAGTGAGTGAAGCCCTAAACTCTGTAAATCTGAAGTGAGATCAATTTTACTGTATTTGTAAATGATGGTGACAAATTAGCTCCTTCGTTTCACATGCGACACTGAAAAAAGACTATATTGAACTGTATAAAAAATACATAGAGATGTCATTCTGGATATCCAGGCAATCACTTTTTCGATATTTTTCCCAAATAGTTCATCCCTACATTCTTGCACTTATATCCCAGGTGCAATTGAAATCAGTTTGTCTAATAAGTATTGTCGTCCACAACGCCCTGTGTGTAATTGATATGTAAAGGCTCTGCTATCACGCGCAGTCATTTGCATTAAATCGTGTTAACTGAAATGATAATGAACACAAAAGGCCTGATGCAAGCAGAATGGCAAGCCGGAGATGGATGGCTATTGGAATTGTATACAATAAGTAATATATTAAAGCAGATCTCATGGGGTTCTCCAGTCTGTGCAAATGTGTTGGCTGCTGTTCACATACTTTGGCCCACATAGAGAGATATTCTTTCGGACTTCACCCACGGCATATGGTTTAAATTGAGGATAAGGCTAGTTCCTGGAAGAAGAATGTGAAATATGTTGTATAAGTCCGTCTAAATAATGCATATAGTGGGAGCTATATTTGAAGGACTGAGTGACAGCTTGTGCCTAATCCCCAGTGTGTCCATCTAGTTAGTATGCTGTCCATCCAGGTGATTTTAACCAGAGTGCTCATAATTGGCACCTCAAGCCTTCAACAAACTTTATTGTTTCCCATTACCGCTCAGGGAGAAGCTTATTGCCGCTAATATATAGATCATTACTGTATCACGGGAGAGGAAAGCAAGGAATATTATTGACTGTTTTATTAAGATTGAAGGATGAAGGAGCGTTTCACATTTGATGATTGTCTGCTATCATTTTATTACAGGGTACAAAGATCAAAATATATTGTGACATTCTAAAATGGAAATCAAAGTAAATGCAATGAATTAGTGTGGCATTTACCAACTCAAAACTGAACACAAACTTAATATTGAAAAAGACATAAATAATAGATAAAATAGTTTCCACCTTTCCAGCAAAATACATTATGTGTTGCCTATATATTAGCCTATAGACAGTCTGCTGAAGGTTAGAATGTCTTTTTATCATCATGTATTGCATTCACACTCTTTGAAGGTTAAAATAACAATATAAGAACTATTTGTTCAAAGAGCTAGAGTATCTTTTATTTCTTATTTCACCTTCATTCAAATATAGAGACACAATCCATAATTGACATGCTTTGTGTAATCTCCGTCATCACATTGTTTCCCCTAACAACACAACATTTATAAGTCTTTCAAACGTGACGCACTTTTGTTAACATTCAAACCCACTTTTTTATTTTACCATCATTATCACTGTGACACCTCTGCAAATCATCGCTGCTTGCCTGGAATGTCAACGGCGCTCAAATAAGTGGTTTTAAATGCACAAGGAGGTCAGTGAATGAAGATTGGGATCAGCGCTTTCTTATTTTTAAATGGCGGTCCTTCTTTATGCCTAAAAGCCTTATCTTCTAAGGGATCTCCCTGCATTTAATGTCAGTGATGCAAATGAGTTAACACGAGGCAATGGTGCGGATAATCGAGCACTAATCGTCCGCTGATTCTACGTCGGCTTCTATCGCACACCTTTACTGATGAATGGCCCCTCTCGAAGCTCCCGTCCAAAACAGAAGAAATACCAGCAGGACATCTCTTTGGGTAATTGAAAAGAAAGACACCTAGCAGTAACTCAAATTATTTAAATGATATGTTGTCAAGTTGTTGCTGAAGATGTAGAGAATAGTTTGTCTTTTTTTTTCTTTTAAAGCAATTTGAAAAAGTTTATCCTGGGGATTAGCTTCTGTCACCTGAGAAAGAACACTAGGGATTTGTGTCGAAAGAAGATTTAAAAAGTTAGTGGGAAAAACAAAATGAAAATACTGGGTTTGACTTATTATAATTTATAACATATCCAAATACTTAAATGACAAATAAGAAATATATATTAGTTGTAATTAAATGAAATGCAAATCAGATTAAAAAGGAATAGAAGTTACTAATATTAAAAGTGCACTATATCATCTGCTTGTTTTATGGGTCATTGCTCTGCCTGGAATGTTCTATAGTATGACATTAAACAGCTATACCTTACATTTATTAAATTACAGACAGTTTTATAGCTCAAAAAAACATGCATTCTGAGTGACTGTGAATGAGGTTGCTTCTCCACACGTCTCATTTGATTTAGTTGGTGCCAAAAGTTCCACTGCAACCTTAAAGTGTTTTAAAATTGTTTATTTATTCTAACAAAATATGCCTAATATTTTATGTTGTTATGTACCATCTTTTATACAGCCAAAAGCCTTAAACAAATCCATCAAAGTAAAATATTGCACTTCAGACAAACCCACTACATTCTGTTATTTCACTATGCCTTTTTACCTGTGGCGCCTCAAAAGACATGAAGGAAGCACATTATTTTCCTGTAAATGTCAAGTATGATGGAGTGTCTGTCCACGTTAGACCATTCTTTGAAATGGGAGACGTTCTTTAGGACGTTGGTGCCGGCTTTTATGGCATGTGTACGGTTACTCTGTCTTTTTCCTCTTTCAGTGCCAGTGTCATTACTGCCTTTTACTGCGCCCATCAAATCTGTTCGCCACTTCCTACCTTCACAAATATCGACTGCAATTACGGCATAAAGCCACCAATGCCTTTTGCAGTGGCCATCACAAACACAGTCGTACAGATGACACAGCTTGAAGCCTCGTGCTCAATTGTTCTGGAAAAATGACTGTTCTGGATTTTTCGTAGCATAACAAAAACAGATGAGGATGGAGCGCAGTGTACAATTGTGTGATGATGTGAGTGTTGTTGTAATGGCGGTGAAAAGCCTGTCCCTCTGAGGAACACTCCCAGGTTGTTACAGCTAATGACTGCTGGGCTTCTCTGTGAGGAGCTGTCGGAACGCATTTGCTCACAGATTAATATCGGGCCACGAGCCTCTGCCACACCAAGGCACCGCTGGCATCTGCTGGGAACAGAAGATGGGGTATAACTCTGCAAACTGGAAAGCACGCACTTTTACGGAAAATCAAGGATTTCTGTTTTCTTCTCTGGGGTAATTTTTTGCAGTTACACAAGTATGATTAAGTTAATAAGTATTTGGATAAAGACACTATTGTCATATTGTCCCTATGTGCCAGCAAAATGAAAGTGAAACATATTTTTTAGCATAGTGAGTTTTCAGTGACAGGATTGTTACAACTGAACTGAATGTTTCTTCCATAATAACTTATATTACGATGTCTGTCAGAACTCTCAAGGTAAACCCCCTTTAAAGCCATTAGTGCATTAGAAACCTGTCTAAACTTTGAACTTCTTTTTAAAAGTCATAATGTAGAATCTATAAATACTGTGTATTTCTTTACATTTTTACCCAGTAGTCTGCCCACTGCCCATCCCCTTCCAATACAAAATCTGTAGGGACTACTGATGAAAAATAGCCTCTCTGGCTAATTCTGTACACTGTCACTGTACACTGTATATATATATATATGGATGTGCACAGTCAACAATGCTTAATTGAGCCTCATAGGAAATAACTACAGTGCTATTCAATACATTTACATGAGCCACGTCCTTGTTACCACACAAAGGACCCATGTGGTCCAGGTGGGACAATAGCAAAACCATTATCAGACCTTTGAGAAGAAACTCGTATTCTTTTATGATTTTCCTGTAATATTGCTCATTACAAAGAAAACAGTCAAATTTGCAGCGTGACTAGTGGGAAGCAGCCGATTTCAAAGTGTTTCTTGTGAACATGTCTCCAGTGGAGAGGCCAGAGAGCTCCTCTGATGTGTTTTCTTTGAGGTGGTGGGGTGGTGGCTGATGACGCGCAGCTGGGGGCCACTCCAGCCTCACCCACAAACAGCTGTGGGATTTGCACAGTGCTTAACCTAATTCATCTGAGAGCCCACTTTTGGAGCATTAAAGTAAGCTATTTTTAAATATAATTTTTAGTTCATCAGTTGCATATCCGTCTTGTTCACACCTGTGCTGGCACTCTACAGTTCATCAGTTACGCATCACAGTTTCTGCACTGACTTCACACCCTCTGTCTGTCTGATAGTGAGAATAGGATGACATGGCGACTCCGGAGCTAGGGTTGGTGCATTATAAATGATGCTCTCACACATTGTCTTTGCTCAGATCTGGGCTGAGGTTCTCTGTGGAGGATAGCTGTCTGTGGCACTCCAGGATCAGCCAGACACTCGTCTCCTTCTAACCTGCAGGCACAGGGACCACTGCTCACACAACTCTGCTCACATAACTGCAGCTCTGTCATTGTCGAAAGATCTGATGCACTTACTATGTGCAGAGAAATACAAGAACTCTGTCTCCTTCTTACTACTTTATTCTTCCCTGTAAGTTTAGCTCTTCCCTTATATATTCAGAGCTTGGTGCTGCAGTAAATACATGGTTACACATTGGTATCAGGTGTCAATGGGCATGTAAATGTCTTGGTTGTGGTTTGAATATCACAGATAACATGAATGGATTGTGACTTAAAAACTAAGACATCTCACTTTATATCAATCCTTAATTGAAAAAATAACACTGTTTTATTCTTAATCAGTTCTTTTTGCAGCATTTTGATAAGAGAATCAGGCTTAAAAGGACCCTGCCACCAAACTGTTAATGCACTACAAGTTAGAAAAAAAATCTTAACTAATCTTCATGTTTATAATTGTATTACCTCTAGTGAAAATCTGGGAGGGGCCAGCTAACGCCAACGTTGGTGCAGAATACATTGAGTTAATATGCAACCCCTTTACCAATGCTCTCCAGTTTCTCCAGTGCATCGCTTTTTATTCTATAATTGCATTTGGAGGAGAGGCCAAATAAAGCAGGGAATCACCTTGATTACAGAAAGCTGTTAGGAGATGCTGTAGTTGGGTCAGAGACGTGCTATCTTCTCCAGCTACGATTCGAAGGCCAGATAACTGAGATTTATTAGCCAAACATCACGGCAATTAATTAGGACGCCTGGCTGCGACTAATCCGGTTTCCACAGGTTTTAGTGGGTCGAACCTCCTTGCTCTGGAACTCTTCAAAGACAAAGTGAATGTACAGGGATTGCACAACATGGCATTAATATTATAGATGCTACTTAATTACTGTCTGCCCTGTATTAAATATTTATAATGTTAGTTGTACTTTGCCTGACTGCATATACTGAATTACAGTATAGTTCTTGGCTTTACATGTATCGATACAGAGATGGATATTCTGATACTACTTGTTAACCTGCTCTGCATTAAAGGTCCTATATTATACAAAAAAAATTCTTCTGAGCTTTAAACCAAATTAAAAATGTTGTTACCTCCCCAAAAACGTACCCAGAGTTGTGTTTTGTTTCATTCATATTCTTCTTTTCTATATCTCATCTATATCTCCAAAGCTCAAAATGCTCTGTTCCACCTTGTGATGCCGTGAAGCAGTAGTTTTCAACTTAAGAGCTATGTTTTAGCTTTAGTTCAATAGAATCCAAATGCTTCTAGTGAAGGTGTATGGAGTCTAAAAACACAATAGAGCACTTCCTGCATTACTACATCACATCAAAAGGTAGAACAGAGTATTTTCAGTTAGAGAGAAGAACACAGCCTAAATATGCATGGTACTCCAGGTATGCTTGTGATGAGGAAACAACATTAGTTCAGAAAATAACATAATATGGGCCCTTTTAAGGCTGAGTATGCTGGTCTGAAAAGGTTACTTATTTATAAAACTTAGGGCACTGTGAACATGAAATTCCAATGTATTTTGTTATTCTACATAATCAAAACATTGATTTAGTAAACATGTTTTTAAAGGGATATCCATGTATCGTATATATGGTGAGGTACATGGCAATACCCAGCCCTAGTGTTAGGGTTAGCAGGGTTAGCCGTGGCTGTAATTCCTGCCTCTTACATGTTAAGTGTGAAAGGTTTAGCTTGCTCCACAGTTCAAAGCCTCCTCTCTAATGCTCTTGGCTGCTGGCTCTCTCATCCTCTCTCTTCTCTCCTCCAGCTCCGCTCACTTCTGGTCTGACTTGTCTGGGGAGGGAGACTGTTGCACCACCAAACCCCAGAAATCCTCTCTGTGTTGTGAGCAGGTTTTTCATGGTCGGGTTCAAACAGCTGGAGGTGTGCGTTACAACGTCGTATGGAGGGCCTACACAGTATTTTTGTGTTTTAGGTTTTTGTACCCAAGTAGCCTAAATAACTTGTTTTATGCTTCAAGCTTTGTTGCTGTCACACCTGTATTGTAAATGAGTAATTCAAAATGCTCAGTTATGTCCTTATGTTATCTCATAATTGATGACCATAGTCCACTGGTATTAACTTTAAAGGTCCTATATTATGCAAAATTGACTCTCGTGAGCTTTAAGTCATAGTAGAATGTTGTTACCTCATCAAAAACATTCCTGGAGTTGTGTTTTGTTTCATTCATACGTGAGTAACCCTTTATTATTAGTCTGTTTATATCTGTTCTACTTTGTGTGGTGTGCTAAAAGCCTTCCTGAGTAATGGCAAAATCTGAAATGTGAATTATAACATGCTTGTGAAAAATAGAGGGCACAGTGGCACAGAGAGGTTGGCACAACTACTTTAGCAAGAGGGTACATTTTTCTGGTCGTTCAAAAACTTGTTTCTGTGATTGAGTGGTCATCTTTCCAGTTCTGTCAACATTTCAGAGCTATAGACCATTTCCTTGATACGCGTCATTCAAGGCACACAGCTTCAGAAAGAGCATTAAAAACCAAGAGCACCCACAAGTACTACGTGTCTAAACATCAAAGTCGTAATGCAAATTCAGTGAGACTAAGTTAAGTATGCGCTTACAAAAAGCTGAAATCTACAGTTGACCTACAAAACTTTACCAAGAAAAGTTATCTGACATATGTGAGGAAACTTGTTGTTCAGTCAGGTAAAGTGCTCCATGTCTCATCACTGCAATCAAAAACAGATTATGAGAAGCAGCCTCTTGCTCTTTTCGCGCTTAAATAAATATAATCCTGGAGTTATGTTCATCTCTACCTCAGCGACAGACCGGAATGAATTAATTATACATCTTGAATAAACGTTTCAAGTCTGCCATTCTCCCTCCCATGTGGCATTTTATATTTTAGTTTCAAACCCCACATCTTCCTATACATGTGAACTCTCAATATGGATTGATTTAAAGACTTATAATAGAGATGATTAAGAGGCTTTTGAAAATATGGGAACATTTAGAGAAAACAGAGAGAGAAAAGATAATTTAGAGAAAAGTATTCTGTTTTACACCATGCTAAATTGTAAAGCCTATGAACGCCTGTGATTTAATGCTTTTACAATTTGGAAGATTGACACTAGAAAAATGTTGGTTATTGTTTAGTTAGCTTTATTGAAAACAACGTTAGAACTATGCTATTTTGAAATATTTTGATAGCAAAATAAACCCCTTTGCTCAAAATATTAAAATAATTACAGGGACCAAAAATCTCATAGTAAATGGGTAAAGAATTGGTTGGTTGAAAAGTGATAAAGTGGGAAAGAGCGGATAGCTGACCAAAAATAATTCTCATATATTAAGCACACTGAGATCTGAGATAAATAATTTTAACATTAACATTTTAAATATAAACAATATCTTCAGACGTTGATTCCTAAGAAAGCCTATCTTTAGCTGAATTTTGATTAAAAATAAAAACTATAATAATAAAACTCGCTCTCATAGCCTTCATAACTTTATTCTTTCCACTTTTCACTCTTTGGCTCTAGTGTCATCCCCCATGTGTCCATCTGCTCCTATTGTTGACTGCAGACAGACGGCTGACGAGAGCTGCCTGGATCCGGAGCTGAAATGGGCCCTGAGCTGACTGGGGCTCCTTTTAGACCACTGGGTTTGGCTGGATTTCGGTGGGTTTTGGTGGATTTTTCTGAACCACTCTACGGCAGTCTCGGCACTCGACTAATGGCCATGCTGCAGCTTTTCAGACGTCAGCGTTTGACAGTTTCTGATCCTTTTTAAGTGAGAGGTGCACATAAAAGCCCTCGTAGACAATGACAGGCGCCTGGGCTCCAGCACCAAATCGTATTTTGAAAACGTTTTATATGAGGTGATTTAAAAGAACACCATGTAGCATTTGGTCTGGAAAATAAGGTGAAAACGATTTTACTGGTAGCTCACGGAATGTACTCCTTTTAAAGGGCCTATTATGCTAACCTAACTTATTTGAGTCCAGGGTCGGACTGGGACGATAAAACAGCCCTGGACTTTCCCCCCACAAATTGGGCCTTTGGTGGAAATTGAGGACATTGAGGACCGGAGTGCATGCATTGGTGCACCAATGTATGATCGTCTTCTCCAGATCACACAACATTATGGTACTGACTTCAGCAGGTACTATAGTTATTAACTCTGTACAAATGACCTCACTTTCCAATATGCCAGCAGATGCAGTTTTAGCCCCCCCTGCTGGCTTTTTGCTTTGATTAGCAGTTTCATTTGATCTATGGCTATGAAGACACCTGACCTTTTAAATGTAATGCGAATGGGTGCCAGTAACTTTCATATGCAGCTTGTGAGGCAAGGGTTAATTATGAAGTTAAAAGTACATGTTTATTGACTGAAATGCAAACTCACTAAAATAGTAACATTATTTCCCATGATTGCTAAAGTAATGTTTAAAAACTACAGCTTTTCTTGATATACTATACAGTTTTGACACTTGGAGAACAGGTTACATTTATAGCTTCCACAACAGAAAAGCACAATTTTCAGGAGATAATGTGGTGCTTTATTAGAGCAAACATCCTGCAGTGTGGAACATGCCCGTGGGTTGCAAAGACAGAAAACGGTAGAAGTTTGTATTTTACACTCTCATAAATAAGTACAAAAGTACAATAGTGCAATCTCTGCAGAGTCTGAGATGCCTCTGCCATGATATAGGAAAATCTGGACATGGCCTAGTGCTTCATCTGTAACCCACTCTAATTAATTCCCCTAAGGTATAGAGGAGGCAGAAAGAAAGAGATTGAGAGAAAACAATTTAATCTTGTATAAAAAAAAGAAAGAAAACAAAATAAATGAGATGCAGCCAAGAGCACAGAAACAACAGTCATAAGTTTATACCAAGTCCAAATTTGTCTCATTTAATCTCCCCCTGCATGTGTGTACGACTCAAACCTGGGGCTGAAAACAAGAGTGTGCAGATTTTTGGCTGTGTTGCAGTCGTGTCAGTATGACTCTCTAAAGAACCCCCTCCCATCATCTACCTCTCTTTCTCTCTCCCCATCTCTCCATCTCTCTCTGTCTGTCCCCTCTGTCCCGCCCTTTCTCTTTCTTTCTCTCTCCCTGCCCCCCTCTTCGCCCTGCTCTCTGTCTGTCCCCCCTCTCCCTCATTCCCTCTTTCTAGCCCTCTCTCTCTCTCCATCTCTCTCTAGTGGGCTTGTCAGGACAGGGGTGTCACACACACAGGTTCCACAAAAAGGCCAGAAAACATTCGCACTGCTCTAAAGTCTAAGGCAGCAGAGTGGAGCTGGTAATCAATGAGAGGTTAAGAAAAACAGAAAAACTCTCTTCTGCCAAGATTTATTCAAACACATTTTCTCCACTTTTCCATAGCAGGTATAGACGAGTGGTATTCATGTGTTGACAAACGCTGAGACAACTTGCAGTCTCACATCTGTGTCACTCTACACTTGTATAATGTGATGGTGTAATAGGACAGTTTGAGCACAAGTGCATAATGAGGCTCCGATGTGAGACTCTACTGTGGAATGTGCTGCATATAACAGTGCGCTGCACAGCAGGTGTTTGTTTTCAAACAACAGGCATTTTTCATCAAGTGACAGCCACAGTCACTAAGCACTTCTTATGGCACTTTGCTGCATCACTCCATTTGCATAAAATATCTGGAGAATAGCATAGTATTGAACTGTTCCATGTGCATATGCAGAGACATATTTCAGACTGCTGAGCGCTAACTCCTGGTGTACAGCTGTGTCCTTGGTTTGGGCGTCCTTCGGTGTTTGAGTGTGTCCCAGTCAGGTACACGGGGCTGTTTTCTACTGATTCAGATGGAGATGACACACCAGGCTGTGCGCCTGCTCAGGACAGAAAAGTCTAACGTAAATGGATCATGGCCCCCAAACTGCAACAGTCTGCGTAAAGTTTAATATAGTAGCAATGCCTATCTAATTTTCCCCTAGTTTATATTGGCCTATCAGACGTTAAATGATAATGTATTGACTTTAATGTGTCTATTCCAACCAGTTCTGAATCAATATGAACAGTTTGGCTTTGCATGTCTTTCTGAATTTGTTATCTCTCCACATGTGAAGCTCTGAAGACACATTCAACAGTGGGTGCAGGTCAAGGTCATGTCCTCATCCTCTGTCTAAATGATGTGTGCTGCTTTCTCAGATGAACAGGGGATTGACAGTTAATCACAGGACCATTACACCTGTGGGATGATGGTAGTAGCGCCCCCTCTGGCTGTCTGCTGTCATTATGATGGTTCAAGCCTTTTGCTGTCTGTGCTGGATTTATCGTCTGCTCAGAGCTGTGGAATCGTCTGGGTCAGGTCTTGGCACCTGTCCATTCATCAGCTCCTAAGTCCACCTTTGACACTGCACACACAATCAGCCTCTCATTCCTCTGTATACAGTGGTCCGGTCAGCGTCACGTGGCAGAGCTCCTGTCCTCATTCAGACCACAGTACAAAATAAATGTTAGCAATACAACAGATCTGTGGAGCCAGGAAGGTGCTTTGTCATGGCAGGAGGGGAGACTGGAGGATTTTATTAGGGAGTGTTGTGGGACTGCTGTGTGGGTGGACATTTTGTCTGATGGCACCACAGAGCAGGGCTGGCGACTACTAAAAAGCACCCTTCAGGATGTCTCAGAGTCCTATTGACATTTCAGCGTTATATTTCTGTGTTGTTGTGAGTGTCTAAAGGCCGGTGGCTCTGTCTGTTGCAAGCAGCTGGTGATAGTGAAATTGCTTTTCATTTCAGTGCTGTGTTTACACTGCTGTCCTTTCACACCAGTGACAGTGTGTTTTAATCGCAGTAGTAGAGGTTTGTGGGCGCTAAGCGCTGTGGTTGCTCATGGCTCCTATAGGATAGTACAAATTGATATGCCGACAGAATGGGGCTGTCGGCATTTTTCTGTTGATATCTCTGTTACACTATGATAGTTCACATGCACTCAAGCTTTACCATTCTACTGTGCTGTAAAGTCCTTTTTTCTTTACATTTACAAATTTGGGTCATTGCAGTCAGAGTCAGTGGGCATACTATGCTATGCCATTTATGAAGAAAAAACATACTCTGTTATAACATGTGCACTATATTTTGCATTTTAATAATACTTTCTGAAAGGACAATCTCAGACCCAGGCCCCTGGATTGTGACCCTTTTGTGACAGTAAAGAGTGGTTTAGTTAAATACCGTACTTGTGATGATGTGGTGAATGTTTTCTGTAATTGCTCTTAATAATATACATTTCAATAATTACAGTTTGCTTTAGATGCATGTTGGTAAACATGTGGCATAAGCAGCTGTGCACACAGTATGTGGTTTAGTGGTGGCTATCATTGCATGTTATTATTTTTACCATATATTTACTATCCATCCCTTAAGCCCAAGACTTGCAGTGTGTCTGATTTTTATATCTACAAAATCTGCTTTAAAATATGTTACTGATCAATCATGGTTTTGATAATAAAAAAAAAATTGTCATACATACTGTGTTCCAAATGATTATGCAAATTGAGTTTAAGTGTCATAAAGGTCAAATGTTTAGTTTCCCAGTGAAACTCATGGACGGTCTTGTGTCTCACACACCTGTACCAATGAGTTTGCCCAGTGCGTCCAATTAAAGGAAAAACAACTTAAGAAGGACGTTCCACATTATTAAGCAGAGCAACATTTTCAAGCAATATGGGAAAGAAAAATGATCTCTCTAGTGCCATAAAGTGTGAAATAGTTGAATACCTTGGACAAGGTATGAAAACCTTAGATATTTCATGAAAACTTAAGCGTGATCATAGTACTATTAAGAGATTTGTAGCTGATTCAGAGCACACACGGATTTGTGCAGATAAAGGCACAATGAGGAAGGTTTCTGCCAGACAAATACACTGGATTAAGATTAAACCTTCTATTCGGCCACCCTCAAACAAGCAGAAACGGCTCCAGTGGGCCCAGAAATACATGAAGACTCATTTTCAAACAGTCTTGTTCACTGATGAGTGCCGTGCAACCCTGGATGGTCCAAATGGATGGAGTGGTGGATGGTTGGTGGACGACCACCATGTCCCAACAAGGCTGCAACATCAGCAAGGAGGGGGAAGAGTCCTGTTTTGGGCCGGAATCATGGGGAGAGAGCTGGTCGGCCCCTTTAGGGTCCCTGAAGGTGTGAAAATGACCTCTGTAAAGTATGTGGAGTTTCTGACTGACCACTTTCTTCCATGGTACAAAAAGAAGAACCGTGCTTTCCGTAGCAAAATCATCTTCATGCGTGACAATGCTCCATCTCATGCTGCAAGGAATACCTCTGCATCATCGGCTGCTATGGGCATAAAAGAAGAGAAACTCATAGTGTAGCCCCCATCCTTCCCTCATCCTCAACCCTATTAAGAACCTTTGGAGCTCCTCAAGTGAAAGATCTATGAGGGTGGGAGGCAGTTCACATCCAAACAGCAGCTCTGGGAGGCTATTCTGACATCCTGCAAAGAAATTCAAGCAGAAACTCTCCACAAACTCACAAGTTCAATGGATGCCAGAATTGTGAAGTTCCTTTGAAATAAGGGGTCCTATGGTGAAATGTAACTTGACCTGTTAAGATGTTTTGATTGAAATAGCTTTTGATTTCAGTAATATGCTGATGCTTCTAATTGAAAAATAAATAAATGACCATTTTCAGTTCTTTACAACAATAACATGGTTTAAAACTCTGCTCTGCATAATAATTTGGAACAGTGCATTTTAACATTTTATTTCTGAAAAAAATACTGTCATCATTGGGACGTTTGTTCACTAACATTCAAATTGTACTCTAAAGGTTGATGACTTAAAATTATGATGACTGTCATTTATATTGACAATTTGGCAAAATCAGAGAAAAATATCATTTGCATAATTATTTGGAACTCAGTGTATTGAACACACATTACAGACTTTTAATGCCAAACATTGTCAGATTTCTTACTCTTAATTCTGAACTCTGCACCAATCCACATGCATTTACTAACAGAAGAACTTCTCAATTAAAAAGAGCTGATCACTGCCAATTGGAAATGACTGAATAAGTCTCAACAAAAATTAACTGCACAGCCACATTCTTGTGACTCCTAAAGAGAACTTCAAAATTGTCAACTCTTTCCAATTGCACAATTCAGTCCTCTCACCTCTCACTTATCTTTTCTCTATTGTAGGTAAATGCCTTAGCACTCTTTACCTGCCACAGAACAGCCCATGTGAAGCGCTCAGGTCTACCTCACCTGCTGTTCATTTTGTCTGTCTCATTAGCCTCATGTCAGGGCAGGTGACCATGCATTATATTGTCCATCACTTTACCGCAGGGGCACGTCACTACGCTGACATGTTAATGGGATCAGCCATTGATAACAAGCTGCTAATGGAAATTTAATCAGAAAATGTCTCCTGATTGTCTTCACATTGCACTCCAAAAAAGCCCAAAAATCTCAGATTTCATAAGAAAAGATGATTCATATTGTCATTTAAGCAGAAGAATGTCCAATTTATTCTATTATTTATTTATTCCTTCCTTCATTTCATCTGTCTTTCTAACGCCCGGGGCACAGTGAGCAATTCCTGGATACATCAGATGGAGAAACGCACAGCAGATAGGTAGGCTGCTCATTTCTATGCTGTTAAATTTAGCACAGCGCTAAGAGAGAGGCGTACAGGAAATGAATTAATGGGACCCCATTAATTTTGTCTATTTTATCTCCTCCCCCCTGGGCTTTCTATGAGGCAGGACAAAGAAGAGGTCAAGGCTTGGGCCAAGGAAATGTTTAAAATATCATAGGAGATGAAGTCTTAAAACTACACTTTGTCAACAACTGAGTTTTCTGTATACGCACTGTCATGGTGGGGACATAGTGGGACTCATGGGGGGGGGGCAGCTCAGAGAAATGAAGCCCTGAAGGAACGAATACTGCAGCGAAACAAAATGGACGAGTTTTACAGTGCAATGTGCAAAAGCCCTGTAGGCGTCGAATGTAGGCCAGCCATATGCACGGAGTCTCCCACTGCTAAATATAACCAAAAGCACTATAACGCATGCGATTACATTTTGTTGAAATAATAATTTGTGAGCCTTCAGATGCACTGTAATATTTCAGACTGTAGTATCTGATCTGTTTGTAGACTTTTCTATCAAGTTAAAGTTTTCATTTTATTAAACATGTAATAAGAAGATGTTCTATGCTCCTGTGGCAACTTTAAGGTTCATTTAATATTTCACGAGGTCTGGTTTGTTCATGGACAAAGTATTTGGTTCTTTCAGGGTTTGGGTTTGGGTTGTAACAAAATCCGTAACAAAATAAGTTCTGCATTTCTTCCACTTTTCAACATGGAACAATTTGACAACCTTTTTATAGCACCTGGGACCCTTTGCTCAGGATCCTGGTCAGGAGTTTCTAATGGGCGATTATGACTTATATTAAGTCAGCTGTGAATTGTATCTATATTTGTCAAAAAAATGTGTTTGCAATTTTGGAGTGATTAATATTTAGTCTTATCATTTCTATCTGTCTTCTTAGTATCTTTATATTGCCTTTAAAACTGATACCTGCAAGTTTATTTGATTGGTTTTGTTTTATCACTAGATGGCACATGTGAACCCTGTGCCCTCCCCTCACCTGTGTAATGGAAATTCTTGTATAATTCCTTGAGAAGGACATAAGAGTCATGAGTCCAACAGCGCTCCCACACTGCCTTTATACCCTCACACATCCTTGAGCTGCACATGAAAGAAAAATAACAAGATCATGGAAGTACAGAAAAGAACAGGAATGTGAGGGGGCATAGGTCCAATGGTTAAAGGATGATCATTATCTTAGTTGATACGTAATTAAAACTAAGGTTATTGTGAGATAAGAAAATGTCTAAAATGCCCGTGAAAATACTAGCACATGCAGTTGTCATTACAGCTGTGGTCTCTGGTCTTCTTCTGTCTTATATTTTTATAGTACATATTCCAACTTGCATGTACTT
Source organism: Taenioides sp. WSHXM2023 (assembly GCA_029959045.1). NCBI lineage: Eukaryota > Metazoa > Chordata > Actinopteri > Gobiiformes > Gobiidae > Taenioides > Taenioides sp. WSHXM2023. The sequence goes on along the minus strand of CM057088.1, from coordinate 23,249,382 downwards.
ACGATATACTTTACACTTCATACATTTCTGACAGGCTACACAAATGTCTCTTGTTGGTGTGTGACAGCATATTAATTAATGTTGTTAACCATAATCTAAACATAACACCTTTATGTATTATGTTCACACACATCATGTTATCACAAGGTTTATTTTTATAATTCTATAATGATAATGAACAAATAAATTATCATAGTGACCAGTACATCAATTATAGTCTTTGTACTTTTTACTTTGTACTTCTTGTATAAGTTTGTCTGTATGGGTTGTGCGTTGAGCTGTGGGCAGTGCTACAGAGTTGTTGTGGCAAAGGTGCATAGATTTTCCCCCGCCCTGAACAGCAGTCGGGCAGGCAGCAGCAGAGAGTGTCAGCATGTCTTTACAAACTGGCTCTGTGCTTTTTCTCAGCCTACTGACCCCCTGAGACTTACAGCACACCCGCATCTAGCATCTCAAAACCAGGCTGCAATCTACACATTTTAACAACATGTCTGGACCAGAGAAATATTTTTTTCTTTTGAAGTATTTCTAGTTTTTTCATTTGCACAGATAAGCCAATTTTAGAGGTGGGTGGTAAGCTACAAAAATAATAACTATTTCCTAGCAGGCACATGATTTCAATTTGATCACAATTCATATACATTAGTACCTTTAAAAGGAAAGTCAAGTAGTTGCCACCTGTCACTCACTCTTTGAGCATAAATTTGTATTACAGTAAAGCACCATAATACAATTTCACAAAAATAGCATCATCATAGGAATCAGACATATTTATCCCCATATCACTTGCTTTGATCAATTTCATGTAAACCGAATTATCTCCACTGGTACTAATATTTTATAATGATTTTTGTCTAAACTGATAAAACTGAAAGCCATTTTACCTAAAGGGAAATTAACCAGTCTTCAAAGACTCATTTTGTTTCATTAGTACAAATGAGACGTCAAGAGGCTTTGACCATTTTGCTCAGACCAATAAAAGTAATCATCCATCTATCTTCATGATGTAAAGACTTTGTAAACAATGTATTACTGACTAAAACTGCATTTCCCTAGACACCCCTGTATTAAATTTCCATCTTGTAGAGCTTAGTTACATATATTCCCAAGAAAAGAACTGTGATTTTGCACTTTGACCGCGTTGCTAATGGCAACGCATGCCTCATTGGTATTAAGCTTTTTTCTTATTTTGGCCCACAGGGGTCCTTGGCTCCTGGATATTGGGTTTGCTCCTCATGACGGGGGTTACAATCTGGCCACACGGCTGATTACACCCCTGACCGGCCTTAAGAGCCTCACACACCCAGGGGCTGGCTTGTGCTCACTTTTCTTGTGGACTCAAACTGTTGGGAGCACAGGGCATTTCAAATAGCCACCGGATGTTACTCTGCAGATGGCAAGATCAGCAGTAAAGATTTAGAAGAGAGTCACATTTTAAATGGACAATATTTACAACGACTGAGTGTAAATAAACATGGTGGATGCACTGAGCTTCATGTTAAAGATTATTTCATGATTAGTTTCAAAGTGGTATAACTGAGCTTATTATTTTATGGCTACCTGTTTTCTGTTAAATATATTACAGTTAGGGGAGCACCCTGAAAAGTTTGGGTATACCCACTGGTTTTGAAGGTACAGTACCAGTACCAGTACAGTACCGAACTGGTACTGAAAGAATAGATTTGTTTTTAAATAACATTTAAACAGTTAACAGTTTTGCTGCCTGGTGAGTCCTGGAAGGGTTGAATGAACATTGGAGCTCTGTTTTGTCTGTCTAGATAATGTTTAAGATAATGAATAGGTACTTTTTACGTACAGGTACCGAAAACCAGGTATCATTCAAGTTGAATAAATAAAGGTTCCCAGCCCTAAGCAAAAAGTTACAATATTATTTTTGTAGGTTTATAGAGATACAGTGGTAATGATTCTGCTTCTGCTCTTAATTGATTCTTAAATGTGGTTCCTTTTCTAGAATTCTATCTACAGTCCCTGACAAAAGTCTTGTCGCTTATCCATTTTGTAGAAACAAAAGCTTATAACCTGACTTTAAATTAATCGATTGGTTTTAGAAATGTCTCATATGAAAGCTAAAACCCTCCCAAATTATGCTCAATATACTAAAATAAATTTGCTTCACTGAAGAAAGATTGATCATTTAATGAACACAGAAAGGTCAGATTTTGGCAAGACAAAAGTCTTGTCGCCTTGTCATATGATGCACCCAATCCTAGATTACAGCCTCACCTGTGATCAGTTACTGATCAATCAATTAGTGGGTGTGTATAAAAAGAACCCCAGCACACCAGACCTTCACATCAACTGCAACTTGACCTCTGACAACATGCCTAAGATCCACCCTGAGACTAAAGCGTTAATTATCAAGAGGCTGAAGACCAGATCCACTGCTGAGGTGGCTGACACCTTCAATGTGTCTCAGCGTCAAGTACAAAGAATAAGAAAAAGATCTGAAAAGACTGGAGATGTTTTTGACAAGCCCAGGTCCAGCAGACCCCGCAAGACAACTGCTCGGGAGGACCGTTTGTTGATTCGAAAATCCAAGGCCAGCCCCTTTTCCACTGCAGCAGAGCTCCACCAGGCCTGGTCACCTCAAGTCCCTGTGTCAACCAGAACAGTTTGTAGAATTCTGTCTCGAAATGGCCTCCATGGTCGAATCAGTGCACAGAAACCAGCACTAAACAAAAGGCAATTAAAAAACCGTGTGGCATTTGCCAAGGCCCACAGCCTGCTAAAAGGATGGACACTGGAAAAGTGGCAGAACGTGGATTTCTCAGATGAATCCTCGATTGAATTACATCACAGCCACCGCAAATATTGCAGGAGACCTACTGGAGCCCGCATGGATCCAAGATTCACCCAGAAAACAGTTAAGTTTGGTGGCGGAAAAATCATGGTCTGGGGTTACATCCAGTATGGGGGTGTGCGAGACATTTGCAGGGTGGAAGGCAATATCAATAGCCTAAAATATCAAGAAGTATTAGCTACCTCTTACATTCCCAACCATAAAAGGGGTCAAATTTTGCAGCAGGATGGTGCTCCATCGCATACTTCTATCTCTACATCAAAGTTCCTCAAGGCGAAGAAGATCAAGGTGCTCCAGGACTGGCCAGCCCAGTCACCAGACATGAACATCATTGAGCATGTCTGGGGTAGAATGAAAGAGGAAGCATGGAAGGCAAAACCAAAGAATCTTGATGAACTCTGGGAGGCATGTAAGACTGCTTTCTTTGCTATTCCTGATGACTTCATCAACAAATTGTATGAATCATTGTCGAACCGCATGGATGCAGTCCTTCAAGCTCATGGAAGTCATACAAGATATTAAATATGGATCTCACAGCACCACTACTTAATTCACTGACGTTATGCAACATATTTTTGTATTTGAAGTAAATTATTTGTTCAATTTTCTGTAGGCGACAAGACTTTTGTCTTGCCAAAATCTGACCTTTCTGTGTTCATTAAATGATCAATCTTTCTTCAGTGAAGCAAATTTATTTTAGTATATTGAGCATAATTTGGGAGGGTTTTAGCTTTCATATGAGACATTTCTAAAACCAATCGATTAATTTAAAGTCAGGTTATAAGCTTTTGTTTCTACAAAATGGATAAGCGACAAGACTTTTGTCAGGGACTGTACAGGTTCTTGCCAATACACAGCTCTAATTTCATTATATGTGAAGCTTCCTAATTTCTACTCCCCTAAACATATTCAGATGTGCCATAATTTTATTCATTTGCATTTCTGGCTTCTTTAACCAGTGATAATCCCTTGTAATGAGATGCTAATTGGAGTCGTATGTTAAAGATCCTGGGGAGTATCTATTGGACTGACTCTTGTTGCCAGAGCTATGGCTGCCACCGCTGTGTGTGTGTTTGTGTGTGTGTCTATGGACGGTGGACAGCTGGTGTGAGAGCTGGTCATGTAGGCACAGGAAATGTTTGTCTGCTGCTATCCCTGACTGATTTCTGGGCAGTGATTTGATGAAAAAAACAAAAAAAGAAAAAACAGTACTTCTACTTTTCAAACTCTTTGTCCTCTCTTGAACTTCTGGCTTGATTCTGGCGGTGATACTCGGTTAACTTTTCAGCCGCTGGTGATTTTTACTGATTAGCACAATTTGAGCCTTTAGACTGAGCAAATCAGTGAAGTCAATTGGCGTGGCATTTCGCTGGGTTTGACAGGATTTTAGACCGGAATGAGCAAGTTAAACCTATGACTTTCCTGAAAATTATAGGCTTTATTTGACGAGTTTAAAATGTCTCCAATTTTGCTCATTTGTGACATGAAAGAAATGCAGAATATTTCATAGCGCTATTATAATCAGACAAAATGAACAAGTATTTCTTCAGAGCTCAAAAGAAACTGTGACATTGTACATCAAATAACAAAGATCTGAACCATATTGTCACGTTGTAAGACATGTCAAGTAATAAGACGAAACAAGAGCGTGTGATGATGCAACTTTTGATGAAACCAAAGAGAAACAAAGCACCGCACGATTTGTGCAAAGATGTCAAATTCTTGTAAATAATTTATGAGGTTTAAAGATCTCTAAATACACCCAAACTGTTGCTGCCAAGTTTTATAAAAAATACTATTCTGCAAAGAAACATCTCAGGTCTACATTGATTTTATGTCATTAAAGATTTACTGTTACTTTTCTGCTGGAGGGTCTGCCACCTGCTTGTATCCATGATGATGTTATTGCTATGCATGTAATGTTCCATAGTATGGCTTTACAACCTTTTTACAATTATTTTATATACTATGTCCATGACAGTTCCACAGTTCACACAACAAAGCAAATCTAGCTTGCCCACTGACCTTTCCTGAAAATGTGAATATTTTGCCCATTCCTTTTAACTAGTTAGTACTATTTCAAACCTATTCATGTTCAGGTTCGCCTCTCCACACACAGATCTGATCTGTAAGTTGGTCTGGTGGCTTAATGCCACACTGTGGAAAATTCAAAGCATACAAAGCAACCATGAAGACAAATAGAACCAAACAAGCGCAAACCCTCCATCAGAAAAGTTACACCTTTAAGACACTGAATATGGATTGGTTAAGTGTCATAAAAAGTCGCGACATGCATCATTGCCTGTTTTTCCTCTGCTTGGTCTCCTTTCGCTCGTCCTTTATATTCCTCCTCTCTTGTGTTCACTGGCGGCTCTCTCTCTTGGGCAGATCTGGCAGTTGATCCCGAACAGCCTGGAGGACAATTCGAAAGGTCAACGCGAGCCGACTGTTGAGAAAGCGCTCAGAAAGGGAACAAGACAACAACTCCTGCTGACGTGGTCTTATCTGGCCCAAGCGCTGGAAGGCACGCAGCCCGTCAACAGTCACACCGCTGGTTTTTCATTTATTTTAAACTTGAGCCCTCTTTGGGCTGCTCCACTCCATGTTCTACCCCTGGCGCACACAGCTGTCCCCAGAGGCAGAGGTAATAGTCGAGTAGTACATCCTCCTTGAGGCGAAGAAGCCAAAGAAGCAACAGCTAATGTCAGAGAGGAGTGCAAACTCAAAAGGAGAATGATCTTAGAAATGGCACTGATGCCATGTGGGTTCATTAATATGTCTATACATATCAAAAATGGGATAACAAATAGTGGTTCCCAACCTTTTTTGTCTCAAGTACCTGCTGTTGTGTTAAAGAAGATATTATTCTTCTGTTATAGTTATAATCTTTGACAGCTGAACAGAATTGTTTTGAGCCTGAATTTAGACAGCATCGGAGAAGAGGCCTATCTCACATCTTTAGGAAGATTGTTGCACATTTTAGCGGCATAGAACTGCAATGCTGACTCCCCATGTTTAGTCCTGACTCTGGGCACCAGCAGGAGGCCGGTCTCTGAGGTCCTCAGGGTGTAAGATGGTTCATATGGCACTAACATGTCAGAGATGTGCTTTGGTGCTAGGCCATGGAGAGACTTGTACAAGAGCAGAGCTGCTTTAATGTCTATTCTCTGACCCACAGGAGCCAGTGCCGAGACCTGAGCACAGGACTTCCTGGTTCAGGGCCCAAGCAGCAGTGTTTGGAATGTACTGCAGGTGTCTTACAGCTCATTTGGAGAGGCCTGTGAGCGGGCTGGTACAGTAGTAACGTAGTAGTAGTAGTAGTAGTTGATTTTTGCTTTTATTTATAAATGATAAAAATATGCAGGTATTATTATGTATTTGATGTGGCTGTTAAAGTTCAAGCCTGAATCCATTATTACCCTGATTTGAAGCCTGAAGACTGGAGGTGACTGCTGACACTTCCTCTTTGTTTCTGTAGGCCAGAGACTATGACTTCAGTCCTGTCTGAGTTTAGCTGAAGAAGGTTGTTTTGCATCCACACACAGATCTGTTGGATGTAGTAGCAGAGTGAATCTGCTGGGCCACATTCACCTGCTGCCCATGAGACACAGGGTGTTTCTCAATTCCCAGCATCCATCCTCTAAAGACCACTTTGTAGCACTCCTCTAATTTTATTCCCAATCCTCTACTTAAACAGATTTTGCTCAATTTATTACAGTTGTCTTTATATGAATTAATTTGATCTGTAGTATTATCTACAGCAATGTGCTTAAAATAGCAACATATTTACTTATTTTTTTATTGTGTAATGACTTGGAAAAAATTAAAGTTGCAGTGCATTGTGGGCAATTTCAAGCTCTGCAAGGTGGCTAAGGATCCACAGGTGCATCCTTGGTAAATGAGCCAAACAGCGTGGAGGGCTTTGGGTGAGTTGGAACACCGCTTGACGGAGCTCTGATGACATGGATCTGTCTGAAGTGGTTCAGAAGCTGAGGATCCTGGTAATTGGGAAATACCCATAGCCTAGACCACTGACTTCCACGTTCAAAAACTGCCCAGTGGGAGTTTTATGTTGCTTTAAACGCCATTACAACAAAGAGCCACAAAGTTGTCGGCACCTCTGATTGATAGCTGCCGATCAAGCTAGAGAGCAGTTTATTTTTTTTTATTTTTTTTTTTTTTTTATTTGTACCAAAATGGCTACACAACACTGCCAAATCCTATATGTATTACCAATTAAGAAAATAACATTGAAGAACAAAGTACAGAGCAGTGGGCATATACCAGTGGCAGTGAAAATGGGAGTTGGTCGGCAAAATAAAAAAATGTTGAAAATAAGCTTGCTTAAGCATGCACGAATCTCTCCAAATACAACTTCAAGTGGGTAAATGGTGAGGGGAAACAAGTATAACAAAAAGCTCATCTACAGTAAAGCTAAAAGATTTTTAGCGTCAAACGCTCTAAAAAGTTGATATTATATTTTTAATAGGTCCATTTTAAAGTTATAGTGTTAAACTTCACCTTCCATTGAAACCTGAAATCCTTCAAGCACAATGCCCAGAACTCAGCATTGTACAGCTCCAGAGCCACATATGGCCCTTTGGTTGACTTTGACCAGCCCCTTTAAACTAATTTGGAATTACAAAATAAACATATTTTATCATTTTACCTCATTCATGGACTAAAGCTGATTGCTTTTATTTTAGAGGTGTTTTTTTAAATGACATTTTTTGTAAGACAACCTCACTTTTTCATTGTTTCCAGTCTTACCAGCCTGTCAAAACAATGCTATTTACTGCTTTTCATAAAGAAATACAATTAATATTATGCAGAATTGAGTTAAGCATTGTGGCCCGGCCCCCAGCAATATTTTCTGTTTCTCATGTGGCCCCATGGAAAAAATAATTTCCCATCCCGCCTAAGTATCTCCGTACCCTCAGAGGTCCCTGTATTACACATCGGTTTTACACATCACAGACCTAGGAAATCTGTTTAAGTTGTCCTGAACATAAATTATTCATTATCCAATTGTTTTTTATAGTTATGGATTGTTCAAGAACAAGCTTAAATTGACAGACCTGTACTTGATGAGTTAAAGTTCACATCTGTAATTACTAGTATCTGCCCCTGTTGTATTCTCACATATCACCACTAGATGCTGTCTGCGTTATTACAGTCTCAAAGTGTAGCAGCTTTGGTCTGAAAGAAGAAGTCCAGAGAGCACAGGTGAGCTGGAAAAAGGACCAGGTAATTTGAGGGAGGAGGGGGAGACAGGTTTCACATCTGCCATCTACTGGTGAAGTAAAATCCAATAAATCTACAAATGGTAGCCTTAAACTCAGTGTAGATTCCTATAAGAATCTAAGAAGTATTTCTTATTATGAGCTGATTATTTAACCTTGATAGAAAAAAACTGTGCTTGTCTAACCATCAATCCAATGTATTTTGTCTTAAAAAGATGGTCCTGATGTGAGTGAGAAGAACAGCACTAACAATTATTATGAGGCATTTGGATTTTGGGCCTTAAATTTGTCACGTTAACACCTACATTTAAATGATGAAACTTTTAAATGTCAGTGGCAAGGTTATACTAATTAAAAGTTCTGTGTTTTGTTTAAGACTATTTCTATTATTGCCCTTCAGGTAGCAGTTGGGCATGGACCGAAAACTTTTCTCTCTCTCCTGATGGAAACCTGCTTTATTGATCTTGGTGCAAATGAGGTGCTGCCAACATTGATGTTTTCACTACTGTGACAAAATGGTGCGTGCGAATGAAAAGCGGCATGGGATCATTTTCAATAAATGTCACAATTTAAAGGCACAGTGGGCACAAATCAGGAAGCACGTTTTTGGAAATACCTTCTGAAAAGCGGGATATTTAGGCAGCCATGAGATGTGGTTTGAGTCTTTGTATGTTTCTGTGTGTACAAATCTTATTTATCTAATTCAAGACAAAATGCAGAGGTTTTCTTTACCATATCACACTGGGATGATGTCAGGTTTGTGAAATTACTAAGGAAAGATACTACCCAGCCTTCATTTAAATAAATTTTTATATGGATTTGATTAGTGTCTTTGTAAATAGTAAATGATCAGAGAACTGAAACAGTAACATCACGACCTGAATGCTTCAAGTGTCATCTGCATATGTCTCATTGATTTGAGAAAAGGTCAGATTGATTGATTTTCTTAGAAATCATTTGTTGCTGGTCAATAAAATCCCGTTTCCAATATTCCATAATGTAATGTTCAATCCAGCGTTGACTCATGATGGACTGAGTATCGGCTGCAGTGATTGTGAAGGTCATTACAATCAGGTGAACGGACAGAAGCTGTGGACAGAGGAAATGGAGTCTGAAATGTGACTTTGAGAAAAGTGATTCTGAAAAAGAAAAAGAAAAGAGGAAACTGAATAAGACACTTTAAAAGACACGCCCATGAGCCTCCACAGCAGGCCTCCACAAGGACACTTGTTCAGCTCCACCTTTGATTTGCCTCCATTCAACCTCTGCTCCTTCCTGCCCTGTGTGTGCCAGATTACTCTGAGCTCACCTTCATTGGTGACCAAAAGGCCAAACTGTTTGGATGGAAAAAGATGCTCCAAGATGCTTTTATGTTCATATTTTACATCAAAGCACAAGGCTAGGGCCTTTAGTCGTTCAGTCAATTCACCCCTTGATGTCTTAGTTGACCAAATTTTGTTTTAGTACGTTTATTGGGGATTATAAAGATGTATATGCACAACAGGAGAACAGAAAAAGCATGGAGTGACTTTCACTTACACAGATGCTGTTAAGTAATACTTGTGAGTATACATGTTGTTACTATTGTTGTGGCATGATTTTCAATTTCAAGTCAGTGGTGGGCGTGGAAATGAGCTGTTATTTATTTGGATCTAGAACACAGTCTAAATTCAGGAAAGGAGCAATTCATGTATGTTTTGTTGTAACATAATATATTGTAACATACAGGCTGGCAGTCCCAACTGCTGTAAATCACAAGCTGATGCTCTTGTGTTGTACCTAATCCTTATTAAAGAGGGTTGCATCTGGATGGGCATCTGGCATCAATGCTATTCTATTGAGCATTTCATATGGAGTTCTTAAAAACACACATTTGAGTTGTCTGTTAATAAGTGGCATTTTAAAGTCTTTTGCCATTCAAAAGCTTTATAATATTTTGTTTTCAGTTATTAATTGCTATGGCATCAATGCAAAATTTTCTATGAATAGAACACTTTTTTATGCTCATGCCATCCAAATATAACCCGATATGTTTTTTATTGCGAGATAGAGCCACTGGGTTTTATGTTAGATACCACCCCTGTTCTCCTCACCTATGTGTCTTGCCACAGATAGTGTCAGCTACTGTAGACGATGACCAGGTTGCAGTCCAGCAGCACTCGCTATAAATTATGATGTGGCAGATCACTCCTAATCTTGTTAAGGATGTTCTTTTGCCCTTGGGAGGGGCTTCCGTGGATGGAAAGAACTTTATCAGATTTCACGCTGCCCAGGAGTATAACTGGAGAAATGGGCCGTGTTGGAGCTGTGCTGGTGTAGGGCGCACGCCTGGCTGAGCACAATATTATAAAACGATTATTAGTTTTATTAAATCATTGCAGATTCATATTTTCCAGCGTCTACCTCTTAATTAAGTTGTAAACATGCAGCTGATAAAAAATCTTGCTGTAGCGAAGCCAGAAATAATAAAAGATGTAATGAAACCAAATCAGAGTGTGCACTTAACTGATTTTCATAAAAGCTGACCTGTGTTAATTAAAGTGTCAGAGAACTCCTGGCTCTTTGCCTGTGATGATCATTCCCAACAGGTCAGTGCACAGATAAGGAATAATGATGGAACAATGAAACATATCTTTAAGATGGTGGAGAAATTTGATATATTTAATGAATGAATACTTGAAACATTGTTTGTTTGCAGGCTTTTGCACATCTAATCTCTGTTCTGGGTCCAAAGACACAGTTTGTCTCATGAGTAAATTCTTTACATTAGGGCTGCAGGATTAATAACAGTCAAATCTACACAATTTCTTAATGTATTGTATGTTTAGACCTCTACGAACAAATAACCTTTATATAAAAAATAAGCATTTGATGTTTGAATAATTCCATAATGTTCCTCAACAAAGTTTGAACATTTGCAGAATAAACAGAATTCTGAGGGGGAAAAAAAAAAAAAATATATATATATATATATATATATATATATATATATGTATATATATATATGTATATATATATATATATATATATATATATATATATATATATATATATATATATATATATATATATATATATATATATATATATATAAAATTTTTTTTTTTTTTTTTTTTTTGGACCACTTACCTTGGTACAATACTCAGATGTACAGCTGGACTTGAATAGAGGTTAAAGAAATCTATATAATAATATAAATATATATATATATAAATAAAATGAGAAATATTAATATAGTAGTTATGTCATGCTGACCATTTGAATAAGTAAAAATAGCACTAGTTATATTGTGCAAACACACAGGACATAGAGAACCTCGCAGACTTGGAGGTTGATGCCAATTACGTTGTGAAGGTTTTGGCTGAGTGCAATCACAGAGTCCATGACTATAACTGCAGACTTCTCTTCAACACAAGGACAAATCCTTGGATGTTGAAGAGATGTGGGATAGTGTAATGGCACCTTGTATTGTCATTGTTTGCGCATAACAACCTGGGTAAAGATCTCTACAACATTCCCAGAGAAAAGGAATTTAAAATGTTTCCATATCAAGGCAAAGCTAAATTGACTAGCCTTAAGGTTAAGATGAAGTGTCAGCTAACCTTTAAACTCTTGTATGCTCTTTTGAATAAGTCTGTCTCCTTGAACTGGCATTTCATTTATTGAAGTATGTTTCTATTACTCAACTTCTCTACCTTAAGTTCTTGGTTATAAACTTTACGGGGGTTATAAACTTTACGGGGAAGAGTACAGAACAATTATTTAACTTCAACAGAAATATTTTGCATAATAATAAAAAAAAATTGACACAGTAGAGTTTTGGTAAAGTTTGAAAAAAGCAAAATGTAACTAGCCCCTTTCTCCATCCTATAGAAAACCCAAGGTAAGTTTATATGACAAGGATTGCTGTAGTATAGACTTCACTCACAATATCAAGTGAGGCAAAACATCACAGTTTAGAATTATTCAGTTACTGACACCATAGTCTCACTTTCATTCACATTGTTGAATAGATGAACACTCCTCTAGCATATGTCACTTTTATTAGTCACTTTTATTAAAATAGAGTTAAAGTGACAAACCATATAAAGCCCCCTGTGGTTTATACATTACATAAAGATACAGCTGTTCAGTTTACTTATGTTCATGCCAACTTATTTGGTTTAATATGCACTAACTAATAAAAAACACATGTCTTGCGATTATATCATGACGTTTGTAACAATTACTGATTAGCTGAATAAACCTGATCACTTCTGTCAAGGCTTTGCAATCTTATTATTAAATTTTATCAAAATGCGCCATGACTTTGGCTTTCACAATGCTGAAGTTACAGTATATTTTCAGCTGCCTATCTCATATGTCTGTCACATCTCATAAAATGCAGAACCTCACCCATCTCCTTCAGATGTTCGGTCAAAAAGGGCAAAAACAATGCTTCATACACCTATGCAGTGTCATGGGAAGTTGCAGAGTTGACAAAAAGTGTTGACTCAATATTAAAGAAGGGGCATGTGTCCAGGGCTGAACCTAAGCTGAGGACAGTGCAGCCAGAGCACTTCAGGCTTGGCTATTATTTTATAGTTCCCTGTGGGCTTGGGGAGCAGGAGAGAGCATCCTCTGAAAGATCTAATTAAGTGAGACGAAATGAAAGAAGCAGACACAAATCAGGGGTTGATGACATTGTGCTTGGGGGGCAAAGGGCTGTGCAGGAAAGGGCTCTGTGCAGCCTGCAGTAATGAGCCCCCCTGCCCCCCAGACCACCGTTTGACTTCCACTCTCATTCTCACATCATTATGTAAAAGCGCCACGTGATTAGGCACTGGTAGTGTTTGTGCATTTGTGCAGTGGTCATCTGTCGCTGAAGCATCCTGATTCTCAATCCTGAGGTGACTTTTATTTTCAGTGCAACAAGAGTACAGAATTTTGTTATGAATTTTGTTAATATTGATCATTAACCTGGTCATCCTCTTTTTTTATTTGGTTTTCTTTTTTTTTCTATAACTGAAGCAGTCCCACATTTAAAAATTCTCCTTAAGCTAGCGCCAGTATTTTATCTAAGCTGCATCATTCTCCTGTGCTCTTGAGTCATTCCCAGTTTATCCTGTGTGCATCAGTCGTTTTAGCCAGACCAGTGGGTTAAGATGGAAATTGAAGAACAATGATGCTAAAAAGGTGGCTGTATGTTTACACAGTCATCATGAAAAAGTTATATTCCATCCCAGATTTAAAAAAAAAAATCGTGTAATATTTGCAAAATGGAAAATTTAATTTGTAAACTTTAAAAAAATCCATGTTGGTCTATCCCTGTATCAGATATCTTTTTGTAATTTTGTGAGATAATGTACTATTTTGGCGATACACGTAAAATACACTCTTCATCCTTACAAACTATTCCATGAAGTCTATATTCAGGTCCTGTTGTGTCTTTAATTGTCTCTCTCTGTGGCACCTACACTGCAGCTGTGGTTGGTCTCGGTCGGAGAACACTGGGACCTTGGAGGACAAAGACAACTGGTTTGATTATGAGAGTACACAGGAAGGACTTCCAACATTGTAGTGCTAATCACGTTAGCAAGGTCCGACTCAAGCGGGACAGATGCTGGGGAGAGGGCAATGGGGTTGTGCTATCCTGATTAGAGAAGGCTTTGGGCTCTGTGAGTCCTGTTGCATACCTCCGAGTCACCTTGTACAGGGAAGGGTGCCATCACTCCAAGTCCATTTCATTCTGTGTCACTGCCTGTATTCATAAGATCTGATGCCTGCTACTGCTGAGCTGATGGTGTTTTTGTATTCAACTTGGCACATTTCTTTCACTGTTATCATCTGCTTTCACTCAGAGCTGCACCAAGTGACAGAAACGTACCTTTACTTCACATTTTTATTCCAACAGTTTTAAAGTTAAAATAGGGTTTTCTCTAGAAAAATGTTCCTTTTGTTTCAAATGTTGCAGCAGCTATACTACACTGTACACTGTACTGAAGGCCACTGCAAATAATTCACACAATTTGTATGATACCTGTCAAAGAGATCTAAGAAATTATTTATAAGCAACAATAGTGCATACAAACAAACAAATCAGAGGACATAACTTAAAGTCAGATTTTTGTTTGTTTGAAAATCAGCATCTCCAGAACAGCACATCTTGAGGGGTTATAATTGTTAGGGCTTTCTTCTAGACTGAGGACTTCACACTGCACTTCACAGCGCCGTGTTTACTGCTCCCAGGATCGTGGCACATAATATCTCCACTTATGAGCATACTGTTGTGTCTGCTTGGGGTGTTTTGTGGATTCATTTGTGGATAACTAATCTACCATACCATGCTCTCTTCCAGGCTCCTACATGCTCGTGAACTCCTCCCAGCATGCAGTGGGGCAGCGCGCTCAGCTGCTTCTCCCTCCGCTGAGTGAGAATGACACGCACTGCGTCCAGTTCAGTTACTTCCTGTACAGTCGGGACGGCCACAGCCCCGGAGCCCTCAACGCCTATGTGCGCGTCAACGGGGGGCCTCTGGGAAACCCTGTGTGGAACGCCTCAGGCTCCCATGGCAAACAGTGGCACCAGGTCGAACTCGCTGTCAGCACCTTCTGGCCAAATGAATACCAGGTAAGAGACCATATATCTCTGAGACTTTACAGTTTGGGATTTAGCAACAATATAACTATTACTGTGGGTGCGTTCACTTGTTGGATCCCAGTTTCAGCCCAATCTAGTCTGAATGGTAGACCTGGTTTGGTCCAAGTAAAGTCCTGGTTTAGTCCTGGACTAGTCCAGGATTCATTCTGAATTTAATCACAATTTAGTCCCAAATTACTATGCTACTACATAGTGCACAGAGTTGAAAACTTGAAGACAGTGAAATGCTGTTAGTTTATCAACCAGTGATGTAGTTAAAGTTAAATTCAGTTTAGGTTTAGGATATAACGCTCTTTACAGGTTAAATCTAGATCTAAAGAAGGATGAAAAATTAAGAATTCACCCAATATTCTATATTTAGAATGTTGAAAAGTCCTCAATGTCGCCTATGAATAGGAAGCTAAAACCCGTTCACAGACTCAGCTTGTATATTACTCACATTAGGGATTTTGGGTTGGCATGGTGCATGAATAAATGATTGATTTATGCTTAATTCATTCTACATAACTATAGAGCACTGAGTTTTGCAACACAGATATTGTTTGCTGAGATTGTGCTACATTTTCAGTAAAATAAATGCTGCTTGATAATGTAATATCTTATAATTACATTTTTTATACATGCACTGACTACTTATAGCTAAGGTTTTCTATTGAATTAATTGCGATCATTTTTGCTTTAGGTCAAGAGGCAAGTTTGGTGTTAATTACTTACATTTGCAATTTAATTAGCATTGATTGCCTCATGAGCATACAGCAGTGCTAGCACCCTAGAGCCCTCTCAGGTCTAACATGAGCTTCCTGGTTGCAGACTTGTAGATCTGGCCTCCAGCACTGCTCATGGTGTAGTACTGTCGTGCTCAGTGCCACACTATTGACTATGTTACAAACAGGTAGCCCATAGGATATGCTTCTATTAATCCATTTTCTTCTTTCTGCAAACTCTGCGAAGCTGTCAGAAAGCAATTAAGTGGACTCGTGTGCATTTTATCAAGAACTGTCAATCCTTACAATTTAATTAAATTCTGTTCGGCCATGCGAGATGTGACCTTCACTATGTAAATACCAATGCTACGTATATGATATAGGATGACACTGTGCTGACACTTCATGTGATCTGAGGAAGATATAATTGCATGCAGTTGTTTGTTCAATAGAGAAAATTAGAAAATAATCTAATTAAATGTATGTAAGTATAAAGTATGTCATGGTGGTTATAAAAAGACTCACTGCTGGTCAACCATTTTAATTAATGCGCTTTTAACTGTGCTCAATTAAGCAGCAAATTACACTCTTTAGCTAAGCCAGTTTGTGCCGCTTAAGATGATGCTAACTCAACATTTTTTATTATTAGCAAGTAACAAAACACAAAAAGGATTCAATTAGTGAAAGAGTCTTTTCACACAGCATGCATGGTTTGCAAATTCACTTTTTGACTTTTTGAATCACAAACAGATTAAATATAATTAAAAACAAAAAGCATTTTCTTTGATATTTCTTTCATAACAAAAGATACTATTATTCATTTTGTAGCTTCTTGCCCAAGTATAGTAACAGTATGAGCTATGAATGAGCTGCCCACTCTTCAGGTTTTGGGAAAAAAAACTTAAAACCTCCATGTTCTGTTATATTAAGTTATTTCAGTTGAATTCAGTGTTATCTCCTTGGGCAGTTTGATTAAAAGCTTCAATAATAATTTGATAATGAATTTTAATAATGAATGAGCAATGACTTATGTATACAAAATTGTACGCAGTAATGAAACAGAGTCCAAAAGCCTAAATAAGCACAAAAAGCTTATATAGACAATGATAATCAAAGAATTAAACAAGAAAATGTGCTATGCTATTGTCCACTGTTCCCTGGGTCGAAGTGAGGTTAGTTCAGAGCCCTCTCAGTCTCAGAGTACAGTGTGTTTGCCTTGTCTCCTCTCCTGACACTCCCATGAGCCGCACTCTCTCTTGTCTAAGTCGTGTGAGCATCTCAGCAAACAGTGTAATCTGAGGTACAGAGCTACGGTGTACAGTTTAGGACATCACAACACTGCAGCAGAGCCTTTATCAGAGCCTCAGTCACAGCAGAGGACTACACGGGCTTTAGAGGCTTTTAATAGGACCGCTAATGTATAATTGTCTAGATAAACTTGTAAAAAGGACAACAATTTGGTTTTAAATTTGGAGCAAGCTAACTCCGATGCACACATTCTATTTCTCAATATACAGATCAAAGGACATGTAATATTATCTGTAATATTAATGAGTTTCAGTTTCTTGTTCATAGGTGCCGTTTTGAGGATAAGATATATTTTGTTTGTAAATATTTGTTTGATATTTTGTTTGTTTTAACTTACAGTGGTGCCCAATGTACTCATAACCCTTTGTTTTATTAAGGGCATAAAGAAGCACAAACTTGCTCTGTAAAGGTTAATACAAATAAAATCTACAGTCACAGAGTGCAGTCAGCAGACCAGTTTATGCAGTGGTTATAACTCCATTTTAACAACTCTCAGTAAATAGGAAACTGAAAATAACAAAATCCGTCTCCATGCTTCCTTACTTTTTCCCGAAGGCTGTAATAAGTTTACAGCTCAGTTAGATTTAAGATCTAAATCATCTCCATAGCAAATCTAAGTAGTTAACCGACAGATTTACTTCGTCATTAAACCCACAAAGCATTCTTTTAAAGCCTAACTTAGAAAATTGGTTTTTCAAATCATCATGAGTTAAAATAAGTAAATCTTTGGACGTGAACAGACTGGGAGGGGTTTATGAAATAGCTTTTCTAAAATTTCTAGATTATTGTAGGTTTTGTCAAAAAATTATACCCAGATACTAATCAATACTAAAACTAGTATCAGCACACTCACTTGAACAGATATTAACGCTGATCACATAAATGAGACAAAATTGGACCTTTTCAGAATAGCTTTGGCTTTATCACTTTTATTACAGTCACGACTACATGGTAATATTAAGAAACTACTATTTTTGAGTTGAAAATTGGTCTAAAGTGTGTTGTTAAAAGTGCTTTTTATTATTACCAATGTGGGCTTGAAATCTGTATCAAGCCTTTTATTTATTTAGTATTAAAATTAAGTTTGATATTTTGTATTGTGACACAGCTCGATTCATCTGTTGTTTGTAAAGGCAATTTCTGTAAAAGCCCATGAAAGATGTGTTCAAATATACAGCGCTGTTATGTGATCACTCTAAACCCCTATCGCACATATGAAGAAGGAGTTTCAGGCTGAACAGATTGGACGGTGAAAATCCTCCGGTATAGTGAGACCTTGAGACGTCTCGATTGGAGATTTTGTATGTCTGGTGCACTGCCTTGTCGTGTTGGTAGAGGTGCAATACCAAGAGGAACTGGTTATCAAATATTAAAGATGCTATCTAACCTGGTATGAGCGCCAACTAGAGCTGGAGACGTGGGGTTTTACTGGTCTTTCTCTCTCCAAATCTGTTCAAATCAAGGTCATAGAATTCTTCAGGTTAGATATTCATATTTTTTAATTGAGTTTATGTAAGACTTTTCAATTAATCAATTGAGATCAAGATTCAGTGATTTCTTAATGTCGTTCTTATTGTATTGTAAGAGGTCCACAGCCAATCCTCTTTCACAAAAAATATAATAATAGATCAGATTTATATAGCGTTTCTAGACACTCAAAGCTCAAGTATCTTTGAGTGTCTAAAGAAGAGCTACATACCGTAAATGTTGTTTGGAGTTCAGACTTTGGAGGAGGACTATTTTTTGTGTAAATAGCAATGATTGAAACATTTTTATTGTTTCTATTAAAAAAAATAAAAATTGCAAGCCACTTTAGTTTGTTTTTAATAATCTGATTCGGATTGCATAACTACATTTCTATAACCAGTGGAGGTCAAACAACATTATTTCTTTGGTACACTAACAAACCCACTTTTTTAAATTGTGTCTAAAAATGAAAAAATAATACATTATCCAAATAGCTTATTCAACATGTATTTATAAAAGTTGTTTAGTCAGTTATGAAGAATATTGCATATTGTTGAAACTTCTTTCAGATATGTTACCCTTTGTGAGCCTGGGCTTTCACAGTGCCTTTTGAAACTGCGCTAAAGAGGGTATATTGGTATTCATAATGGCATATTTTATAACATGGACAGCTCTGGCCTTTTCCAGTTGAGCAGCTTTCCTTGAGCGAATGACCTTTTAGTTGTGACTTTTGGGAGGTTATTTACCTATGAGTGTGTCCAATAGTGACGGGAGGAGGGCTTGGCGTCTAATGCTGTCTCTGGCTGCGGGGAAGGCTGTGTGCGTTATGGCTCAGATGAATTGTCTTTTGATTTGTATACATTACAGAGCTTTTAAAGGCCTGTATACACTGTAATACATCCTCATAATGTGCCTTTTATTTCTGCTATAAATCATTTCATGGCATGCTTTTATTTTTACCACTTTAGATGATTCCAGCATCTCCAAGTAACAATTCATTAGTAAAGTAGAGCTAACAGGGTCTCAGATGTACAGGGAGAAGTGTATAAAAACAGAAGAATGTTGTGAGGCCGATTATTGAAACAAATGCATGAATTGTTCACCTCTTAGTCACCCTCATTTTAATGGAGACCGGAGATGAACCCACAATCAATCATTCACTGAGCACTTAAACTCAGAAAGAACACCTTCGATTTGGCCTTCACTGTGTTTCTCTTCTGCCAATTGCTCCACGTTTAGTCCATGATCTTGGCTAATTTCTATGCTGTATTTGTATATAAAAAATAATTAAATAAATACACAAACAGTGGGAACCACAATGCTTTGTTTGGAGTGTATACAATAGAAATGTGGACTTTGAATTGGATCTGTAAAGGAAATAATAAATGGTGGCATTGTATGATTTCTGATTCCATGGAAGTTTTTGTGTGTGTAATTTTCTATTTATTTTGTATTTATTTTATTTCTTGCATGACCATGTGCCACATAGCAGAAAAGATTTCAAATGTAGATGGCTGAACAATATTTTTGAAATCAAGACCTATCACATGTGAAAGTGAAAATTAAGTGATGAATTTGGAGTCAGCGTTAAAATAAAAACAAGCTAATTTAAAATCTGTTTTTCTTTATTTTCCCTTCAATGTTTAAAGCTAGCATTGAACGCGCCTCTTTTGTGACAGGAACAGCATCTCATGAATTATAGTTGATCAAGTACAACTATTATCGTTTAAGTTATCTCACAAAAAACATAGACGGAGGTGGTGATTGAGGAGACATAGGGCAGAGGAGATTAACTGCACTAAGAACATCACGTCCCCCTAAACACTATATATAAGATAGAAAATGTCAGAGAAGTGGGAGAGAACAGGCTGTAAATCATACCTATGGCGTCTTCAGGGTCAAGTTCAAGTCGAGCATGGGAACAAACTGAGAAATGTACTTTGGCAGGAGGAGATTAGCCTCCGTGTTGATCCAGCGGTGAGAGGAGGGTGGGCATCTATAGAGGAAGAGGGGTCACTTTCCAACTCAATGACCCCCGATGCACACCTTACATCATGGTATCCAAGTGACGCCACCTCCACTTCTGTCTGCAGTACTCTTTCCGCCCACACTCTTCACCTCTGTGCCTCATTTAGTCTAGATCTTTTATTTTTTTGTTTTTGCCAACCTCAATCTTTTCACTTCCTGTCCGTCTGCGAACGTGTCTTCTGGGTCTCGCACGGCCGCGGTTGTTGTCACACCAATTGTTGTTGTAATCACATGTATCCCTGGCCTTAAGTCCGTGAGGTGGGTTTGACTCCATCCTGTTCACTGCAAGAGGAGGATATCTGGGGCTAGAGGTGCCAGAGGTATTGTTGTTCTTCTGCAAACACCAAGGGAATCCAAGAAACTTTTCTCACTTGTCTATTATTGAGATACACGCAAGTAAATATTTTGCAAAGGGGCAAGAGTATGGGTGAGTTGTTTGTCCTTCTGGCTCTTAACTAGAATGGTGTGGTAAAATCCAAGTCCAGAACCATAGTTGCAGAGTCTCCAGCCATCGTTAAGCTCTAACAAGGCTATGTGAAATGATATAATGTGAAAGTTAATTTCAGCTTTTTTCACTTCTGATAACATTTCAGTACTACAGCTCGAAGTATCTGCCTTAAGTATCATAGACCGAAAACAGCATTTACATCCTTTAAACAAAATAAAATAAGACAAAACTGTTCCAAGTGTGTTATGTAGCTGAAGTAACTATAGAACAACTTGGTATAAATAAAAGTTCAAACATTATGAAACTTTCTGGACCAACCTGAATACATGAATTTATCCTGCAGATTTTTCAGTGTCTAATAAAAAAAGTAAATGTACTCACTGAATGTATTATAACTATAACTATACTTACCTTATTTGCTATAAGTCATGTTACATTCAAAATACAATGTACTATACAATACTATAGTACTATACTGATCACTCTCCACCACAGAAATAGCATGATAATGAAGAACCTGCATGTTAAATGGGATAACAGAGAATAGACTATATGCATTTTTTAGCCTTCCAAATTATTAGCAAGAAAATATCAACCATGTTTTTTGTCTCCGTATTGGATTAAAAATAGGAACCATCATACTACCATAAAAGTTGAGTGACAGATGTGAACCCTGTTTTCATGATTAATTACCTTGTGATTATCATAATTACACTTTTAGTTACCGTGCAATTTTCATCTGATTAACATGCTATTACTGTGTTTCAATGAATACAGCCACCACTAAATCTACTAAACCAGACAAAAACACAGATTTCAGATCAAATATATTTTTTCTAAAGATTCCCAGATATCACTCTACAATTGTCTAATATGTGTTGTTTCACTTGCTTTTGCTGTATGATATCCGCACCTGCCTGTAAAAAGAAAACCAGTCATAAACAGTATCCAGCATAAGGGCATCTGTGCGAGAGCTTGAGCTGAGCCGTGGACATTACCCATGTTGTAATCATGTGGTTGGAGGATTATGAGAAACAATAACTCAAAGCCAGCCTTTGATCAAACCATCCGATGGAAGCCTGTCCTTGGTGTGTGGAAAACAAACATCCCCCCGGAGCCTCATAACTCTGTGCCATTACAGAGCATGGTGATTCGATATTGATTAGGCTTCGCCAGAGCCCCCCTTGCGCAGCTTATTGTTCCAGCAGCGTGCCGTGTGCAGTTTAGCCGACCCCCCCGGGCCCCATGTGCGCGCCGTATTATCTGCTCTTATAGCCTCATCGCAGGCTGCGCCCTGAATGTCCAATGCACCTCACCACTCCAGAGCCACATTGTGTCCTCCCAGATAAAGCTATTATATTTCCTCCATCTTGCAGTCTGAGGCCAAACTAAAGCAATCTCTGTTTGACGTTTTTCTTATTTCTTCTATTGTCTCCATTATTTTGGTTTCGTGTCAGCCGATGTGCATTTGTGATGTGCTTTATGGTGGGATGTACAATATTTTAACTCAAAAGTGAATATTTGTCCCTCAACGTTAATCTATTAGAAGCAGCAAAAAGTTATATTTTCTGCATGTGGTTCTGCAACTGTTCAATTCAACAACAAATGTTACTACCAAAAATAAATAACAACCCTAAACAACCTTTTTAAGTTCACATTCTATGTTAATACACATTCTATGTTAACACAATTTTTAATCTCCACTGTTTCGAGTGCACCCTGCTTTATTCTTTTAATTGGGAAAATGTAGAGGAGGTTGCATATTAGACTGGTAGTCATAACAAATATTATTATCCTCATCTTTTCAGTAGATCCTCTTTTTCTTAGTATTCAGTTGGCCTGTTTGATTTTTTCCACAGATGTGCAATGCTTTGTTTGTAATTATGTCTGTCAGGAAGTCACAACCCTCTCAGCTCTAGAGGTTATTTTCAAAATGGCTGCTATACTTAAGCTTTGAGTGCTATATGATAATCACATGGCAGTTACTCAAGTCATCATATTCACTTTACCTTTGCAGGTGCTGATAGAAGCTACTGTGTCCAGGGAGCGGAAAGGCTACATCGCCCTAGATGACATCATGGTGGTCAACTATCCCTGCTGTAAGTGGCACTCCTGACAATAAACGCAATTACCAAAACAGCAGAGAAAGCAGGGGAGAGAGAGTCCAAAAAGGTCCACTGGTTTGGGGGTAAAATGTAAATCAAAGTGGAGCGTAAATAGGCAGGAGGGGAAGAGTAATGGCTGATCGACCTTTGATATTAGTACTGCAGAGAGGCCCAGGGCGTCCCATAGCAACAGTGGCGATATTAAAACACTGTGACACTCAAATGCCAACTCATCTGAAAGCACACACCTGCCTTTGTGCCTTCGAGCCATTTTTGACAACCAGATGTATGTGTTAATCAGTCCTGCTGGTGTATTACATGCAACTTTTCTACAAAGGCATTTCTGCATTATTCACAAGGCACACTGCATCAAGGCTCATGAAAATGCATTCTCTTCAGGGTGTAACCTTTGACTCCCTGCCGCGGTAAAGCTTTGTGTGTCACTATTGAAAAGAGCATGATTTCAGAGCTGTTGTCAGGCCCTGGAGGAGTGTGTGTAAAACATAAGCACCCCCAGAGTTTAATACAAGACCAGGTCTGGCTGTGTCATGAACACTCAGAATGCAATGAACACTGTGCTGAACAGGAGGGCTCTTGTCAGGTCATAGCGCGTTTAACACCTCCAGCACATGGCTGCACTTGGTAAGTGACTGCTGTAAATGGTACGGGCTTCACTGGTAGTTTAGTGCTTACCAG
Organism: Taenioides sp. WSHXM2023; assembly: GCA_029959045.1. Classification (NCBI taxonomy): domain Eukaryota; kingdom Metazoa; phylum Chordata; class Actinopteri; order Gobiiformes; family Gobiidae; genus Taenioides; species Taenioides sp. WSHXM2023. Next base: position 23,225,923 of record CM057088.1, on the reverse strand, counting down.
CAGATGTGTTACCTAGACTTCCACCCCTTGTTGATGAAATTTTAAAAGAAGTCATTCGCTGCCTAAATGAGAGCTGCTTGTTGGTGGTTTATAGCTTGCGTCTGTACGTACAACGCTCAATCGGTCTCTCCAATCCTCTGAGCTGCAGCAGATGGCTTCCCCTGAATGCTCCCACTGTGGCTATTAAATAATTAAGGCTCTCATCAAGACCTGAGCATGCCTTATGATATGGCACTAAGCCAGTCAGAGTTACTTGGCAGAGACCAATGTGAAGAAAGATGGAGAAGAAACCAAAAGGAAGTGTTGCATAGCCAATAGTGCAACTCCAAAATAAACCATTATCAAATCAACTCCTTTTGGGCTTCTTTGTTCAAGTGTGTGTGACAGTTCGGCTGTATTCTCGTGAGTTTCAGTCTTTGACTTCATCTGTGGCGGCGCAATAAAATATTTATCTCACTAAAGAGTCTGCAGGATAACATTTGACACATTTAGCTGTAGTAGCACACACTCGTGCTAAACTTATTGTGTGCGGGTTCACACTTAATTCACTGCTTGTTTATGTTTTCTTCTCAGGGATGAATATGAATTATGAATTAACCTTAGGAGGCAGAGTCACTCAAAGGAAACATGGCCTCCTGTGGGGAGCTCCCCGTACTCTACTTACTCTAAGTTCAACAAATAGTCATCTTCCCCTCATCTCCCCTCATCTCCCCCTCATCTCCATAGCAGCACAGAAGCCGAGATCAGTGAGAGCCACACTTATTCTTTTCCCAGAAGCCTTGGCGCTTCCATCTTGTGCTGTCAATCAAGTGGAGTGACAGGCAGACTAGTCCTACCCTGTGTCTGAGGGAAGGCAGGCAGCGCTGCCATGTTTACCCAGATATTTGGCTCAGCAGGGGGCTGTGTCTCACTGTGCTATTGTTAATCACGGAGTTGGGTGAGAGGGCTACACCTACACCCTGAGTCACCGGCTCTGCCGCTTGGCACGCTGGGACATTATTAGTCAAAATATAGTGTGCTGCTTTACTCTTAGTCTTTAACAGATACACCCACATTCAGCTCATCTGTAGTCTTCAGTTGTCTGTTTGAACTCAGTTTGTATTAGACATTATATTCATCTCCCCCACATACATTTACACACATAAAACAATATATAAGAGTTATATGTGCTACATTGTATGAATATCCACTAGTGCAGTTGCATTTCAATAGCAAGAAAAAAATACTGTTAAAATGAACTTTACCACAGTAAGAAAATACCACTCGGTAGCTCTATAGATGATGCGATAATGAGATGAACTTATAAAGGAATGTATTTGAGTTTCTGCATATGAAAAGGGTAAAAAAGCAACAATAGAATGTCCATTGTGTAAGCGTCTGGCTTTGTGGGCGTCCTAAAGGTAATAGTCTTTTGATGTGTGTTTGTGTCTGTCTTTAGATAAGGCGCCACATTTCTCCAGGCTGGGAGACGAGGAGGTCAATGCCGGGCAGAATGCCACTTTCCAATGTGTGGCAGCTGGAAGGTCATCTGAAGCTGAGAAGTTGCTGCTGGAGGTGAGGACTTCAACATTGAAAGAACAACTGAAAAACCTCTAGAAACTTCATTTAAAACATCCGTCATCAAATGTGCAATGTAACTTTTTATTTTCTATATCTGTAGCACCCCATTACACCACTATCACAAATGATATGCAGTGTTTGAATAGCCTAATGTCCGTAATATATTCATGTTTAAATAGAGACTGGTAACCTTGCTTTTAAACACCTTGAAGACCTCCCTTTGCTTTTGGGAAGTTAAAGAGCTTACAGTGTCAGAGTGTTTTTTTCTTGTTTATGTCCCTTTCAGACTTGGGTTCAGTTACTCGCCTTTGGAACTAGTTCACAGTGGCACTCTTTTCTTTAAGTTGTTTATTAAAACACTCTTAACCATTGTGCTATAAAAATCTGACAGTTGGGGCTGCAGTTACTTCAAAACTGACTGCACAGGCCGCCCATGGACATGGTTAATTGCATCTGACCTTAAGCAAACCTCAATACTATGCACAGAGTAGATGATGCGCTCAGGTATTGTCTCAGCAGCACAGTGTACCTCTGATTACAATCAACCAACCAATTGTGTCCCTATATTATAGTGTAGTTGTTTATTCAGTATTGGTCTGCAGAAAGGAGCAAAACATGCCAATTCTTAGTCAGTCAGTTTTACATATATAATGCAAAGGCAATAGACTATAAAGAAAAAAGTATGAATTATGATTAGTATCTTTTTCATCTGATGTAGTATATAATTACCATACCTTCAACAGCATCTTATGGTAATTTGTGGCAAATTCATAATACTTTAAAATGGTGTTGTGCCTTCATTGTTTGCCTGTACCTTTTGGCAGTGTATTCAAAATTATTTATGGCTACTGTGGTTCTAGTACAAACTGTTGTTGTGTCCTTTGGCAAGCTACTTATCCGACCTTGTCTAGTTTGAATGTGATGTGAGTGTTGGTTGGAAACATAGTAAATGATAGTATAGTGGAATAGTAAGTGATTGGAAACGTTATATAAAAGTTGAATGCATTATTGAGTCAAGTATAGTAAGGTTATTGTTACAAGTAAATGATGTAGATCTATTATAAAATAAAAAACAATCATTGTCATTGTGAAAAATAACAATAACAATACATTGAGTTTACACCTGACTTATACTGGACTGTGTGTCCTTGTTCTTGTTGACATCCACACACATACACAGATATGGTGGTGTAACAGCTAAAGATTTTCTCATTTTCTGTAGTTTTCAGTTTGTAGCTGCAGCACACAAACTGCAGTCTTTTGCTTGTATGTGAGGTGTGTGTGGACTCTGTTTTTCAAGACCCAAAGGACAACGACCAGTTCAACCCAGAAATCTCTTTGTTATTCGCAGCAGGCTCTACATGCTTGGGATTCACACAAAACAGCCACATCAATAGAAAGACTTTGAGAAATACGCGGCCACCATTTCACATGATGACAATGGTGGCCTGAAAACATGGGGAAATATGCCAGGCTCGATGTGTGTTTGTGAGCTGTGTGGAGTTGACAAATGCTCAGAGTTTTAATGGTGTGGAACAATAGGAGAAATGCAAAGTGCAGCAGTGAGGTGCAGCCCACGACTTTCGTTTGAGCCTGTCTCCAGTTTTCCTCTTTTTCACTTTACCCACTTTTTCCCCAAATAAAAAAGGAAATGTTTACTTTACATAAATGTCTTTTTTGTCTATGTTGATCAGAAGCATAGAAATAAGATTTAGGGATTTGCAGTAGATCTACTTTAATATACTGTGAATTAACATGAAATACCTTTGCACAATACAATTATAACTTTCAACATTTTTTAAAAAGTTTTTATTTTAGTCTATTTTTTGGCTAAAACGTTACATACTGTATCTTTAAATAACCACACTAATATAATGTGGCTCTGTCGTGTGGTACTTGTATGACAGTTCTATTGACAGCTTCCATAAAGAGCTGTTCTACATTACTCTCCTAATGACTATTATTTTAACAAGATTACTTTGATTATTATGAAAGGACATCAGATTGTCATACTGGGTGATTAAATCATAGAGCACTGAGATGGTCCTGCTGTTCTAATTAAAACACACACAAATGGACGATTGTCTGTTTAATTATGAAACACTAATAAAAATCTGACCCAGATAGGATTTATTTTAATGTCTTTTTTATTGTTAGTCTGGTGGGTTGGGAGAGTGTGTAATATTAAGCAGTCGTAGACAATCTTTTGATGTAGCAATTACAATACTTCACAGATTGTACACAGTGTAAACAATTTTATACAGACTTTGGACTCTCTTCACATTGACTGAGCTTGTACTTAATTTGGGCAACTAGGAAAAATATATAATTGCAATTTTATCTTAGTATTGCAATTAGAATTTTGAATTTAAATACACATTTTAAGGACACCCAGGAGCATGTGAGAAGTATTAAAATGAACTGTTAGAGTATAGGCATTGCATACTTTTCTGAACATTTTAGGCAGAATAAGTTTTAGACAGAATAAGATCCCATAGAGACAGGTTATGTCATAGTTTTTTTTACTATATACTTTTTTTTTACTACTAATATAATGCCTAAAAACAGTCATCTTTGCAATTTGCTATTAGTAATTCAAACTGTGATTTTGATTCACCTTGCAACCCTCTAATTCACCTAGTTTTTTTTCTGTTCCATTGGGTAAAGGCAAGGAACTGTGTAGCAAAAGGCAGACTCATTTGAACAATGAAACTATTACATAAGGCACATTAGTAGCACTGAAGATCATATCTGTTTTGACATTGCACAGCAGGCTAGTCTGTGTGTGCTGTCTGTATTTGTGTGCATGCTCTGTGTCCTTCTGTGTGCATTGAAGGGTGAATATGATGACCTGTCCTGTTTTGTCTGACTTGGTGCTTTTTGCTACTTTTTCAGAGACACAATGGGGACATTTTAACCAGTGCGTCCGTCAAGCACCTCAGTCACCGGCGCTTCGTGGTGTCCTTTCAGCTCGATGATGTCCAGAGAACAGACCAGGACCTTTACCGCTGTGTGACCCAGTCCCCCCGAGGCTCTGGAGTCTCCAACTATGCCGAACTCGTGGTTAAAGGTAAGTCACCGCAATGTACTGTGCTCTTTGGTATTTATCCACTCTTGTTTCTGACCGCACAAACACACACTACCTTTCTGTTTGGTGTTCTACTTAGAGTTTGTATACCGATCAAATAAAATACATTCTTAGTGTAACCTCACAAAACACAATTCAAAATAGCACATTCATAAAATTGGTAGTATTGATCTCTTATTTCTATTGTTAATCTCTCAACATTGTAGGAATCCACACATGTATTTCAGTGTGTTACTAGAGTATGGTAATAGAATGTATTCATGGAAATGTTATGTCATGCCTGAAATGTCCAATATTAATATTAAATTGTATTAAATACGTTTGTAATTAATTAAATCTACTTTGTAATATATTTTATAAAACTGATGTAGTGTTGCACATAATTTAGAAGCATGACAATAGCTGGTCATAACAATAGTGACAACGGGTGATTATTCAGTATAATTAGAGAGTCCATATTGTTTCTATATAAAACCTTTGCTCTCTCAGTGACTTAGTACCTCAAACAAGTGTTTTGGATGACCAGTGTGTTTTGTCCGACATGTGTTGTCTGAGAAGTCACAGTTGTCAAATAGCCTTCTGCTGCTGCTTCTGGAGCCACACTCAGCTCTTCAGCTCTCTGTCAAAAAGCTGTTCACTTGACTGGGACTAGTGCCGGCCCTGTCATATCATGTACCGCAGATGGTGACCTCACTCCCATTACTCACTCCCAGCCTTCATCCTGACACCTCTTTGACAGCATAGTAATGGCGTGTCCGTGCAATGCTTTGATGCCATAACAAACTCCATCCTGCAGCAGTCCACCAGTGAAAGGAAAAGTGAGGATAAGAACAATGACAATCTAATGGCTTCTATCACCGTAATGGTTTAAAGAGGTCCCTCTACAAGAGGTCAATACAGTGGACTGTTTGTACTCATTCAGTACATGTACAAATACTTCAACTATGCTCTATTTCAGTATCAAAACAACAGACTGTAGTACCCATTGGGGTCTAAGGTTTGCTTGTGGTTTTGAAATCATGTGGTGATTGAGAGCAGAAATTCAGTTTTCTTTATGTGCACATAAGTGTACTGAATGTTCTGTTAATACATGCCCTCAGGCAGGGTAAATTATAAAGCTGAGTCAGGAAGGGAATCTGGCATAAACTTTAAAGGTGCACTATGTAACTTTACTAGTGGGGGGTCCACTACCTACTTTTCTCTGTGGAAATGTTATTGCTTGGCCTGAAATGTTCCATGTCCCATGTTATTAAACGTATATTGCAGTTATTCAGTTACAGCTATTTTTATTGTTCAGAAGTACCTTCAGACTTGGCCTGGTGGTGCCTCCTGTTTGTCTCAAAACACTTAACATCTCCATGGAGACAAAAAGTTGGTTGGCCCTCCACCATAAATTGACACTGAAATTGTGCACTTAATTATATGCAGTAAATTGTTGTGCATTATAGTGCAAGTAATTGTAAAGGATTATGAAATTAAATTCAGTGTGATTCAGAGGTAAGGAGTACATTTACATATTGATTCAAAGTATACTCAGTAATAGAAAGCTGTAAAATCCAATTATAAAGTTCTCCATGTTGTACATAACAACTATTATCCTTAGCTGGCACTTCTTTCCTTAGTAACAATTAAGAAAGATGTTATTTTTGGCAGCAGTTGATTACTATTCTGAATTGCCAGTGGGTGTGATAGGGTTGCAATATATAAGTCAAGTGGCTGTAACCCCAAATCCTATCTATTTCTGTAGATTTAGTCTGATTTCCTAATAAGACTGTTATAAATCCCTCTCTCCCCCACTACCCTCCTATAAAGAGCCTCATCATTTCTACATTGATGTGAATCTAGTCCACAGATTACATGCCCAAATCACTATGTAACTATTTTAGTAGTCCATCGAGAAAATGTAATGAATAAAACATTTCTTAGCCTATCACTCCCTACATCTCACATGCACATAGCCACAGTTATAGTTTCGATTCAGAGCGCATTTTAAGATTTCCAGGGGTTGCAACCTGTTAAGAAAACCTTGGCAGTTGACTCCTTAATTAAACAGTGGAAGAAATGTATAGTTTGAGAGTAAACTTTGTGCTCAGTGGTATATATAATGAAAGGAGTAAACTAATAATGCACTCAAATAGGCGTAAACGGGTCAAAAAGAGTGCAAATTAAAAACTTAACTCAAAGCCAGTTTTTTGGCTTATTCTCAGGATTGTGAGCTGAAACAAAATAAGCATCTTCAAGCCCCACTGGTTGTCTGCACTTGTGGGTTCAGTTCAGTCCTCTCTAATGAATGCAAGCAATGACAGCTATAGAACTGGAGGCAAAGAAAAGCCAAATAAAAGTGGGACAAAAAAGAGGTGGGGCGCTGGGGATGTTGAGCTTTGAGAGGACCAGCCATGACAGAAAAAAGGCGTATCCCATAGTAACCGAGATTAGTCACAGCAGTGAATTGAGGTGTTTCTCAAGCTTTGTCTGCATTCCATTCCACTTTATAGGTCCTATATTACACAAAATGGATTCTTGTGAGCTTTAAGTCATGGTATAATGTTGCTACCTCATCAAAACATACCCAGAGTTGTGATTTGTTTCATTCACTGCATTATTAGTGTGTCTACATCTTAAAATGCTCTGCTCCACCTTGTGATGTCATGAAGAGGCAGTTTTCAGGTCAACAGCTATCTTTTGTCTTTTGTTCGGTAGAGATTGGTAACTCCAGGGCTGAAATCATCCAAATTTTGTCATCCATTCTAGTGAAGGTGTTAGGAGTTTAAAAATACAGAGGGGCACTTTTTGTATTACCACATGACATCAAAAGGTGGAGTGTTTAAGAGAAGAACTCAACCTCAATATGCAGGGTTTGAGTGTTAAACATGTGTGAATGAAACAAAACACAACTCCAGGTATGTTTTTAATGAGGAAACAACATTATAACAGAGATCAGAAAATAGCTTAATATGGGCCCTTTAAATCTGGATATTCAAAGGTGTCTCCAACATCAGTATATGGTGGAAATAAATATTTATTCATTCACATATTACACATACATTTTGGTTATTTGGAGAAAATGTTGTGAATAATTGAAAAAGGGAAAATAAATAGTTAGTAACGTTGCGACTTTCTATACTAAGATGTCAATGTTACCTACTGTAGTTTAAATATGTATTGTGTCTCTTATTTATGAAACCGGGACAGTGCACAATCTAATCTTTCCACCTGTAGTCCCTGTTGCATGTGTGTGTCCGGAGGAAACCCACCCAGACCCGGGAAGAACATGCAAATTCCACACAGAGAGGGGATCAAACCCAGAACCTTCTTGCTGTGAAGCATGAGTGCTAGCCACTCGGCTACCATGCCGCCCTTAAAGAGCTTTTACTGCAGCCCTAATTTTTAAGTTTGTGAAATATTGGAATGGTATTTTAAGTTTTTGATTTTTATCCTTTTGAAATTTTGCGTTGGTAGTACATTACACCTTTCTTTGATCCTATTCTGTGAGACTTTTGCACTGAGCTGTATGAAATATCCTTTTGACTTGTTAATAGGTATTATCCTTGCTTTGAGTAGGTAATAGTTTGTAAGGCCATCTGTATCTACTTTTGAAAAAAAGTGTTTTTCTCGATAACACCTTACTTGGTAAAACTTTGATATTTGTTCAAAAATAAAATGAGAGCTCTAAAATAACCAATTTTCCATTTGCTTTGACAGTGCCCCCATCCCCCATCGCACCACCTCAACTGCTGCGGGCCGGCTCCACTTACCTGATCATTCAGCTGAACACAAATTCCATTCTGGGAGATGGCCCTATTATCAGGAAAGAGATTGAGTACCGTGCCAGCCAGTCGCCCTGGTCGGAGGTGCACGGAGTCAACATGGTCACTTACAAACTGTGGCACCTGGATCCAGATACAGAGTACCACATCAGCGTGCTTCTCACTCGGCCCGGAGAGGGGGGCACTGGACCCCCAGGACCCCCTCTGGTCAGCAGGACCAAGTGTGCAGGTGAGGGCCCACTGATTCTCTGCTCCATTTTAATAATGTATTTGGGCACCAGTGAACCAGGATTGCTCTATTTTCGATGATGACAAGAGAAGTGTCTTATTTTCATGTCTTTTAGGTGAGTGGATTCAGATTTTTTTTAGCAAATTTTATTGGCAGTGTTACATTTGAGCTTTATTGAAAATATAAGTCTTTTAAAATTACCATTGTATAGCTTTGTTTTTCCTAGTAAATTTCTATTTTGGCCTTTATATTATATACAGTATAGCTTGAGCATTAGCTAAATGATTACAATATCAAAAGTGGTCTTAAGGGACAACGTGGTGAAACAGCGAGAGGGCGATGTACGTGGAGACCGAAAACAAGTTTATTTGGACAGTTTTTAGTTTCTGAATGAAATGTTAACGATACTAAATGCATTACAGGGTTTCTAATAGCGCTATTGGCTGTTTGTCCCATAGGTCCTATATTACACACAATCGACTCTTGTGAGTTTCATGTTATAATGGTGTTACCTCATCAAAAATGTACCTGGAATTGTGTTTTGTTTCATTCACACATGTTTCAGAAACACTTTATTATTAATCAGTATACAGGTCCAAAGCTCAAAATGCTCTGTTCCACCTTGTGATGTCATGAAGCGGTAGTTTTCACATTAACAGCTACTTTTTACTTTCTGTTCTGTTGAGATAGGAAATTTGAGGGCTGAAATTTTCCAGATGATTCTAGTGAAGGTGTATAGACTTTCAAAACATAGTGCTCTTCCTGTATTACCACATGACATCACAAGGTGGAACAGAGTGTTTTCCATTGGAGAGAAGAACACAGCCTGGACACTCAAATACGCGTCACAGATCATTATTCATTCACTCCACACTCAGTGGTGGTAAGATTCTATTGTAGCCACAGCTGCCCTGGGACAGACTGACGGAAGCGAAGCTGCCAATCTGCACCATCGGCCCCTCTGACCGCCACCAACACTTACGCACACACCACTTTCACACTAGGCAATGTGGGTGAAGTGCCTTGCCTAAGGACATAACAACAGTTTTTTTGCAACTAGCGTCCCACTGTGGCACCTGATTTTCCCAGCATTCTCCCATCCAAGTACTAACCAGGCCTGACTTTGCTGAGCTCCTGAGATCTGACGGGATCAGGGTTTGACAGGCTGGTATGGCCACAGTAGTAGTAGTGGTAGAGACACAACTCCAGGTATGTTTTTGATAAAGAAACAACATTATAACATAGATTAGGAAACAACGAGTTATGCAGAAAAGAGGTAGCCACTGTCTGTGTGAATGTCCGTGTATGTTAGTATTGACGAGCATGATAATTGTGTAACATGCTCGTCAATATGCTCCATTTTAAAGTTTCCTCTTGACTTGGTTTTCTGTTTGAGTATGCTCTCTTTTTTCTTTTCTCTGTGGAGAATAGAAAAAAGAAAAAAAACAACTCCAGACTTTGTGCTTATTGGAATAACTCTGAACATTGTGTAGGAGATGCAGCCCCCCAGAGACCAGAAAAAGTGAAGAGCAGCATGTTGAACACCTGGCTTTGTTGTAAAAACACCAGCACACAGCATATGGCTTCAATACCGTTATTCAAATCCCCAAATGCACTTACTTTTACTAATGCAATATATTTATTCACTTTCTATTTATCCTTGCGCGTGGCTGAAGCATTTTTAGCAGCTTTTTACGTAATGGTTTTCCATTTTCTGGACAAATGCCAGTTAATCACACAAGTAAGCCATTGATTATATTTTATTTAAGTGAAATACCTCAGTTTTCTGCTTGGCACTTAAGACTTAATGGGAATGGGTATTGAAATAGAGTGGCTGCAGGGTGTAATTTCAGATAGTCCTGTACTTGAGCTACATCTGTCAAGATAATCTGTTCAAGTATATACAGACAAATGTACTTGTGGACTTATTTTCAAAAGACATTTATTGAGAGATTCTGTGAACTTGGAGCTGAGGACAGAGAAAAGGGTAATTTGATGCACTTTCTACTGCACTATTGGACTGATTGGCATTTTGATTACGTAGGATAAACAGCACATTTATAAGCAAAACAAAACATTCACAAACGAGGTGTTGCAGATGTAAAATCATTACTAATTGCTTTTTGGCATATGTTTATGCCTTTTACAATTTTTGGTGCAAATGTTACAGACTTGTTTATTAGCAAATTTCTGAAAAGTTAGTGTTTACAAGCTGTCCAAAATTCAGAACATTTTGAGACCCAGGGGTTATCTTGAAGTCAAACCTTTTTTTTTGCTACCAAATATATGTGGTCATTGGGAGCAAAAACACAAGTAGAAAACCAACATCACAGCCCCCTGCATGTGCTCCATCCCACAAAATTGAAAGCTCTGTGTTCCCCAAAGGCACTATGTGTTTTTTGTCTTCCACAGTTATCACTCTTTCTATGCCCAGTGGTCTTTTCGCGCCACACAACATCCCCGTGCTCTCCAATGACATATTAAAGCTACTCTCCTGTTTCAACTGCCATAGACACCCCTCATTCATCAACCACCTCAGCGAAAACCCTGCACACGGTTCGAACCTCAAACGAAAATCACAACCAAAAGCATGAAAGTCAATACGAGCGGCGTGCTTATCTCTACAGCAGTTTTAAGAGAAAGTGAGCCAGTACAAGTATATCTGAGGAGAGCGGGGTTACTATGCAGAGAAATTGCCTTCACAGTTTGTACCAGTGTTTGTGAAAGTCGCTAAACTCTGAATGCAATGATGTATTTACATTTCAACCAACCACTGTGACATTAGCTTATTCAGCGACGTAGGAGAGGTAATACTCTTGTGTCTGCTGGAGTGTTAAACAGAGCATTTGGGTGCATATAGTTCAATAAAAAGCAAGTGTAGGTGAATTATTTGTTACGGTTGTAGCACTAGATTTTTTATATCCTTGCGGTGGAATGCAACAAAGTACAAGTAGTGCATTACTGTATTTAATTAAAATACAGATACCTTTTTTTTTTTACTTAAGTACATTTTAAAGTGGATTCTTTTTGCTTTTACTCCACTACATTTGAGAGCAGGTATCTGTACTTTCTACTCCACTACATTTTTGAACAGGAAAGAAAAGTTTTTTTTATTGTAGCTTGGACCTGCTGAAAAGACTGGGGTATATTTTTAACATGTTCTAGGGAAAAAAATATAAATTCAATTGTTTCTGTTGAACAAAATTCATCACAAATGATCTTAAAATATGTGCGAAATACTTTTACGCTTTAAGTACATTTTTAAACAGGTACTTTAATATTTTTACTTACGTAGATTTGGTCATGTGATGCTTTAACTTTTACTTAAGTCTTAAAATTTAGTACTTGCCCAACCACTGGTTATAAAGTTGTGTTGTATGAATATTTAGCAGCTTTTACCACGTTGTCAGGTATACGCACTCACTCATTCTACCAGGGCTTATTATTGTGTTAGAATCATTTGCAACAACATGCGCGTTTACCTGGAGCAGCTCATCTCTGAGACTCTCCTCAGCACCTGGTACCCCGACCTCCCTGACCCCGCCTCCACACCATCTGCTCCACACAGGCCCTGCTGACCCTCTACTCCTCTGCTGTGCACGCCTGTCCCACTTGCCGTTAGCCCAATTTGTTTAAGGCACAAGGAAATATCAAGTATATGGCAAGAATCCAGCAAGCAGAAGGGTTATCTGGATCAGAGAAAACCAAAGGGAATAATTCTCTATCATTACATGACTTCTGTGGTCATGTAGAGTAAAGTTTGTCCCAAAAGCGTCGGCCTTGATAACTCGTTGTATACAAACGCGGTGCTGTTCTTATGTAGAGGCTGTAAAACTAATGGCCGTGAATGTGAACATGCTCTGTGCCCGCTACAGTGGCCGTCCAGGTGTGCTTGATGAGCCATTGCTGTGATTATCAGCACGCTGCATTAGCACAGCTTGAAGCCCCTCAAGTAAATCACAGAGGAGAGGCGAGCATTTGTTCTGCAGGTGGTCCCCAAACTATGTTAATGGGCCTCCACCTGCCGCTGGGTCACTGCTCCTTCTGGAGATCTCCCGGTACAGACAGCCAGCAGTGAAGTCGGATTAAAATTAGCAGCATTAGAAGCTCAAGTGGTGCGCCTCTGCTGGCACGTAATTTATCATGTCTTCCTCTCTGCGTGTTTGGGTGCCTTGGATTTATGTGATGCCCGTGTTTTCATTTGCTCATGGGTCCAGACATGCTTTTTTGAATAAATCTGTTCCCCACTGACACACATGGTTTTTGATAATAAACTCAAACCTGTCACTTCTCACGTGCACTCGCTGCAAATCAGAGAAGTGGTTGGGGATTTCAGTGGTTGCGGGTGGTGGAGACAGGATGCCACAGGCCACAGACGAATCAGATGAGTCCAGAGCAGGGGCTGGCACAGGCGTCCATTTTGAAAAGAGCTACAAAGGAACACTGTGGTGGAACGGGCTAAATACCCCTCTTTATTTAGCTCTAGTCTGGGCAGTCTGTAGTCACTTCAAGTTTTGTATTTTGGTAATTAAAATCTATTAATTAGTTTTAGCTTAATGTTACTTGCATACATGAAAGTGAAAATTAGCTATGATGCAAAAACTCTGTACTGTGTGTGCTTGATTACAGCAAAGCAGAATATTATGGAAAGTTGCATTTTACACTTTTCATATCATTTTTTGCTGAATTGTGTTGTGGTGCAATAAGCCTGCTCCGTGGTGCGTTAAGTACTCTAAGTTTTTCTACCCTAATCTGAATGTCCCAGTTGTGTGTATTGTGTGTCTGTGTCTGTGTGTGTAGCCACTGAAGAGATGAAGACCTTGGCTGGTAACCTCAAACTTCACTGATCTGCACTGTTCTCATCTCTCCGCTGTCACCCCCTGCCTCCCCACCTCATTACTCAACCTGCCCTATTAAAAGCATAAAGCGATACAGTATCTCATGTAGCAAATTACTAGACAAAATGGCATTGATTGTGTTAATAATGCCTCTGATAAATGCCTTCATTGGCACAGAGGACGCCCTTGGCTTAACTCTGCTTTTTTGGACGTCCTCCTGAACAGTGGGTTGCCTGTGTATCTCTCCAAAGAGCTTTTGTGTCCCCTGCATTAAGAGGCAGCGCTGTAGTCTGAGTCAGTTTGTAGGGCTACAAGTAGTGTTGTCACGATACTAAAATTTCAAACTCATTTTCAATACTGAGGAATGGACTTGATGCTCAGTATCGATTTCAATACCACAATGATAACTTCAGTCAATAGAATGTTTTAAATAATATTACTTTTTTTTATATATAACCATACAGTCTCGTGTGTGTGTGTAATCCCTCAGTCAGGTTCCATAGTGGTCCATGGGCATATACTAGTCTATGTGGTCATACATACTTACAGCTCAATATCATTTTAAAGCTATTTAGGAAAGGTTCATTTCTGTCCTGTGAAACCTGTGGACTTATCATTATCATACCTGCTCAAATGAGTATCTAGTTTCAGTATCAGTATCAATATTGAATTGTCTTAATTGGCAAACAACAAAGACTAATTATTTAAGATAATAGTTTCATCTCTAGTTCAGACTTCTACAGACATGTTCTGAAATGCATTTGGTTCTTGTGTTATTGTTTATGTTTATTATTGTTTATTATTAAGAGTTTATATTTCAGCCTTCTCTTAAATGTAAAAAGTCTTGGACATGTTTAAAATGTACACTTTGAACAAAATCCTACTATTAAAACAAAACACAATTAGCTATTTAACCAAAATCGTTCAGCCCTAGAAGTTGGGCTTAACTTGGCACTGACCAGATTTAACTGTTTACTAAAAATACGAGCGTTGCCAAGTCGATGACCCAGCAGTAAAAGTGACCAGTGGAAGTGGTCACCCTTGTATTTCACTGCCATCTTTGCTGTGCACGGATCACAGCTCAGGGCAAAGAACTGTAACTACTGGATAGTTAATTTGCTTGTCGCCGCTCAGGGTTAGAACTGGTGGGAGTGTGATACCGAGCAGAAGTAGATGGTCCCATTAATTAGCACAATTGGCATGAGCTAGTACTTCGCCATAGGGAGTGTGGGTGTGTTGTGCTGGCAGAGAGAAGCCGACCTCCGTATCATAGTGGGGAAATCTGGCAACCGGTCTAATGGTAGCACCAGAAAATTTGCCAGTTTGGTCCTGGGACGATTCTAATCTTTTTTAACTGGTGGATTTATTAGGTAGCTGATAACCTGCCTACTCAAAAAGTAGAACATTGTTTATATTTTTGTCTTGATTTTTAAATATGCAATTAGTTTTGTTATCATTTGTATTGCAATATTCTACTTTCTTCTGTCAATTATTTTTTTCAGTTTTGTGAATTTTGGAATTGCTTGCTTTCACATTTAATGAGCTTTTGGTAGAAACTGACAAATCCTCATGAAAAGGGCAGTTTTGTAAACCCACCCAACAAACAATTTTGACTTCTTACTTACTGTCTGATACAGTATATTTTGGTTCTTCATGGGTTTTAGTTTCCTTTTTCCATGCACCATTTTGAAGACTTCAAATATAAGAGCATACACATTGGATTTTTGTTGTTTACTTCACCTATACATGCTAAAAATAGTCTCCCTGATGTTATATTATGATGACCTACCTTTCTTTTTGTCTCTATATTTTTAGAACCCATGCGTGCTCTGAAAGGACCCACAGCTTCAGACATCCAGTCCAGACAGCTGACATTGCAGTGGGAAAGTCTGGCGTTCAACCTGACGCGCTGCCACACCTACTCAGTGTCCCTGTGCTACCGCTACACGACTGCGGGGGGTGGCGGCGGGCACAACACCACGGTGAGAGAGTGCCTGGCAGTAGAGCACAACACTTCGCACTTTACTCTGCGGGACCTGCCCCCCTACCACAGCATCCATGTGCGCCTGTCTCTCACCAACCCCGAGGGCAAGAAGGAGGGCAGAGAGGTCACCTTCCAGACCGAGGAGGACAGTAAGTCTCCTGAGAAGGGTACAACACAAGGTCAACAGCACAGAGAAAATAGGGCAACTCATAAACAACTGGTATGTCAGGTTATCTTATTTTGTCTGCTATTTGTAGAGAAATAACATATGCTTAAAAACTCCATAAAACCTACTAAAACACCCACATAAGCAAACAATGGACATGGATTACAAAAGACTGCAGTATTATAAAATGAAATATGAAATATGTGAAATAAACAAGCTAAAAATGTTATAAGGTCCAAGATCAAAGATCACAGTGAATTGTTCAAGCTTATTCCAGCTTGTAATGTGTTTTATAGATAATATTAATAATAAAGTATTGTTATTTAGATGAATGTTAAGCAATCATGATTAGATAAGATGTTACTTAATTATTCTAAATTTTATAATAGAGAAGGTTGGCAGTTCAAACCATCTGCTACAGTGCGTGCTGTTGTGCCATTGGAATAAAACCTATGCAAAATAAATAAGCAAATCACTGCACCTGCTCTGGCAAAAATTAAGCCAGAAATGTTTTTGTTTAGAAAACACTGTAGCTCAATAAGTGTGTCCAGTTTGTCCAGTTTGTCCTAGTTTGGTCCCAGTTTGGTCATGCTTGAGCCCAGTAGTCTTGGTTTGGTCCTGTTCTACTCCTGGTTTAGTCCTGGTCTAGTTCTTGGTTTTGTTCGAGTTTAGTCCCAAAGATCCTGTATTGTGTGGGTGCATTCACACACACAATACAATTTAATAATTCGATTTCATAATGTAACTTTGTAGTCATGGTGGAACTTAATGCAATACTGTAATCCCAGTATTAGGTCCTTGAAAGTTAGGTTAGTAGTTAGTAGTAGTTAGTCAGTAATTCATGCAGCGTTTTGTTTACTGTACTACAGTTAACAAGAGGCTGTACTACACTATTCATGCTGCCAACAAGACAGGACTTTGTGCTTTTTACTTAACGGCACTGTTCAGTTTCATATTTTAGAAACTAAATAACGAGTGATTGTCCTTTTGACTGGAGTTTGTAACAAAATATCCTTTCATTTTTGTGCTGATAAATAATAGCTTTTAATAAAACCACTTTATCAAATACCCAGACAACCCCAAAACAGTTTTTGTGTTGAGTTTGGATCTACTATTATTCTTTTGAGCTTTAGCAGATTGCCTGTATTTCAGCCGCTGCAGAAATCAATTCGCCCATGAAAAATGAAATCAAAACAAACCAGATTTTTCATTGAGCTGCTGTATATTCAGTGAGTGATGGCAGAGTGAAAGGGAGAGAGCAAAATGAAGGATTTATTTTACCAAAGTGATAAAGTAAGCAACTGTATATTTATATACTGTACCTCCAGCGTACGTCAATTATAATCATTTTTCCCCAAAAGCCTTAATAAGCAACTTTGTCCCCTCACTTTATGTTGCAATAACAGTTGACTCAGCTGTTTGGCTTTTTGCCTGGAGCCAGATTCTCACATAACACAGTTTCTCTCCAGAGCAGTCACCAGGAGGACCACTGCATCAAACAGTAGCCACAAAAACACTAGCCTGAAATGTTGAGACGATCCAATAGTCATTCAAGTAGAGGATCTGACAGATTCATCAAACTCCTTTTACCCTCAGATATTAAACTGCAATGCTGTTTTCATGCCGCTGCCTCTACTCTCTCCTGTATTGTGGTTATATAATTGATGTAGTTCATAAATTAGCTGTGCTCTTATGTGAAGCCATGTCTCTAGTGGGGCATTGTTCTGAGCCCATCTGACATTCATTTCTGTGATATTGACAGTTGAGGCTCACCGCGGGATTAACGCTTCAATTTTCCAACAAATGTTTGCTCTGACAATTTCTTATAGTTCCCGGAGGCATCGCACCAGAGTCACTCACCTTCACCCCACTGGATGATATGATCTTCCTCAAGTGGGAGGAGCCTGTCGAACCCAACGGCCTCATCACGCAGTATGAGGTGAGCTCAGATGCTATTCTTAAATAATCAAACTGTCAACATTAAACATTAAGATTGGGTTAATTAATATGTTAAGATACAATGAACTAGCTCATCTACTTAGGGGCTCTAAAGTGGGGCCTGTGGGATATATTTTGCCCTTGAAACTAGTTGATTTAGCCCACGGGAGGGTGTTGATATTGTAGTATCTACTTTAAATCATATACGCTCTAAATATACTGTTCATAGTAAGTGTTTCTACGAATATGATATTACCTTGCCTGGAATATGGCATTAAACTTATATATCTTGCATTTATTAAATAATGGGTGTTTTTATTGCTCAGAAATATATTGGAAAAACATGCATTATTTTAAGTGGGTTTGCCTCTCCACAGATTTGCTTTGTAACTTGGAACCTGTTTGAATAAAATACGCTGTTTTCACACTTGTGTACTATGCAGGTATAATCTAGACAGTCCCCCCATGTAAATTAACAAGGTTGTGTCGGTAAAGATAGTAGCTATATTATTAACTCAATAGTTTTTCACCCTAAGACAAGGAGAGGGTTTACAATGGCAACCTAGAATGGAAGACTACACACTACATTTTACCTCATACATTATTCATCCAAAACATATTTATCATAACAAGGCAATTATGAAGTGACACAGGCACTATGATTGCTATGGTCAGTGATTCACTTACTTAGTGGTCTTGTTTGAGTAATAGTTTTAAGCACTAGTACACTGTTCTGAGGCGGTAGAACCACTGCCCAGCATGCTGCTCTCATGTGCCTCGCCTCTAGGATATCATTAAATGGGATTTGTGGTCTGACATATGAAGTGGAGGCTGCATAGGGTTTTTACTCAGGAGTGTGTTGATCTCTCTCAGCTGACGGACAAAGCTTTACAGAGCGCTCTTCAAATCCCTCCTACTTCATAAAGATTAAATCCAAGACCACTCTGCCTGAGCCCCCATTGTCTGGACCACCCCCTGCTGCCGTGTGTGTGGTTGGCTTTTTAGAGGTCATGATGATAAGGTGTTTGCCAACTATGTTTTACAATTAGAAGGATTTTCAGCCACTACTATTACGTTTATGT
This sequence comes from Taenioides sp. WSHXM2023, assembly GCA_029959045.1. Taxonomy (NCBI): domain Eukaryota; kingdom Metazoa; phylum Chordata; class Actinopteri; order Gobiiformes; family Gobiidae; genus Taenioides; species Taenioides sp. WSHXM2023. The sequence continues at coordinate 23,207,271 of CM057088.1, read as the reverse complement.
TATAGTGATAAACACTTGCTATGCTGTGCTTAAGAAATGCATAAGTGAAATTCATTCTGTGCATTTGACCCAACCTTCAATACAGCTGGGGTAATCTGTCAGGAACAGTTAGCTACTGACATACAGTGCTTCAGGACCCATCTCCAGGTCCTGAGCTTGGCTTGGTCAGGACCACTTAGCTGGAGGATTGTCAGTTGTGCATGTTTTAAGTTTAGGCTAGGTTTGAATACAAGACAGACATAAAATACCAGTAATCTTCCAAAATACAAAAAAAAGATGGCATATTTAAACCAAGAACTGGATATATCTGAATAACAATAAAGTTATATTGGCCTGACATAAACTTGTTGTTCTTTTTGTAATTACTGTCCAATGCTTCATAAACATTTTTGTTATTTTTGGAGGTGAACTTTCACTCACTACAGAAACTCTCCTAGATGTTAATCACACAATTTATTATTTTGTCCTTGATCCTTCTCCAACTGTTCATAAATTCTTAACAAAAATACCAAATAAATTTCTGTTCTGTTAATTAAATAGCTCGTAATTTTCAACATTTTTACACCCCATTTGAACTTATCACAGTTCTGTTTATACATTATTGTCCAGTAACAAGAGTGTATCCCCTCTCAAGGAGTAAAATATGTCTCTAATGCCCTGCAGGCCTTTCATAAGTCTTTTAAGTCAGGTATTCAAAGTGCTTGTGAAAATATGTGTTTTTGTATGACCTTCCAGTGTAATCAGATTCTATTCTTCTTACTAGCATAAGAGCACATTATTTAAGTGCACGGTTTTGCTTTTTCATTAATCACTTCAATCAGACTTTTTTGTTACATTTTATGACTAGAGCAATTTAGCGCTTAATAACCTCTGTTGATGGGTGTAAAAGTATGAAATAAATACCTGGCTTGATGTGATCCTTTTAAAAAGTTATGGGCTGCAATAACAATGGAACCATTAATGAATCCTAAAATGACTTTGACTTTTACAATGCGATTTTTATGTTGTTTTCCTCCGTCTCAGATAAGTTACCAGAGTATTGAGTCATCTGATCCGAGCATTAACGTCCCAGGCCCCAGAAGAACTGTCTCTAAACTGAAGAATGAGACGTACCATATGTTCTCCAACCTGCACCCCGGCACCACCTACCTCATTTCTGTACGAGCACGCACTGGAAAGGGCTTCGGACAGACAGCGCTGACGGAAATCACCACCAACATCTCAGGTAATGGGGTAAAAGTCTTTGAAAAACCACCAAAGACAGAAAGATATAGTCTTCCCCATCACTGCCAGTACAGCTGTAGGCTTCATTCACTCTGTGCTATTACCAGGATGTGGATTTCTATCCTTTGACCTCAGCATCTTTCAACTCTCACTCAGGTAAAAGTAGCTCCTCCAGTGTTAAAGCGAATTTCTTTTGCCTTCTCAAACTTATGACACGCTGTCACTACTTGCCTCTCAACACATAAATTAACTCATTGGAAGCAGAGAAAGCCCTCAGATGGGAGTATACAGTATACTGTATAAAGAAAAGATGTGATGCGTACCTGGGACCATAATGTCACTTCTGAGACTCTCCAAGCTTATTACTGCTCATACAAACGCAGCCTTGGAGTTTCTGTTGTCTTTTAATGATGCATTTGTGCTTGTTATGAGGATGGGATTACACCACATAGGAACGCACACTCCCCCCTCCGTCACACAGTCCGTCTACCATGCACTCTCTGGTCCCGACTCTCCACAAAAAGGCTTGCTTTGTTTAATTATAGATTTATTACATAATCTTTGAGTTACTGGCTGCACATAAGACGCTCTCTGGCACAAAGCCCACAACAGACAGAGCACAGAAGTCTTTATGCATAACGCTCCCGTACTGGCCCTCACTTCACAACATTCACTTACACCGAATGTCTTTCAAATGGGCACTGACAGCAGGCAAACAGTGAACACCTTGAGCAGCCACTACTGTCAGCATCTTCAAGAGTGATCCTCACTGAGCAGCAGAAACACACATTTTCATAAAAGTGCTCTCGTATACAGACTGTGTCCTATTGGGATCAGCTTCTCAGCACGCATCATAACTATTTTAGCATCTGTTGAGGTACAGAGAAATCTCTGCAGAATGCTAACGTCAACTCACGCTAAGGTCCTATTTGGAATGTACCTACCTTCCTACCTTTTGCATAGGAAATATTGTTATTTCTCACAATTTATGTACTAGTGGATTCATTATTTTGCAGAAATATATTATCATGCCACCCCCCCTGAGATGAATAAGAGTTTGACCAAATCTGTTTTAAAATACAAAGTTCAACTACACATCACATTCATAACTTTTAATTAGACCCGTATTAAAAACTGGAATAGTTGTCCTGAGAATAAGCTAATACTCTTGGTTATACTTGGGGGCTGCTTTCAGTAAATACAATGCTCCATCAGTTTCATTAGACCCAGTGGCCCTGAGTTTACATTTGGAAAAACAAAGTTGCCTGCAGCCTGAACTGAATCAGGTGACCTCAAAGGAATATATCTTCATTTGTGGGCTAAAATTATATCTGACATAAAGTGCGGATCTCTGTTTGTGTTCTCAGCTCCCACGTTTGACTATGGAGACATCCCCTCCCCCCTGGGTGAGACAGAGAGCACAATTACTGTGTTACTGCGGCCTGCTCAGGGGAGAGGCGCCCCTGTCAGGTGAGCAAAGGATTTCAGAGAGTTGTATTGTTTTTGCTACCTACTTCTTACGTGTTCAGCCTCTGTGTTTAGCACCTATCAAGTAGTGGTTGAGGAGGAAATGGTGAAGAAGGTGAAACGTGAGCTGGGGCACCAGGACTGCTTCCCTCTGCCCATGTCCCATGGTGAGGCCCAGGCCCGGGGCACGCCGCATTACTACACAGCTGAGCTGCCCCCCAGCAGCCTGCCCGAGGCCAGCCCTTTCACTGTTGGCGACAACCACACGTACAACGGCTACTGGAACACCCCTCTGGATCCACGCAAAAGCTATCTGGTCTACTTCCAGGCCATGAGCAACTTCAGAGGGGTAAGTGACTAAAGAGCAGTACCATTCTAATTGAGATATGTTTATGTTCACACACAGTTTCTGAAACTGATGAAAGAAGCCAGTACTCTTGGTGTTAGTCTTAAACCTGAACTATAGAAGTTCAAACCATGATACATACTATTGTGTGTATCACTGCAAGCTCAGGGAGATGTTTTGCTCTGATGAGTCTGAAAAGGGAGAAACCACTGTACTCTTTTTGCCACCCCCAAACCTGAATAACAGGTCATATCATTAGGCTAAGAATTAATTCAGTTTAGGAGGCAGAGATTAGCTATGATGGCCCCTATGGTAAAAGACTTCTTGTGTTAGGATTTATTATGGTGCTGTGATATGCTATTAAAACATAATTGGCAGATAAATGGAAACAACATTTGACTTCTTTTTCAGTTTTCAGTTTTTTAGTTGTTGAAGGCAAATGACTTGATGATTAATCCCTAAGAGCTATTAAAGCAGTCAGCATTAGCCAACAGCATACTTCATTTGTGTTTTCTGGATGTCTGGCCAGTTTGTTTTGCCTTGTTTATTATTAATCATTTCTTTGTGCTTACATGATGGAAAACTGCACAGCTTAAGACCCCAAGTTAACAAGTAAACTCAAGGGAGCATATGCCAGTCCTAGCTTGTAGACTGACAATAACAATGAAATCTAATTAAACCAAATCCCAGACTTTTTTCATTCACATTTTCAGCACAAAATTCCCAGTGGTCCGTTTATTCTCACACCACATTAGCTCCTCATACACGATTACGTCAGGGGCTTTTACCTGGACCAGACAATTACTCCCAGATAATTGGACACAGGTGCTGAAAAACAGCTGGACAAAAGTCCTGCTCTCGTATCATCGCTACAATCACTGACCACTTCATGAGATACTCCTCAATGTTATTTTGTGACAGTTTCTACTGCCTTTCTACGATCTCACATGGACTGTCTACTCTGGCATTAATATATACTAGAGTCATATTTTTTTCCTGACATGCACAAAATTACTTTTTGTAAACTCTGCAAGCCCGATAATTGTATGTAGAAAGTCTTTTGTTAAATTCCCAAGCCTTGTTCAACAGACAAGTTCAAAGTGACTCAGATTCACTTTCTTCTCCGTTCTGATGCTTGATTTGACTTGTATTACTGAACAGAGTTGCCTTGGGCTCCATTGCTGCTTTGCTACACGCAAAGATGTTTTCATTTACAAGCATTTGAACAGGTGTACTCAATGAAATGGCGAGTGAGTATGTGATGGGTAATCTCTGGAGCACACACCAGTTAATTCCCGTTGTTTTGCTGTTTCCTGATTTGAATGTCCTGTATTTATTCAAAGGGTGATGTCATTGTAGCATCTTTTTTCCAATCCGTTGGAGAAACACATGTAGACACTGTGATGTGTGCACTTTGCACACTAGGCTACTAAGCATAGGATTAGACTGTGAATGCCTAGCTTTACCAACGGAAGGGATTTGGTTTTGTTTAGTGTGGCAGGGGGCCAGGGTCCACAATAACTGAAGCACAATAAGTACAGCACATAGCCAAAGCACACAGCCACACTGGCCCTGGCTTTTTGGACAGAGAGTCGCTGCCACTGGTCAAATCTGGGCATCAGTCCTGCCTGGTTGTGCGGGTCTACCTCATTAGGAAACAGTCCTTGGCTGGAATAGTAGTAACTTAATTGTGTTTAATTATGTTAATAATTGAATCTACTCCTGTTGTTACACTTGGACATTAGTTACTTGCACCAACTTTTCTGGACACAATGTATTCTCTCAAACTGTGTAAAAGATGTTGATTGCACTTCATATTGATTTTATAAGTATAATGGCTGCAGTTATGGCTTGATTTACAGTCTATTTCAGGAAGGTTGCTATGTATTTTTTAATTGTTATATGGTGCACAGCAATTAAACGTGATGTTATAAGATGTTATAAGTGATGCTTATTATTGAAGTGATGATACTATTCCATTGGAAATATGGCATGGAACTTTTTTTATTTTAAATCCAGAGTGGTCAATGGTCAATATGTTGGCCATTTTGTAAATCATTATCCCCCAAAAATGTATCATATAAAATAACTTTAAACTCTTTTTCAACTCTGTTTGATAAAAAACTAGTCAGGTGGTCAGCCCAAGCAAAGGTTATTCTATATGAGCTTCAAGACCAATAGCCAATACGCTCAAGAGTTAAATATCTGCCAACTGTTCTTATACCTTAATAAATCTTTATTGTTCTCTTAAATGTTAGTAGAGACATCTATGAGGTGTATCTCAATCAACACCTTGCCAATACCGCTGAGCACTTGCAGTCATGAATCAGATCAGATGTGTGTTGTCACTGGTACCTGCTCTATTTTAGCTGCGGTGAATAATGGACCAGTCTGTCTTAATGTGCCACGGCTTGTAATAATGAGTAATGCAGGTGTCTCTTAACAGGAGACAGCTTCCAATGAATCAGCTTTTTGATGGAGAGATGGTCGCATATAGTAATTGTTTCGAGTCAGCATTTCTCTCCCTGTAACCCACTTTACAAATGCAGCCTTGGAACCGAATACACAAGCGCATACTAGATATTTCAGTCATGTAGTTTAATAATTAGGATTTAGTCAATTTAGTTTTGTTTACTCTCATAGACAATTAGTTTAGAAATTGCTAATTAAAAGTAAAAGCTATTATAATAATTACATGGCAAGTTGAAAATGCAATTTAGCAGGTTGTGAATAGCACCCTTTACTTATTTTCCAAGTAGTTACATTTACATAATGGTGCTTTAATGCATGAATTAACATCTGTAAATCTGTATAAACTGATTAAGATTTTCCCAATGCAATGACAAACTGTTGTCTTCATATCTGGCTCTCATTAGCAAATGTTTGACACAAGTTGTTTTCATCACACTTAGAGAATTTGTAATTTTGAGGGTTTTTTTTTTTTTACACTGGTGTAAAAATCTTTTATTTAGACTCACCTTTTGAACTCATCATTCCTCCTCACTTATAAACTCACTTTTGTAATGAATGTAATGAATGGATGGACTATAACTCTTCAGGTAGAGAATCTCCCAAATGCTTTCTCCACAGAAATGTTACTGTTTTGACAGATGGTCCACAGTATGGCTTTAAATATCTATATCCATGGAGATAAGCAGATGCCATCAGGCCAAGTTACAGGTCAGATCTGTGGAGAGGCAATACCGTGCACTATAAATTTGCCTTTTTTTGAGGAATTTTTGTGCATTAAAAATACCTTTTTGCTGATATGTTTAATGCCATACTATGGAACTTTACAGGCAAAGCAATAACCTATTTATGGAGATAAGCAGGTGGCAGACCTTTCACCAGAAAAGTTCCATACTGTACCTTTATTTATTAAACAGTCACTCCTTTTGCTTTGGAGTGAGCTGTGTGATCCAGCGTTACCTCATGTTTATGTCTCTGGAGTAAAAATGCTTTATTGTGTATTCTGAGCATGTTTTATCTGCTTTTCACAGTGATGTATGTGTACGTCTTGCTCAGTATTTCATGTCACCTCCTTTTCTTTTATCACATCTTCTTTATGCAAAAGTGACACGTTCCTCTGATGTCTGCTTTCCTTTTCTTTCAGGAATCCAGAATCAACTGCATTCGAATCGCTCGCAAAGGTAATGCCACATGAATATTTCTACTTCCCTCCCTGACCTTGATGCATTTTCAGCACCACATCTCTCCTGTTGTGCTCCGATAAAATGTAAAAACGCACTATGTTTATGCCTTCTGTATTTTTTATTTTGTTGTGGACATTTTGTGCGCTGGTCCCTGTCGTTTGGACCCAAGGGAAAAGGGCAGTACACAGGGAGAGAGTAGAGGTCACTCTTTCATCCCGTGTGCCAGGAGCAGATGCCGGGTCACTATATATCAAAGGCCCTGTCTTTGTTCTCATCAGTAGCACACAACACAGTCATCTAAAAGGATTCGACCTGCGCGTTTCCACTAGGGTCCTCCACATCAAAACTTAGACCCACCAAGCAACCACATCCTATCACTACAAGAAAACTCATGCTGCTCTTGTGTGCCCTGGCGTTGCTATTCATAAGCACTTGAAAAGGGCTGGGAAATTGACTCTTAAGTCCTGGTGGCAGCTGGCCCCCCTGCCATAGAGCCTTGTCAGATTAGGTTGAATAAAAATATGTATTTATAGTTATCTTAGCACTGCTACAGTAAGCTTGGCCTGCTGAGATCAAATTGACTCTGCGCTGTCTTTTATTTCCTCTTGTGACGGACTCTTTTTGTGTTTGCAAAATGAAAGAGATGAGAACCAGGCGGCAAGGCCAGCCTTTTAGCTCCGCTTCTGTCTGCCCACTTGGTCAATGATTAATAATGTTTCTTCTGCCTTCACTTTCCTTTTGACTTTCCCTTTGATCCCCTTTGAAGAAGTTAGATTTGAAAAAAAAAAAAACATATGAAATATCTGGTTTATTTGTGACAACATTACAAAACATTTTGGAAATAGAAAGGTGGAAAAATGCCAGGATGACATCCTGTATACTGCCTGGGTGATCCAACATGAACCCCTAAAAGCCTAATGAAAAAAACTGCTTGCGTGATTTCCAATTTCAAGGTGTGAGGTCACATGTTGCTGCTGCTGTTTGTGATCTGTGTGATCCTTCTACCATTAACACGGTGGCGCTACAGAGCCGTCATTATCCAGCAGCACATCACAGGCAAAGTGGAGGCAAATGATGGTGCCTGGGATAACAAAGCTGGAGATTACATTTCAACTTTGAGGTGACAGTTTAATTAAGGATCCTCCAGCAGGCTCACCACAACAATAGACTTCCATTTCTCTTCTAAGTGCCAATTTCCAGCGTTGGACAGTTGGCAGGTGCATGGATTCATGTGGAAATCTATTTCATGCTCATGTTGGGCTTAATAGAAATTTCGGGGCTAAATGTGGCAAAACCGCCTTATCTGTCGTCAGTGTGAGAGAAGTTAAATTGATTTTTCACCTGCTCATCTGCATTATGTGCTTTTATAAGACCCTTCTGCATTCCCTTGAACATCTCAGTTCATTACTCATTTTCAGTATATTAAGCCAAGAAGCATACTGCTACTTACATTATGATGAATAAACTACATGTTGACCCGGTTCAAAAGATTCCAATGTAAATATAAATGTTTACACATTAAAAAAAAATTTATGGAATCTCAAATTGCGATTTACATGTGTCAATTATTTGAAAACATTTTAGCAAGATATTTTGGTATAAAGGTGCTTTCAAATAAAATGTATTAGTATTATTATTATTATTATTATAAAAGCATGCTTGCAAAGTTTCAAGTGTCAAGTTACATGCAATAAAATATTTAAAGATTATTTTAAAAAAAAAGCAAAAAAAAAAAGCTTAAAAACACATAATTTCTTCTTTTTAACCTTAAGTGTAGCAAACGTTGTTGGAAAATTGAATGTTAACAGGGAAAAAAAAAGAATGATAAAAACACCTACTCATGTTGTCCAACTTAAAGCCATATTTGGGAGCGGCTGATAATCCTCTCCAACTCCTCAGGCAACAGACAGCTAGGCTACAACATGGTATATTTTCATTTTTCATTGCCCCAGATCTGATTGTAGCCCATCCGGTTTCTGTATAACTCTGTGTCCTGGGGCTGGCTCTGACTTTCCCTCACCCTGCCGAGACAGCTCCGATTGGACACAGTAGGACGAGCTGACATCCACACAACTAGATCAGTGGGCCCCCAGAACAAGACAAAGAGAGCCCCAGTCCTCTACAGCATTTACATAAGTATAAAGATTTACTTCAACGAAATGAATAACCTGCTATTATGATAACGACCTTTTCCAGTAGCTCTCAGACACTCGGGCACCTTGAGATTATACCAGAGCAGAGGACGGATGACTTGAGTGCAGAAAAATGAAATGTAATACAATATATTGAAAGAAATTGCGTTGCAAAAAGGGTATGTGATTGACCGTGGCATAACAATGTAGATTTACAAGTCTGCAAGGTCAGTTTGCCGCTGCATATCAGTATGAAGGATTAACAGAGGTAAATTCAACCATAAATATATTCTGTGTTTATTGCACTTTATCTGCTGCCAGCTCAATACATTTTTACTCCTGCTGCATAAAAGATATTTTAACACCGCTTGCTGATGTCTGTAACTATTTACAATACCCCAAAGGGAAAGACTATTTTCATCTAAGCACTTAAATGCATTATATGACTTAAGCATGAAAATGTTTACAATTATAAATAATGTTACTAATGTCTACTCATATATATTTGCATAATATCAATGCAAAGTACACATCCATGGCCGTTAGTACATTAACTATATTAAATTCTATCCAGGGGTTTAAGAATGATGAAAAATTAGGACAACTGCACTGAACAATTTAAAATGAAATATATTTAGTTTCTGTCCCCTGTATCAGAAAGCTGAAACCCATGAATACAACGTCAACACACTATAAAAACAGACAACATAAGTATTAATGAAAATACAGTCAATTCATTGTGTTATTATGTCTTAATAATGGTGAGTTAGTCTGAATTGTTGGCTAGAGTTCCTGTTGTGTTTCCTGTTTGCCTAGCCATTTTTTCCAACATATTTTCTGTGTGTAGCTGCTTGTAAAGACCACCGTAAGGCCATGGAGGTGTCTCAGAACTCTGAGGAGATGGGCCTGATCCTGGGGGTCTGTGCGGGGGGCCTCATCGTACTCATCCTGGTGCTCGGAGCCGTCATCATCATCATAAAGAAAGGGTAATGTCTCTGATGCCTCTCATCACATCACACCTCGTCTCTGCTTTTACTTCTAGTAGAACAGTTCAGTCTTTACCCCAGCTGAACTTTCTCAAAGGTCATGCTTGTTTTGGAAAGAGGCCGCACCAGCAACAGCCAGCTCAATGTTTTCATTCTCCCATGGTGCACCACCAGAGACCAAACACCTCTCCTCTGCAGAGCTTATCTGAGTGTGAAGTATTTAATTAAAGGCGGATGCAATTCAATTAGCCACTTAATTACGCACAACAAGCTGCAGCCTGACCCTCAAATGAGATGGTAATTAGGAGGGAAAAGGTGTACTTTTAAAGATTGTTAGTCACCGCTCCCTCAGGTTTCCAGGAGATGATCTCTACCTCTAACTCTGCATTCATTTAGCATGTGTTAGCAGGCAGCGCACTCTGACATGTGAATGAGCTGCACAGTGTATTTAATACTGTGCACAATGGCAAACAGGACATTACAGCTGATACAGCACATAGACTGCTATTGAACAGTGTTGATTCTAAAGTCACCTATAGCTCTGCACATTAGCCCTCGACTAGGCAGCGAGCAAGTTCTCTCAGAAAGAATTGATTTATAAATTTGCTGTGACAGGAAGCCACGTGGCTTGGTCCTTGGAAGTGTAACAATGAGACATTTTCGATTGAAGGAAACACACATTTTGTGCCTGGCTGTGGTTTGGTCTGTCAGCACCTGCTTGGAACATTTGCTTGTGTCGTATAGCAAATGGCACAACCAGGGCTGCTTCTCATTTTCATTGTAATCAATGCATTCTGCCCTCAGCTGACATTGCTTTCATCTTACACCTTTTCTTCTTTTCTCTTGGTTTTATCCTCTCCCACTGCACTCTGCCAGGAGGGACTACTACTCTTACTATCCGTAAGTGACTCCACCTCTTCTTCTCTCCATAGTTTTGTGATCATGTACATCCTCTGGCTTTGGCTTTTCAATCATCAAAAACCAAATAGAACCTCAGATGTGTGGTCTTTTGAGTTATTGAATTGTGGTGTAGCCCCCATTGCATACATTATATTATAGTTTCATACCAGTACTTTGGTTTTATAATCTAAACATTTTATGTGTTCTTCAATACGTTTTAAATAAATAGTGTTATTTTCATACTGGCTGCCTGTGTAAATAGTGTCGACTTGAGCTGCTGCTGTCTGTGTTTGCAGTAAGCCTGTGAATAAGACGCCCATCACATACCGACAGGAGAAGAGTCACATGGGCTCCATGGAGCGCAGTTTCACAGACCAGAGCACTCTGCAGGAAGATGAAAGGATGGCTCTATCCTTCATGGACGCACACACCTGCGGCACACGCAGTAAGACAACAGTACACAGCGTGTACATACACACACACACGCACGCACACACACACATACACACATACACAGCCATCTCAGACCTGACACATATCATTCCTCACATTGTAATTGTGTAGACTCCAGCTATACTACACTCATACTGTAGGTTCTGTAAACCTCTTGTATGCCTACAGCCTCTTGTTTGCCTACAGCCATCACTGACGTACTAAATGAATGTAATGTGACTTAGGTGATGCCCGCAGCTCTGTGAATGAGGCCAGCAGTCTGCTGGGCAGCTCCCCGAGGCACCACTGTGGAAGGAAAGGCTCACCCTACCACACAGGACAGCTGCACCCGGCTGTGCGCGTGGCCGACCTCCTGCAACACATCAACCAGATGAAAACTGCAGAGGGCTACGGCTTTAAACAGGAGTATGAGGTGAGAGAAAACTACTCTGTGTTTTGTCTCTTTGAATGGAATGTGTGCTTGTCCCTGAACAAAACACTCAAATCAGTCATAAATCATTAGAAAAATATCAGTTGTTGCTCTTAAGATTAAAAAGAAGACATATTAAAAAAAAAAATTATATATATATATATAAAATTTTACAGATTGCATTATCATGTCTTGGTAGGCTGGTAGCAGTGAAAGGTATATTGTAAGTGGAGTGTAGACTGCTCTGCTTCTTGTGGGCTCACAAGGTAAAGGTGGGTCAGTGCTGCAGGAGAGCGTGACCTTAACTGGCTTTTGTTGTTAGAGTGAGGACATATTTGAGGCCTTAGTAAATCTTATATAAACACTTAATGGGCTCAGAGCCTGCCCTGTAACTGTCTGCACATTTGTGATTTAGCTAAAGAGAATCTCCAAACCTTTGAAACACTTTATTAAATCCCATTATAATAGAGAAGTGTTCAATGGTGTTTTCATGTTTTTCTGCAATCAAAGTAAACTAAATGATTATTGATTTGACCTAGGTTTTTAAAATGCTTTTAAAAAGCTATATTCTGACTAAGGACTGGCTCTGACACATGAGCCTCTGTAGCTGGATAAAAAAAAAAACGTCTTGATAATGATTAAAATAATGAACGCAAACTGATATAATCACTGAGGCAAATTGAAATTTTGAAGTACTACTTTGGCCTAAATTCATCAGCATGAAAGCGTGATTTGAGATTGTGAGTAACATTGTCATTCAGGAAGAGACTGCATCTTATAACGCCATCAATCCTCCTCTTAGTTCTCCATGTGCCCTCCATGCCACCCACAGACTGTAATTAGCCTGGTTAAAAAGCATCTGGATGGCACTTTTGCTTAACGTATGAATTAATCATCTCATTTGGGCCAGACGAGGACCTCTGTCATGGCCACCAGCCTGATGAGTTTTAACTGTAGGCTCCTTGGCTGCAATAGTTTGTGCCAGTGTCAGATTCAGTATTATGCATATAAAGTGTGAAGGCTGTTAAAGATCATTATGAGCTCATTAGGCATGCACTCTCCAGTTAATCCATTGATAACTGATGATTTTACTTCACCATCCTTTCCTGTTACAGTCTCTTTAGACCCTTTTACAATGCTGCCATTCCTATTTTTCACATGTTTGCTTTTGTACGCACATCTTTATGAAGGGCAGTCATTACTATATTGACTATTCATTTGTATGTGCATGTATTTTCTTAATAGGTATGTTTTTGTTAAGCACCACTATATAACTTTGTGAGCTGTACAGATTGAAATACTGTCAGTTCACTGTAGCATACATTCAGATAATACTACCAGAACATCTCATTGATTGTGCCTATATTTATAGTAATTATTATTTTATTTAAGAAAAAAATACAATTGAAGTAAATTTAAAATGCTTGGAATTCTGTTTGGAAGACTACTTGACCCAGGTCTGCAATGTTATAGTTTAATATTTTTTTGTAGAGCCCTTTCAAGCCCTTTTAATTTTGCTAAACATTTGCTACTATTTCTGACCAAATTGTTAAGAAAAAATACATTACTTTTGACGACCTCTTTGGTTTTAAAATGAAATACAAATATTCGTTGACAGTATTTAGACGGCTGCTCCTGCTGTTGTCCCATGTTGCACCATCGGGGTCTATAATGAGTGTCCCAAACGTCTGAAAGGCTGTTCCCAGTGGAGCGGCTATAGCTGTGTGCTGGATTCTCAGTGGGACAAGTCCATTACTCTTGCCTGTGGCATTCATAAAAACACATCTTTTGTGTCTGTAGCACAGTTTCCCTCTGGATCTCAGCTTGCAGACTCATTAAAGTGTCACTCTCAGGCAAAACTTGCTCCACTCAAGAAAATCAATACACACTTCTTTTTGTGTTTTCCCCTTCTTGACAGACCTATAGTTTTATTTCCCTCGAGCATTCCTTTGTTTTGTGGAACACTGATCAACAGTTTATATAGGTGCTTGTACATGGCAGCTGCTGTCACTACACTAGCACATGGTGTAATAAATAAACAATACAAGTTTAGTGCCCAATGATGATCTTCCTTTAACAGCTTGACCTTGCAATAGGGTTCCAGTTAATCCTTATCCATATTAGAGTCGGTTGATATATTTTTTAAAAGATGCTAATATCACAGTTTTTGTCTGATACTTGAACCTCAACCATGAATTTATATGTAAAGATATTTACAACTCCCTTTGCAGTTTATTCAAGCTTTGAAATGGCGCATGAGCCTATACTGTAATTATATGACTGTATTCTGGATAATGTACACACAGACGAATAATTGTATATTACTTATTTTCCATTATCTAACTTGGCTTGTTTACAACTTCAATCCCATGCCAAGGTCACAAACTCAACAAAAGATGGTATCGCTGTGTTCACCAAACTCCTCTTATATCAGCTGTAAACATGTCTGTTTCTTGACATGTTTCCCCTTGGGTCTTTATCCTGTTCCACATCAGTCTTCTGTCAAGGCACACGACAGCACGTGAATTAGTTATGGACCATATAAACATCCACAAACAAAACAATATATACTCTCTCAAAGTCATTTGTTGATCTTGTTGTAAAAGAAATTCGAATGCTATATTTTTAAATTAGAAGAAAAAACAGTCGCTTAATTTTATGCTAAATTGGACTTGAAGTTTATCAGCTATGACTGTAACTTTTCTACAGCACTACAGCATAATTTAATGTGTTTTTATAACCGATTAAACCCATAATGACGACAAATCAATGTAAATATTAACACTTAACATTTTACGCACTATTTGCTGTGGAAATTATGATATTTTGAGTCTTTTCCCAACAGAAAACAGAACAAAATTACATGTACTAATAAAATGGGGAGCAGGTTTTGTTACTGCTCCTTGTCCCAGGAGTGTGACAGAATTCTTTTAATCTCATTTTAGTTATTTTGTGTGATCATCTTAACTCTCCCACCCTCACCAAATGGCTTTCTAATCAGTTTGCCCCTTCTCTGTGCACTGCTTCATGATTTTGTTGTTTTTTTGTGGATGTTTGAGCAGGTAAATCCTATGTATTAAAAATATAGATTTAGGAAGGTTTGGATGAAAAGTTTTAGTCTGGGACTCAAACCCCAAGATGAAGAACATGGAGAATAAATTGAGAAGAAGTGTCTAATCCCGCCCAGGATTTGGATGGTTCTTGGCTCTCTGTTGGGAGGGCTCTGTTGTAATCCCCTTCCCAGCATGCACTTGACAGAGTTTCTCAAAATTCTCCCATTGGCTGAAAAGGACACAGGAGGTAGACTGGTTTGGTATACTTCCCTGTTTCTAAAATGGATGTTTAAGTCTTAATTTAGCCACCTGCCGGACACTGGTGGGCACCCATCACTGCCCAAGAAGAGGAGAAGGCAGAGAGTGATGGTTTATATCCTCAGTGCAGACCCAAAAGAGAAAATATTCTATTCAGATTCACTTGGAGACACCGGTGACTTTCATTTCACTGTTACAACTGCATGATTTAGATTTCCATATATATTACCTAACATTTTCTTTCAACACTTCGCAATAGACTTGACTAAATGACTAAAAGTACCTCTGTGATTCTCTACAGTTGAGTCACCTCTCCACTAGAGTCTATTTATAGTGTTTCAATGGAGCCTAACTTCTGCCCGACACTGTAATACCTGTATCGTCCATTGCTTTCAGTCACAGCATTTTTGTATCTGAACTAATATCTCTTAAGCCATTAATTTAAATACACGCTCTCTCCCCTACTTCACCCTGCCATGTCTGCCGCCTCTTCTCTGTCACCTCAGCCTCTCCAAACCTTTTCCATCACCTATAGGCCCACAGACTCCACTCTACCTCTCCAGTCGTTCCTCCATATTTCAGTTCAGTATTGATACTAAATTTTTCTACATTTTGTTTTGTTTTATGGTTGAATACTCTGATATTATGAATCATGAAATCAATACTAAACTCGATAGCCATGTGAACTTTAAAAGAAACATTATTTTTTTTATAGATTTTAAAGGTTTTGTTTACGATTGTGATTCTATCAGACTGCAATTGGTATTGAGAGTTTGTCCTTAGTATCAAAATGTGTGTTTATGTGTAAATCAAAATTTTATGTCTACAGTGATTCAAGTATGTGTTTGTTTTTCAAGTGTTTGATGTTTATCTAAGATTTATTCTGATGCTAAAACAAGTCTTTTACATCTTCACAGAGCTTCTTTGATGGTTGGGATTGCACCAAGAAAACGGACAAAACGCAGGGGAGACACGACACTCTGTTGGGATGTGAGTCTACATTCACACATGTATCATGTACAGGTTTGTTGTACACACTTGAACATATTTTGATAATTCATTCTCCTTTCTGCCAGATGACCGGCACAGAGTGAAGTTGCACCCTCTTCTAGGCGATCCAAACTCTGATTATATCAACGCTAACTACATCGATGTAAGTCAAAACCTTTTATCAACCAGTTTTATCAACTTATGTACAGTACCCTTCATGCACAGTCCACCTCAGCCCTTCAGACCACTGGCCTGCTCTCATCTTGTGCTCATCCAGATCGGACACCCTCCTGTTTGCCCACACAGATGCCATAGGCCCTACTTCTCTGACCCAGACTGAAGCTATGCCTTTTATTAAATCTCAGAAGAATAAATGCACTTTAATGTCTGACTACAGAAATGAACCCATTTGAGAGATGACGCAAATCCTTTTAAATGAATAGAGCAGACTGACACTCTTCAGTATGATGGGCCACAGTTATGTAAACGTCAGATTCACTCGAGGAGCTACAGCTCAATCTCATTTGGTGAAATCATTTGGTCAAACTCATGACCTAATCTTAAAAATCCAATGTATATTTCCCATGTCAGATTTTGTGTCTTGTTACAATATTGTAATGCCCTTTCTCAGTTGTAAATATTGTAGAGATCAATAGTGTAGGTTATAACACATTCCTGTGCTGTGATCCATACAGGCTGATCTGCTCTGTGGCTTTTGTTTGTTTTGCTTGTCATGTTTCACCACTGGTGCTTGATTTTGGTCATTAGCAGCAAGTTGATGATTTACTTTTGATGGCTTTTGTTGAGTAAATATACTCCAACTTTAGTGTGAGCTTTTAAGTGGTTATGAATATTGTTTAAAAATAAGATAATATGATAGGATATTACTCATAGGACCATTTGTGTAAACACAACTTGACTTCATGCTGTTCCATTCATTTGTTTCTGAGTGCAGAGTGGTCAGTGTGGAGATGCTTTTAGAGTGCGTTTAAGCCTAACCTGCTGTTAGTGCACTAGCTCCGGAGCAAGTGTCAGACCCAGAGGTGCAGCATTAACAGAAACACTACTCAACGTGCCACTGCCCTGTCACTGTCATTGTTCCCCCACCCAGGCAACAGGTCCCCTGAGTGTACAAGTGTCTGCAGCATGTAATTAGGCAACCTAGGTGAAATCACATTTTTAACCTTTGAAAACATGTTAAAAATAAATAATAATGCCTTAGTTACCACTTAACTGCATTTTCCTGTGGTGTTTTGCCAGTCCCAGCTGCAGCTAAACAAATCGGATCAAATGGCTCTTTTGACACAATTATTTCACTTTTAGATCTTAGATCTTCTCTTTTCATATACAATTTATATTTCTCTATGCAGGAGCTAGAAAGCCACACTTTTGCATGCTGATGTACCGATTAATGATGAGCGATTTGTCTCGTGAAGTCTGCAATGTTTGGCCTATGCTTTTTCCAATATCAATTGTAATACTCAATTATTCTTCATTACAAAAACATTGGAAATGATAGCTAAGTTGTTAAATTGTTGTCATTTCGTATTTTGGTCCTCAAGACGAGTATCCAATCAGAATGCATGAAAGCACACAAGTCACTAATTTTTCTCAGTTACCAGTTGTAGAACATTTTTAAAACCAGAATGAGTGCAGGCTACACATCCTACCTGATGAATAACATACATGCAGAACATTGCTGGGAAGTAGTTTTGTATGTAGTTTTATGAAGCCCCTTGGTATGAAAATGGGCACATGTACAAAGTGCTTGTGACATGAATCAGAACATACTCAGCACATAATAGTTATTTGGATAATACTTTCCAAAAAGAGCAGAGGTGCACAGCTCTTCAACATGTCTCTAACCACATCACCAGAGCTTCACTAAAAGCTTCTTTCATTAACTAGCCTATATGTCTTCTCTCTATCCCTCCTCTCTTGTCCTTGGACCCTGTAGATTCGGATAAACAGGGAAGTAAGTACTGCTCCTTACTCTGCCTGCCATCTCTATTATTTGCTGTCCCTTTCTCCTCTACCCGCACCCCTTTATGTTTATCCTCTCTGCAAGGGGTTCGAGTTTAGAAGATTTGTGTTCACAGAAAACAGTAATGAGGAAAATAATGAAATAGCCTACTGCCATTTTAACTAATCTTAAATAAACACGCTAGTCTGGTGGTTTTTAATTGGGTCAGTGCTAGATGGTAAGGGCCGGGGGACTCTGCTGTGATTGGTCAGTTAACGTGATGAAGTTGAAAAGTAGTGCAATGATTTATGATAAGAAACGGGTTATGGTTAAGGTTAGGGTTAGAAAAATGTGTTTTTTGAGTAGTTAACTTTTTAGCAGCAGTAATTTTCAAAAACAAATGTGTCGCCTTATCTCAACTTGCACCATAAAACAGAACAGTTTAAGCCAGTTCATAGCAGGTCCACACATCACCTCCATCCCTCTGGAGCTGATTATCTATTTCCAACCTTTGATTAGTTCAGTTTCCATGGCGACTGTTGGGAATGATGGAGGAGTGGTGTTAGCTACCTTTGATGCCAACTGTGTAGGGCAAGGCCAAACTGCATATCACTGGTCATGCCTTCCCATCTAAACCATTCACCATTGTCTTTGTATGTGTATGCTAAGCTCTTCAGTCCATCAGCAGTTTATAGTTGGCCACAGACGAGATGAAAGCTATTAGCAAAAGGCTTATTAGATGGTTTACTTAGATAATGTTTGCTGTGAAGTCCTCAGTTAGCGGTGTCATGTAAGGTAATATACTTTTCTCTTTACTTTTGATGTCTTGTGGTTCATGTAAACAGCTGGATCATACTCTTTAAATGTGAGCGTTTTCAGGAATTCCCTAGAGCTGTTTTGCCTGGCTTGAACTGCTATCGCTTTTAAAGATCTTTTGTTTATCCCCTTAAGGCTTTATTATACATGTCATTGTTTATTTCATGTTCACCTCATACGTAGCATATGAAAAGTCTGTGTGTGTTTCAAAGGCTGTCACATGTAAAGATAATCACACACAATTACCAAGCACCTGAGGGAATCTAGAAGTCTACTTTTAGCTATAGCATGGACGAAACATTAACTTTTAGTACACATTTGGTTGGTCATGTATAAACATCAGGTAGACCTGTAAATATATCAGGCATAACATTACTGTTAATGTTTGAACTATACGTGGAGTGAACATATTATCTTCTATCAGATCAGAATCAAAATCCCTTTAATGTCATTGCACAAGCTGCGCAGTGCTTCTCAGTGAAATCACTTATATAAGATATAATAAATTACTAGATAAATAGATGAAAATACACTATAAATATATTGCAACTACCCCAAGCACATTGTCACATTGTAAATAGTTCAGTGCTTTCATTGTACAGAAATTATAACAGTTTGTCAGTCTTGAAGTGTGACTGTTTATATTTTATTTGTTCATCTGACAGAGTACTGTATGAATGGTTAAATTATGTAATGTAATGTCATTTTTTTAATATATCAAATCAAATACCATGTCTTGAAGTATACCCCCTTTCCTTATATATTTATTTATAAAACATTGATCGCTAATACACAGTAGTGCTTGGTGCAAACAACAAAATGGCACAGTGGTCATATGGGACAGGACACAGTGCAGACAGAGAAAAGACAGTGACACATCCTGTTACATCTGTGCTCTGGGTCAGATGGCTTACTCAGCAGTCGTCCCTCTTCTCTGTTTCAGGGCTACCATCGATCCAACCACTTCATCGCCACTCAGGGTGAGTATTGGCACGATCCTCCGCGGCCTGTGTGTGTGAAAGAGAGGGAGACAGAGAGAGCAACTTCTGTTAGAGTAATAAATTAAAAATGATCTGGCCAATGAACCCTCTCGACGCAGTCCCTTGCCAAAACAATCTCTCTTATAACTGCAAAGGTGCCAATATGTTACTGGGTTAATGGAGGAGTAGGCTATTCATTATGCAAGTTAATTACTTATTGGTAATTGCTTCTCAGTTTAGTGTTAACATTAAAGAGAGTCAGAGGGTCAGAGATTTTAGTGTATGTGAGTATATCAAATGTACAGGTCCAACTCGGAAAGAAAAGAGATAGAACTTTGAGAAAAAAGTGAATGAAAAAATAATGTATTGGACATAAAAGTCACTCAAACAGACCACAAGCACATAACTATGTCATTTTGAATAACAGTAAGTCAACACCACATTAATTCTTGGCACTAAAAGAATCCTAGAATTATTCCATAAAAATAATGTACTTTGCTATATTCTAGTATGCTACTATTCATAGTTTTCAGGTCAAATTTCTTTCCTGATTTGAAAGTTTTTGTGGCAACCTTTCCCTGTTCAAAAGATTTATTTTAGCATTGCTCTATTGCTATAACAACAGAAGAGGTTGCCATGCCAAATCCTTCCTCTAACCTATGCATAGTAAAAGAAATAATACAGTTGAGAGCAATCCTTAATATAGCAGCATAGTAATTAAAATCATGTAGACTGCAAATTTAAAAGGTGTCTCTTAATATCTGATGAATTGGGAATCCAGGAGAGCTTTCATTACCCTGGAGAAGAAAGTAGTGGTTCAGTAGTAGTCTTTTTCCTCTGTAGGTAATTTTTTTCCTCAAATTTTTCACTTGCCCACGTACGTGTTCTAAAGATAATGACTTTGAACTCTCCATTTAAAATGACCCTTTAACCGCTATTGAAGGTCTGGTTTCTTAGACACTCCCATCACAATGGCGACTTTGCTCAAAGTGTCTTTATGTGGCCATACTTTTACATTTCTGTCTGTATAGGCTGCAGAAGATGAGAAGATGACTCTCTGCTGTGTTATTGTGTGCAAACTTCTTTTTATGTTGTTATCATTTTACTGGTGCTGGTTGTTTCTCTGTCTTTCTCTTATAACTAGTGTTATTTCAAATTTGATTTCAATATTGAGGAAAATGCTTGATAATCAGTATTGATTTTGTGATATAATAAGCCCAATTTTTGACAATTAAATTTTCAAGCTTTTTTTATATTACCATGTGGTCTTATACTTGTTCTAACATAGATCAAGATCATTTTTAAAACTCTTCACAAAAGGTCCATGAGATTGAGATTATCCTTATCTTAATATTATTACCCCGTTTTCAACATTTAGTACATCTTTACGTATTGTCAAATTGTTAAATTTCTTAATCATCTTTCTTTTTGCTTGTTGGTAGGACCTAAGCAGGAGACGCTGTATGATTTCTGGAGGATGGTGTGGCAGGAGAATTGCTTCAGCATTGTCATGATCACTAAACTTGTGGAGGTGGGCAGGGTAAGTGTGTCCACCTACTACCAAATACATACACATTCATTCAAAAGGAATGTATAGAACAATCTACTACTGCTACTACTACTATCTCTATATTGTGAGTGCATGTATTTCCTCTGGTTACTTTCCAATAAGCACAAATTTTATCTGGATATAGAGACATTAGACAAACAGGCTACAAAATGAAAGGATTTTGCCTATTTTTGAATGTTTTGATTTTGCATCTCTACTCGCTTTAGCCGCTGATAGAATTTACCATTATAGACACACTCCCCCCGTCCCACATATCTGTACAGCCATAACAATAGCGGCCCCAAAAGCAGATTATAAACAGGTCTTTATTGTTACAGAGATGGTCCCTTTTATCTGTTATAGCTGTACCATCAAATTGAGATGGGGTGTTATAGAAATTTCCATCATGACCATAATGACACCAAGCGCCATAAAATGTAGCGTGAAGTACTTGTCATGCATAAAAGCGTCCTCTGTATGGTGCTTTTAAGGCTGCTGGCCGTACATACGTGCCTTTAATACCCGGCGCACAATAGACCACGCTTTTCCCTGGCTCACATAAATACCTGCAGTATATGAATGCAGTTTTAAGTATCCTATGCTTTTCAGAGCAGCTAAGATTGTTAAATTGGCGCCATTTTTCCACGCTACTGCTAGATCCAATTTGATTCTCGATCCTGACAATTTTGGAGAAAGTCACAATGTGAGTAATGCTTTGACTGAAGCCAAATAACATCTCCATTTAACTAAAAATGACCTTTTTGTGTGGGGAGAACAACAGACTGCAGTGGTCCTCTTCATTATACTTTCCCACATTATGTGATTATCGTAGGCTGCTTTCTGCCTCTCTGAAAAACACACAAGAGCTTGTTTTTATTCCTCTGTTTCTATTGTGAAGCTACTATCAGACTAGTCTGTTATTATACTCAGACACAAAATTATATCTAGAATAGATAAGCTAAAAACGGGACAGCAGAAGATATTTTGATCTGCTTGTGTGTATATTGTAATGAGGTAAAATGTAGACTATTTTCTCTGACTTGGTTATGTGCAAAAAGTAAAAAATATTGAAGTCTACACAAAGGGTATGCTATGTAATTTACAGATTATTTACTATTTACTGAGTTACTGCTTTGCCTAGAGTGTTCCACAGTAAGGCATTAAACCTGCCAATCTTGCATTTTTTCAGTTATAGGTGTTTTTATTGCTAGTTATCTTCAAATTGTTACTGTTAACGGGCTAGTCTTGCCACAGATAAGCACTGTGACTCACATGCTTGTTACCATCATGGAGGTATATACTGTATGTTTAGTGCCATACTGATGAACATTCAAGGTAAATGTATTCCCTCAGTCCTCCAGGTATGATCCATAGCAAACAAAAAAATCAGATTCTGTGAACTGGACCAGAGTGGAGACGTCTAGTTCACAGAATTACATTTTTTTGTTTACTATTCCAGGCAAAGCAATAACATCTTCATGGAGACACATAGGTGCTGTACCTCCCACCAGAAAAGTTACATATTGTACATTTAAGTCAAAGAGCTGAAGCACATAAGTGTAATAAATAAAATCTCAACTTATTTGTCATGTTGTTGATTCAGGAGGTTTATCAGGAAGTTGACAAGCTTATCACTCTTTTGAATGCAGGCAATGTTTATTTCCATTAATATTATTATTATTCCTCTCACCTCTTTCAACCAGGTGAAATGCTGTAAGTACTGGCCTGAAGACAGCGAGATGTACGGTGATATCAAAATCACTCTACTGAAGAGCGAGACCCTGGCGGAATACACTGTCCGCACCTTTGCCTTAGAACGGGTGAGTTCATTTAGCTGCAAGTTCCAATGCAAATATTCATTTCATTTAGAGCATAAGATAAATAGTCATTATGTTTACGTGAGACTAGATGCATTTCACTCTTGTTTAAATGATGATGTGAGCTGAGACTACCCAGCAGAATTAAATGTTGCACTAACAGAAGAAATTAAATGCTGACTGTGATGGGGCTAGAGGCACATGGTCAAAACTGAGAGGGATTAACTACAATGGTTTTTATATGCCCCCACTGTCTACCGACCAAACAGTGACAATGCCCCCCTCCTTATCCTCCAGCTTCCCGAGGCTGTTACTGGAAGACTTCATTGCGGTGCTGAAATGACAGTGGCACAAACACAGGCCTATCATCACTATGTCACGCTTCTGCTTATTCAAATCAGGCAAATTCAGGAGGCAGTGACAGCTTGTGTTTTATCACATTCTTTTTAGGGATATCTGTCTACAACAAATCTTTGCCTTGTCGCTTTACTTTGCCGTGGCTGTGTGGAGGGAGGGATTGAGCAGGCTCCCACTGGAGATGAGAAACCTCCCAGTTCCCCGGGAGCCTAAGTAATTCCTGTCCACCTGTCTGTCACACAGTATACAGTACAGTACAACAAGAGTCACATGCCTCCAGGCTTTCTGATGCAAAACCTGCTTTCATGTTTAACTGTCCCTGTGTGAACCAGAAATACCTCACATCTATCACAGAAACTGATGCGACGTCTTTCCAATAGTTTAAATAGTGATAGCAATGTTTAACGGTTGCCTCCATATTCTGGAATTTTATGGTGATGAATTTGATCATTTCAGATAGAGGACTGGGGCCTATATAACTCTATGGTAGATTTACTGTTTTTAATGCTGTACCTTATCATTATTGGTTTGGCTCTATAACTTGTTCTTAAACTTGTGCCTTTAGCCATTTCAACTAACAAGATTCATGCATAGTATGTGTTTGAATATTGCCACCACTTTTTGAAGCCAATTATGAAAAGATCATTTCACCTAGTTTAATGCTGAGACAGATGAGACACTGGACTTTATGCCAGAGTTTACTTCTGTGGACTATTAACTATAAACCAGGTCCAACACAAGTCTAGAATTTTGAATTTTATTTATTTATGAGACAAGGACAGTGCACAATCTACATTAACCTTAACAGGAGAGATGCATTGTGCAGGTTGTAGCACTAGAGCTAATTTCCACCTGTAGTCCCTGGTGCATGTTTTTTAGGTTTGATGTAGGAAAACAGAGTGCCCGGAGGAGACCCAGACACGGGGAGAACATGCAATCTCCACATAGGGCCGGGCGACCTGGAACCTTCTTACTGTGAAGCATGAGTGCTAGCCACTCAGCCACGCCATCTTTTTGACAGTTCAAAGCATTGAACATTTGTGAATATATTACATAATAATTAATAGTTTCTGTTTCTCTTTATTTTCCTTGATTTTGTAGAGAGGATACTCTACAAAGCATGAGGTGCGACAGTTCCACTTCACATCCTGGCCTGAGCACGGGGTGCCCTATCACGCGACCGGGCTTTTAGCTTTTATACGAAGAGTCAAAGCCTCCACACCCCCTGATGCGGGGCCAGTGGTGGTTCACTGCAGGTACCATCCACCAGCTAACTACTGCTGTTTGTCAAACTGTTGTAAACCAAACTACCATTAGCTTTACAGCCTCAACTTTTAGAAAGAAAATAATGGGAAAGTTGTACAGTGTTTTTATAGCTCTGGGTTTGAAAAAGTTTCAGTTATGACAAACAGACAATTGCTGTTATTTTATCAATACTAAAATAATAAAAATATCCATTCAGATTAGATTACAAATAAAATATAGCCTGAGGATGCATGCATACCTGACTAGACATAAGACGCAAGATTGGATTTTGTTTGCTAACTTTAAATGTCTTAATTAAGATGAGGACATAAATGTAATCACCTTTTTAATTAATGAATAAACATTACTTTTGATGTTTCACAGGTTTTTATTGTAGCCTACAGGCCGTAACTGTTAATGAAAGCACAACCTCACTAAGAACAGTAAAATAACATTTGATTTTTATTCCCAGGCTGCAGCAGTTAACAAAACTATTACCTTTTATATAGTCTACTGAACTAGTCTACGAAATATTAATAAGTGTGGCTTTATGTCTTTGTTGTTGTTCTTGTTGTTGCAGTGCTGGGGCGGGGCGCACTGGCTGCTACATAGTCCTGGATGTGATGCTGGACATGGCTGAGTGTGAGGGAGTGGTGGACATTTACAACTGTGTGAAAACCCTGTGCTCACGCCGCATTAACATGATCCAGACTGAGGTGAGCCCACACATGCCAACAGCCACCTCACAGCTACAACATGTCTTTAATTAGGCAAAACGTCTCCTGTGTGTCAATGTTTATGGGCTAATATTATCATAACCCTCCTTGGGGACTTGTACAAAGGTCACAGTAACAGTCTGAGAGAAGGCCCTCCATGTCCTCGTCAACATGCATTTCTTCAAATCTGCAGATAATTTACATGTTCACCTTTGATTATGTAAATCCCGCGTTGACTTAGCTGTTTATTACATTTGTAGGGTATTTGCAGAGGTTGTAATTAAATGCATACCATGTGTTTGTTTACTCAGAAATATTATCTATTCTCAAACAGCTTTGATACACCAGCGGCATTATTGCCCATGTTTAATTCAGAGACAAAGCTGCTTATGAAAAATAGTCTTCTCTTGTCTCATAATTAATTCAAATATACATATGTTTTACCTGTCTCTTGTTTCACTCTATCTTCTTTACTATGACCTCGAGCAAATCTTATCTATAATCAGGGGTGGAGTACCTGTAATTGAGTATAATTTTAATGGCTTTTAATTTAATGGTTTGTAATTTATAACATTTCAAATGTAAAATGAGCTCAAAGAATGTGGATAGTTTGAAACAATTCACATTTAAACGATTTAAGCACTTGTGATCCAAAGTGTTACACAAATTGAGTAAAAAAGTAACTAGTACTCTGAGTAGTATTTTTCATGTGTACCATATAATTCTACTTAAGTACAAATTTGGCAGCAGTACTTGTAACTTAGCACATTTTCAGCCATGTAACTGTACTTCTAATTGAATTTACTTTAAAAAAATCACTCTTTCTACCACTGCCTATATTAAAAAACACAATTGCTTGTAACTTGCAGGAGCAGTACATCTTTATCCATGATGCCATTCTGGAAGCCTGTTTGTGCGGAGAGACAGCCATCCTAGTCAGTGAATTTGCAGTCGCTTACAAAGAGATGCTGCGTGTGGATTCTCAGAGTAATTCCTCACAACTCCGGGATGAGTTTCAGGTCAGTGCTTTTGTCAGGAACACATTGTAAATGTTGGTGACCATAATGCTATTTGTTATAATCATCTGCCATTTATACAACTAGCCCTGTCACAAAAACAAGCTTTTAATTGTGGTACTAACTAAAGAAGACTAAGACTACTTTGTGCCACTGATGCAATAAACTGTATGCAGTAAATAAATGGCACAACAGATTAGTATCTATAATCGCACACATTGTAATTATTAGGTACAATCACTAAATGCATTTGAACGATTAGTATAGTGATAGACTAAGATGGAACCACTTATGGAGCAGTTATAACACGTATATATATATATATTTTTTTTTTTTTTACTTTCAAGACCCCCTCAACAAATGTTCACTTGCTGCAGTTAGATATTCCACCTACTAACAGGTGCTATGATGGTAAAACATCAGTGGCCATATGACTCCATGTTATTTAATATGCTTATATGGTATATGCTCCACTTAAATAGAACTGTACCTATCTTAGCTTGTATTTACAGTTCAGTGTGTTCACTTACCTGTTCACTTATTGCTACTGTACATAGGGTTCTTGGTGCAGTATAGAAATATTAAATGGACATGAATTGTCTGGCTCAAAAAAAAAATTGATATTTATTATTTTTGGCATATTATAGCCCACCCCACTGTATATCTGGTTTCTCACTTTTATACTTGAAACAGAACAGACTCTAATTTGCCCGGAACATATTTTTATACAAAAATACAGCATATCCTATTTTACAGTATTTAGCAAGTTTGTGTAAATATGTTGACAGAGGAGTAGTACACATTTGGGATTTTTAAACCTTCTAGTGAGAACTGTAAAACCGTGTAAGTGAGTGCACTTTCCTTGCCTTCACTCGTGATCGGCTGTGACTGGCTCTGAAATGCTTGATGTGGTTTGTGGGAGCGCGGTGTCAGAGCATTTCGTTAGATGTTGATGAGGGGAGAGGAGAGCCAGCTGTGTTCCCCACATGCTTTACCTGCATCTCTCTCACTCTGCCTCAGTCGGCTTTACCATTTCAAAGTGACTCCTGCTTTTATTTAATATTGTTTTATCCTGTTCATAAGCTGCTGTGTAACAGACATATCTCTTAAGATTACCCAGAGTTACAGTTGGTGGTGAGATACACTTCTTTACAAAGTCTGAGCTCTTAATTAAAAGAAAATGTGACAGCTTTGATCTAATAAACGCCGCCTGTCTCTTGTCTTCCTGTCGTCCAGTCTGTTTTGTAGCGGAGCAGGGTTAGCCATCACCAGTGTTCAGATGTATTATTCATGAGATTTTGATTCTGTCTAATGTAGTTATGGTCAGATGGGAGATGCTGTCCTCTAACTTTTTGTGCCAGACCTAAGCTTGAAGCCCTGAACTTTTCTGAACATAGTACAGATGAAGTATCAAATGTGGAGAGAGGCGCAAACAGTCATGACCTGGGGACAAATCCATGATGCCGATGTGGTAACACTCACATGTGAGCAACGCCTTAAAGCGCCATGCCACCGGTGAGGCAGGGAAAGAAAAATCATATGGACTATGGAGGAAGGAAGATTTGCAGAGCTTACTCTGTATCAGAAAAGGCTACAGTAAATTTTCTTAATTTTTATTTAGGTGCACTATGGAGGTTATTGCTTTGCCTGGAATTTCGAATACTTTCCAGGAAAGTATATCAAGCAACCATATCTCCATGGAAATAAGGAGGTGGTGAATTTCCCACCAGGTTACATAGCCTTACTAGTATATAATAAGATACTGAGAGCATGCTTCTATTGGAACTAGCAACCGGGTGGAAGCAGTTTACAAATAATGCTAATTTAAAGGAGCACTATGTAAAGTATTGGAAGTTCTGCCACTTGCTTGTTTGCTTGGAGATGTTATTGCTTTGCTTGGAATGTTCTACAGTGTCACATTACACTACAGTGCATTTTTTTTTTTTTCATCAGAAAAGTTACACAGTGCACCTGTAAGTAAAAAAGAAGCTCATGTTGTTGCTTTAGCTGTTTTCAGTCATAATATTTTACCTGCTCTGTTTTCTTTTGCAGACTCTAAACTCTGTGACCCCACACTTGGACGTGGAGGAGTGCAGCATCGCCCTTTTGCCCCGAAACCGTGAGAAGAACCGCAGCATGGACGTTCTGCCTCCGGACCGGGCACTGGCATTCCTGGTCACCACTGAGGGGGAGAGCAACAACTACATAAATGCAGCGCTGGCCGACAGCTTCCACAGGCAGGCCGCGTTCGTGGTGACCCCTCACCCTCTGCCTGGGACCACTGCGGACTTCTGGAGACTTGTGTACGACTACGGGTGCACCGCTGTAGTCATGCTCAACCAACTCAACCAGTCCAACTCCGCCTGGGTAAGGTCACCGCGCTGTGCTTAGTCTTATTGCAATTGATTTTGTTGTAGCCGTAGCTGTCTAACTTGGGTTCAGTCTCGAGGTTATGTGAAATTTAGTGGAGACTTTTCCTGATATTCACTGCCTTTTGCTCTTTCCTATATCTTACTGTGCTGCGGATTAGTTCCTTCATGGCATTTTGTCTGACTTTGATCCCTGACCGCATTGATCTCAAAGCATGACTAGATAACGCCCGCCCTAGTTTTTCCCTTCCCCTCCTTGCGCTCCATCTCCAGAGAATAGGCCTGTGCCCTCCAGACATATCCCACAGTCCTTTCTTGTCTGTGCTTTTTCTCATGAGCACACCACTTTTGCTATAGCACTGTATTTTACAAGCTTTAATGTCTTATAATTGCAGCCATCATAATCTATTAAAATAGTGCTCTTTCTTCTCACACTTAACCATAGAGTTCAGTTCAGTAATATATGTATTCATTTTTATTGGAATTTATATCAAAGGTATAAAATTGTGTGTAACGAGCTATTATGTATGTTTTTTGTATTAGTCCAAAGCTTGTAATTGCCACACAGTCAGAAATGCATAGAGAGGACAGGTTTTTTTTAACTTGCATTACTTTCCAAATTTGAAAATATATTCATTTAACAGGGCATCATGACATACATACAGTACATACCTATCCCTAATAAAAATTTACAGTGGATGCAAATGCTGTTTGTAATATGAGGGATAAACACATTCAAATAGCATTGCTGAGGAAGAGAAGGATGCTACAATCCCTAGTTGTTTAAAAATTTAACCTTTGAAAAATGTTGGGCGCTGGTTTCAAATAGACTTCTGTACAACAGCGTCGGGGGAAATCCCAATGGAAAGTGTCCAACTGTTTGTCTCAAAAGTAAACAAAACCCCTCAAAGCTTTTCCTGGCATCTGTTTACGCCTGATTAAAACTATTTGTAAAAGTTTGCCTTGGCACAAGCTTTTATCAGCACTTAATTAAATAATGACATACCACATGGGTTAATTGCAGCACTACCCCTTTTAACTTTTCATTTGATTATAGCATTGAAATGTCAAACATTTTAAACTCAAGTCTTTGCGTTGTCGATGAATAGATGAAAAATTGTTTATGCTAATTATGCTACTTGAACTGTGCTGACGATTTCTACATTATTTAGTCAGCTTTTATGTTTAGTCAAAAATAATTACTGTTTCTCCTGACGCGTAATTGTAAACCAATTTATGCTACACTCAGAAAGATTGAATTAAGCAAATATGAGTAAAGCTGGATTAAATTTATGTATTGCAGTGATTTTTCTTTTTTCCTGTCAAAGTATGTGAACTACCTTTTCTTACACAGTCCATATTGGCTCCATTGTGCTCATTAAAACCCTTACAGTTGAATTGGCTGAGTATAAAACTGAACAAGATTTCTCTTTAGTTCCTTCTAATCAAGTCCTTATTTTGATCTGATTTCTTACTGTGCAGTGAAGTTTTTTCAGTTCCTGTCTGAAAATGGAGTTATAGCCATTTCAAGCTGCTGGATCTTGTTATGAACTCTGCTCATTTGTGCTGCTAAAGAAATGTAACTCGCTTCATTTTCATTTGCTCTGAGCCGCTACACGAGCAGTGCTGCCTCGTCTCTCTGGTCTTATTAACACCAGTGTGCCACCATAACACCTCTTGCGTCACCATTAAAGGCATCGACTTCCACTCTGCCAAAGCTGTTTTTACCTACTTTATATTTTATCTTCTTTTGTTATGCTCTAAATTCTCTGTATTAGCTCCTTGTCAAACTGTTAACAGATATTTTCATAGAAATAAGGGCTTCCTCTTCACATGGATCTGCAAAACAACCCACATGTTAATGCTTTCTCATTCATTTTGGCATTGCATTTTCTTCTCTGTCTCTTGTGAACTGCATTTATTTTAAATGTTTAGTTATATTTTACTAACATATTATTTCACAGATTCTTTTTATACAATTCAGTAAATCTGGGTAATTAATCAAATTATATTTTATTTTATATTTCTAATTGTCATTGATATGCTTTTTAATCAAGAGGTCCAGAACCAAAGCACAACCAATTGCAAATTTGGAAATTGCAATTTTCCAACCAGGAAGTCAGTGGACTTGTCTCTTATTAAAGCGCACCTATTATGCAAATTTAATTTTTTAGAGCTTTTCATTTTCATTTTTTAACATTTTATTTCACTTTTATTTAACCTCTTTTCAAAGGGAGTCCTGGCCAAGAGGCAGCAATTTAAGTACATAGTTACAACATGCATACAAACAACAATAAAATGACATGGATCACAAAAACAAGTGCGCAATATTGAGGCAGTCTCTGATGCTTTCACCTTAGATTTAAAACCCTTTAAGGACAAGCCATGCTATAGTTGTTTCCCTTTCTCATTTGTCCTCTTGACATTTTATATAGCTTCTCTATTTACTCTTTGTTACTAAGAATTATTTTTATTATATTCTATTTTGTCTCCAAGTTTAAAAGTGTAATTCAGATCTTGTTGATTAACAGCCGTGTGTGCAGTACTGGCCAGAGCCGGGCCTGCAGCAGTACGGTCCAATGGAGGTGGAGTTTCTGTCCATGTCGGCCGATGAAGACGTCATCACTCGTCTGTTCAGGGTCAAGAACGTGACCAGGGTGAGGCTCTGAACAGCTGTGGCAACTAAGACATGTGTTTGAGAAATGTATTATTCTGATAGTGTGGCAGACTGTAAGCACCCACAATGATGAACAATACACAGTGATGAACAATACACAGTGATGAACAATACACAATAGAACGGACTTAAACTCTCACATGTTGGACTTAAAACACAAGTAAGTAGAATCTAGAATCTTACATTTGTTTGTAAAATGTAGGTATCAACATTACAATTAGTAGTAATTGTAGTAGTGGTAAGTTGTTTACTTTATATCAGGCACACAACTATTTTTTAAATGATATAAAACATTCAAAACAAAGGTGTTCCAACACTTCACACTTAATAATGTATAATATATATTTAAACTTAGAGCAGACATTTTGCATTAGAGAATTCGTGTGAAGAATATGAGCTGATACGACCTCATGTCCCAGCACACTCATGTGAGAGTTGTCCCTCTGTCGTCGCAGCCTGAGCGTTCACATGGATAAGTCTCTTCACACGCCTCACTGTTGGATGTGTCTGTGCCTGGATGGTTTTATGCTGAAGAATTAGCATAAGTCCATGCATGCATTCTGCTCAGGATCCCTGTCAACCAATTACTAAAGGAATTTGTATGCGCTGTGTCTCGTTGATGCCATTTTTAACAGTGCGACAGGCAGGGCCAAAGACTCCTTTCTTCCCTGATTGGCATCCTCACCTCCTCTTCCCACTGGCCTTGTCGCTCCCTCTTTCATATGCTGCTTTTATTCTACTTTGTGGACAGCATTGTCAAGAGCAGGGCAACTTTTTAGAGCAGAGGATTAAAAATCATACCGAAATAACCCACCTCTCCCTCTCTCTGTCCTGCCCTCTGCCTATTAGTATTTCCAATGATATAGGGTGTAGAAAGAAAGTAAAAGTCAAAGAAAGTGCATCGTAAGCATATGAATGAGTAGGTATTAAAGTCCCACAGAAATGCGTAAATCCCACCTCCACAGAGCCTATTCCTCCATGCATCGTTGGTGTCGCTGCCAGCCCAATTTGCATGACTTACAGTTCTCCACTGGTCCCTAAGTGTTACGTGAGCTTCTACAGGACAAGGTTATGAACACACTGGGAGCGCTCGGGTGCACAGCTCACACTCGTACATCTCACAGACAGTGTACAGCAGGAGAGCACTCGCACAAGGCGTTAACCGCCATCAACAAACCTATAAACACAAGCTCAAATGTCACTGGTGTAGTGGAGTAGTGTTTCCCAACCAGGGGTACAGGGACATGGTAGGGAATTATTTTGTTTTTGATTACAATTCAAAATGGAGGCACTAAACTAGTATTTAATTGTACCTTTCTGTGTGTGTGTGTGTGTGTGTGTGTGTATGTGTATCTTACTGTAAACTGGGCCACCTCTCCACAGATGTGTCCTGTTACTTGTCATGGTGGAGTCACCTGCATTTTAAGGAGATGGTTAAATGCCACACTGTTGAATATTTAAGGAAAATAAATGATGGCAATCTCTGAAAACAGCCAGATGGCATGTTTGAGATAGAGACTGTTTCAGAAGTGGGATAATATGTTAATGAATAATGGCTTACTAATATATTTTACAAGGGTTTCAGTTGACATCTTTAAATGTCAGTACACATAATCAATGTCAGAGAGCCCTTTACAACACTCAAGGTTGGCCAAAATCTGCTTCAGAAAATCGTAACTGACGCAATGCTCCGAGTATGGAAGAAGGGGTCCACAAGTGTAAACAGAGTGAGAATAGAATCTTCTGACATGAACTGTTTTTGGTGTTGAAGCTTCAGGAGGGGCAGCTGGTGGTGTGTCAGTTCCAGTTCCTGCGCTGGTCTGCGTACAGAGACGTCCCCGACTCCAAGAAGGCCTTCCTCAACCTCCTGGCCCAAGTGCACAAGTGGCAAAGGGACTGTGGCGAGGGGCGCACGGTGGTCCACTGTCTGTGAGTAATCCGTCATACCAGATCATTTAGGATTGTTTTGAAAATGATTGTGTTTTTTCTTAGGTATTATGTATGTGATGAGATTTTTCCATTCATGTATCGAAATCAGGATTCTGTTAATTTAAACCCATCTAGGAGTATTAACATTTGAGTGCTGACTGTAATATGAAATATGCTAATCTAATACAGGAATCCCATGCATTTTACAACAGGTTTGTACTGCAGGCTTAGCAAGTTTATACATAATAAAACTCAAGTAATTAAACCATTTGCATTTTTCCAACTGCAACTATTCAAATTGTGATTATGATTTGATTACAATGAATCTTGTTCTTACTGATAAAACGTATTGGCGTAACACATAGGTCTGCACACTGTCTGTTACACTATTCAATCAAAACACAATTAAAGCTAACCTCTTATGTAGGCAACCTAGACTTTTATAATAAAGAACTGTTTACTTATAAAAATGCTAGGCACCAGGTTTATCCTTGTCTTGTGGCGATTTGCTGTGATAAAGTACAGCCCAAAGTCCTTCTGCTGGCTATCTAATATTATTTTTGGAGGCGAGCAGTTGTGCGTTGTGGTGCAGTGTGGTGCAGTGTGCAGATGCCTGGGTGCCCTCTCTTGTCTGTTGTCCTAAGCCCCGAGAGCACACGTCGGCTGATGAATATGAATGGGCTGTCCATCTCATTGCCAAAGCATCGCACATTCAGCCCGCGCCTCCACCCAAAAGCACATCACTCAGCGCTGTCACACAGTGTTACCCACGACAACCAGGAAAGAGATTATGGAGATCAAATCAATTATGGCTTAATACAGAATGTGCGGGTTCCCACTACAGTAAATCCAGGGCTGCCAGTGCACTGACAACGATTGATTGCCTTAATATCGCTTGTATTGGCTGCAGAGGCCTGTGCCCACCTTCACTGGGTTAGTCTCTGGCGACAGGAAGTGGATTGTCCTCCTCCAGTTTATTGATATTTTGTTTCATTTATGAAGACTGGAACAATATTTGATGTCATGACACAGCATGGGCTTATTTCCTACTCCACGTCAACTTTCTTGTTTTGTTATATTTTTGTTCAGGTTTTCTTGCTGTGGTTGCTTCAGTTTGATTATTCATGATACAACTTCATATTAAAGACCTTGCACTATTATGCATTCATAATCCACACCTGTGTATTAGGAGGCCTATCTCTACATGGCAGAAGTAAATTTGCATTTTCAAATTTGCACAGAGCACGTGTAGGTGAATCTCTGCTTGACATGTAATGTGATGGGATTTGTGCTGAAGCACATAGACTCACTGAAGACCAGATGAATATTACAGAATGTAAGACAAGGCCCAGAAATCCTATATTTGTTTGCTTTATATTTGTTCTTTTTCATTTTGCAAAAGCTATTTACTCAACTCTGGGTGTGTAATGAGAAATGCTGCATACAATATTAAACACAGTAAATTTTCAGAGTTTTTAGCTTTTTATGTGGATTTACTACATTGTGACAGTTTTGTAACTGTTCTTAATCAAACTTCACTGCGTCTTATTGTACTTCTGAGGACATAAAGCTGCACAAATCAATATAAGTATGCATTATACCATACATGCCAAGCTGTTAAACATTCCATGTAAAACAGCCAGGAA
Organism: Taenioides sp. WSHXM2023; assembly: GCA_029959045.1. Lineage (NCBI taxonomy): Eukaryota > Metazoa > Chordata > Actinopteri > Gobiiformes > Gobiidae > Taenioides > Taenioides sp. WSHXM2023. The sequence goes on along the minus strand of CM057088.1, from coordinate 23,172,320 downwards.
AGGATCTCCTAGATGTCTTCTTAAATCATTATATGATGTTGGCAAAACCTTTTTTCTGATTTCATAAAGAGACGTGACATCTGTGTTTGTTTTGATAGAAATGGTGGCGGTCGCAGTGGCGTGTTCTGTGCCTGTAACATCGTCCTGGAGATGAGCCAGTATCAGAACATGGTGGACATATTTTATGCTGTTAAAACTCTACGTAACTGTAAACCCAACATGGTGGAGTCTCTGGTGAGAACAGACACTAATCAATAAATATCTGCTGTAAAATGACTGTTTTTGCTGAATACATATTGTATTTTTCATAGGACCAGTATCGATTCTGTTATGACCTCGTCCAGGAATACCTGGACTGCTTTGAAGCAAGATAGCAACTAAATGTTTACCACAGCGGAGGAGTTCTTCATCCAGGAGATTTGAGTTAAGGCTGCCCAGTGACCTTGCCACTTTCATGTTCTGAACCAGAGACTTTCTATTGAAAAGAGTGAGCTGAGAGTCGAGGAAAAACACGCTTAAGGTTTCAATTTTTAACCTTTAATGTGCAGCTGTGATTTCCTCTCATCACTGACGTGCTCCCTGTTTGAAATTTTGTGCTTTTTTGGGTCAGTTTTGCCTCCGGACTATTTTTTGTGTTAAGGTTTCCGTAGTAGCAAAACAATATTGTAAGCTACAAAATAGACCTGTCTCTTGTGAAGATAGGTCACCTTGGCCATGTTTCATCGTTTCATTGAAGTGGCGAGGGAGATGGATGAAATTTCAGAGTTTCAGCAGTATTATCTTTACATGGGAGGCGTTTTCCTGTGTCCCAGAGCGCTGTGGAGGCCACTGTGGTTATTAGCAGCACTCCTCTCCCATACCATGAACTGCCTTATTCTCTGATCTCCACATCCTCCTGTTTAATAAGCCTACAGACTGACACAGACTGTACAGTGGTGCAAATGTGTTGTATTTTCTGATGTTTGTGCTTTAGAAGATTACCACTTGTGCTGTAGGTGGATGGAACCAGGCCTGGACCACCACTGGAGATTTCTGGTCCCGTTTTGTCACAGTGCCAATCCCAAAGGCTTGACTTGAATCCTTTTGTTACTTTGTTCATCTGAATATTTGCCTCCAAACACACAGTATGTGAAGTGCAGGCTGTTGTGGTTGTTTTTGTGTGTTTAATGTTAGGTCCAGGGGGAGCTGCCACCGACATGCCATCAAAGTGGTGTGTACAATGTGATAAGTGTCTGAACCAATCAAACGCCACAGGGTTAACTCTGATTTACATTGTTTCATATAAAGATGCTGTTCCCCCTGTTGAAGCTTATGACAGCTTCAAGTTTTATGACATTTCAAGTTTTAAATTATCAGTTTTGCTGTTGTTGTAAGTGATGTATAAAAAAGACAATTATATTCATGTAAAGATGGGCATTAACATTAATTAATAATTCCATATTTTTACATTTACATTTGCTTTAAAATGACCTCATACAAAATGATAAATATATATGTTTTCCCAGGCAAAGCATTATGACCACTGAAATCTATAAAACAGATTGTCTTTATTTTGGCACTTCTTAGAGGGTGGAATATATTTGACAAAATAAAAAAGAATAATAACTTGAAATTCAAGTTTAAATAAATACAGTTTATTACATTTAATTAATAAAAATTACAGATTTAAGAGAGTTTGACAAAGGCAACATTGTGATGGGTTGGGTAAGCAGCACTTTTTGGGTGTTCCCTTCTAATCTGATTTTGCATATTTGGCAGTCATGGTCAATTGGTCATGGCACATTACAAATAGACAGGTTATTGGTGTTTACCTCATTAATTTTCAGTGTAGATGTGAGGCTTTCTCTGTTTGACAAAATTATTCTAAATGTCAAGAATTATTGATAGAGCAACTCTTAGTAACCTGCTCTATTCTCTGAGCATTTTTTCTGGACCTACACAAGGACAACACCATAAAAGAAAAGAATTTGCCCACTGTGGAGTATTCTACACTGAATCTTCAGTGTTGTGTCTGAGTAGAGAACAAAGGACTTAGACAAAGCTGTTAGAAGCTATAGACAGCAATGTAACAGAGAAAGTGCCTGGAGTCTGGCTGACAGAAAGGGTTATGTACATAGAAATGTATCATATGTAAAGTGAACACTATGTGAATAATATGCTATATGTTTACCCAGAGTAAGAATAAGTAACCACGTCATATTCACCAAGCTGAATGTAATGTAAAGGACATTTTGTGCGTTTGTTGCCAGATCCTTTAACAATATCCCCCTGTCTGTGCTCCTGGTAAACACGGCATGTATGATCCCATTGTCTGTTTTGCATTTCACGTCGTTGTTTTCACAAATCCCCTGCATTTCATGATTTTCTACTACCATTTGACAGCATTGTACCTTATTTCAGTTCAGTTTTTTTTGTGTAATGATCAACCAATGGTACACGACTACTGTGTTTTTTGACCATTGTATTTGTAGGAAAACTGTGTGTCTCATGAATGAATTGAAGCTGTTGTATTCTGGGAAGGGGTTTCAAACAATAAAAGAGCAAAGGGGCAAAAAGGTGTATTGTGGTGTCTTTTACTGCAAAATAATCAAAATCACTTGTGGGGTTTTTTTCTGATTAGGTTTTCAGCAGGAGCAGTGTGGTGACAGCTTGACACGGACTTCCTGCTCAGCCCATCGCGGTTTTGGGTCAGATGCTCTCCTTTAGCGTTTGACCACATCACCATTCAAGTCTTTCCCTGTTAGCCACAATGCATTCCTCATTTCCATGCTTTCTCATCTTTTTCTATCTGGTTAGGGGCAGCGAAAGGTGACTCCAGACCGCAGACTTCCTCCCTCACCCCTGGCTATGTTGAATAATAGAGCAGTGCTGCAAGTGGATCTGGTTTGTAGTACTGGGACATGCCGCATTAATTAGAGGACAAGACCCCCTACTGCTAACGTCACTAAATGATGGTCTTTAACTTATAATTTCCGTTAATAGCAGCACTTTTCTGGTCGTAGATTTATAGTAATTATACCAAACAAATCTGAATAATGGGTTTACTACTTTTTCGCTCTATTCCATTTGCACAACATCAAGTCATCTTTGTCCCAGTGCAGTGATTTCCATAGAAAGTAAACAAGTTTTATATCCACTTTTTAGTCCAGGTTTTGTAATACCATATCAACACAAACGTTTTACAAATTCTTGCTGGTTTCAGTGTTAATTGGTCATTTGGTATGGCTTGAAAGTCTGTTATATTTCTACATTTGGAATTATATTATATGGTTAATGACTTAATTTGTTTTATATAATTTCTTTACCTGAAAAAACCCTGAATTCCCCCTTCAGTTCCCCATCCTTCAGAACTCCTATTTGCCCAGTGCTCTTAAATGAGCCGGTAATTGGAATCTTATCATTTAATTCTGATGGTGTAATGGCTGTGCTGTGCTTATCCCTGAGCCCTGATCTGAGCTCTCTCTTCTCTGTCTCTGCGGCCCTCGCCTTATATTCAGCGCTGACAGCTTGGATGGAAGTGGGCTCCCCAGGCATCCCTAGTGAGTCGTGTGTATGTCAGGGAGAATTGGCAGTGAGCTCTGACAGCAGACAGGGGGAGAAGGTGAGATAGAGCTTTAAACTGCAGCAGAATGTGCTCAGCCAACTACCTGCTACAGTATGGATTTGATACAGGACATAAAGATGTCTGAGGTTTGGCCATTGGCAGAACACTGCCTCAGAGCGGTGTATCTTACTGTTAAATGCTTTCCCTTTCAAGCCAAATGGTTCTCTGATAGAGACAGGTAAAATCCAATATTCACTGGGAGAATGTTGTCACAAAAGCATTTGCGGATGACCTTGCTCCAGCCTTAGTCGATAAGTAGAAAAAGAATCTGCATATCCTTTAACAGAAAATAAAAAATAGAAAATGTTATTGTAATATTCAATACCCCACAGAGCAGTGCAGTCTCTCAGAGGAGTGCTGTTTTCCTGTCTGAGCTCTTCGTGGCTGATATGTGAGCACACATTATCTCCTCTTACATCCTGGTACTTGTCGCCTTGTTCTGGCGAGTGTGGCGGCCCAGGCAGGTGGCTGCAGCTTTGTGCTCAGTAGAGCAGGGACAGTGAAGACTTAGCCAGATGGCTGTGTCCAACACTATACCACAGTTTCCACTGCTGCACTGGTCCGATTGGAGCGCTTATCGCTGTGGTGGCTTGTAGTCCAGAGAAAGTCATGGTGAAGAAGAGGTGTGTGAGGAAGATCACTGAGCCAAACAAGAGCCCACAGATAACCACAACCCCAGCACACATGAGAAACTCCTCATTCATTTTATACATCCTACTGCTTTTTGGCTATGTGAGTCCACTCCACACCACATACCCTGTACACAGCCCTGACCTGTGTCATAGAAGGACTCACGCTCAACAGTTGAACTAAACCAGTGGAGGGACGTAAAACCACCATAAAATAAAAGAGTTCATAGGGGAGCAGTGAAAGAAAGGGAAAAGAACTTTTAGTGCTTCTTATTCAACTTTTTACGGCTAATCTATCCTCGACACTTCCCTCTAGATAACAATATAATCTTGGGCGCAGCGGCTAGAAGTGATTTTACTCCAAGGATAATCTGGCACATCTCGAGGTGTTAAGCCTTCAAGCGCTCGGGGAGAAGCTTGTAAATGATCTGATGTCAACACAAACCATTTCTAGGTTGTGGCAATAAAGCATCTCCGCACTGCCATGAATGTGAGGGATGGTCTTATCAAAAGGTCAGCCCAGTGAGAGACAGGCTTAGCCACTGGATTTATCCTTCAGCTTTATTTAGAGCAGAGAAATGGTGCAGCGGACAATGACTGGCATCAATCATTTTCACCAGAAGGCCCCACAAAATTAAACTAGAGAAGTATTTGTGAATCCCTTAAAGGTAGAAAGCAAGGCAATCAATAGTATTCTATTTTCCATGTATAGCTTTAAAATAATAGGCTCAATAACTCTGTTTAGGCAGCGGTGACAGGTGGGTGACTGACAGCTCACTTACCTCCAGCAGTCCAAAACAGACTTTATGAGCTCCTCCAGATTGAATAAACAGGATTATCGTTTAGAGAAATGGTGAGCCTGGTTAGCCCTATAGAACTTTACCTGGGAAGCTCCATGCTAGAGTTAACCCATAGAGCCTAGAGAGCATATTATCGCCTATTTTATTTGATACATTCAGTTGTGTTGTCAGTATAATCCCTTATTCATACAGGAATCGGTTTCAAAGGTAGTCATATAGAACAATGATTTTGAAATTCAAAATATTTAACTCATGCCACTCCAAAATCATGCAAAATAAAAATAATTATTTACAAGGTTTTTTTTATCTGCTTAGCTTCATAAGATAAATGTCTGAATAATGTAAGTCATATATGGTTCAGCAGTAACAGTTAACAACGAAGATGACCAGTACGGTCCCTGGTTCACACTTAAATTAACGTTGGTCTCAGCTGCTTCAGGTCGCCTATAAATTAGCCGAATGAAGATCCACCATGACAGCACTACACCACCATGGGGTATGTTCCAGGAAATCTGTTGTTAAGTGCACCAACATTAGTCCCCTGAAGGCAATTAAGAACCTGCAATAAAACAAAGCACTGATCAGCAACATCAAAATGCAGCAGAGCAAGCAGCACCAAAACAGGGGTCTAAATATTGTGTGTGTGTTTTCAGATTCTACAATGTGATGATGTCATGTTCCCAGATGGGGGGCAAGAGTCAGTTTCCTTTATTGATTGCATGCTATTTTCTGATGAAATATCCAAAAGGTAATCATTTCTATTTGTGAATATAATCTAAAACATAAGTACATCTAAAATGTATTTCACCAAAAATCTGTATCTCAGCATTATTCATTTAAACTGCCCCATCTGCATTAAATATGTTGTGATGTCTTCTGAAACCCAGCAATAGAGAGGTTGGACAAAGGCAGACCAAAAACACTTCTTTGCATGTTTAACTAATCACAGACGACACCAGGGACTGCGTAGTGTTTATGATATTTATGATATTTATTTAGTTGAATATGGTGTGTAGTTGTCCTCTTTCTCCTCTTCCTGTTTCTCCTCTAGCTGTTGTCCAAACACATGCAGAGCCTAGAGGACAGGGGACACTTGTGATAGCAGTACACTGACCTGGGGCAGACCTGAGGGAGCGCTCCTCATGTTCATCCCTCTCTCTCCACTGGGTCACCATGCTCTTCCTCGCCCCTCCAGACATCACATCTCTGCCCTGCCACGGCTGAGTAATGCCACGCTGCAGGTGAAACTCTCCCACATCCTCAGTGAAAATACTGCCCCTCTCTAAAGAGGCTTTAACACTGGATCGGTACAGTGCGCCTGTCTACGGGCTCACTACAGCTGGGCTACTTTCACAGTGTGGTGTTGGATACTGGGCTCTGCTATGTCTTTAAGATGCACTATGCACCTAGACTGTTCCACAGTATGGAATTTCCATTCAAACAAGCAGGTGACACATCAGGTCATGGAGCAAGGAGAAGACAAGGAGATTAAAAAACATGAAAAAAGAGAAAAAAGACCACCACCATCAGTACCACCACCAGAAAGGTTTCATAATCCATCTTTAAATGTTATACAGGGGGAAGTAACCTTGAGAACTGTTCATATGAAATGTTATATTAAATTCAGTGACACTGTATAATGCAGGCTTTAGGGGTGCATGCGTTATTCCCAGAGGTGAAAAATACTGCTTCTATCATACAGATACAGGCATTATTTCCATGAAGCCACTACCACCAGGAGTGAAACTGTTGTATTACTACTTCAGTATACCTCTTCAGACCCTTCATGTCAAGCCTCAAAATATTTACTTGGCTGAATTTGTACAATCCGTATAATACTATAAAAGTTAAAAAGAAAGTGTACGTATATCCTCTGAGTTCAATTATTATTACCCTCCTGCTTATTGCCTCCTGAAACCATGGCATTGAACTATTTGAATTCATTAAGGACAAAAGTGTTAAAGCTCAGACATCATCTGTCCACATGGTTTAATAGCTTCTTTATTTCTGCACACAAGGATGGTTTTTGGAGGACTACTTTAAATGTAGTATATATCCCACTGCATACATATCAATTGAAAATCCCTGACATCTTGATCGGAGCCACATATTAGCCAACTTTTTGCGAAATTTTGACCTTTAAATGCTAGATATAAATCACTGTGGTGGCTTTGGGGGCTGTTGGGAAAGTCAGGCTGGTTTTCATTATTTAAGGCACAATGTGGGCCATTTACACAGAGGTGACAAAATTGTGATTAATATGAGTAATTTTGTGGGTGTGAGAGCCGGCGCGCTGAGACTGTCTTAGAAGGCTGTACTCTTAGCCCTTGGAGGTCGGATGATATTGGTCGAGGATGAGTGAGTCCACTACAAATTGGTGTGGTGTTTGAAGGCCTGTCCTCTGGCTTTTGAGAGAGCAGCCGCCAGTGTCTTTCACAACTTTCAAACCTAATTAACAGGAGAGGGAGGTCTTTCTCTGCAGCCCTGTCATGGACCTTTCCATTTGGCCGACAATGGGGCAGAGGAGATTACACTATTGTAGCATGTAAGCTGAACTCCACACTGACATTGGCAAGGATGGAGGTTTTAATATTTCAGACTTTTCAGTGTCTGTAACAAGATACTTTTACACCATTTCAAGAATGTAGTCTTCGGTCACATTTTATAAAACATATTTTCATTTTAGTAACTTGGGAAAAGCTGACATGGTATGTGGAATTTAAATCAGTAGTGCATTTAGACACACAGGTAGTAGCACCAGTACAGCGCTTCTTGCCACATTCAGTGTTTAACTAATTCAGCAGAAAACTAATTTGTGTTTCTTTTTTACCTTGTAAGCAGCCATTGCTAAACTACTTCGACTTGTTACCTTGGTGGAAGGTAAAGAAGTACAAAAGTAAAAGTACAGTTCTATACAAATTTTAAGTATCTGTACTTTACTTAAGTACATTTTACAGTGGATGCTTCTTACTTTTACTTCACTACATTTAAGAGCGGATATCTGTATTTCCTACTCCACTAAATTTTAGATCTGGACTGAAAAGTAAAAAGTACTTTCCTTTATGGTTTGAGACTTGCAGAAAAAGCTGAGACATATTTTTTGCACATTTCATTTGAGTTAACAGCCCAACTTTGAACAAACCAAATATACAAAAAACAGCTAGAAATATTAAGAAATCAATTGAATCACATAAAATCAAAATCCTTTATTAAACATTTGTCTTTTAAATGTTCTAAAAATCTCTGCAAAATACTTTTACTTTTTACTCTTAAGCACATTTTAAAACAGGTACTTTAATACTTTTAGTAGATTTTTTCATGTGATACTTTTACTTTTATTTAATGAACAAACTTGAGAACTTCATCCACCACTGGACTTGGAAAAGAACAATATACACACTTAGTCGTAGCATTTTCCCCATTGGTGTTTTTCTGACCTGTCATAGCCTGTCTGCTCATCTTTATCCTTGCTCCTCTTCCTCTGGCTCCGTGTTCTGCTGTGCTCGTGTCCTGTGTTTCACCTGTGTTGCGGGGGCTGAAATGGAGGCTAGGTCCTGTGTAGGGGCGGGAAGGAGAAGGCGGGAGAAGGGAGGAAGAGGTGGGGACTCTCACAGCTGCTCTGTGTCTGTGGCCCCTGTCAGCGTGTGCGTCCTGGGAGCGCGCTGATGGGGTCCTGACCTGCTCCGTGTGACATGGGTTTGATGTTGTTGTGTCACTCAAAGAGCAGTGAACATGTTCCCGACAGAGGCTACCTTTACTGTGAGTGCAGCCTCTCAAGTCCACTCCTGTCCCATCTGTGTGCTACAGGGGAAGGGGGGAATTCAAATATGTGTTTTGTACATTTACAGACAATTTTATGTACCATATGTATACTCAAGTTAAAGGTTCACAATGTAACTTTTTGGTTTTGGGGCCCTTACCTGCTTGTTTCAATGGATATGTCATTGCTCTGCCTGGAATGTTCCACCACATGACTTTAAACAGCTCCACTTTACATTTATTCAATTACGGGTGGTTACATTCGGATTGTGAGTGGGGTTGTCTCTCCACAGATCTGGTTTAGTCTCCATGAAGATAGAAAGGTTTAATGCCATACTGTAAAACATTCCAGACAAAGCAATAACACCTCCATGGAGAAAAGCATTTGACGGACCCTTCACCAGAAAAGTTGCACCTACAGTACTGTTTTTTTTTTTTTATCACACAGTAATTGACTTTACAAAATTAGTTAAAGTCTGACTAAATACTTTCAGTTGTTATTACTTGACATTCAGAGTTAAAATATTTCTATTTAAAACACCTCCACAGTTCACAAATACCAGCGCAGCGTTTCCAAAGCTCTGACAGTTGAATATGCAAACCTCAGAAAATGTATTCAGAAATGTAATCAGATTAACTCAAGAGCTGCTTCTGTGTGATTCAATATATGGAAGAAAACAAAAGATGTATTGTAATTGTCATATTGAGATAAATTCCAACATGAACCTGCTCTGGTCTGAGGTGAGAGTTGCAACTGAAGTCTTGCCCTCTTTTGTTGTAGTCGTATTCGCCAAAACACAGGGGCTGAATTTGCACCACATTTGACGCTAATGCGCTGGAATGAACCCGAAACAGACGGGCACATCTGGTACATTTTACATGAGCCTGACATGAGTTTGATAGTAGCAACCGCACCGACCAGTTATCATCAACATTTGCCTGCATAAAATAGAGAAAACATAGTTAAAGGTGCATTGCGAAACTCTTCTGTTGACCTTCTTATCTCCATGGAGATGTTGTGGCTTCTT